>OX438529.1:18562993-19280493 GCA_949316355.1 Bruchidius siliquastri | reverse complement strand
TTATCATTATCATTATCATTATCATTATCATTATCATTATCATTATCATTATCATTATCATTATCATTATCATTATCATTATCATTATCATTATCATTATCATTATCATTATCATTATCATTATCATTATCATTATCATTATCATTATCATTATCATTATCATTATCATTATCATTATCATTATCATTATCATTATCATTATCATTATCATTATCATTATCATTATCATTATCATTATCATTATCATTATCATTATCATTATCATTATCATTATCATTATCATTATCATTATCATTATCATTATCATTATCATTATCATTATCATTATCATTATCATTATCATTATCATTATCATTATCATTATCATTATCATTATCATTATCATTATCATTATCATTATCATTATCATTATCATTATCATTATCATTATCATTATCATTATCATTATCATTATCATTATCATTATCATTATCATTATCATTATCATTATCATTATCATTATCATTATCATTATCATTATCATTATCATTATCATTATCATTATCATTATCATTATCATTATCATTATCATTATCATTATCATTATCATTATCATTATCATTATCATTATCATTATCATTATCATTATCATTATCATTATCATTATCATTATCATTATCATTATCATTATCATTATCATTATCATTATCATTATCATTATCATTATCATTATCATTATCATTATCATTATCATTATCATTATCATTATCATTATCATTATCATTATCATTATCATTATCATTATCATTATCATTATCATTATCATTATCATTATCATTATCATTATCATTATCATTATCATTATCATTATCATTATCATTATCATTATCATTATCATTATCATTATCATTATCATTATCATTATCATTATCATTATCATTATCATTATCATTATCATTATCATTATCATTATCATTATCATTATCATTATCATTATCATTATCATTATCATTATCATTATCATTATCATTATCATTATCATTATCATTATCATTATCATTATCATTATCATTATCATTATCATTATCATTATCATTATCATTATCATTATCATTATCATTATCATTATCATTATCATTATCATTATCATTATCATTATCATTATCATTATCATTATCATTATCATTATCATTATCATTATCATTATCATTATCATTATCATTATCATTATCATTATCATTATCATTATCATTATCATTATCATTATCATTATCATTATCATTATCATTATCATTATCATTATCATTATCATTATCATTATCATTATCATTATCATTATCATTATCATTATCATTATCATTATCATTATCATTATCATTATCATTATCATTATCATTATCATTATCATTATCATTATCATTATCATTATCATTATCATTATAATTATCATTATCATTATCATTATCATTATCATTATCATTATCATTATCATTATCATTATCATTATCATTATCATTATCATTATCATTATCATTATCATTATCATTATCATTATCATTATCATTATCATTATCATTATCATTATCATTATCATTATCATTATCATTATCATTATCATTATCATTATCATTATCATTATCATTATCATTATCATTATCATTATCATTATCATTATCATTATCATTATCATTATCATTATCATTATCATTATCATTATCATTATCATTATCATTATCATTATCATTATCATTATCATTATCATTATCATTATCATTATCATTATCATTATCATTATCATTATCATTATCATTATCATTATCATTATCATTATCATTATCATTATTATTATTATTATCATCATTACTATTCTTATTAATATGAATATATTCGGATTCATAAACAAAAAATCTGGACCAATGCAGGGTTTAAACTCCACAATACTCGATTGTTGATTGCCGATTAGGCGCTCTAGACAAATGGGTTAAGTAGGTTCACCAGATCTAGAACTCCGATTGAGTCATGTTCTCTACCCTGGTTTTAAATATAAATATGAAGCACTATTCGGATCAATTAGCATCCGTAACTGTATAAATACAGGAAAGCCAAATTTTGGAGTAAGGGAAACATGTATGGTTTAGATGGGACTCGAACCCAAGTCTCCATTCCGTGATAATGCATGCCGTATCCGCTCGGCCTCCGAATTACTCTTATGTTTGGTAACGTGGCACCCCATTATGTTTTTGTTTCTTTAAATCGGCTCGACTATATAAAACTGAGTTATTTTTTCATGTATAATTGGTCAAAATTGGGAAAATTACTATATGAAGATCTACAAAAATGAATGTGCTTCCAGCATGTCCTGGTTATCCTGGCTTAGACCTCCACCAGCAGCAAATTTTTCTCCCAAATTATTAGTTCAGCTCGATTATCATTTGAATAAGGTAATCTAAACCCTATATTATAGCTTCAGATGCTGAGCATAGTTGAGAAATGTCAAGAAACTTCATCAGAACGCAAAAACAAGTTGCAGCGGTGGGAGTCTGGTGATCTAGCGGTGGATCTTGCATCAAACTTCTCCATCAGAGTTGGCCACGATCTACGAGACAATCGACAACCGCGACCGCGGCGTCTCCCATCTCACAGCCTGCTTCGTTTTTGTCACAAGCTAGTGAGTGGTGCTCCTAATGGACTTTCAGTGTTTCCGGATGCACAGAAAGGGCGAACATTTCAAGGCTAACTCGATAATGTAAACTTTCAGATGTGGCCGAAGTGGGGTGAGCACTGAGTGTATACATATTGATAATGGTTACTTTATTCAAGAGGGAATGCAAAAAGTTATATTTGTGTAAAGGAAATATTATTGACTGCATGGGTTGAGTGGTTTGTTGGAGACGTGGTGCGAAATCTTATGAGGAAGATTCTAAGCCAATAAGCAAGAAATTTTAGACGCTGACATCCAGGGGAGCCGATGAGCCTTGGGCCCCTAGCCACCCTAGCTACTATTTTTTTTATCTTACGTTAATAAGTCGCTACACGGAGCTATGTAAAGGATATGATAGTATTTTTAGTCCATATTGTTGAGGAAAACTATCTATTGACAGTCTCAGGTGTCAGTTGGTACATACGCGAGATGTTATGCTTTTGTTAACTGTAAACAGTTTTAATAATAAAGCCTCTTTTTCTTTCAGTGACGCGTTTCGATTTATCTTTAAATCTGACAGTGCGACGATGAATTAAATACAAATCGATTCGCGTCACTGAAAGAAAAAGAGTTTTATTTGTCAAATTTTCTGTTAGGAACACAACTATTTTATCTACATACAGTATAAGCTGGAGAAAAATCACGTCACTTATTTTCAGCGGTCTGTCTGTCGATCTGTGAATCATACTTGGTGAGCCTATACTATATTCTGGAAACTATTGATCCAGTCTAGGTGAACACAAATGTGTTACTGCTGAGATAGGTACATAGGAATGGGCAGGTTGAACTCCTCAAAGATTGTCCTCAAGGTAGCAAAATACACTGAACAATAATGATGGAAACCCCAACTACAGATCTTGTGGAGAAGTACTGGAGTCGACTTTTCATATTCTGTCTTATTACGAAGTGCTAGATCACAAGCTCTGGGCTATCATCAATAGAGTTAAGCATAACACCAATAATAAAACCTACAAACTGGTCGAGTACGTACATACAAAGCCGCTCTGAGTTATAGATGAATTCAAATTGAATTGTGCTACAGCATTAACAGTAATGGGCCATATAATCACGAGTTGCTGTTATTCTATTTGCCAGCGTAGTACAGCATCTCCGGCAAGTACCATCCATGATGCATTCAAATTCCAACTAGCATATTCATCCATTATTTTATTTCAACTGAAAGGAGGTCGACTTGCGTCTGCATGAAAATTTTAATCTGGAATCACTGCAATCAGCTATTTAAATACCAATTAGAATATTTCTTCATAATTCACAACCCGCTGGAATTGCCTGGTGAACTTTTCCGGGATTTATTTCAGGTAATATTTTCCGCAGGAAAGCTTATTTAGTCCAGTCAAAGAAAACATACTGTGTGTTGTTCAAGTGTTAAACCTATGCATGGTAACTTTAAAAAAATCATACCCAAGTCGTAGTAGTGGGGAGGCAAAGCCTGGCAAGTAGGCCACTTTTGGCCCTTTTTGCCTAAAAAAAAAATCATACCCAAACTGCAATGAAGTTTTTAAAATGTACGTATAAGCATATCCATAATATTTTGTGTACGTCCTAACCTCGATCAAGGAAGCTCGATATTTAAAAATATAATTAAAAATATTCATTCAGTTGTCCTACTTTGATGTCAAGAAATCTATTTTGTGAGGTGTTGCTTTGTTCCAACCATAAAACCATAAAAAATGAAATTATCGAGAACCATTAACGTGTTTCATCAAGTTATACTAAATTTAACCTAAATTCTAATATGCAATGGTATACATGGCATCAATTAGGATGAAATCGAGGTCACTTTCCAGTATAACCGTAAGGTGAAGAGAAATATATTAGCTTTAGAAGAGCATATTCAAAAAAACTTCAATAAAATACCCCAGGGAATCATAAACTTTGCCTCAGCTCGTTATCCTGTACAATCTAAAGTATAAATTGAGCAATAATACTTTTTAGACAGTTCTGAAAAGGGCTAATTTTCTATTTTCCGACATATCAAAGATTTTCGAAGGTTTACTGTATGACTGCACTATACAGGTAATATTTTTAGAGCAAAGGCCGAAATAAGGTTTGTGTCTCGAATACTTATAGCACCACGATAAATTGCTTATGATATAGAGATTACCGGTGGCCATTGTGAGCACCGATATAAAATTTAAATAAACAGTTAACTTTGAGTTATGGGTACAATGCAATATGGGTGTACTGATTTTAAAGTGCCATATTTCATACGAAACTCGTTTTCTATAACTTATCGCAAATTTTCTTGGAATTGCTCCATTTGAGGCATGATGCAAAAAAAGCATGAATGATCTGCTTTATTGGGATCATCAGATTGAACAAATTTTATATAAAAAAAATGTGATCAATCTGGGAAACGAAGCTGGTCTTTAGTGATCTCAAAAGCCATGCTCTATGATACATAGGATGTCACTGTTGATGGCTAGGACATGCTTGTAAATTATTGTTATTTGAAATTTTAAATAGTAGTAGTGGAGCTGACCTGATCACTGAAGGTAAGGTAAGGTTAAATTTGAAATACTATATGAACAACTTGCTAGGAAACACTATCCAACTTTAAAATGTGTCATTGTAGAACGAGGATCAATAATTCAATGCAGAGAGCACACAACTTGCCCTGCTATAGACATGCATGTTATGTCTTTAGCCTAGTCTCGTCAGTATAGCCTGGAGATCTAATAGTAGAGAGCAATGGGGTGGTATATACGTAAACCAGTGAAGGATGTGATCGCAACCTCAACACTCATCTCCAAGCGTCGCGCATTAGGGCGCTGCCCATGGGCAACTTACGAAGTCAAAGGTCCTAGAATCTGGGTTGAAGCGGCAACAGATGTCTCTTACAACATCTGTCAACAAGGGTGAGCTGATTTACAGCGACATTCCTTGTTCTTCGCAAGCACTATTGCGATGTACAGTTAGACCGCCAGGCTATACTAACAAGTCTAGGCTAAAGACGAAACATGCATGTTTACAGCAGGTACCCTAAGGCACTCTCTTGGAAATGAATGTTGGTGTACTTACGGCTACTACTATGATACAAGACTCGATCATATCATCTCTATGAAGAATACTACTCGCATGTGTGAAGTTGCACTCAGAAGCACTCGCTGAAGTGTCTGTAGTCAATCAAGTACATCTGTCGGATGCGTCTGCCCTTAACAAGGAAACTCCACAGTCTGGAACATCAAAGAAATGTTGGTGATCTGTCCCTATTATGTGATTAGATTTTTCCATAGTAATATCCATTTGTGACAATACGAATATACATTTGTCCTCTCGCAACGTTTCTGGAGCTCAATAAGCTCTGGAGAGAGGTTGTCTATATAGAATATCCACTACAATTTATATTTCTCAAGTAATTATAATATCCCGTGGTTTTGAGAATACTTCGGACTTATATATTATGTTCCCATCACACTCCATGCTTTCTGCAAAGGATGCAAGTCATCCCAAGTTCTCACTTATTAATGACCCTCACATTCTAATTATCAAGTTATTCGGACAATTTTTTGGCCCCGTCAGGTGCAGTTGTGCTGTACTACCGTGTTGATGTTGATGGATGGCAACGTTCGCCCGAGCCGCCGGCCGAGCGCGTCCTGACGTCACGCCTAACTTTATAAACACGCATGGTTAAAGACTACAGGTAAATAATGAAGCTAACGAACATTTGCGGCTGAGAGAGACAGATTGTTCACAGGTTTCCGCTTATATGGAACATACCACGTGTTAGCTTGTGTATACGTTTTAGGCAGTGCGGTGCAATAGCATGCACCTACAGGAAAACTCTGGATCGCTCTTTCAAGAAGCAATTTGCCATTTTGTCTAATATACCTTCAACCCTTAACCACCGTAGTGTAAAAAGTATAACTTTGACAAGGTAGTGCGATTTAAGACACCATAAAACACGCATTATTTTCATATTTTCGCACGAACGCGTGAAAAGTTGGTAAGAAAGAACAGCATTCCATGCGAAAATAGTGGTTTTGAGTTAACCCTTAAAATAGAGAATGAAATAGAATATGCAAAGATCAAAGATTTCCTTTTCACAGACTTCTGCCGCACAATTATGACACATTTTACACAAGTAAAAGAATTTTCTTTTAATTCATGGTGGACAAGTTCAGTACAACATGTTTTTCGTCAAGCGATCTCCAAGCGTAGCGCTCTATGGCGCTGCATTGGCCACTTACGAATTCAAAGGTCCTGACACTTGGACTGCCTTGAAGCGGCAACAGATGTTCCCTACGATAGTTGACCCTTGTTGACAGATGTCGTACGGGACATCTGTTGCCGCTTCAGGGCAATCCTTTGACCTCGCAATTTGCTAACGGGCATCTCCATAGAGGGCGACATTTGGAGATCAATTGATACTGCTAACATACCCTTGACTGGGTTACGTATATACCACCCGATTGATATCTACAGCTAGAACGCCAGGCTATACTGACAAGTCTAGGCTAAGGACGAAGTATGCTTGTTTATAGCAGGTCTGATGTGTTCTGATAAGAATTGTAGCTTCAATGTAGATCGCCGGCGCGAACTCGAATGCAGGGAAATTCTTATTCATTCTTCAATCTCAGAATAACAAAAAATAATCGACCATCCAAAATTTTCAGGAAAAGGCACTGCCTACAAATCAATCATCAGAGATATGCAACGTAATCCAGTCACTGTGACAGTCTCGTAACTTTAGACTCTAGCCGTAATTTTTTTGTAAGTCTATAAAGGTACTACCGCCAACCTTTAGGGTTACACTGACGACGAGGTCACTTGAAGGCTGCGAGGATATTCCATACATTGAGGTTTTATTGTTGTTTAATGAAACATACCTCACGAAGGATCGTGTTACTCAGTCGATCTGTCTGCCTGTTTGTACTTAATCTGGTAATCCTCGACTCACTTTAATTCGGAATATTTTTGTACAGGTACAAAAATTTCGATTCTGAGGTCCCTGATCATTTTTAAAAGTATGAAGGGAGAACTTTATTGGGATTGGTATAAAACATTCTATCATCCACAAATTGTTGACACTGGTTATTCTCCATACTTGTTGGACATAGATGATTGTTTATAAGTTTCCCTTTAAAATAGAAATAATATACTTAGTTTCTGAACTTATAGTCTTACAGTACATGTGACTCATGAACATTTTCTGTGCGCTTCGGATGTTCTCAACAAGCTAAAACCATTCGATTTTTCCCATTTACTATATTTTAAAGGCATAGTTCAATTATTTGTTTAATTTGCTCGCCTTTCCACATTGTAGCTTTGGACCTTTGCGAGGAAATCCCATTACTGGATGTACTACCTGATTTTTTTAACATTGATCAGATTTGACTTTTTTACCTTAACGCAATCCAGCTACACGGTCACAAATTTAAGTAAATAATAAGTTCTGCTCCAAAAGGGTATTCAACAGATGGAGCTTATCATCTAAGTAGTGGGCATCTTTTTGATCGACAATTTTACATACAATTCTCTTCTGATTTCCAGCATTCCAAGCAATACAGCATCTTGTTACTCTTAGAATATGTCTCCGAGAAATCCCTTTTCCTCTTTCTCTTGAGACTGATTTTCCCCATACGAAACACCTCCTCTCATTTCTGTCTAATGCTCAATTAAATATGAAGAGTCGTTTAGATGCTCCACTCCATGCTCCAGATAAGGAAACTTCCTGAATCATTATATCAACGTATGTGCTGGACGTTAGAGAAAATAAGAAGGTATGTGGAGAGAGAATGGCTTGTAAGGTCTTGGATATGATATGTTCATTAAATGGGTATTAGGATGTCTGGCATCAGAGAGGAAAATGGGAGAGCACCAGCGACTTCTCTCGGCAGGAGCGTTTAAGCTCTGCCGTTCCTCTTCATATTTAAGGACAGCCCAGATGCTTGAAGGTATAACCAGTGGCGTGGATTACTGCACCAGTGTGCAATCTAAATTACGGTAATCGCTTCCGTCAATTACGATTTAATTTGTGGAAGATTTCAAAGGATGTAATCTGAAAAAGATGCAATATTATCTCGAAGCCTCGGCACCCAAGTGGAGGGTTGTCCCTTGTAATAAAACGTCTGCTTCCAGGGAATATTTCTAAAAAGTTTCTCAGGTTTCTTATCACCTTGACATGTAATTAAGAACTTTAGGTGTGCCAAAAATTCTTGAAATCTATCACGTAGTACTCTTTCCTCCCTTTCCAATTAGTATGTACATATTGCGGAAAAATAAAGTTCGCATACTGATTGCTTGAAGTGTGAGAAACGGCAACATCGCATTGGCGGGAAGGTGCAATATTTCAAACTAACTATTCAACTGCCTTGCCGTTAGTGTGACGTTGCTATGTTGCAGACTTCAGGCATTCAGGAAACAAACTTCGTAATATCTCAATGAAGATTGAGGTGCTATCGAAAGCATCCTGTATATAATACAGGCAGAGTTATGCGGAAAATAATTGCTTTCAATATGTTATTTGGAAGTAGTTGTTAGAGATACAGGATGGATTTCGATCAATAATGTACGCAAAAAAAATCAGGTATCATTCTCAGTAACTTAGACAGCAGAAAATGGTATGAACAGTCGCTATATAAAAGATTGCGTCATACACACTTCAGCGGAATGTACAGCTACAATATGAACCGACTTTTTGTTCCAGTTACGTTATAGGATTTCGAAATCGCACAACAACAATGCAGCTCATTTTGAGTTATCGCATGATTTCATTTTGATTTCAATGATACCAGACTCATATTATTTGTTTTGAAAATCAGAGTTGTTCAAAGATACGAAGAAAATGCAATCAGTGCACGAATATACTAAAATAGAAATACAACGTGTATTGATCTGCTATTTTTATTGGAAACGCAATGGGATGGATACCGAATTAACAATACGCTTTTATAAAGATTATGTAACTCATATTTATTAGATATGAACCATTCATTTCTTGGGGAAAAACATTTGAAATAAATTTTATTTTTGGTTAAGAATCTTGGGGGGGGGGGAGGTAGTTACTCCTGTTACCACCCCCTTTTGTATACGCCTCTGTTATATCAGTTCAAAAATGTAGTTTTGCTTCGATTATGGAACTGTTGATTACTTTGTTTAGCGGCTTTATTTTAATTACTTAATATCCTGAAAATGGTTTAAAATAAAACAAACAGAAACGTCTTGCTATTTTTTTTTATTTGATCATCAACCAATGGACTGAAATATTAATATAAAGATATACTTATATTCGGGGCTTAAGGCTGTACACGCCTAAAAATAAATTCTCAGACCAAGGATATGTGCTTTCATTCGAGTATACCATATATTCCTATATGCGCAAAGCTATAATAATGTTTAAGTAAGAATGCTGTATTTTGGATAATTTAGAGTAAATTTAGGTAAATATTCAGTTCAAACCTGGAATTAAGAATACCAAAATCTCGAATTGAGCATATCATAATTTTACAGAAAAACAGAAAAAATCTATGCTAGAAGAATACAATAGTGTTAACTGAAGCATTCCATGATCTTGGCGCAAATAGTTCAGCACTTCATTATATAATTTATTATTGGTATAAACCAAAAAAGTATCAAAACTGTACCAATGTGATTTATTTCTTACATTTATCTGCGTCATATTGTATTTCTCCTAATTCAAGTTTGAAAGGTGTTGTACAGATAACCAGTATATAAAAGATATGTACCTGTAATGTAGCCAAAAGATATACGTCCACCATTTGTAATAGAACTTATTCACAACTCATCAATCATGTCACATCAACATCTGTACACTTGTATGAGATCCTCACAACAGTCACAACCCCAACTTTTCAAAAGCACATTCATCCTGAGAGGTGGTTGGTAAAAATTAAATCTAATAAAAACTACCGGGAGCGGAAACAGATACACGCGTACCGCTGAATTGCCGTTGACGAATATGGCGATCCCAAACAAGTAAATGAATTACTTGGAGGGAATCGCGAGATGTTCATATTCTATATTGGAGGAAACGGAGCTCCGATTCAAAATATGTTAACCTTACAAAGAAAGTATGGAATACATCGAAATCTTATTTGTGAAGAATATTATATTTTTCAGTATAATTCTTCAGAATGAGTCTTGAATTAGAAAATATACTTTTCCTCGCTAGAAATTAATAATAATTCTCTTATTAAGTAAATTATCTTAGAATAGTTCAGATATTCTTGTCGTATGTCTTTACAAGAGTATCGAAATTCCTGAATTAGGAATTTCTGTTTATGTGTGTAAGCTTAAATCAACCGCTTCCTTTGCATATTTATGCACGCTGACGAAAATATGAACTCCTTTAATCACCTGTTCACCCTAAATTCTTCCAGTCTGCTACATCCGACCATGTCCCACCATTAAATCGACATATTTCCTGGTGGACTACCCGGGAATTCTCCTACACTGCTCCTCAGACATCCAACGTTCTTAATAACGGTCTCTGGTAATCCCCCCCTCTGATTGATAGCTCCTTCAAGGAAGGAGATCAACTGGAGAGAAGATGCTATGCGTCGTCCCTCCCCCTTGCTCCCCCACCCTTAGGGGCAGTTTCATTCATCACAGCAGATTATTTGCGAGACTGTAAGTCGGTTTTTATTGAAGGTGAGGGAAGGATTGATATTTCGGCGGTAACTGTGCGTTTTACGAGTGCCTGTTAGGACATACTTTCATGGTGGGCCATGCTTCTTAGGGTTATAATAGGAGGGTTGAGTAGATTACCGATACATTTTCACTTTCTATGCTATAAGATGAATCTTCCTTTGGACGCATACTATTCCTAGTTTCAATTGAAAACCCTCAAATTACCATGATTTATGCGAAGTACTCAAACTCCTCATTCAATTTAGCACTGTAATTTAATAAAATCTTCCGCTATGTGTTGCAATACTCAAAAAGTGGTGTTTGTTCCCATGAAGAAAAACCAAGGAAAATCAACATACAGAAGTAAACAAGTCTTTGGATACATATGCGACTTTTTATTATCAAAAACGTTCATTAACTAACTGATAGAAGATTCTCACTCGCTCTTCCCACTAGGAAAAAGAGATGGAATCCAGTGTTGCGGAAATGTGCCTGGAAGCTAGAGGCGTGAAGGCAAGCATAGCGCTGGGAACCAACATGTCAGTATTTCAGGCGGAGATATTTGCCAACCCAATGGTGGCATATTCAACAGAAGTACAACAGTGCACGGAGCATGAATCTATATATGCTCCGATAGTCAGGCAGCTTTCAGAGCGGTAGCATCTCCAATGATCAGATCATCGGTAGTCCATAAATGCAACACCGTCCTCCAATGCTCAGCCCAATCTAAGAATGTGACCCTTATATGGGTATGGACCCCTAAGGGGTCACAGTGGGGTGGCAGATAACAAGAGAACAGATTTCTTGGCGAGGATAAGAGCAAGGGGCACATGCCTTGACTCCGAACCCTTGCTGGGTATTAGCAGAGGCCAGGTCAGTAATGCCCTAGATGATTGGACATATAACAAACTGGAGAAAGCATGGTTGAAGAGAGATGACTGCAGACAGTCCGAGAGATTCATAGCAGACCCAACGGATGTAGGGAGCTATGGCTATTGAACAGGAGGAGGGATTCACTCCACTTGTTGGTAGGGTTCCTCACAGGTCACCGCAGATTGAACAGGCACCTGTCACCCATAGGAGTGATCAAAGACCCAATATGTCAGGAGTGCTGGGAGGAGGACGAGACCTCGTTCCACTTCCTGGGCGAGTGTGCCGTATACAGCGGCCTTAAGGCTGAGGTGTTCGGCACAGCGGAGTGAGGCGTCACTCAAAGAAAAAAGTGTTTTGTCTGTGAAAATGTGTATCAATTACACAATCTTTTTATCTGCAGCTGATATTAAAAACTTTTTGTAATCTGTTTATCACTAGTCTTCGTCATTTAGGAAGAATTATCATAACATTTAAATATCTAGAACACATAAGAACAGAAATGATTTCAATTAACATTTAAATCATTTGATTTTCAAGTAATGATTTATTTTGGTCATAGACCGACCGAACAGAAATATACTGTGTTTTCTTAAATGAAGAAGTTGCTTCCATAATTTATCTATAATTACATCCCGACAGCGGAACTCTTCTCAAGTCGTTGGTGTGGATGCATATGTACACAACATGCCGCATAGCCAGAAAGGCTGGTAGATCTTCGTCATGATGTGAAGAGGTCACGGCTACACTCATTGATGGAGACATGGATGTCCTATGTGTTTAAGTTATTCTTTTTCGTTACCTATTTTAGGTTATTATATATATATATATATATATATATATATATATATATATATATATATATACATTGAAAATTTCTCTCTATGCATCAATTATACATGGTCTAAAAGTGGTAAAAAAGATCCTGTGATCCTTCTGTTTCAACTTTCTACTGCTTGTACTACAAACTGCTGCATTATACCTTAATACTGATAAGACCTTTAAAATGACAGGGCCAAGTATATTAAATTATTTTATATATATATTAATTAAATTATGAAGCATTTAGGGACTCTCAGTTGTTGCCTTTTGTTGGAGTTCAATAAATCAAAAGCTCCAAAGTCCAATTTAAATGTTTATTTCAAAATTGATGCTATGGCATCAGAAGTACAACGTCAACTTTTTAGGTGCATTCCTTTACTAAAACTATAAAAATACGCTAGTTGACAATCAATCTGTAGAAGTTTCTTAAAGTTCATTGAATGGGATTTCAAAGTTTTATTTTGCTTCAATCACAATATCGGCAAGATCATTACTTGCATTTAAGCATAAAGCGAAGTTTGAAGGCCCAAAGGATGCTTATGATCTCTTGATTTCCAAAAAGGAACCAAAACCCTCCTAAAACTTATCTATATTTATATGCATGGTGTTAGAGAAAAACAGGTATGTACTAATTGAAACGCTCAAAATTATAAATAATATATTAATAATATCAAAATCTTCAATCAAATATACAATCGCGCGATCAAGCTTTTGTTGAGCATCTAGGTTCTCGAAGTTCCCTTAGGTTCGTTCTTAAATGAAAGTGGATCGAAAGGATCCAGAATTGAATACACACATAAACATGATTATGTGCGTACTATATGATTGATTTAACTGTAATGTTCATAACATACAAAGCCCATTTTTTATTGAAGATATCATCGTCCAAAATCGGAGATGGCAAGTTCATTTCTCAACAAATGATAAGAAGAGTGAAGCAAATGAACGCGAATTTCAATTTCAGATAAAATAAGTGAAATGAACATGAGAATACTACACTAAATCATAGACACTGATGGCATAATTTATAGTTACTAAAGGTTTACATCAATTTGTCTTCTATAACGGCTGTGGATTTGGCTTACAGATGACTATACGTATGCGCGTACCAACACTCTTCTTGACACCAACCTTTGCTGAAATGGTCTTCGAATGGAATTGAGATCACCCCTGTACCAAGTGAAAGGTCAATGCAAGATGGGATGAAATTTCTAGAGAGCTGGGTTCAAGTAATCAGCGGTGATGGTGCCAGAAAATCGTTCTGTGTTTATTCTTTCGATCCACCATCATTCAAAGATACACCTCAGCGAGAAGCTCGAAACTTCAAGAAACCAGATGTTCAATGAAATCTTTAATCGCCCGATTAAATATTTGATTATAAGTTTTGAAATTATTGTTTATTATTTTATTACTTTTAATTGATACATACATCGACTAGCACCTTACATACCTACAAAGGTAATTGTTAGAAGGGAACTTAATATTTTCTTAGAAATCAAGTTGACCTTGTCGAGATTGTGAACATTCTGTTAGTCCTGCAAATTTTGCTTTATGCTCCAATGCAACGAATGGCTTGGCCAATATCTTATTCCAAGCAAAATTAAATCTTGAAATATCATTTAATGAACTTTGAAAAGGTCCTGTTGGGTCATTGTCAAAAAACGTATAGTCGATTGGCTATAGTTGAGGCAACAAAGTCTCCAAGTGGGCCGACGCTATATCTCCATCCAATGGCATTAATATGGAAATAAATATTGGTATCGAATGTTGCTGCTGATGTATTGAACTGTTGCGGACAGAGTGGAGCCACTAAATATTATTTAAAGATGCTGAAATGTGGAAAGATTTCATAAACTTATTTCAGATGAATTCATCTCCAAGTTGTGCCCTCTATGGGGACGCCTATTGGCAACTTACGAAGTCAAAGGTCCTAACCTGGACTGCCTTGAAGTGGCAATAGATGTCTCTTACGACATCTGCCAATAAGGGTGAACTAATTTACAGCGTCAACGTGAACACTTTACCAAGAACAAGGGATGTCACTTAAAAAAGTTCACCTTGTTGACAGATGTCATAAGGAACATCTGTTGCGGCTTTAAGGCAATCCAGGTGTTAGGTCCTTTGACTTCGTAAGTTGTCAATGGGCGTTACCATAGATGGCGAAACTTGGAAATTAGTTGACGTTGCTATCACACAGTCGATCGGCTTACGTATATACCACCCGATTGATCTCTACAGTTAGACCGCCTGGCTGAAGATGAAACATGCATGTCTATAGCAGGTCTGATGCATAGTTGAAAGCATATACTTGATTATTTGAAATGGTTAAAGGTTTCTGAAGTGAATTAAGGTACCTACTTCACGCTATCCTCTTAAAAGCTAAGCAACACCATTGTAATTCTTAATTATCAGCATCCAGGTAAAATGTACTACCTTGTAGGTATAGCAGTTGTTGAAACAGTAGGACCATGTGAGCTTTGCCACTACTTTTAGACCCCGCAAAATTGACGCATAGATATAAACAAAAATGTGATTGTTATAGAGGGTAATATTTCCTATAACGTGATCATAGACAGAAGCATAGAGTAGGTAATGGGAAATATCTCAAGGTCTTATGTTATGACAATGGATATTTATTGTCTATAACATCATCATGAATAAAATCATAAAAAAGTAAAATAGCTTAAGCACATAGGAAGTCTACATCAATGATTGCAGCCGTGACCTCATCACATGCTGAGGAAGATTTACCAGCCTTCCTAGGTGTGCAGCATGTTGTTAGAACATCTGCATCCACACCAACCACTTGGGAAGTTGTGCCCTAGAAAAATATGATTATAGATAAATTACGGAAGCAACTTATTTATTCGAAAGGACGGAATATAATTCGGTTCGGTCGGTTTATGAAATGAAGAAATCAAAATATGTCATTAGTCAAGAATTAGATTCTATTTTCCTGTTAATTAAAATCATTAATGTTGAGCACTCTTTGGATATCATTACAGATTGCCTTTTTTTTCTCATGGGTCGTAGCAATATACTGCTAATCAGAAATATGAGTTTTACCTGCATTTAGTTGAAGATCAGGAAGATTGCCAGAAAAACTGCGAAAAATTTCATGATGAACTTGATTGGTGTTGCTTGTTGCTGTCACTTGTAGAAGCAGATATATTTTGCATCCTGAGATTGAAAAAATCTCCAAATATATACTGCTCAATGTCAATGCGATTTTATCAGCCATTGTATGAGTTTAATGATAAATATCTTAGAACAGACAATTTAAATATGCAATGCAAATCTGTTGATCCTCATGTATTGCCCAAATATCGCACAGACGGAAGTTACGAGTGGTATATTCCTACACTCATCCTGTATAAATAAAGAAACAAGAAAGATATTATGATTCAAAATTGAAAATAACAGGTCAGATTGAGATTGAGTAACTGGAGCACAAGTTTCACAAGTATAAAAACGGAGGATATATATTCAATCGCGTTTCAAAATACCCAGGAAACGCGTCTCATATTTCCTGCTTTTGCTTTCCACGCATATGCCGAGAAATTATTGTGATTGCGGGAGCTTTAAAATCAGAGATTATCCTTTCCAAATGCTCCATGGGGTGTGCATAACCAAAACCTATGTCTATGTGCATCAGTTTATCTGCCTGCCCGTTGGAGTACTGGTCATCGTATAATCTCACTTAGTAGGCACTTAATACTTCCACCTTAAACACGGTACACTAATATTTTCTTTATGGATATCCTCCCCCAAAGGCAGAAATCCTATCGCACCCCATATGCGCTGTTGGAAGATAACTGACCATCCACATTGATCTTAATACGTTTCAAGTTGTCACCATCCAGAAATTAACATCCCGTTAGCATGTTCTACATCGCTGTAGTTCTCTAGAGGAATGTCCTTGAAACCTGTTTGTGGTACTGGAATGTCTACCTGGCAAAGATGTATCCGTTGAGTCCCTCTAACGTTTGCTGTACGGATTACTATTGGTATAACTATGCAAGAGAGCGCTGTCGAACATTTAACATAGTAGTGTTTATATACACATGAAAATAAATTACCAGACTAAGATTATGTACTTTTGTACAAGTACACCATATATATATATATATATATATATATATATATATATATATATATATATGTAGAGACTATATCTCCTTAGTAGCCCTGGGGTTGTATCCTAGCGGGTAGCGATAATGGTCACAACCTCCCAGTGAGGCTCCATGGAGGATGGGGATCTAAGGAGATGAAGTAACGCATAAACCTATGGAAAACGGAAATCAAACCCAAACAGGTGCGCACGCAGCCTTAAATGCGGGCACTGCCGAAGAAGCTCAAAAAGCAACTTCAAGCAAGAATGGTAGGTCGCTACAGAGGCCGCCAACAAGCGAGGTGACGGCGGCAAATTTGCCCCGGTTCCTCCTTGTGAAAAGGAAGGGAGATGTGTCTCCTGAGAACTTTGAGAAAACTAGTCCGTTTGTAATATCGAAATTGTTATACGCTTTAGTTGGTGACGTGCATTCAGTGAGGAAAGTAAGAGATGGTCTTTTAGTTCAGACGAAGAGCAACCCTCAAAGTAAAAGATTAATGGAAGTTACTAAGTTTGGAGAATACGATGTGGAGATTATTCCTCATGCTACGCTGAACCAGTCAAAAGGAGTAATTTTTTGTAGAGATCTACTCAATAATAGTGTGGAAGAAATTAAGGAAGAACTAAAATCTGTTTGAGTAACCGATGTTAGAAGATTGAAGACCAAACAAAATAATGTTTTCGTCGAAACACCATCACATGTCCTAACATTCAATCAATCAAAACTTCCAAAAGAAATTAAAGTGGCTTACTACAACCTTCCAATAAGACCTTATATACCTCCTCCAGTCCGTTGTTTCAGATGTCAGTGCATGGGTCACGCTGCTGATAAATGCAACAAGGAAGCCGTATGTATCTGTGGTCAGGTCGTTCACGAAGGGCGACCTTGTGAAGAACCAAAGACCTGCGTCAATTGTGGCGGACCTCACTCTGCAGGATACAAGGGTTGCCCTAAATATAAAGAAGAAGCTGCAATTCAGAAAATCAAAGTTATTGAGAAGGTCTCGTATAATGAAGCTAAAAGAATGGTTCAGATTCGAACACCCAAATTAAATACTACTTATGCAAACGCCACAGCTCAACAACAGAATACACGGAAAACGCTTACAAGCCCAGAGCTCAATAATATAATGCCACAAATCATCCAAATAATTCAAGATGCAATTTCAGCCGCCCTCAGTCAACAGTTTGAAACACCGGAGAAACCCACTTATTATACACGCAGAGAAAGATCAGATTAGATGTCAACAAACATATCCCCTGTATCCGAACAGAGAACGCGTCAAACATAGTCTACCTCTGAGGACGAAAATCCAAAAAAAGGAAAAAGAAATAAGAAAGGTTGGCCAAAAGGGCAACCTCGGAAGCAAGTAGAACCATCTACTAGTGCTGTGATTAACATACTGTGATATTTTCTTCAATTTTATATATTTACCAACTTTTTCTTCTTTATATATATATATATATATTTATACAACTTTATCTTATGTATATATGTGTATATATGTTTATATTGTCTGTACACTTTTATTTATACTTACCTGTTATGTATTCATTCATCATGTCTTAACCTATACTTCGTCATTCGTATCCATATATCTACTGGTGTGTCTAAAACTTTCATCTCAAAATTATAAATACATCAGAAACCAACATCTTACAATGGAGTGATAATGGATGCAAAACGAGATACCCAGAGCTGAAGGCATTATTACTAGCAAAGGCACCCATCTGTATATGTATACAAGAAACTCGTTTCCGAATCCAAGAAAAATTTCGACTTCGCGGATACAAAAGCATCAGGAAGGATGCAATTTCAGAGCGCCGCGCTAAAGGTAGTGTGGCAATCTTTCTGAAGGACGATCTTCCATTCTCTGAAATGGGGCTTAACACTCCTCTGCAAGCGGCTGCGATAAAGCTGATGTTTCCAATAAAAATTACTATCTGTAACATATACCTACCAGATTCTAGCTGGGAGGGAAGGCAAATAAAGGAACTGATCAGGCAACTTCCTGAGCCATTCATCCTACTGGGAGACCTTAACGTGCATAATACATTGTGGGGATCCAGTAGAACAGACAATAGTGGACGCTTGATCGAAGACGTTATCGACGAATTTGGTCTAGTTATTCTTAATACTGGAACAGGCACATACATAAACTCTAGATCACAAAACCTTAGCGCAATAGATATAACATTAGCAGCCCCTGTGTATCCCATCTTTTTCAGTGGAATGTCTTGGATGACGGATCGTCAGACCATTTGCCAATAGAAACTAAAATTGCAACAGACCAACCAGTACAAGGCTACGATAACGCCAACGCTCCGAAATGGAAAATAGAAAAGGCTGATTGGGATCTTTACCGTCAAAATATATTATTGACTTCTGAAGATTCAGTTGATGATATGGCCCAATCAATCACCGGAAATATAATTGATGCTGCTGAAATCAGCATCCCTCGAAGGAGCACCATTCCAACCAGGCGAATAGCACCATGGTGGAATCAAGACATTGACAAGGCAAGGCTTGATAGAAGACAATCATTCAAAAACTTTATAAGAAACCCTACACAAACCAATTTCATCGAATTCAAAAAGCAGAGGGCCAAGCTTCGATGTTTAATTCTAAATTCAAAAAAGACATCCTGGCAAAGGTACGTGTCAATTATGACCGCTGAAACACCAAATAAAATGAAATTTGGAGAAAAATTCGCGCTATTACTGGTAGAAATTTTGCGACTCCGTCACTCTTGCTGATAGTTAACCAAAATGAAATTACAGGACCATCAAATGTGGCAAACGAGCTAGGTCAACATTCTAGTCAAATTAGCTCATGCTTAAACACCAACTTAACACTCAGAGAGGCTGTAGAAGCCACAGAAAATCATGGCCTAACAGAAGCCGATGTATATGAATATAACTTACCTTTGTCCATGGCAGAATTCAATCAGGTGCTCTCTGAAGTCAAAGACAGTGCACCTGGTCCCGATTTTGTACACTACGAAATGGTTCGTCAACTATCTGAAACAGATAAGGAAACAATCTTGGAGTTGTTCAATGAAATCTGGATACAAGGTGAATACCCCGAGCAATGGCGTGAGGCAATCATTGTACCTATTCCAAAACCAGGTAAATATATTACAGATCCCTCCAGTTACCGCCCAATATCTCTTACGTGTTGCCTTAGCAAACTTTTGGAGAAAGTAATAAGCTTACGATTGATGTACTGAGGACTGGAAATCAAAACGACTACTCTCCGACTATCAAATGGGTTTCCGTAAACACAGATCAACTACAGATCAACTAGTTATTCTAGAATCAGCAATACAGAACGCCTTTGCTGACCGAAAGCATTTAGTAGTAGTGTCATTCGATCTAGAGAAGGCCTATGATACAACATGGAGAAGGGAATACTAAATACTTTATATCAATGGGGAATAAGAGGCCGTCTGTTAAAGTTCATTGAAGCATTCCTAACTAACCGATCTTTCAAGGTTAGGATACAAAATACTCTATCTGAATCAATATCCCAGGAGAACGGAGTCCCGCAGGGATCTACTCTGAGCGTAACTTTATTCCTAATAGCAGTGAACAGTTTAATATCCACCCTTGATGGAGCAACTGGAAAATGCATGTACGTAGATGACCTCTGTATTTATTATTCATCCAGAGATCTTACTGACGTAGAAGAAACAGTTCAAAACTCGGTTAACCAAATACTGGTTAACGCAAGAAGAAATGGTTTCCGGTTTTCTGCCACTAAGACAAGTTGCATCCATTTTTGTAGGTTACGTACCCCCCATGCAGACTCCAGATAACAATAGACGGTAATGTTATTCCAGTCAAGCAATTTATTCGAATTCTGGGACTAGTCTTCGATAAAAAATTACTCTGGAAACCACTCATCGAAGACCTAAGCAACAGATGCAAGCAGTCTCAAACATCATCAGATGCCTATCCAGCATCTCTTGGGGCGCTGACAGAAATGTGCTTTTGCAACTATATAAGGCAACTATTTTGGCAAAAATGGAATATGGTATGATCGTATATTCATCAGCAAGAAATTCTCACTTAAAAAAGCTAGAATCCATACACAGAGAAGGACTTAGGCTTTGCATCGGTGCATTCCGCACTAGCCCGTCAGAGGCAATATATTGCGAAGCAGGTATTCCGCCACTAAGAATTACAGCAAAAATACTCGCTGCTAAATATATGACAAAAATATGGGCGCTACCATCACATCCTAATCATCAAATCATTTTCAATGATGACACTATCAATAAATTCAATGATAGGCTGACTATAACTAGGCCACTAGGAGTGCGATGTAGAGAATTAGTAGATGATATTGCCATCGAGCTACCACCTGTGTATACTATTAGGTATCAAGCCTCTCCTTGGCTGATAAGACAGCCACAAGTAAATCTAAAATGGACACGATTTGAAAAAAGTTACACCACTCCAGTTATCTATCAAAATATGATGTCAAGTATCATTGATGAATACTAACCAACACTAACTATTTATACTGATGGATCGAGATCTGATTTCGGTGTGGGAGCAGCTGTGGTTTGTGATGAAGAAATTTGGAAAGGCAGCTTAAACACAATCTCTTCAATTTACACCGCAGAACTAACAGCCATTTACCAAGCTCTAAAATACGTTCACCAAAAAACTATCGGTACCTACCTTATCTGCTCGGATTCTCTCAGCTCTCTACAAACCATAATGAAGACGTTCAGTATAGATCCACTGGTTCAAAAAATTCTCCACTTACATCATTTACTTCTGCAACAGTCCAAAATAACTATATTTGTTTGGACCCCTGGACATGTCGGTATCTCTGGAAATCAAACAGCGGATATCAGTGCACGCAACGCAGCAGAAAATCCCCCAGATGAGCTCCCTATCAGAGCCTGTGACCTGAAAAGCTTCCTGAAAAGAGAGATCTATAAGTTATGGCAAAGTGACTGGGAAACAAGTAATACACAATTGAGACGAATATGTCCAACAGTTCAGAGCTCTAAAGTAGTCAAAGGTATGACAAGAAAAGAACAGGTGCTTATAACAAGGCTCAAAATTGGACATACCCATTTCACTTCATCGCACCTATTGCTTGGACAAAGAAGACCCACCTGTGAGCAATGCCAAGAGGTTCTCTCGGTGGAGCACATCCTCTGCTATTGCCAATTATACAGAGATGCATTGACTACTCTTCATCTTCCTCAAAACCTGAGCGTCTTGAACTCCAATAACCTGGAAGAAACAAGAAAAATTATAGAGTTTCTGAAAAACAAAGGTCTCTTCTATAAAATCTAAACGCAATACAAAAATACCAATAGTATACTTACGTGTCCCACCCGCAACAATTACCGGTACTTACCTTGAGTAATATATATGAAACATGTACATACACACGTCATGTATTCCTGATAATCCCAATCAAAAATTGAACAGAATAACTTAGTGAGGAATTCAAACGAATGTCGACGCGGCGAATGACAATGGCAGTTGAAGCAGAGCGAAAAAAAAAATGCCTTTATTCTTAATCAGTTGATCCAAAACGCAAGAAGCATTACATAAAGAAATATTATGAAATAAAAAAAATGATACAAACTATCTGAAAACTACAAGCGGGAGTTCACTGTACAGTGCTCTTCCACTCAACCCTTGAATTGTAACAAAGCTCTATATTATTTCAAATTCGCATTCAGCGGAACATATACGGACTAGCATAATTCTATAAAAAAATTGATCACATCCATCCGGAAAAGGTGGAAAGGATAATATAACACAAAAAGTTGAAACACTATTAAAAAAATATTTTTATATAAAATGAGGGAAACAAAACTCTATAATAATAGCTACAAGTTTCTTTTATTATGTTTTTAGAGCTTGTTCCGTGCAAAGTTTACTCCGGAACACTTCAGTGTACGCGAATGCTCAAAATCCATGGCAACGCCGTGACATCAACAAAAAGAAGACAGTTGGTGAGTGTCCTCTGATTGGTCAGGTTCGAGCTCCGTTTAAAAATGTTCTCTTTAATAATAATAATAATAATCGTAACAGTTTGTTACGATTATTATTCAAGTCTTCATAGTTGTATGTGACGAAGAATATAGCTGTTGTAACCAAAAATTGTGTTGTTTGCGATTCCTCAACTAACATATCCAACGAAAGGACACCGACCTGACCCAGCAAATCCTAGGTTGGATATCGAGAGAAAGGTGCACACCTGCTGCGTGCATTTTCACAGCTTCCAGTTATTTTCAGATTTGGAAATTCTGTATAAGTTATTATTTTACGCACATACCTCATTTTTATACCTATATTAGACAAGTTTTTGGTTACTTCATAGCGTAGTGAAAAACTTTCAAAGAGTACATTTCTTATCTCCACCGTAATTTCTCTAAACGTTATACTTAACCTAGTGATATAAATTAGGGTTTGACCTCTAGGTATTTCTGTTGTACTAAATTGCTAATCCTAAACTACGCCTTACATTACGTTTGTGAAGTCGGACAGTTAGATTTGACTTACTCCTGAAATGTCTTAAGTTATAGAATGTATTAAGAATAATCAAAAATGAGCTTAAGGAATAAAATATCTTGAAACGTGAAGTGTCTTAAGAAATGAAATAGTTTATCACATTAAATATCTTAAAGGCATTTCGACGGCAATGGTTAAGGTTTAGTAAGTGTTTCCCTTAACACTAAGGTAAATGCAATCCCCAAAAAAAATATATCTCCCTCAAGGCAGACAATAGAAAAGAAAAAATTATTTAACAGAAAAATAAATAGACAGTATAGATATTATGCTAGATTTGAGAGCTCCGTTTTGTATCCATAATAGGACTAGTTAGTTACTTGGCAAGTAAACTGGGTAGTAAAGCCCACTGGAAGTAAGAATCAAAGAACATCGTCTCAACACCCAGCGAGCAGAGACGGGAAAATCTGGAATAGCTGACCACGCATGGACAGAGCACCATAAAATAGCTTGGGACGACGCTAGGGTTATTGCCAAGGAACCGCATTGGTATCGAAGAAAATTCAAGGAGGCGGCATTCATCACCAACAACAGCAACGTGTACAGCAAACCCAGCGTAGACCTTAAACCAATATGGCAGCCACTCATAAAGAAGATCAATAGACTACGACTGGACCAGACAACAAACAATGACCGACAAACGTCACCGGACGGGAAATAAATAGGCATTAAAGGAACGTGTTCGCCAGTTCATCTGAAGACGATTGAAGATATCATATCAATCGAAACGTCGTGATACTCAAAAATTTTATAGACAATGGAAGTCCGAAATCAAACTTTTGAAAAATCCACCTTGTCTACAAGTTTCAAACAATAATCTGGGTAGCCTTGTTAGCAGTCAAACCTGACAGTCCGATGATGATTTAAATCGATACATTGTAACGTGTCACTAAAAGAAAAAGAGTTTTATTTGTGAAACTCTGTGATAATTACACAACTTTTTATCTGCATGATGGAAGAGTTTTACCAAGTAAGAGCATCTGCAATCCTCATAGTCATCATAGTGGTTTTATCTAGTTGTGACTGAACCATTAAAAAGTCTAAGCATCATCCATAACAACATAAGAAATACCACATATTAAAAGAAAACGGAAACTAAAAAAAGCGCTATAAACAGCAAAATATTCAGTTCAGTCACATATATTTACCACATTTTTATGTTAAACTCCCTGTAACAAGCTTTCACGCCATTAAATTACTGTTCAGCATTAGGGTGGATCAACAATTTATGTAGGTAGGACAATACAGTGAAAAACTTGCCTTAGGTGTGTACTATCATAACAATTTTTTTAAATTGAAATCGGATGAGATCTTCCGCTCGTGCAAAGCAAATGAATATTTGCAAAAATTGCAAATATTTCATCTTTTCACTGATTTACATTGGAATGTGCAGCTCCTCGCTTGCTAACAAATAACCTAACTAGGTTCAATTTTATACTTTGAACAACCCGGCACCCACTTGCTGTACTTCGAGTTCCACCCATAACGTTCTATCCATCCCACCATTAGGAGTGTGTGCCGATTTATGTGGATTTTACCTATACCGATGGGTAATCTGCCTTACCACTGAATTCTTCAATAACCTCACGTGTCTCTATTCAAATATTGCTCTAATGTATCCATTTCTTCTTCCAATTTATTTATTGCTTATTCCATGTTGGAATAAGCAATTATTATATATATATATATATATATATATATATATATATATATATATATATATATAGTGGACCGCATTCCTTATTCCTTATTCCTTTAGCGATCATATGAATGTGCTGTTTGGTTTGGAATCTACTTGTTCCATTTTGAAACACTCTGGAATATATAATTAGAAAATAAAGGTGATAATACTAATCAAGGTATTTGAAGGATATAGGACAATAGCATGTTGTAGTCCAAGGATTCTATTTTCATATATGTAATCCTTCTGGCATGTGAGATTGAGTCCGGCTCACAATGTGTCAGGTATTCTGATCGTTCAAATTTGGTATATTATCGATTTGATAACGTAAACGGGTACTTCAAAAGTATTTGGTCAGACTAAAATAAGAAGGGACAAGAGGAGAATCAGGATTAGTTTACATTAAGAAAGTCAGCACATGATTCAAATAGCCTGCAAGGTGTTGATTTGGAGCCACTTCACTCAAATTTGATGCATTAGACTGCTCGGAAATGATAGATTAGATGACCACATGCTACCTTGAATTTGGACATTTTAGCAATCATGACACCGCGCAGCTTAAGCATAAAAAGTCAAACATATATTTTTTAAGCGTCCTTCGTGGCTGTTGTTTCGGCGGATTTCATATTCATACAATCATGATAAGTATAGGAATAAATCACTGGTAACTTCAGCCTCGCCGTAAATTTCCGTCAACAGATTTGCATTACATATATAAATAATCTAAGTTCAAATATTTAACATAAAACTCATACAATGGCTCATAAAATGGCATTGAGAATGGGCAATATATATTCGGAGATATTTTCAATCTCAGCATGCAAAATATCTTTGCCTCTACAAGTGACAGCAACGAGAAACACTAAACAAATTCATCATGAAATTTTTCCCAGTTTTTCTGGCAATCTTCCTGATCTTCTCATGCACTGATATTACTTTGGAAATATATAATATTTGAATCAGGTTGTTGGAACTACTGAAAAACCTCAAATCTTTTATAACTCATAAAATGCACAACATTTTTTGAACTTTCTTCAAATGGATTAAGGATTGAGTAAAATTTTATCACTGCACATAAAGTTGACACCTTCATCATGTTGAAGGCTAAGTAACACTTTCGTAATTTTATCAGTATCCGGGTAAATGCAGTAATTTGTAGCATTAGCAGTAGAAAGGTGAAACCGAAGGTTCAGAGAATCTTTTTCACTATCTTTAGACCCCGTATAGTTGAAGCATAGATATAAACAGAAATGTTAATGCAATGAATATATATTATCTACATCATCATAAAGAAAATAGAAAATAGCTCAAGCACATAGGACATCTAAGTCTACGTCAATGATTGCAGCCGTGACCTCATCACATGCTGAGGAAGATTTACCAGCCTTCCTAGCGGTGCAGCATGTTGATAGAACATCGGCGTCCACATCAACCACTTGGGAAGTTGTCCCCTGTGAAAATGTAATTATAGATAAAATACTTATTTATTTAAGGAAACGAAATATATTTCTGTTCGGTCGGCTTATGAAATGAACAAACCAAATTATGTCACTAGTCAAGAATCTGATTATCTTAGTATTTGAAATCAATGATGCTCGTCCAGATTTTAGGGATTTTAATAGTTGACAATGACTTAAACAAAATATACTATTTTTCATCAAAAATGCTTTTAAGTAACTTTGATACCCGTTACCCTCATAAAAACTAGTTTTCTTTATTAACGGACTAAAACCCGAGATAAATTTGTTTGTACAGTAAACAGTTTTGACCCATAGCTGGTTCTCTGATTCGATTTGATAATATGTTATATTTTTTATGGAACACAATACCAAAGATGTTATGCAGTTTTGGGATAGCATTACAAATTGTGTATGTTTATTTTCAGGTATCGTAGGAATAAACTGTTATTCAGAAATCTAATTTGTTCTTACCTGCATGTAGTTCAGGATCAGGAAGATTGCCAGAAAGGCTGCGAAAAATTTCATGATAAATTTGTTAAGTGTTGCTTGTTGCTGTCACTTGTAGAGGCTGAGATGTTTTGTATGCTGAGATTGAAAAAATTCTCCAAATATATACTGCCCAACATGTATGCAATTTTATGAGCCATTGTATGAGTTTTCTGTCAAATATTTGAACACAGACTACTTAAATATGCAATGCAAATCGGTTGATCCTCAATGTTTGCACGAATAACGCACAGACGAAAATATACTGAGAGGCTGAATATATCAGTAGCTTATTCCTATCCTTATCATGTATGAGTGAGGAAGCAGCCTTGACAGCATCCCAAGAAGGACTTTTAGTGTTAAAAAATATATTTTACTTGCTATGTTTAAGCTGGCGAGATGATATGCTTGCTAATTTTAATTTACAAATTCAAGGTAACAGTTGGTCGTCCAATCTATCATTTCCGTGCAGTCTAATAATAATAATAATAATAATAATAATAATAATAATAATAATAATAATAATAATAATAATAATAATAATAATAATAATAATAATAATAATAATAATAATAATAATAATAATAATAATAATAATAATAATAATAATAATAATAATAATAATAATAATAATAATAATAATAATAATAATAATAATAATAATAATAATAATTTTTTATTGTTTTCTGGTTGTGCACACTACTGTTTGTATGGAATTTATAGCTTTTAGTATCTCATTTACATAAGAAATTACCAGAAACATAGTACATTTTACAACAATTGTAGTGCTATGCATAGATATTTACATCAGTGCTAGTATTAGGAAACAAATATTGACATACTATTGTAGTATTGAATTGGGAGTGCAATACAATTCATTATATTTTAGTTTTGTTAAAACCTTTATATTTTAGATCCGATAGCTTCTTGCTATTTTTCCGTTATAAGGGAACATTCAATTTTTTTTTTATTGTTTATTTTTTAGGTAGTTTCTTCAATCTATTTCACTTTAAGTAACTTGTTTATGGATACATATGTTAGGGATGTGAATTATGTGGAAGTTAATACTCTGGAAGTTTGTGATATGCAAGGTCACAACAACTGCTGGAATGAGAGGAAGGATCAGTTATTTTTCAAGATATACCACCAAAATATTTATAGCCTAAAAAAAAATCTGGATGAAATAAAAATAATGACTGAACAGATGATCTGCGAGTACGATTGCATGGTCTTTACAGAGTCTTTTAAAATTTTTGATACTAGTATATTCAAGTTGCCAAAATACGAAATGATATATAGTGATGGTGACCTGAATAAAAACGATGGTGTTGTGGTTTATATGAAAAAATGTTTAGATTTTACATACAAAACTGTACAAATCGGGTATTGCAAAGCAGTGCAAGTTACAGTAATACTTCAAAATCATAAAAAAATTGTCATTACATGTTTATACCGATCACCATCTACCGATGAACAGGTCTTTCTAACTGAAATGCGTATTTACTTAAAGCAAATGGCAAGTGTAAGCACTTTCTCTCACATCATATTAGGTGACATGAATATTAAGCTGAATAGCCAGGATGGCATAGTTTATAATTATCTTAACTTGATGAGTGAATATGATTTCTTGTCTATGATAAATAAACCTACAAGGATATTTAATGAAACTGCTAATTGCTTAGACCATATATTTTTGAAATCCAGTATTCAAAATTTTGAACGTGACTGTGTGTCTATGGTATTTGAAAGCTGCATTACTGATCATAGGGCAACAATCTTGGGTATGCCTCTTAAAGCTGAGAATCCGAAGGTGACTAACAATGAAAGTAGATACGTATCGTACATAAACTATGATAATTTGAAAAATGACCTGAAAAGTCATGACTGGACAGATATTTATGATGAAACTGATGTGGACATAATCGCCAATCAATTTGTTTCACAATTAAAAGCATTAATCACAAAAAACACTACAGTTAAAAAGATAAACAGATCAGATATAAAACGTAAACCATGGATTACCGCGGGAATTGTAAACTCAGTTAATGAAAAAAATAGACTCTACTCGAAATTCGTAAAAAATCCTCAAGATTTACAGAAAAAGCAAAATTACCTTAATTATTAAAAAAAATTGGATAAGTTAATTAAAAGCTCAAAGTATAACTTCTATAAACTGCAAATTAATAAGAACAAAGATACCCCAAAAAGTTTATGGAAGATAATCAACAACATTTGTGAGAAAGGAAATAAGTTAGTGCCAAGTGAAGTGATAACAACAAACAATACCATTTGCAATACACCGGATACCATTGCAAATGCATTTAATGATTTTTTTTCAGGGATAGGTAAATCCTATGCAGAAAAAATATTAAAACCAAGTACCCCACTGCCTCATAATAAAGTATGTCAGAACTCGTTTTTCTTACAGCCAGTTAGTAAAGCAGAAATTATAACAATTATTCATTCATTAAAAAGTAATAAATCCCCTGGACTTGACGATATAAAAGCTGAAATATTCAGATACACATCAGAAATATTAGCAACGCCTTTGTGTTATTTAATAAATCAAATATTCATTTCTAGTAAAGTTCCTCAACAATTTAAAACAGCAGTAGTTTCTCCTATACACAAAAAAGGAGATATAAAAGATATAAACAATTATAGACCGATATCAGTCATAACAACACTTGCGAAAATATTTGAAAAAGCATTGAAAAACAGACTGGAAAAATTCTTGAATATGAATAACGTTATCTCCGATAAACAGTTTGGTTTTAGACAGGGTTTATCCACAAATGATGCAATTGAAAAATTAGTTACAGAAATCACAAACGATCTTGAATTCAGCAAACCCGTGATATGCGTCTTCCTGGATCTTGCCAAGGCTTTTGACACTGTGAGTCATGTTCAGATGATGGAGGCCTTGGAGGATGCAGGAGTACGGGGCATGACCAGAGAGCTGTTAGATAATTATTTAACAAATCGTCTGCAAGTAGTTAAAATAAATAATGTGTATAGTAAGGAGCAAAAAATTAACTATGGCCTGCCACAAGGTACCGTACTAGGGCCAGTTTTATTCACGGTATATATTAATAGTGTCCTAGAATCTCAGACAACTGGTAAGATTTTCAGCTTTGCGGATGATACAGCAATACTTTACAGTGACAATAAATGGGATACATTAAAACTTAAAGTTGAACATGATTTGTCAAGGATTTTTGATCTATTTAGTCATAAACTATTAACTGTAAATTATGAAAAAACTGTTTTTATGCCCTTCTCAAACACAGCTAGGTTTTTGCCGAACTACAAAACTTTATTAATAAAAAATCACACAAAAAATATTCTTTTAAGCTCAGCAACTAGTTATAAGTACTTAGGCTTAACCATTGATTCACATTTAAGGTGGAACGATCATATTACTAATTTAACTAAAACATTAAGACAACTGCTATATCGATTTAAGTACTTGAAAAATATATTAGATTTATCCCATTTAAAAATCATATATTACTCCTTAGTTGAGTCCAGATTACGCTATGCGATTTTAAGCTGGGGAGGGGCTGCTTACTGCCATATACGATCAATAGATATATTACAGAAAAAAATTCTCAAAATAATCTTAAACAGACCATTATTGTATCCATCTGCATTATTGTATTTTCAATCTGGGATGCTTGATATTCGACAATTATTTTTGCATCAAATTTTTTTACATATTTATAAAAATAAATTTACACTCAAAAAGGTTAATCATGAGCATTTTACAAGATACAAGGCTAGTGACTCAGTCAAAGTTGAATTACTGCAAAAAAAATGTTAGTCTACGATCCTCCGACTATCTGTCTCTGAAGATCTATAATTATGTACCACAAGCTTATAAGGTTTATTTGAACACATTGAACTCTGTAAGTATGATAAAAAGTATATTTAAAAAGTATATCATCCTGTTAGGTAGAGACGAAACAAAAAAAATACTAGAAAATAATTAAACCTCCTTCCTCTCTCAATTTGGTAAATTTTTCATCCACATATTTCTCCATCCTTTATCATTATCATTTTTATTTTTCATACCCACATTCCTATTTCAAGTTTTGTAAAAATTCACACTACTTAGCTAATTGTACAGGCACCGACAAATGTTAGGAATAAGAAGAGCTATGTAGTCCATGCACAGCCTTATTGGTTTCAATGGACTAATTGTTAAATCGGTCATCAAACTGTAAAAAGTTTAAATGTATTTACCTCCTGTGTTTGTTTGTATTTGAACTCAGATATTGTTAATATTGAATTGTTAATGGATTGCAAATAAACATTATTATTATTATTATTATTATTATTATTATTATTATTATTATTATTATTATTATTATTATTATTATTATTATTATTATTATTATTATTATTATTATTATTATTATTATTATTATTATTATTATTATTATTATTATTATTATTATTATTATTATTATTATTATTATTATTATACTGTACAGTGCACTGTACTCAACCCTTGAATTGTAATAAAGCTCTATATTATTTCAAATTCGCATTCAGCGGAGCATATACGGAATAGCATAATTCTATAAAAAAATGGATCACATCCATTCGGAAAAGGTGGAAAGGATAATATAACACAAAAAATTGAAACACTATTAAAAAAATATTTTTATATAAAATGAGGAAAACAAAACTCTACCATAATAGCTAAAAGTTTCTTTTATTATGTTTTTAGAGCTTGTTCCGTGCAAAGCTTACTCCGGAACACTTTAGTGTACAGGAATGCTCAAAATCCATGGCAACGCCGTGACATCAACAAAAAGAAGACAGTTGGTGAGTGTCCTCTGATTGGTCAGGTTCGAGCTCCGTTTAAAAATTTTCTCCTTAATAATAATAATAATAATAATCGTAACAGTTTGTTACGATTATTATTCAAGTCTTCATAGTTGTATGTGACGAAGAATATAGCTGTTATAACCAAAAAGAACTCCGACCTGACCCAGCAAATCCTCGGTTGGATATCGAGAGAAAGGTGCACACCTGCAGCGTGCATTTTCACAGCTTCCAGTTATTTTCAGATTTGGAAATTCTGTATGAGTTATTATTTTACGCACATACCTCATTTTTATACCTATATTAGACAAGTTTTTGGTTACTTCATAGCGTAGTGAAAAACTTTCAAAGAGTACATTTCTTATATCCACCGCAATTTCTCTAAACGTTATACTTAACCTAGTGATATAAATTAGGGTTTGTCTTCTAGGTATTTCTGTTGTACTAAATTGCTAATCCTAAACTACGCCTTACATTCCGTTTGTGAAGTCGGACAGTTAGATTTGACTTACTCCTGAAATGTCTTAAGTTATAGAATGTATTAAGAATAATCAAAAATGAGCTTAAGGAATAAAATATCTTGAAACGTGAATTGTCTTAAGAAATGAAATAGTTTATCACATTAAATATCTTAAGGGCATTTCGACAGCAATGGTTAAGGTTTAGTAAGTGTTTCCCTTAACACTAAGGTAAATGCAATCCCCAAAAAAAATATATTTCCCTCAAGGCAGACAATAGAAAAGCAAAAATTATTTAACAGAAAAATAAATAGACAGTATAGATATTATGCTAGATTGGAGAGCTCTGTTTTGTATCCATAATAGGACTAGTTAGTTACTTGGCAAGTAAACTGGGTAGTAAAGCCCACTGGAAGTAAGAATCAAAGAACATCGCCTCAACACCCAGCGAGCAGAGACGGGAAAATCTGGAATAGCTGACCACGCATGGACGGAGCACCATAAAATAGCTTGGGACGACGCTAGGGTTATTGCCAAGGAACCGCATTGGTATCGAAGAAAATTCAAGGAGGCGGCATTCATCACCAACAACAGCAACGTGTACAGCAAACCCAGCGTAGACCTTAAACCAATATGGCAGCCACTCATAAAGAAGATCAATAGACTACGACTGGACCAGACAACAAACAATGATCGACAAACAGCCACGTCAGCAGACCGGAACACCAGAACAGACTGCGCACAACGACACGTCACCGGACGAGATATAAATAGGCATGAAAGGAACGTGTTCGCCAGTTCACATGAAGACGATTGAAGATATCATATCAATCGAAACGTCGTGATACTCGAAAGTTTTATAGACAATGGAAGTCCGAAATCAAACTTTTGAAAAATCCACCTTGTCTACAAGTTTCAAACAATAATCTGGGTAGCCTTGTTAGCAGTCAAACCTGACAGTCCGATGATGATTTAAATCGATACATTGTAACGTGTCACTAAAAGAAAAAGAGTTTTATTTGTGAAACTCTGTGATAATTACACAACTTTTTATCTGCATGATGGAAGAGTTTTACCAAGTAAGAGCATCTGCAATCCTCATAGTCATCATAATGGTTTTATCTAGTTATGACTGAACCATTAAAAAGTCTAAGCATCATCCATAACAACATAAGAAATACCACATATTAAAAGAAAACGGAAACTAAGAAAAGCGCTATAAACAGCAAAATATTCAGTTCAGTCACATATATTTACCACATTTTCATGTTAAACTCCCTGTAACAAGCTTTCACGCCATTAAATTACTGTTCAGCATTAGGGTGGATCAACAATTTATGTAGGTTGGACAATACAGTGAAAAACTTGCCTTAGGTGTGTACTATGATAACAATTTTTTTAAGTTGAAATCGGATGAGATTTTCCGCTCGTGCAAAGCAAATGAATATTTGCAAAAATTGCAAATATTTCATCTTTTCACTGATTTACATTGGAATGTGCAGCTCCTCGCTTGCTAACAAATAACCTAACTAGGTTCAATTTTATACTTTGAACAACCCGGCACCCACTTGCTGTACTTCGAGTTCCACCCATAACGTTCTATCCATCCCACCATTAGGAGTGTGTGCCGATTTATGTGGATTTTACCTATACCGATGGGTAATCTGCCTTACCACTGAATTCTTCAATAACCTCACGTGTCTCTATTCAAATATTGCTCTAATGTATCCATTTCTTCTTCCAATTTATTTATTGCTTATTCCATGTTGGAATAAGCAATTATTATATATATATATATATATATATATATATATATATATATATATATATATATATATATAGTGGACCGCATTCCTTATTCCTTATTCCTTTAGCGATCATATGAATGTGCTGGTTGGTTTGGAATCTACTTGTTCCATTTTGAAACACTCTGGAATATATAATTAGAAAATAAAGGTGATAATACTAATCAAGGTATTTGAAGGATATAGGACAATAGCATGTTGTAGTCCAAGGATTCTATTTTCATATATGTATATGGCATGTGAGATTGAGTCCGGCTCACAATGTGTCAGGTATTCTGATCGTTCAAATTTGGTATATTATCGATTTGATAACGTAAACGGGTACTTCAAAAGTATCTGGTCAGACTAAAATAAGAAGGGACAAGAGGAGAATCAGGATTAGTTTACATTAAGAAAGTCAGCACATGATTCAAATAGCCTGCAAGGTGTTGATTTGGAGCCACTTCACTCAAATTTGATGCATTAGACTGCTCGGAAATGATAGATTAGATGACCACATGCTACCTTGAATTTGGACATTTTAGCAATCATGACACCGCGCAGCTTAAGCATAAAAAGTCAAACATATATTTTTTAAGCGTCCTTCGTGGCTGTTGTTTCGGCGGATTTCATATTCATACAATCATGATAAGTATAGGAATAAATCACTGGTAACTTCAGCCTCGCCGTAAATTTCCGTCAACAGATTTGCATTACATATATAAATAATCTAAGTTCAAATATTTAACATAAAACTCATACAATGGCTCATAAAATGGCATTGAGAATGGGCAATATATATTCGGAGATATTTTCAATCTCAGCATGCAAAATATCTTTGCCTCTACAAGTGACAGCAACGAGAAACACTAAACAAATTCATCATGAAATTTTTCCCAGTTTTTCTGGCAATCTTCCTGATCTTCTCATGCACTGATATTACTTTGGAAATATATAATATTTGAATCAGGTTGTTGGAACTACTGAAAAACCTCAAATCTTTTATAACTCATAAAATGCACAACATTTTTTGAACTTTCTTCAAATGGATTAAGGATTGAGTAAAATTTTATCACTGCACATAAAGTTGACACCTTCATCATGTTGAAGGCTAAGTAACACTTTCGTAATTTTATCAGTATCCGGGTAAATGCAGTAATTTGTAGCATTAGCAGTAGAAAGGTGAAACCGAAGGTTCAGAGAATCTTTTTCACTATCTTTAGACCCCGTATAGTTGAAGCATAGATATAAACAGAAATGTTAATGCAATGAATATATATTATCTACATCATCATAAAGAAAATAGAAAATAGCTCAAGCACATAGGACATCTAAGTCTACGTCAATGATTGCAGCCGTGACCTCATCACATGCTGAGGAAGATTTACCAGCCTTCCTAGCGGTGCAGCATGTTGATAGAACATCGGCGTCCACATCAACCACTTGGGAAGTTGTCCCCTGTGAAAATGTAATTATAGATAAAATACTTATTTATTTAAGGAAACGAAATATATTTCTGTTCGGTCGGCTTATGAAATGAACAAACCAAATTATGTCACTAGTCAAGAATCTGATTATCTTAGTATTTGAAATCAATGATGCTCGTCCAGATTTTAGGGATTTTAATAGTTGACAATGACTTAAACAAAATATACTATTTTTCATCAAAAATGCTTTTAAGTAACTTTGATACCCGTTACCCTCATAAAAACTAGTTTTCTTTATTAACGGACTAAAACCCGAGATAAATTTGTTTGTACAGTAAACAGTTTTGACCCATAGCTGGTTCTCTGATTCGATTTGATAATATGTTATATTTTTTATGGAACACAATACCAAAGATGTTATGCAGTTTTGGGATAGCATTACAAATTGTGTATGTTTATTTTCAGGTATCGTAGGAATAAACTGTTATTCAGAAATCTAATTTGTTCTTACCTGCATGTAGTTCAGGATCAGGAAGATTGCCAGAAAGGCTGCGAAAAATTTCATGATAAATTTGTTAAGTGTTGCTTGTTGCTGTCACTTGTAGAGGCTGAGATGTTTTGTATGCTGAGATTGAAAAAATTCTCCAAATATATACTGCCCAACATGTATGCAATTTTATGAGCCATTGTATGAGTTTTCTGTCAAATATTTGAACACAGACTACTTAAATATGCAATGCAAATCGGTTGATCCTCAATGTTTGCACGAATAACGCACAGACGAAAATATACTGAGAGGCTGAATATATCAGTAGCTTATTCCTATCCTTATCATGTATGAGTGAGGAAGCAGCCTTGACAGCATCCCAAGAAGGACTTTTAGTGTTAAAAAATATATTTTACTTGCTATGTTTAAGCTGGCGAGATGATATGCTTGCTAATTTTAATTTACAAATTCAAGGTAACAGTTGGTCGTCCAATCTATCATTTCCGTGCAGTCTAATAATAATAATAATAATAATAATAATAATAATAATAATAATAATAATAATAATAATAATAATAATAATAATAATAATAATAATAATAATAATAATAATAATAATAATAATAATAATAATAATAATAATAATAATAATAATAATAATAATAATAATAATAATAATAATAATAATAATAATAATAATAATAATAATAATAATAATTTTTCTAAATTTAGCGACCAAAATAACAAAACCAAATTTAGTAAAAAATATACCAAATAATAAATTTATCTAAGGAGAAACAAGAAAATTTTTGAACTTCACTCTGAAAGATGACACAGACATATATTTGAGGTTTGTGGAGACTTGATTGTATAATCGATACAAAATATAAGAAAAAGACCTAGTGAACATAGCTGACCGATGAGAGGGCTGTGAAATAAGACCTCTAAACCGAACATTTATGTTATGAACATCGCTGCGGAAAGTAATTTTGTTGTACAGGTAAGGTGGTGTTTTATGTAAAATGATTTTATGAAAAAGTACTGCAGCGTGCAGTTCTCTTCTATCTCGCATATTAAGCCATCCTGCTTCCGATAGCTTATACGATATGGGGTCATAGTTTCTCACTTCAAACACATATCTGAGACAAGACTTTTGTACCTTTTGTATACGATCGATGTCATGCTTCTTCGGACATGGAGCATATACCGCGCCACAGTAGTTGAAATAGGACAGAACAAGTGTATCGCAAAGTAAAGTTTTGAGTTTAGTAGAAAAACCATGACGATAAGGGTACAACATCTTCAGTCTACCATAACAACGACTTATAAACTTATCAATGTGTTTTGAAAATCTTAAGCCATTGTCCAATATCAAACCAAATTCCTAGCAGAATTTGTATGGAGAATAATTGTATTGTCAATAGAAATTTCAAAAATATCTTCAACGCAATTTTTATGCTTCCCAAACAGTTTAACACTCGATTTTAATGGATTTATTGACAATTGGTGTGAAATGCTCTCTTTAGCTAGGTTACTGAGATCTTCATTTATACAATTTATACAGTCTGCACTTGTGTATGTCGGAAATAGAACTTTATCTGAGTATCGTCAGCATATAAATAAGCTTTAGAGTGACGTAAGCAATATGTTATATTCGCGGCGTAGACGGAGAAAAGAATGGGACCCAGAACTGAACCTTGTGGTACTCCACGAAGAATAGACTTCAAATCAGATACACCAGTGGAAGTTTCGACAAACTGATTTCTTTGTGAGAGAGCTTGAAAATAACTTAACTGCTTCATTAGAACAACCAATATACTTGAGGATAGCAAACATCAGCTGATGGTTAATTGTGTCAAACGCCTTATTATAGTTCAGCAACACTAAGGCCGTTGTATTACCATCATCAATTTCTTTAATTATGCCATCAGTTACATCAAGTAGGGCAGTCGTGCAACTGAAATTTTTGCGAAAGCCTGACTGATAAGGAGGTAGAAGAGAGTATTTGTTTAAAAGATGGATAAAATGACATTTCATTATTTTTTCTAGAACCTTCGAGAGTACTGGCAAAATAGAAATAGGGCGAAGATCAGACATATCAGTAATGGAATCCTTTTTTGGTAATGCATCAAATTTAACTGAACCGACTCCGAGAGTTGGGGCTCAGTATAGTGATGGAAGCCAGGCAGTGCTTAGAGTGGAAAAGACACACTATTTCACAAATTTGATGCATTAGATTAGACAGGAAGGATTTGATGACCACATATCGTATCCACCCCTTCTCCGTCGAATAAGTGATAAAGAAATGAAAGTCTTAATCAGATAAAGCCAATGATCAGAATATAAGAGGGTTCTGATGTGCCACTCAAGCCGCTGTATATTTTGTGAAGCTAGTGCGTAAGTTTCGCTAAAGGCATGCGTTCCACAATGATAGGACAGAAGATACATTACGCCTACACTCAATTCGGGAAACGTGATTGAAGAATTCAGCACTTGAATAATCTTACATCAAGCTTCTGAAAATCGCCCCTTAGAATCTAGGGATCCTTTTCCGCTCATGGAAATTTTTGTTTTCCGAAGCAGCTACTGCTACTCTACAAGGTCCAGATCAGACCATCACTGAAGCACTGCTCGCATGTGTAGGGATACGTTCCGAAGCACTCCCTCAAGCCTGTGGACACAATTCGGAGACGAGTAGTACGTCTGGTGGATGCAGCTGAACTTACAAATAACATAACAGACCCAAAAGAGGAAGCAGATCGGTGTCTATTGTATATATATTAAGGGTAATTTTTTATACCATATGCATGGAATATTTCCTTACGACATGAACGATCAAAACCTATGGGTGTCCTGGCTATGATACAGTTGAGCAGGAAGTCCAAGGTAACCGGATGAGCGACGAGGTGTCTATCTATCGGGGCTGCCCCACCATTTCCTAAATTCCGAAACAAATTACCGCTTAAAATACAATCAATTCGGTCGCGTAAATTGAACGCGAAGTTTCGAGCAGCCGAACGGGCATTGAGTGTACAACTAACACCAGGGAAGTGGAACAAAAATAATGAGAAAGGCATTGCCATTCTATAGTTAGTATATATCAGATATTCTCATGGTTATGCAATATCCAGTTTTCTCCCTTACGGTAAGTTAGCAAAGGGTATCTGAATTGTTGCATAAAATATAACATATTGTATTCATTAGTGCCAAGGGATTTTCATGATTTGTCCTACTATTCAAGGTATGAAGTCATTGGTTATCATATTTCAACTTATTTCATATTTCGCAATGACACAAGATTCTTTTCCAGTCTTGATCAAAGCGTAGCCATGCTTTGATGAACATACAGTCGAACACTTTCTTCGACTCTAACTATCATCAAAACCTTACATGGATGAATGTGGAACAATTTTATCAGTCAAAAAATAAATATAAATATAGGGTGATTTATCTGGAATGAAGATCCGTGACGTCATAACTTAAGCAATACGGCAGAGAATAATAATAATATGTTTATTTAATAACATGAATGAAAGTCTTTTTCTTTCAGTGACGCGTTTCGGTTTATATTCAGATTTGACTGTATAGAAAGACTACCCGGTTACTTGCCAACTAGCTGATTATATCCTATCATGGACACAAGACTAGAGCTCTCAAATGTAGCATACTATTTATCCTCTCTAACTATTTTCCTATTGAATTATTTTTTCCTTTTGTCTGCCTTAGAAGAAATATTTTTTCGCGGCTGCATGTACACTAGTGTCAGGGAAACCACTACAGAATCTGAACCATCGCCATCAAAATGTTCTCAAGATATTTCATGGGATAAACTATTTTATTTCTTGAGATATTTGAAGATTAAGTTTACACCGAATCCAAATGTGTGGAAGCTTATAGTAGTGTATTGATAAAAATTGAGTTCAAAAGATCAGCATGTTCATTTACTACAGCGAAATTAGGGTTTCTCAGATATTTTTCAATCTCTAATGTTTCCATGAAGTTTGAATTATGTATTTTATTTTTTGAGGGACGAAGTGGCACTCTAATGTGCCTGTAAGGTTGTCTGTTCCCTACAGGCTTCCACTACCAGGTTTATGCCATTGGATTGATAGTTTTCACATTGATCGATCCTTAACAAAGCTCCACGAGGTGGTGTGTGGACATGCTTCCAATGATTTTACCGTCAATGCCAGGAGCATTCAGTGATCAGTTATTCCTAGAACGCTGTTCTTCTCCAATGACTTTTAACTTTAATTAAATACCTTACTTCATTCCTCACAAGATACAATACAATCGTGAATGAATGAAAAAGTCAAACGTCTATATTAAAAATAAGGAAAAATACAAAGCTATATAAAAATAATAAGACCGGTGCAGAGAGAGGCAGATTATGATATCATATTGTAAAGTATGCTTAAGCTACACATTAATTCCACCAATCACACAAAAAGGAAAAAATATGTATTTTATATAAGCTGTCACAAAATTCACGTTTGATTTGATAAATGTATGTGCTTAAATATTTTTGTTTGTCTACCTAGTGGTACAATCTTATTTGATGAGGGTTTAGGTATGGATATACATCTGGAAAAACAAAAAGAGACTTGTGTGAGTCTTATAATATACTTATTATAAAATATCTTCTCGCTACAGCCATGTATGTAAAATTATAGAGTGCGTTTGTGATCTGGTGTAATACTTTAGATATTTGTGAAACTCTGTATTTAAACACGCAGTTTTTGTAAGAATGATGGAAAAGTCCCACCAAGTAGGAGAGCATTTACAATCTACATGGTGTAATATGTTAAGGATTGCAATAAAAGCCCCATAAATGTGAATACTCCGTAGTTTCTACACAAAGATTTATAGCATTGTAATACCACCGAATGAAGGTCGTATGGAAAGAATTTTGGTCAGTCTTATTTGGGCAACGACTTGAGTAACTGGAATAGATATCCTAAAATTAGTTTATTTGTTTTCTTGACTCCCCATTGTTGTAAAAATAATAGTATAATAAATGACTATACGGAATCTGGAAGTGGATAGCGCGAATCGGCCCCTCTGATGCATTAAGCCGTAATATCTCTTGAAAATAATTTCATTTAATTCTCATATATTTGAGCACCCCAAAGATGTGGAGATATATTTTACTCCTGAAGCCCAGTAAAATTTGAAACAAGGAATTATTGAATTCATCTAATCCATGTGCAGATGAAAACACTCTTATACTCTCCATGAAACCACTACCATCACCACAGAACTTACATCAACAACAGCGCAATATGCCATTTAGATCAACGAACACTTCGAGAAAAAAATTTAATGGAAATCTATTAATGTAGTTCAGTTGAACGCGTCGAAAGATCAGACAGCTGACAAGGAAATCACACGCTAATCTGCCAGTCGTGGACATTACCCCTTAAGTGGTAACAGGCAAGTTTGGAGCACAATTAGTGACGTGCAGGTTGTGAGACTGCTACAACTTTGAAACAAAAAAATTAAACTGTATTAACAGTGTTTTAGATATATATTGCTGATTCTTAAATGATGCACATTTCTTGTTTTTTTTAAGATAAAGAAAATTAAATAAGTTCAAGCTGAACATGTATTGGCACCAAAATCTCTAATGAACCAAGATACAAAAAGAAAACATGGCCAAAACTAATTATCAATGTTTTAGGATTAGTAACAGATAAAAAAGCATCTATTTAAAAATATAAGAAATATTGCAATTCACAGATCCTAGAAATAACTGAGTGCTATAATCTACTGCATTTGGGCTTGGAATACTGCATGTATACTGAACGTTCATTGCTCAAATTTACCAGACATCGTGTCACTAAAAAGAGGAAGATTGGATTGAGTCACTCACATAAAAGTGGTCACAGTTTTGTTGAACCTTTGAAACTGGTTGTAGTCCCACAAACTGACGGCACAGTACCAGATAAAGATTAAGGAACGCCCAAGTTTCTGTGGGTTAACATAAACAACAACATGTCTGATCTTGGCACGATCATTTTGCCAATGTCAACGGACTAATTTATCTCTATTCTAATGATTCTACGATGGCAAATATTATTGCCAATAGAGCTATTTATTTTCACAGCGCTTTTGGGGCATGATAGGCGTTCTGCTTTTGTGAGATGTAAAATATAAAAAAAAGAAGAATAATATTAGATTGTTGTTACTCCCTACAACTTTCGCTATTCAAAATAGTAAATAGATAACCAAACAGAAATATATATTTGTTAGTTAGTGAAAAGAATCAAGCATTCAGCTCGATTACGTCTGTTCCCATACAAAGTTTATTCTGTGGAACTGTTTCTTGCTGTGCACCAGATTCAATAAATTTGGTCCTGGTTACATCTCCTCAATGCTGATGAAAAGTTGAACGGAAGTTCCTCCCCCCTCCGACGTCGCTGGATGCATCGCCTTTCGCAATTAACAATTTTAATTGGATCCTATCGAAACCGAGCGACTTATTTATTTTTATTGCCTGCCTTGGCTGGCTTGGTACATGCCGATAAAATTTTAATGCGAACTCGCACCGTAAACGAAAACTGTCTTTCGATAGTCCCAAACGATTCCGCTTGCACTCTCAAGCGATGCTCAGATTGTTTTACTCCTTTTACCATCATTCAAGCTTTCCATTCAATTACATCCATGAGGGGATCTCTGAAAGACCGTGTATGTTTCGAAAGGATACTCTATTTTACACCGGTCTAAAGAGGTAGGCTTGTTCCATGAACTACTCGAGAGCAATGGAAATGCTGAATCACTGTCACCTCTAACATTTAATTTGATGGACCATCGAAGCAATTCACACATGAAACTTTCCCTGTGTCGTTTTGATTTCCCTCACTCGTCCTGGTTATCAATCTAAACTACATGCGAATACTAAATACACTTTGCTTTATTGCTTATTAATCATCTGCTAATGCTAATGAGTCATTTTGGGCATATTGTACATAACGGAATACTAGAAGATCTTCCTAGAGTATCTATTCTGACAGGAGAGCCTCCACACAGAAATTGCCTTATATGGAATAGGAACGACACAATTTTATCAGCGATTAAATGTATCTGGGTATTTCAACTATTTACGGAAATTGGCAACAAGTTTAAATCCTCTCCAAACAGTTTTGTTGGAATTGCGCTAACTGCCTCCTAAGAACTTTTTAACGAGGAGAAAAACTTAATTTGTTATTAGCTTTAGACTAATGAATAAGCAAGTCCCCGCATTGATCAGCTTGTTTTTTAATGAGTGGGGAGTAAAAGTTATCCGATAAATCTTTCCATCTGTAATTATTTATCTCGTTTAGAACAAAGCTTCGAAGTCTTTGGTGATCTGGCTAGCATCTTCTTGCCGATAATGTAGGGTGTCTCGAGAAGGTAGTACTTTGCCTAGTTCCTGGATTTAGAGGTAACATATGGAATATAAGATTGGCATAGCTGCAAATTCACTATGAGCTTATAAATGGGTCATTGCCGTAAGTTGGGGTCTCACAGTGTTGTATTGGCTCTACACGACAGCAGTGAGACGATCCTTACTATGCGACTTACTAGTGTGGTTGCCGTCCACAAGGTTGGAGCGAACAAAGTCCAAAATTATTAAAACACAGCAAATGACCTGTGTTGGAAATGGCCTCGTGAGAACAACGCCTTTGAGCGCTCTTGAAACACTGCTGAATCTCTCTCCGCTGGACTTAGAGATCCGGAGAGAGGCCAGGGTAACTATCTTCCGATTATGGAGTCAGGACAGTAGGGACTTTGTGAATGTTGGCGAAGGTCATACTGCCGTCTCGTCAGAAATGAGCGCATAATTGAATCAGTGATCATCCAACAAGAAGGAATGGAAGGCAGGTGTGAGTAAATCACCAAGAGAGGAAGGCAATTCTGGTATACAGATAGCTTAATAACTCAGGAGGGACGGGTGCTGGGATTTACACACTCAGTACAAGGCTGTCATCTTCCCTTGGAGGATACACTACAGTTTTCGAGGTAGAGACTTATACTTGTATTAAGGAAAAAAGAGGATCTGGCAAGCGTATCACTATATCTTCAGACAGTTAAGCTGCATTCAAGGCATTAAGTATCCATAAAATAACTTCGGAGTTAGTCCTACAGTGTAGGGAGGCTCTCGATGCTATAGCAATGAAGCATCAGGTCACATTGATGTAGTTGTCTGGATATATGGCAATGAGATGGCGAATGCTCTTTCGAGAGCAAGGTCAAAACATACTTTCTCAGACCCAAAATCGACTTTAGGGTTATCTGCATATAGAATTAGAAGAAAAACAGGGAATCTCTGATCCCTTTTGTTGGTATTGCCGAGCGCTTGTAAATCGGCTGGTCCAGGTTGGCGTTAAATGTTTCCACTTGAAGACATTTGAGGAAAGTGATTGAACTCAATAAATTTACTAAGATTTGGTAGTACCGTGAATATTTTAGAGCCTCACATTAATCTACACTTCGTAGTATGGCACAACCAGATATTACCACTCCTATGTGTCCTGTGATAAAACAACTAAAAGACAATATTCTAGATGAGACTATCCATTTCCATTATTTGCTCTCCATAGGCAAGTTTTATATCTATTTATCCGCTTATGTGATACATTCTCCCACCCTAGTGGAACATCCTAAATACATTATGTGTGACAATATTGCTCTCTTCCCTCGATTGGCCTCTAAGAACTTCCCTGTCCTCCTTATACATATACGCACGGTACGTTTCTTAATTTTCTCTAGTGCTAGTCATAAAAGTGTGTTCGAGTTAGGAAATCACACTTTAGCAAATATAAGTAAAAAGTTTGATTTCGGACTTCCATTGTCTATAAATTTTTTTGAGTATCACAACGTTTCGATTGATATCTATCATCAATCGTCTTCAGGTGAACTGGCGAACATGTTCCTTTCATGCCTATTTATACTCCGTCCGGTGACGTGTCGTTGTGTGCAAACTTTTGGAAAATCCACCTTGTCTACAAGTTTCAATCAACAAATATAAGTAATATGATGGAGGAGCCATATCTTCTACCATCTATGTACCTAACTATCTTATAAATTCAACATACTCTAAGATTCTTGATTTGAATGCAATACTCCAGGATCTGTTAGGTCTAATTCTTCTTCTATAATAAAATTGTTCAATAATTAATAATTAGATGGTTTTTTCCACAAGTTTTTATCAATATATTTATATCAAACAAAATTGAGCAATTTACAGAAAAAGTTCCAGTTATGGAACCTTCTGTGTGAACTCTAAAATTTAATCTAAATAATGAAAAAGTCTCAACAGTCAATAACATTTACAATCTACATGGTATATCTATATATTTGATTCTGTTGTGAACCTTTAGGGCCACTGAGTGTTCGGGAAAAGTCCTTACTGTCACCTCAAATATTCATTTTGAAGCAGTCAGTCCCAAGTTATTGATTCCAAAAATGACCAGCTATTTTTTACTTTATAGTTAAGATTAACTATAAAAGAGTGTTTTTCTGTTTTAAGCTATAATTCATTTAAAGTTATATGTTGGACGAACTTCTCGATAGATGAGGCTCACCTAATAATCCAACTTCTATCTGAAACCGTCTGATCCAGCATTTAACAGTCAATATACTCGCATGTCGTTTTATTGCTTTGGGCTGATCCCAACACCCCAATAATCCAACAGAGGCCAAGGGACTGGGGTAGGGGATGGGGCGCAACCGGCACGGCAATACGAAAATTGATTATGTTTGGCAATGGACCGGAACCTAATTAGCTTTGACATACACTCACGAGCAGAGTATTGCGCATGTTGGTTGGGGCAGGGAGTAGAAAAACATTTACGACTGTCTCCACTGAATTATGGTGATACACCCTCAAGGGAGTGCTTGTTTCCCTCTTGCGATGACACGGACGAAAATTAAGATCTGAGGGGATAGTATGATAGGGCAGTTGTATACAGTATGTATAACATTTAAAGGGCACTCACTAATGATGATAAAGAATTTTTGGTAAATAGAAATTCGCTCACAAGTTCTCAAATCCATGTGATCACACAATGAAATATTATTTTTTGTTGATTGGATGGTCCGATGAAGTGGGTTGTTATACTGCATCTTCCAGAGTGAATTCACATCTAAGTATACAACTGTTGAGCTATCAAACAACATTTACAACTAGACCAGTCCAACAGAATATAGAATATAAAATACTAATATAACAATAAAAAGCCTGAACCATTGTTTATTTATTGAGTAAATGTTTTCATACAATGTGTGACTGTGTTTTCAAACGTTTACTTATATTGCAACGAGATCAGCGGCCAGCAGCCAAGAAAAGATCACCCTGTATGCAAATCGTCCAGAACATGTGTGCAGCTGTCAACAGACATCTCGAATGTGTTAGATTGTTCTAGATTTGGTTATGGAACATTCGAGATGGGTGTTTTCTGTATATATACAGCATCGAGCAGTGATAGCAGTCAGTCAGTGATCAGACTTCAAATAGTATAGAACTTGAAATCGTTGATATAAATTAGTGTTTAAGTTGTTGTTATCAGTAGAAATAAATCAGTGTCTAAGAACGTTACAATATTTACTTGTTAATTCCTTTGGCTGTATTTACTCGTATTTACTCGTCTATTTTTATCCGTAGTATATATTACAATATAATTTTCAAACATTGTTTATTTATTGAGTGAATGTTTTATATGCAGTGTTTGACTGTTTTCAGCCGTCGTTTATTTGAATTGCTTGTACTTCTAAATTCTTTTGACTGCATTTACAATGTATTGTCTCATTTATTTATCGTTATTCACAATACAAAGACCGTCTGGTTTTTTTGGTGCCATATTAGGTCCCTCTAACGTTGGCAATTACATTGTTCTTGATTTTTAGATAACCTTAATATCTTTTGGCTGGTTTCTTGAGGAACTAGTCAGCGTATTGCAACAAATGCTAGATAAGAGTCCTGCTGTCACGAAAGATTTCCATTTTGGGTATTTGATTCATGTTCAAATGTGGTATCACTGAAGTATGACAAATTTTATAAGCATTAGTGAAAATGTAAATTTCAATTTGAAAAAGAACTTTCTCTGGAGCTACGACAAAAGCCCTGAACCCTTCAGGGCAGCAACCACAAACACCATGTACCTAGTTCTGTGACTAGTCAAACCACTTCTCTAATACCCACACGAATGGTAGCAACTTCAGGGAAAGATTATAACCACAAAAGCTACTTCTGTATACCTAAATCCCTATTTTCGTGGCGTCAAGACTCCTGGTACTTGATAGCTTTGATGCACTATCAAACACAATGATACCGCCGTTCTTCCTAATAAAGTTGGAAAATTTTCCCATTCGACAAGTCGACAGTCGATAGCATCCCGATATTGTCTCCCATTTCAGGACATTCCCCCATCGCCATGTTTTATTTCCCCTTCCCCTCTTCGTGGATGTTGTGGCGGCGGTTGTATCTTTCGCTTATTATCTGTCTATAACATCTCTGGATGCCTACCACTCCGCGCTATCGTCCGATTTTCTGGAAGGCCAAGTATACATAAACATTATTACAGCGTTGGCATAGGGCACATGCACTGCGACAGGGATCCTTTATTTCCAACGTAAATAGTAGCGAGAGACAGGCATTAAATAGTGGAGATGAGTCGAATGAGGCTACAATCACTTCTAAAACTACTTTCTTTGTCCGTACAAAATTTCGCACTCACTTGTCTTGAAATTTGCGTTTGAACGTAGGAAGTGTTTATGAAAATGATCCAGTGGGGGAGGGACTACAGTTAATCCTGGGAAAGTTGGATCAAGATCATATGCATCGTTTGAAGGACTGAAGGACAGGAAAGGATAACGTCTGTAGCTGGATAGTATAATGGAAATACTAACTTTTTGCTTGAAGAACAACTATTTCCAGTAGACTTAGGAAAGCCAATACATCAATGAAGTGGCTCCAAAAAAATCGCAAACGATTCTTCCAGCATATATAGACAGGATAGTAAGGATCGCATTTAACAAGTATCTTTTGAGAGCGGTGGTATATGCGTCCAAGGAAAAGATATCTCTGGAAGTGGGAACTAAGAAAGTCGAATTAACACACAGCGAGCTGAAACTAAGAATACTTGGATAGCATGTCATGTGTGGATGGAACACCACAAAATGTCGTGAAGCAACACCAACTTTATACTCAGAGAATCACAGTTCTCCACCACAATGTATAAATCAGACCTAGGCTGGATATCAACCCGATATTGCTGCCTATAATGAACAACATCGATAGACTGCATTTAGCCCGAGTAGATTCAACCGCACATACTCATTAGTCTGTTATTGACAATTCCGGTGAGAGAGGATGTCATTTGATAGAGTCGCCGGTACTAATCAAGACTAGATGGCGCGGGATAGTACGCGAATGCCGGGAGAAAATATCAAACACCTTGTAAGTTGTTTAACATGAAGGATATTCAAGATATCATATCAATCGAAATGTTGTGAAACTGAAATTATCAATAGGTATAAGAGCCAGAAAAAAAATTGGGCTTTTTTGTCCAAACGTATTTCGAGTGTTGATGTACCACTGCTAATGTTATATAACTACTGCAATTGTACAAATACGTTATACTTATTAAACTGAAAGACTTAAAGTATTTTTGTTTTGTTCTAATTTCCATTATAACAAAATAAGAGCGGCATTACATTTTGCATATTATTAATTTTTCATTTGTAATACAGTAAAATCGTGCTTCGGCTAGAACTGGAAAGTGATCCAAGGAATGTAGGAGTACAAACCAGATCTGCAGCTTTTCGGGACTTTTCAAGTCAAGCAATTGTTGCGACTGCACCTAAAATTTACTATTTACTATGGGGCGTCAGTAGCTAAGGTAACATGATGACAAAATAATGATTCAAATCCAATGAGTTAAACCGATAGACGGTCAGACTTACTTGGCCATACTGCGAATATCAAAATAGAACAACTGTTCGCAGATTCGAAGAAAACATCTGAATCACATTTTGATTATGACAGCAGCACATGATGCTCATGTCTCTAATATGGGAGCTCTAGTTATTTGGAAGGAAACTATCAGCATAGCATTTTTATTATTGGCGGTTTCATATGACTTTCTGCTAGGAGTATAAATACGTTAAGGGGATAAGTAGGTTCGGGAATGTTAGCGATTATGCGTTGTTAGAGTCACTGGAGGATTCTTAGTTATAATCAAGGATGATAATATATGTGGGGCTGTCATCCAAACGATACTGGTCTTATCAGGCTAATAAGTATGTGGTCATTCGTAGTTAGTTGATAAAATAACGTGCTGCAATTTTCTTGTTGTTTAGCCATTCACGTATTCAACAAGGTGGGCCACTGTTAATCACTCGATGCTATAAGACTGTGTCCTTTAAATGCAAGCCTTCAAAAATGCTTATGTGATGCCTTTCAATTTAATATTTTACACTGTCAAGATTCACTATTCACAGTCCGACGATGAGTTGAATATTTCAATCGAAATGCGTCATAAAAATGGTGCTTTATTTATGAAACCTTCTGTATAAATTACACAATTTCATCTGAATGAAGTAAGAGCATCTAAAACCTACATAATTCGATATAGTTGTATCGCTTGTCAGCAGAATTACTTTAAAGAAGAAAAAGCCAACCACTGAAGAAATGCTTCGGATCATTCAGTCGAGAAAACCCGAATATTTTTCCACGAAAATCAAACAGTCGCAGAAATAATTTTCCGATAATATAGGAATTTCCAATAATCCTGTGCGACTAGAGCTCTGGGATTGGAATAAAGAAGGAAAAGAGGCAAGAAACAAGACCATCCAGGAATGGCTTCAGCGAAAGAAAAACCTGTTCCCATACGAGTATCGAAAGATTTCACAGGATCCAAAGGAAAATTCTACAAATATCATTATTTGATGAATAAGGAGGCAACAGAAAAGTATTTCAATAGTTGACTTCATTATTGGAGCTCTATAATAATGTTTTACGATCTCTGCAATCCATTGTTTGAATCTCCATCGAGATATGCTTTTATGAAAGATAATACACTGTAAATGTGTGTCTCCGCGACCATTATACATGTTTATTTAAATTTACTCTAAATTATCTAAAATACAGAATTCTTAGTTCACGATTATTATAGCTTTGCGCATGTAGGAAGATATGGCATACTTGAATGAAAGTACATATTCTTGGTCTGAGAATTTATCTGTATGTATGTAGTAGATATTCATCCTGAGAGTAAGGGTCACCGACAGATTAAGCATTCTCAAAAATATCCATCTAATGATGCTGCTAGTGAAAGACTCGTATTATAGGGTCAACTCCAACTTTTGTTACAATTCCAACGTTTGCAGTAACAATTGATATTGGAGGATTTTACTATACCAAACGTTGAATACCTGTATTGTGAATTCCGTACTGTTTTCATTCAGGCTATAAATTTTGAGTAACTTTACTCTTTTGAAAGCGATACTATGAATGTTATTACTTTTTAGAATTTATTTTCGTATTCCAATAACACTGTATGATGTAACACATGATATACCTATTTTAAACGGTTTGCATGATTTTCTTTCGTTCTTGTCTCCAATGTATCAAAATATTTCAACCAAATGGAAAATGTGTTTTTATTCCAATATTGAAGAGGCATCTCGTCTAATCCATGAGGGATTATTAACATGAAGAGCATCTATTTTAACTGGAATAAATTGAATAGAACGGGATCAAAAGGTTTCTCAGGAAAATACCTGAGTCTGTTAGATTTCCCTCAAAATTTAAAAAATTTAAGAATATTTGATACTTGACATTTTAACACAGTAGCTCCATCACAATTTAGTGTACATAGTTTTAAACTTACCCTGCAGATGCTAACTCAGCTAAAGAAACACGTTGCGGGAATTAAAAAAATGTTGCGAGTTGTAAAGCTGTGTAGTATTTGACAATTGAGGATGGTTTGTATGTCTATACACCTATAGGAGGATGAGGACTATCCTCCCAACTTCTAACCCAAGTGAAAGGATCTCTCGTCTCACTCCGCTAGAAATATTGCTTAAGGACATTACAAAGCACTTCAGGTTTTGTGGTTGTCTAATAGAAAATTAAGGATGAATTAAATGAAATAAGAAAACTTTGAAACTACATTGGGATGTACCAGATGTACAAACTGTGCACTCTGAGCATGCGGACAAACGATACAAAATAAAATGTTGCCAGATAACAAGAGGTGTAGAGGGTGGCCACTTCACTTTTAAAAGGGTATTTTCAACTACATATCAGACGACATATCATTTCATTGAATGTGAAAAATGACCGAAAATGTGTCATACCTCAAGGAAAAATCAATCTGCACCAAGAATTTGGTAAAAATGCTCCATCGCACTGAGTGTATGTATAATGTACATTCATCATTACTGGCATACTCCTGTTGAGGTTATAATAATGTGAAAGGAAAAGGATAAAAATCGATATTTGATCAAATTCCTATGACAGGTGATTAACTCACGGAAGATGATAAAATGACAACTTTGTGGGATGATTTTCTCAAAGAAAGTAAGTATATGATTTGATCAATTTCCTACAAGACATGTTAGTGAATAGAAGTTTTGATGTGTATTACCTAAGTTAGATAGCTTCGAGTATATATCTCTTTAATATCAACTGCAGTGTACCATACAAACAATTAAGAAGGCGAATCAACTCAGAACGTTGTAAAATATATAATTCCAAAGTACGACCCTGGACTGATGCCTGAGCGTCAGCGGGCTGGGTCTGTAGAAATATCGTTCGGCCTTCTTTCCAGGAACTTTTTAGTACCATGAATTCTACTTACGACAAAAGAAAACTTAATAAGAAAAATATGAATCGACCGTGTTGCCACAGCTGAAAAGTCTGCATTGTACTCGTGTATACATCTCACGATGATTAAGATTAATAGGACCCTGCTTGCGTTCCCCAGATATTTACAAAGGCGTCTTGAAGATTGGTTGGAATATAGTAGCTGATTGAGTGTTGTGATTTGGAACATCAATTGAAAACGAATTGCAAAAGTTTGTAGTGTATAATTCCTACAAATTCAGCCTTCGACGATAGACCAGTAATATAAATTACATATACATTACAATATACGTAGAATGAAAACTATAGATAGAGAACTAAAAAAAACAAAAATTATTTTTGTCTCATTTGGAAATGTAATCACGGTGAATTAATCATAAACCTGATTACTAACTACAACTGAATTCATAATTTTTTCACAAAATTTTGACCAGCTAAAAAACTTTTAAGCCAAAAGTTATTTGGAACTAGGAAAAGATAGAAGAACCGTGTGTGCAATCCATTTATTTCTCGCTCAATATCGGTGCCTGTTATAGTATTTCAAAAAATATTGCGACTTTACTCATTAAGACTGCAGAGCGTATCGGCCGCCAAATATGTCAAGACCATTGCAGTAGGCACGTTGCAAAAAGAATCGTAAGAGAAGTATTTCTAACAATCAGTCGGGGCGAGAAAGAGAGTTTCACCGCATCAAATATTTGACAAAAGAGGCATAGCCAAAGAATCTAGTGGAAGCAACAATGCAAAAAGGAAATAGCGGCAATAGAAATGCAAGTCAACGACAGCCCTGGAACTTAGGTTGTTATTTTATCTATATATTTAAGAAGTAACGGATGATCATCAAAATATCCGGTCAGCACTACAAAATTCGAACAAGATTTTCTAGGAACATTAAACTATGGGAGCATCCTAACGAGAAGCATCCCAAAAATGAACATCAGGAAACGTAAGAATTGAGGAACACCAACTTAACGCCCAGAAAGCAGTAAATGTGGCAGGAAGCTAAGGTCATTGACAAGAAACGATCTCTAAAATTCACGAAGGCTTCTTCAACAACAGTAACAACGTTTATAGTCAACCTAGCGTAGAAATAAATTCAATATGACAGCTATTCATTAGAAAATGGACTAGCCGTACAGAAAGCACACACGCAACAACCACCAAACAGCGTAACGTAAGCACGTCAGCAGAAAACAAGATCACTCAACCAAAACGCCATCTGTACCTAGATGCAGATAACTACATATATAGCCTAATAAACAGTGCATACTGTGCGATATTTATATCAGACATACGAACGGCGAGCAGCACACACACATATTGCGGCAAATTTAATATTTTAGGCAATTTTCGGAGCAGCAACACCAGCAGCACCAAAGCCGTCCATAGATATCCGTAATTTAATTGCCTCCACCCCGTTACGCTAATTTATCCGGCCCTGTTAACACTTTTAAGTGTGCCAGTTATAAGTGAATGTAATTGTTATTGCATGTAGTGCATATTAGCCAGCTACGCCGCACGGCACGCTCTGAAATGTGGAGTTCGGTTATGGGGTTAGGTGTCAGGGTATTACAGGAGTCGATAGACGCGATTGATGCAGTGATGTAATTGGCGGAAAAAGCAGGTACCTAGTGGTAGTAACTGTAATGAATATATGTGCGTATTTGTGGGTTTCAATGTTGGAAGTGCTTTTCATACCACCTCGTGACACAGAACTGTTTGGTTTCAATGTTGGAAGTGCTTTTCATACCACCTCATGACACAGAACTGTTTGGTCGCTTTGAGACCGCATCGAAACTACTAGATATTACCATATTTGATTTGGAGGGTTTTTGATATTTCTAATCTACTCCTCAAAAAAGTGAAAGAATAGTATCACCAGTAGTTCTTTTTCTTTCATTCTCAGAGATAAAAAAACTGACCAACTTCTTTCATATATCTAATTATATATTTGCCATGGCGTCCTTTCTGAGACGGGGGCTCGTGGAATGCGTCAGCTCTTTTGGTGGGCCACACCAGGATTTAGGAGGCGGGGGAAAGCAACCTCCCTAGCTAGTAAGGGTAGCACACCTCTAGGAAAGAGTGGACCGGAGGTAAGATAAGATTCCCGCCCTACAGCATGGTATGCTATACCGACGGATCTCGCTCAAAAGAGATGGGATCCAGTGGTGCGGGAATGTGCCTGGAAAGTAGAGGCGTGAAGAAAAGCGTAGCGCTGAGAACCCATACTTCAGAATTTTAGGCGGAGATATTTGCCATCCTAATGGTAGCATATTCAGCAGAAGTACAACAGTGCACGGAGCATGACATCTATATATGCTCCGATATTCAGGCAGCTTTTTTTTATCTGGACCCGAGGCCGCACTGTGGCTGTCCAAGAGTTTGGCCGCGGTGCTGGTTTTGTTTGGATCAAGATCGAGAGTGTTACAGTTGTTAGTTGTTACTTTTCTCCTAATGAACGTTTCGAATTGTTTCAGCACAAATTAAACACTTTGGAAGACATAATCAGAGAGCTGGGAGAGAATGTAATTGTAGCAGGTGATTTCAACGCAAAAGCGGTAGAGTGGGGGATTGAAAGCACGTGTCAGAGAGGCGCAGCTGTTCTAGAGTCTTCAGCCCGGCTCGACTTGACTGTTCCGGACTCTGGTACGAGTCCTACCTTTCGTCGACGGGGGTACAATGGCACGATAATTGATATCTCTTTAGCACTGCCCAGAATCGCAAGGCGTATAGACAGTTGGCAAGTTCTGGAAGAGTACACTGGTAGTGACCATCAGTATATTAAATTCGAAATTGACAACAATGTAAATGCCGCATTTAGAAGATATGTTTCGACGCAGCTAGGCTGGAATGTAACTAAGCTTAATGAAGCTCTGCTGTTACGGACTCTCGATGAGGCAAGAGAGGTGCTTACCATGGATAATGAAGAAAATACACAAGATTCAGTCCACCAAGTCATGGAACTCATTGTGAAAGGCTGTAACGCTTCAATGCCACGAAGAAGGTATGTTGCAGGAAGACAGCCTGCTTACTGGTGGACGGATGAAATTGCTGAGCTCCGCAGAAATGCGTTGCGGCTCCGTCGCCTTGCGCAGAGAAGTAGAAGGAGATCGTTGGATGAAACTGCACAAAACCATTATATAGAGGCAAAAAGAGCATTTCGCAGAGCTATAACAACTAGCAAAGCTCTCTGCTGGAAAAAGCTCTGTGAAGATATAAATCGAGACACATGGGGCCTGGGTTACAAAATAGTCATGAAACGACTAGGTAAACAGGCCCCACTTGAACGTCGTGACCAATCTTCAATGGAAATCATTGTCAGAGGACTTTCCCCGCTACATCCTCATCGTAAAAATGTTCAGGTAAGTATTGAGGGAGACATCCCACTCTTCACAATCGATGAACTGTCGGAGGCTTTTAAAGGTATGCCTAATCCAAAAGCACCAGGGCCAGATGGAATACCTGTAGAAGTGGTAAAAATTATTGCACGCGAGAGACCATATACTCTCTTAAACATATACAATAAGTGCCTCTGTATTGGTATCTTTCCAAGAATCTGGAAACTGCAGAGATTGGTTCTTATCGATAAGGGAAAAGGGCCACCAATCTCTCCCTCATCCTATAGACCACTTTGCATGCTAGATCATGCTGGCAAGGGTCTAGAACGACTTCTAAAAAGACGTTTGAGTGAAGCCGTTGAGATAGTTGGAGGACTAGCTGACAGTCAACACGGCTTCAGACATGGACGATCTACAAGAGGAGCCATACAGCAGGTAGTTACAACGGCACAAAATGCGTGGCAAGGTAACCACAGGTGAAGAGATTCATGCGTTGTCGTCACTCTGGACATTCGCAATGCATATAACTCGGCCAAATGGACAAATATCCTTGATGCTCTCAGATCAAAATTCAGTGTACCATCTTACTTACTAAGAATGATGAGCAGTTACCTTAATGAAAGAAAACTGGTATATCATACGACTGAGGGTGAGAAGCGTGTCCAGGTAACAGCAGGGGTAGCGCAAGGATCTGTGCTAGGACCCGATTTGTGGAATATAATGTACGATGGAGTACTGAGGTTACAACTTCCAGAATGGGCAAAACTTGTTGGGTATGCCGACGATTTAGCAGCTATAATAATGGCTAGAAATCCTGAGCAGGCCGACTGGAGGGTAGGGGCAGTTCTGAGCCAGATCCACGACTGGTTGAGAGAGCATGGGCTGGAGCTAGCAGCTGCAAAAACTGAGATGGTGGTCTTCACCCGACAGCGAGTTTTCCCTCAACCATTCTCCATCATGTACCAGGGGACTACTATCGAGGCCAAAGGGGCGGTTAAGTATCTAGGCGAGTTACTTGACTCAAAGTTAACTCATTGGCAGCACATTACCTTGGCAGCAAACAAAGCTGCTAAAGCTGTGGCTGCCCTATCAAGGCTTATGCCAAACGTGAGTGGACCACGATCCAGCAAAAGAAGGATGCTGATGAATGTAGTACATTCTATTTTGTTGTATGGGGCGGAAGTGTGGGCAGAAAAACTTCAATTCTCCAAATACAACAAACGGATGGCGTCTGTTCAGAGAACGGCAGCTTTACGCGTCGGAAGTGCATATAGAACTGTGTTTACAAGTGCAATTCTTGTGATTGTGGAAACGCCACCGATAGACTTGCTGGCCAGCCGCTGCAGTGCGAAATAAAGAACATCAAAGGACGATGGACAGCTAGCAACAACGGTGGGAGCAACATACACAGGTAGCCAAATGGACTCACACCCTAATTAGACAAGTGGCACCGTGGCATGACAGGAAATGGGGTGAGATCAACTTTTATCTCACCCAGTTTCTGTCGGGACACGGTCACTTCAACAGCTATCTACAGAAAAGGACTCTACTCGACTCGCCTAACTGCACTTATTGTCCAGGTGCAGTGGATGGACCAGAACACCCGTTCTTTACCTGCGAAAGGTGGAACGTGTGGAGGGCATCAATGATGATGACCCCAGGCGAAGTTGCTATGCCAGGTACCATAGTGAACTGCATGGTTCGATCCCCTCAGAATTGGAATGCTGTGGGGGGATTTGTAGAGATGGTTCTACGGGAGAAAAAATCAAAGGAAAGGGCCCTACAGCAGGTGGCCCGAAACGTACGAGCCTGATTGTGGGCGCTGGCAATAGTGCCCGCATTCTGGTTCTTATGGGTTGGGCAAACCTGATTGTAGGCGCCAGCCACAAGGCCGCCACCGCGAAGTATCGTGTTAAACAGTTCCGCGGTGGCGGTTGGCGTTCGTAGGTTTGGGTTTTAGTGCGTATGCCATGGGGTGTACTATCTACTACTGTGTAATCATGACGGTAATGGGTAGCCGGTGGAGACTCCCACACTTCGGCTATAAAAGCTTTCCCCCTCCTAAAAAAAACCTACTACTACTACTTTTTTTATTATAGAGGATTTAGGAAATCGGTATTATCGCAAGGCAGAGTCACCCAAACACCCGGAGGTGAGAGAGAGAAACTGCCCGCCCAACGTTGTACCAGCTTGAGTCCTGTGCATCCCACGGATGCAAGATTGCATTCGCCAGACATTCACCGACCCGACCGGTTAAAACCCATTCCCTCTCTACTCCCATGGTACTACGTATCTCGTTTTCGCACGAAATCTCATCAGGATTGTGGCAGTCTGCATTATCTGTGCCTCTTCTTGTCGGATTCTTTACGTGCCATTATTGTCTTAGCCATATTCTTGACTATCATCCAGTTTCGAGGGTGCTGTGTCATCAGGTCAATTAGATTGTCTATGTGTATGGGTGCGCCTATGCTTTCAGTGACCTCTGACCGTATATTACTCCACCGATCACAGTGAATGAGTGTGTGTTCACTTGCGTGCAGTACAGGCAAGTTTCCTCGTGTGCTTTGTACCTCTTAGCGTGTGACTCAAAACATCCGTGTCCTGCCAGAAGCTGTGTCAAATGGTATTCCAAAGCACGGTGTTGGCATTCAAGCCATTTGCGTATGTCAGGGATCAAACGCTTAGTCCACTGGGCGTTCACATTGGTCATTGGTCATTGCTGCCACTTGTCAATGGCCACTTCCCTGGCTACATTTCGCACATACTGCGTCTGACCGTCCGCCGTGTTGTGTAGTCGCTATCTCTCTTCCGCGAGCAGGTCTATGGGAATAGTGCCGGAGATCACTTGAAGAGCTTCGCTGATGTTGTGCGAAAGGCACCTGTTACCCGTAGTAACATTTTTTTCTGCATGCTGAGCAGCTTCGTTGAGTGGATTTTTGTGTCCATCGCTTTTTTCCATACTGGAACTCCGTACAGCAGAATTGACTGGACAACCGTATTGAGGAGCTGCCTTTTTTGACTTCCTGGTCCCGCAATGTTAGGCATGATGCGCGAGAGCACTGCAATACACTTGTCTGCCTTATTTACAGTGGCCTTAATGTGCTCGCCAAACGTGAGTCTCTCGTCCAAAATGATACCTAGGTATTTTATGGTTTTAGATGGGACTATCTCTACTGAGCGTATCTTGAACGATATGGCTCTCTTCCTTTTCTCGAGCCTTTAAGAATGATAGATTCGGTCTTCTGTGGAGCAATTTGAAGGTTGTGTAAGGTCAGCCATGTGTCAATCTTTTGCAGTGATTCATTCGCAGTCATGATAAGGGTATGCTCGTCCTCAGCTGTAATTATGATGACTAAATCGTCTGCAAATGCTACAGCTTCCACCTGCTCTGCTAACTCTAGGAGTAGTAGGCCACCGTACAATATATACTACAATGTTGGACCCATTACACGCCTGTCGTGACTGGCCATGCTGCTTCTATTAGATATTCTAATCGTTCTGTCATCGAAGTAACTGTTGACGAGGTTGATTAGGTATCCGGTATACGTCTCCGCCTTAATTCACCGATGATCTTTTCCCATGAAGCTGTGTTAAATACATTCTTGATGTAAATGCGATTAACACGCACCACTTTCGTCTGGTCTCTTGAGCCGCTCGAATGACATGTTGCACTGCCTGTACAGTGGACTTCCCTTTTCTGAATCCGTATTGTCTCTTGGAGAGTCGTTCTCCGTCTTCTATTTCCTTTTCAAGTCTACCGAGGACCAGACCTTCGTAGAGCTTTCCTAGGGTATTTAAAAGACAGAGGAGTCTATATGATACGGAATTATCGGGATGCTTCATTGGCTTCGGCAGCAATACTAGGCGGGCCTCTTTCCACTGTTTGGGGAATTCTTGTCGAACTAATAAGGTGTTGACCATTCTCAGCATTGCCTCGGTTGCAGACACGGTCAGCTCTTTTGTCACCTCTGGTAAAATTCTATCCGAGCCTAGTGCCTTTTTCGGCTTAAGTCTACAACCAGCTGAAATTAGTTCAACTTGAGAGAATAGATCTACGTTTCGTGCTATAATACTTCTCTCCCATGTTTCATTCCTACTAGGGAATAACTCTTTCGCTATATGCACCTTCTGATTTGTGAGCTGATGCGGGACGCTGAGTGCACCTAAACCTTTCATAGCTATCTTATAACCGTCGCCCCATATGTCTGCATCCAGTTCATTGCACAGATCTTTTCAGGCATCCATCTTGGCTTACCTAATAAGATTCCTCAACTGCAGTTTCAAGTCAATATACTTGGCATTCATCTCCTACCTTGCTCGATCACTTAATCGTCTTCTTGCTGCCTCCCTTGTTAATTGTCGTTTCATTGTGAGACAATCCTTCATCTTCTGTTCGATGTCGGTCTTCCACCAATAAAGTTGAAGTTTCAGGTCTGGCCTTTTACGTGTTTGGCTCTTCTGGTTGACTTTTCGAGCCATATCGATGTACTCTACTAGTGACATATGAGTGCTATCCTCGGTAAAGGTATTAGCTCCTTCTTGATAACAGGGTTCAGGATTATTTTCTGATCATGTTTAGGCTTAGGTTTCACCTTCCAGGTTGTCTCTATGAGTATGTGCCCATGATCACTTAATATTTCCGTATCTAGCACTCTCCAGTCCGTTACCTCGCTGGCTGTGCTTTGGGTTGCGATCGTGACATCAATGTGCGACTGATACTCTCCTTTCGTGAACGTTGGTATTCCTCCTTGATTGAGAACAACAAGATTTGATGCCGCTATGTGTTCCGTTAGATAGTTGCCCCTGCGATCAGTGAAGGTTGAGCCCCATTCAATAGGCTTAGAGTTCAAATCTCGCATTACTAGTGCTTTACTGTTGTTTCTGACTTGTTCAAACACTGTATCTATATACTCTCTATATTGCCCTATTGTCACGTTGGGCGATATGTAGCAACAGTATAAACTACATTTGTTGAGCTAAATGTTAATACATTCTGCCGTCCTTCGAATTGATTTCACCTCTAAAGACCGATTTCTGAAGTAAACAGCCACGTCTACATTGTTATCCAAAACCCATCCGCTCTCGCACAACTTTCCTGTTTGGTTCTCCAGTAATTATGAGGTCAGAATTTGTTTCTTCAGCTACTGCGAATGCAACGTCATGTGCAGCCATCGACCGATTTAAGTTAGTCTGCAGAATCTTCATGCTGTGGAAGGTTTCGGTTTGCTTTGTCTGCTCTTTTGTCTTATCAGCTTACGAGAATGAGGACATTTGACCGAGTCTGATCTGTGTTCTTCATTGCAATGGAAGCAGTGTGCATTTGACCTACATTCTGCGGCCTTATGCCCTTTCTATTCACAGTTGAAACAGCAGTTGGTTCTGTCCGTACCCTTGCAAGTCTTCACATTATGCCCAAGCTCTAGGCACTTCGTGCATCTCGGCATTGCGACAGTTCACCCATCCATTTTTTATCGCTCCCTTACATAGTAAAGTCTGTGCTACTTTCTGGGGTGCTACGACTGTCACTACTTGATTGCCATTACGGGTTGGTCTCAAAGATCCGACTGTGATGTCATTGTGTGCTACGTCTGGCGTGTTTTTCATTATCGCCTTTTGGACTTCCTCCTTGGTACTGGCAACGTCGATGTCTGTAACGTGCAGAGTAGTTCCATCCCGCCTTACGATTACCTTTGTATCTTCGACATTCTCTTTTATTTTGTTTTTGAGGAGGACGGCCGAATCTTTTCCCTCCTCTACCGTAACCATAAGATCTTCGGCAGCTGTTTTTCTGAGGCTGCGCACCTGTATTCCCATTCCTTCCACATTGACCTTCTGTTTGACTGTACGTAACAAATCCGCATAAATTGGCACCAATGAAGTCAACTGCCAGTCCATGTGTTAGGAACTTTGACTTCGTAAGTCGCCAATGGGCAGCGCCATAGTACGCCGCACATGTAGTTTAGTGTAGATGTTGCTATCACACTCTTGACTGGCTTGACTGTTAGACCGCAACGCTATACTCACGAGTCTAGGCTAAAGACGAAACATGGATGTCTATAGCAGGTCTGATCCATAGTGGATGGCATAAGCTTGCTAAGAACATTGACACTTCCAAATGGAGATAGAAGTCATGATAATATATGTGATTTTTAAAGTAGCTTTTGTGGTCTATGTTCGCTTGCTACCAAAATATGAGGAAGAGAGATTTAAAAAATTTTACAACAAAATCAATCAAAAATTAGAAAGTACATTTTCAAAAAAATAATAATGTAACACATTATATGATTTCCAATGACCGTTAAAACGAGCAATGACTGTTTTTTTGTTAATGAGTAGTTTTTGGGATAGTTTTTGTTGGTATCTCTATGCGAGAAATATCTCATTTTTCTATTTTTCAAATATGCGTGACACATCTACGGGTGATACCAAACCAACAAAAATTATTTCGAGATGACTGCACTGCCAACAAACAGAGCAACAGACCGACTGACAAGGGGGCAATGAGTGTCAGTCAAATTCGAAAATGCTCACTGTGCCAATATTTATCCCTTACACATGGGAAATGATTAAGTTTTGAATAACTTAGAACTAGCCTCAAGTAAATCAAACTGCCCACTAACTTATAACCATGAACCTCACATATCCTACGTTATTCATTAAGAAGGGATCGAAAACTCTTCTGCTGAATTAATTTTAATTATCAAGTTCTATCCTCCTATGAAACTGGTAAGACCTTCACAAGCCAGGGCTGCCAAGTTGGAGCCCTGATGAGTAATGGAGAACCTGAAATTTTGTCCAACATCTTAGAAACTGAGTGAAATGGATATATGTCCAAGGAGAAACGTGAAATATTTTAATAGTGAAACTTCTAAAATTTGAGATGATATGTCTTTTTGGATATTTTCTGATTTTTACACCACGAAAATTAATCTTGTTCATTTATATCGGGCTGCCTGTTTGAGTGTTCGATGATGTTCTTGCTACCGCGTAATCTTAGCAACCGCACCACCGATTTTTATGAATTTTGGTAAAATTTTTGATTATAGGTAAATTGGCGGTGGATTAATTAAAAAAGAAATCGATACAGCCTGAAGCTTTTTGGTATGTCGTCTATACATACACGAGTATAATTTCGTATTAGGCTATAATCAACATAATACAAAATAGCTTATTACGATATTGTGATGGTATAGATTTATTCAAATCGACAGTATTGGGAGCGTGTGTGAAGCCGGGTCTCCACTAGTCAATGTTATTAATCAATATCATTGAATCCATGCTATTGAGGTGAAATAGTCTAATGTGAACGTCTGTTCAATGATATTGATCAATTATTTTTTGTTTCAATCAATTTGGAGGGTTCTTAGAAATTAATGGAGAAAAAGGGGTGCATTTCAGACTTCCACATTCTAGAACGAATATACAATATTATTGAAACGTGTTAACAAATTTCTCATTCAATTCTATGTACCATTGTATGGATTCAATGTTATTGACCAATAGAGTTGACCCGGCTTTACCAATGCGACCTTGAAGTTGACGGTTATTCAAGTCATTCATTGATTTGTTAGTTAAGAGAAAATACGAATCGCTAAGCTATGGAGGGTAGAACTAAGAACGCCGCCCCATGTGGGGGATCTGTTGAGAAAGTGTCCAGCTGTAATCTGTGAATAATACTTCCGAATCCCTCCTGAATAGCGCTTGAGAAGCAAAAGAGTTTGAAATGAATTTGGCAATTTTAGACGGAGTGCAGTGCGCTTATTCGAAGAATTAAATACTTTTGATGACTAGAGTTGTCAATAGGACTACATTATACAGAACCTCAACTATTTACGTAGTCCAAAATTATTTCTTAAATATCAGCTAAAAAACAGCTGCGAGGAGAAATAACAATTCGTGAGCTTCTAATTCTTTTTTGTGATTTTATAGTAATTACTGATATAAATATTTTATAACTTATTCTCTCCTTGTTTACTCCTTTATCATTCTTTGGTATTTTTGGCGCTTGTTTTGAAATTCAGCTATCACTACAATTTACTACTACTTTCGACAGACACTTTTGGATACACAGAGATGGTTCACTTACCTCTACCCTCCATAATCTAAGCATTATTAAAACAAGAAAAAGTTATAGAAGAGAGTGAATACAGCAGTTCATCAAATGAAAAGTGAAAGGTACATAGTGCCATGTCAAATGAGACATGTCTTGGATAACACATGTTCAGGATTGAGCAAACATGTAAGCAGAAACACTGATCAGAGCAGCAGAGAATACAGAATATTTCGCTGAGGCGACGAGAAGTAAGATTGAGAAACATAGATTCAATTCCCAGCAAGTAAAGAGCTCAATAGCTCACCACGTATGACGTAAAAGGATTGCCAAGGAACCACTCTAGTATTGAAGAAAATTCAACACGGTGGCGTTTATCGCCAACAACCACAACTTTTATAGACAACTAGCGTAGGAGTGAATCAATCAATCTATAAGATTGGGTGGGGATTTAGGCTCACACGGACTGTTGAAGTGAAGCACAGTCTACCTTTCTACATTTAGTTTAACCATCCTCTGTTAACCTGATTGCTATAGTAAATATACTCAAATAATTTTCATATGTGGCAACGCTGCTTTGCGCCCTAATTATTTATATCCACGTGATACCCATTCCTTCTGTAATCCAAATAAGGGTCGCTCTATCTGTACCTTCACATTTTGATGGATTGCGGCTGTACAGACTCCGGCGTCGTTGTTGGCACAGCCAACTCTGATACACTGTTCCATTAACAATTCACGAGCGCTGGGGTAGTGCATTTTTTATCGCATGTAACCGTCTAGCAGCCACTGATAAATTATTATTGTTCTAGTAGCTGGAGTATGCATTTGAGAATAATCTACATTAGGGTGATCCGAAAAAAAGGAGTTGTTATATCTTTTGCCCTTAGACGAAAGCAACATCTCAATAAATCATCGGGCGGCATTCATAGGAACCAGCTTGGGTCTGCCGATTTCACATGACATTCTTAACATTTTTGTGGAAATGCTAGAAGTTAAGGAATATACCCCCAACTTTAGTCAACCCAAACATAATGCATATGCGAAATATGATGTGGTACTAGGACTCCATTACCCTAAAGGGGGGGGGAGAACCAAAACAATCATAAAAGCTAATTCTCCCGGCCGTCTGCACGAGAACGTCGCTACACATAGAAATCAACCTATTGATCCAACCACATCCGGTAGAGGACCAGTATATTCATTCCAGCTCATATAAGGTTATCGAGTTTAACTGAGTGACAGAGGATAACCTTTTGCATTTTCCCCTATAGCAGTTATTGTCCATGTAGCATAAAGTCATATATTTTATTAATATCATATGTTATTGTAAAAATGTTTGGACCATGATTCATGAGTAGAACTGATGCATTGCATTGCCCTCCCTATCTGTGGTACGGTAGAATGAGAAAATGTTTTTCAGCACCGTTAGGGTACCTCTTAGAAAGCTTCATTCGATTTCTTATCATTAACCCTTAAAAGATCATCTTGGATTATAGGATAAGATCTTTAACAGCCAAACAGAGTGTTCATTGAGTAAAAAAAATGATCAAACATCTTAACTCGTGGATTCTGGTCTGAGGTGAAGGCCATCCAGAGCTTCTGTTTTCATCAAAACCACCTCTGAAAAAAAATGAATCTATCCTCTCCACCTCTAAGGGAAAATCTGGAAGTTGAGATCGGTTTTCACTCAGTTCTACGATCAAGCAATTCAAAGGATTCATTTTAAGAGTTACATACAAATATTCTTATTCGCTCTTAAATTCGCTCTTTTGCTTTTGAACATTATCACACCTATCTATATGTACGTGTATCTGCGGATTTTTGCAGCACATTTTAATGTGCATCCGTCTCTTTGATATCTGCTGCAGCCTCGCAGAAAAAGTAGTTGTAATTAAAAAAATGAGTGGGTATATGAGCAGGCTCGTATAATGAAAGTTGACGAGAATTTAAACATCCTAGTTTGTATTTGGCACAAAGCTTAAACTACGCTTTTAATTAAGTTCCCACCTATAAATTGCAAAAGAATGTTTAATTATGATTGCAGGTTTCCTGTGCAATATCCTTCTAGCCTTCATATGCTGTTTTTTATAGAGTGTAAAACCGCAATACTGTAAGAGGATATGATGTTGAAATTGCTGCGGATATGGATTAACAGTAGTATGAAATATGATTGGCAAATTACTACGTGAATGCTTGAATACATTGTGGCATACAATATCCCAGGTATTTTACAATTTGGAATATGCTATACAGTTTGAGCAAAAACCTAGATATGACCTATTTTAAGGTTCCCTCGTGTGGCAGGATGTCCAAACTGGTAAGACCATCAATTGACGTATCCATCCAGGTACTGTTTTACCATGTCCTGTGGGGTTATTTGTGTAGCTACTATAATAATCGGTCTGCAAGGGCTACACTACAGGAAAATAAGTTCAATAATGCTCGCAATATTAGCCTGAAAATGATAACTAACTCTGAACCAGCCTCTGTAACTATACGTCTTCTATTCTCACCTGTGTATAGTAGATCTGCTACCAATACCGTAAGTTGTAAAGTAAGACGTCAGCTCAGCACAAAGCGTTGGAATCATTGGGCTATGTCTGTTTTTAAGCTCATCTGCTTCTAGAAAGAGCACTATACCACCATGTACATAAGGTAGGAATGAAGCAGGGAGCAAATAGTAGACAATAATCGTGCGTAAGTTGGTGGTAATTAAGCAAGCAGCGTCTATAATGCAACGAGATCAGCGGCCAGCAGCCAAGAAAAGATCGCCCTGTATGCTAATCATCCAGAACATGTGTGCAGTTGTCAACAGACATTTCGAATGTGTCAGATTGTTCTAGATTTGGTTATGGAACATTCGAGATGGGTGTTTTCTGGATATATACAGCATCGAGCAGTGACAGCAGTCAGTCAGTGATCAGACGTCAAATTGTATAGAACTTGAAATTGTTGATATAAATTAGTGTATAAGTTGTTATTTTCACCAGTGGAAATGAATGAGTGCTTAAGAACTTTACAAGTGGTGTCAGAAGTTCGGATCATGGCGAAAAGACTGTGCGGATTGAGAGTGGCGGCATGAAACGCGAGTTGGAGGAACGAGACTTGCAAACTAGTAGTGTAAAGACAGTGCTAGTAGTCGGCTACGTGAGTACCTCCCTGATAACGACGAGGACCCAAAGATCTATACATTTGAAAAGCCTTTGGGATAACTGGACGACAAACTAACCTATTTGAAGGTACAACAGAGCCAGTCAAAAGATGAATTGAAGGCACAACAGGCAAGCTGCCTTGAAAGAAAAGTTAGACCGGGTAGAAATAAAAGTAAAAGACTCTATAGATGAGATCCAAGCGAAGATGAGAGAACTAGAACGTAAATTTGCCGCACCAAGCAGATATATCCTTCAGGCAGAGGGGGATAACACCATTACAGGAGTCAGCTTGGAGGAACCGCATCCAGCTAAGCTGGCTTCGCACGTGAAACTGCCGATATTTGATGGAAAGACATCGTGGACCAATAATCTGAAGCAATTTGAAGCGGCTGTTGAAGCGAATGACTGGTCTTCCAAAGAGAAAGCAGTGGCTGACAGTTGCTTTCCGTGGAGACGCAATGGATATTATCCAAACCCTACCCGCAGAAGACTCAAAAATCTACGAGCAGCTGGTCAGGCGATTAGATATGAGGTATGGCCAAGCACATTTAGAACAGGTGTATCAATCGCAACTGAAAAATCGCCGACAGAAAGCTGGTGAGAGTTTACAAGAATTCGAGGCAGATGTAACTAGGTTAGTAAGATTTGCTTATCCGTCTGCCACTGAACAACTTATGGAGTGTTTAGCGGTACAAACATTCGACGGATTGAAGGATACCGAAATGCAGCGAACACTACGTTTAGCTCGCCCAAAGACACTGACAGATGTGCTTTCAATAGCTTTAGAGTATGAGGCTACAACTGAAGCTTTGCGTGGATGTGCTCGAGTTCGGGTTATGAGTGAAGACGACAAGGAGGAGCCATCTCGAAAGGCCTTGGATGAAGTGGTGAGTCTAATGGAGAGCTTTTTGACAAACAAGAAGAGGACTATTATATGTTGCAACAATGTGGGACACGTAAGAAGTGGTTGTAAATGACCAAAGAAGGTGGTTGGGCAGAATCAGGAAAACAGTCGTGGGTCGAAAAAGAAGAGGGATGTTAACGTGAGTTGAACTACAGTAGTTAGCGACGAGTGGTCGCCATCTGGGCTTCGTCAAGATCAAGAAGGTGATCCAGATCTCAGAAAAGTTCGGCAATGGAAAATGGTTGGCCGGCGACCAGTTTGGCAAGATGTCGCAGCACATTCGCAGAGGCTGAAGTCTTATTGGGCTCAGTGGGACTCACTGACTTTGAAGAATGAACTGCTGCACAGAATTCTGGAGAACGACGATGGAACAGAGAAACGGAAATAGCTTGTCATCAAGAAGCAGAGTTTCGGAGATTTTGCGTCACCTGCATAATGGGATATCAGGTGGTCACTTAGGAGTAAAGAACGCAAAAGGTGCGTGAGCGTTTTTACTGGGTGAACTGCTCTGACGATGTGAAGGAATGGTGTCGTAAATGTGCTGTCTGTTCATCGAGTAATGGACCTCACCGGAAAAAGAAAGCCCCGATGAGACAGTATAATGTCGGAAGCCCCTTCGAACGGATCGCCATAGATATAGCAGGGCCTTTTCCGGAAACAGACCAACGAAACAAGTACATCTTGGTGGCAATGGACTACTTTACTAAGTGGGTAGAGGCATATACCATAAAGACTCAGAAACCTGGAACTGTCGCCGACGTTTTAGCAAATGAACTAATCTGCCGATTTGGGGTACCACTAGAGCTTCACTCCGATCAAGGACGAAATTTCGAGAGCGAGCTGTTCCGGCAAGTATGCGAGAAATTGGGGATCCGGAAGACAAGGACAACGGCGTTACATCCACAGTCAGGCGGAATGGTGGAACGGATGAACAGAACCATTGGCAAGTACCTGTCGATGGTTGTTTCCAACCATCAAAGGGACTGGGATCACCATCTACCGTATTTTCTGATGGCATACAGATCAGCAGTGAACGAGTCTACTGGGCAAATTCCGGCGAAGCTTTTGTTAGGTCGAGAAATCAGGCTGCCCTGTGATCTAATATTTGGCTGTTGACCTGGAGAAGATTTAGCTGGAAAAGATTACGTCAGTAAGCTGAGGCAAAAGATGGACGACGTCCACGAATTGGCGCATTCCCACCTCCAATTAGCTAGCGACAAAATGAAGGAATGATACAACATCAACGCCAGCGAAGCAGAATACGAGGAAGGCGATTTCCTGTGGCTCCACAATCCGCAGAGAAAACGAGGATTCTCGCCTAAGCTACAATGACCTTGGGAAGGACCCTACATTGTCATGAAAAGGATCAGCGACGTTATCTATCGCATCTGCAAGTCTTTCCACGGCAAGTCCAAGGTTGTCCATTTCAATAGACTGGCGCCCTATCAAGGAGATCATGACAATGATGGCCAGGACGTGAGACAAACACAAGTCACGGACAGCGAGGTCTCATTCCAAGAATTCATGGCAATCTACGGAGGCAGCGCAAAAGCGACATTTGGCATTAATAGAGAAGTGCAGCAGGACCTGTTCAGCCTTCCAATAGAATATTCCTTGGCACACAGCGTCTCAGCAAGTCTTGATGATCAAAGAGGAATTCCCAGAGTCTTCCAGAAAAAGTCTGGTCAAAGCCAAAGGCCGAAGCACCGACAAAGGGAAAGACATTGGTCACCAAGCACTTCAACCGTCATCTCTTCTACCTGGTGACGAAGAACAGGCCGTACGAAAAAGCATCCTACTACGACCTATGGAACACGGCTTCAAGAAGGTGGCCATGCCCAAGTTGGATTGTAGTCGCACTGGTTTAGATTGGAGAATGGTCAGAAATATGGTGGAAGTGATTTTCAAGGACGCAAACAAAGAGATCCTGGTGTGTAGTTTCAAATGTGTCAGATTGGTCTAGATTTGGTTATGGAACATTCGAGATGGGTGTTTTCTGTATATATATACAGCATCGAGCAGTACAGCAGTCATTCAGTGATCAGACGTCAAATTGTAAAGAACTTGAAATTGTTGATATAAATTAGTGTATAAGTTGTTGTTGTTACCAGTGTAAATAAATTAGTGTTTAAGAACGTTACAATAATATATAATGTAAGATTTGTCTGGTGGCAATAGGCATTGACTTAGAAGACATTAAGGAAGTATACAGTTTCGTCAGCTAACGTTATCTACATACTTTGAGTTGATGTGAAACCTTGACATTTTACTTGATAATGGTATTATCTAGAATAACACAGCAAGGAAAATATGTTTATTCGATTCGCGTAATTGTCACACGCTGTCAAATTGTAGACAGCTGTCATATGACAGACAACATTTGAGAATTACCCAAACTTGTTTTTTCCAGCAGATTATAAATTCAAATGGGCTCGGCCAACTAATAGGCTCAACCCGAATATAATATTAGCAGTCTTTGTAATAATCGATAGAGTTACATTTACTAGACTTCAGCACAGCGTAATGGAATAGATGTCACACACTAACAATTACGATGACCTGGAATTTCACAGTAATAAGGTGGTATCTAGATGAGAATGTTCACTCAATCGTAACAAATTATTCGTATCACAGTTGAGATGAAGGGACAAATTTTAGACCCCTCGATTAGGGCAGTGGTACCTTAAAACATATAAATACGGTAGAGATAACAAACAAAATTCCCTCACCTTCGAGCTTGAACATCTTGAAGATGTTTTCTAAATGTGTCCCCTGATTGTAACCCGAAACGCATTCTTGAGAGGGATACTCAGTAACATGCAGAAGCATGGAACATGCTAGCCGTACCGTTTTTGGCAGACGTCTGTATCAAAATTCTATACTAAGCAGTGGCGCAAGTTTTGCGGTAGATATGAAAAATTCTTTCACATTCTACTCTTCATACTCATGGAAATGGAACAGATAATTTAGTTCGTATGACGGAAAAATTGGAATGAATTAAAAAAAGCATCAAACATGCGATCTCAACAACAGGAATATCTCAGATCATCGATCACATTCAAACGCTATACACTTTTACCACTGACCAAACCATTTTAAATTACCAGACACGTGTTCCGCTAACTTCTAGTTATTTTAGCCCATCTTTGACATAACATTAGCAGGCTTATACCTTCTCGTCTAGATCAAAGAGGTAAACTACTACCGGCATCTAGTTTGGTGCCATATCACTGTGCAATTGCACATTCACCTTTCCATCCAAAGACGAATACCTGCAACATGAGTGACAAAAACTGCAAAGTTACTTCATGTTCACCTGGGTGTTCACCCATGCATTAAGAATTTAGAGAGTTGCCGTGAAAGCAGTGTAAAGGCCTTCCAGAATAGTAGATGGCAGACGGACGTTTCTCCCTCTCTTCCTCTCTTCTATCTAATTGCAGAAGTAATTATTCAAATTAATGAACATGGCCCACTTAAATTCCACGATAATTTCTTTTATTGCTCTCGGCGATTCCTCAAAACTTGTTAGAGAGGAGTTAAGTGGTTTTTCGCCTTTTTGCTTTTCCAATGGAATTTAATTAATTCACTCATACAACTCGGTTACGTTTCATGGAAAATGAGTTGCTTCCGCATTTATGCACCTCACTTAGGTCGCTTTCCTTCTATTTTATTAGGGATGTCTTCAAGAAGTTCGTACCTAACTTACATGTGCAGCTGAAAGTTTGAGGTTTGGTTGTAGCTCACAATAAATTAACCTCCAAGTTGAAGCTGCTCGTGTGGCGGTCGTCACTAAGGTTAGCGAGTTTCTTACTTATTTTAAAATACTAATAAGTCTGTTCGGAATGGTCTCACGTACCAACATAATGTGAGGATTTTATGTTAACAAATGCCATATTTCATAATATGTAATAGTTTTCTTGTCTTCTGTCGTTGACAATCTTAACAAGTATCAAATTCTAGATGAGGCAATTTTTGACGATCGGGGATCCTTAAAGAAAGTATCCGGTTGTGGATGTATTCGAATCCGGATTTCATTACTGGAACTGGATTCAGATTCGTTTCCAGATTCAGATTTCGGATCCGTATCTATGATTCAGATCCCGGATCTCTGATCTAGATCCAAATGTCAGAGCCGATACCTTCATGAAGAATTATCATGTAATGTACGAACAGAGAAAGTAAACAGTACAATTTGCAGCAAGAAATATTAATTTCCTATTAAGCAGTATGATCCAAATACATTTTAAGTGGATGCAGAAGCAACATCATCATTTTCATATAAAAAACAAGGGTGTTTATCTTTTCCGAAGAAAGGCAACATATTTATCATAACATCACAATGACAGTTATAAGTACAAGAACAACAAGTAGTTTCCCGATCCGCACAAAAGCAAAACACGAAACAACTCTCCGCGTTAAAGGTCTAGCTCACGAAACATGGAAACTAAATTGCTAAGAGCAAAAATAACGAAAAAAACGTCAAACCACCGAAGAAGATTTGTGGGGAGTACTTATATTCTAAAAATAAGGTAATTAGCCATAGGCAACAATAAATACAGGGATCCCGTATCCAGAATCCCAGATCTTTGATCCGGATTCCAGATACGAACATTATATCCGGATCGATCGGGATTCGGATTATTCATGTCATCATATTAGGGACAAATCAGGATCTGATCTGGGTTTAAAAAGGATCCGGAACGGACGTGCATCACTACCTTCTAACCTGTAGTTCTACAACTGAATACTTGAATGTATTCTCAGATGCCCTGCTGCCAGTTTGTGTAACAATGAAGAAATAGCTGAAATATGTTGATATTTTTCCCCAAGTCACTCTAATTTATTCTTTGCTTATAAATGCGCCTCTACCTTAAAACAAAAACTCAATAAATAAGATCAATATCTGAATTATTATTGCATCGTAAAACATTCTTAATTATGTATCACACCACTCATGCTCTTCAAAGAATACACCAGATGTCCGCCAAGATTTACTTTTTATAATGATTTACTTGGAGCTATATTCACAAGACGAATCTCGCTCGGAAAAAGATTCGCAATGAATGGCAAAAGAGCGAGCACGTTTAACTTAAGCGTCTACTAAAGGAACTTTTGAGATTCTGGTGTCACGATAACAGAGAATGACATTTACAATGGAAAGCGGTACCATCACGGCCTGGAAACTACCGAGTCAATCAACCTTACTCGATCTTTTCTCATGAATGTACAATTTTGATCAATTCTTACGCTTAGACGTGCATATCGACTTAGTATTCATATCTTATCAGAGTGGATCAATACAAAATAGATTGAAATATATCCTAATGAACTAGCGGTGCATAAAATTGTTATTAATAATTTAGCCTAGCGTGTCTGATTGTACCAGATTATTTAGTTTGATTTTCCATCGCTAGATAATGCGAACCGTCGGTTTGTCAATGCGGATTAATTTTAGTTGTTTGCACATGAATCATTCTTAGTTTATGGCCCTGATGCAGGGCTGATAGCATTGTTGTTACATCCGTAATCATTTTCAAATGGATTTATTGAATATGTAGCAGCTTGAGCGAACAAACTTCATCGGCGTAGAAAGATCATTGCTTGGGAATAGGGCAATGAACTTACACCTTTTTTCAGACAGAAGAAAGTTCGTGTAGCTCTCATCTGACAGAAAATCTGATGATTGTTTCCGAAATGTGAGACTTTCCAATAATTCGACATATTGTCCAATCTGAATCCTCAGTCATTAACTTTTAACGAATGGAGTTGATAGAAAATTAACTTGTAACCCTTCACTGCGCAGAACTACAATCTAAGTTGTGCTTTTGTCAAGCCAAAAAAGAGTAATAATAAATATTTGGCCGGATTTAATAAAACGCATAGCTATAAGGAAAATGTATGCCACGGTAGAATATTGACATTGCATTATTGATTTATGAATGATCTGTCAATGCCTGTATACAAAATTATAGATAATTCACTAAAGAACAGGCACCTAGATACGCTCTACACAAAATGAAGTGGTGATCAATATGTATGTTTTACTAAATACTAGTAAGGCTTAGAGTCACCTTATCTTCTGGTCCCAAAATGGGGATAGTTGGAGACGGTGGAAACGAGGTAACTGTGCGGGTCCTCGAAGGAGCTAGAAAAGCACGATCTTATGGACCAGATAGCTCAAGCATAGCGTGAGTCGGTAGTTTGTATTACTGTCGACTAGTTTGCATGACGCTTATAGTTTTTAATCACTATTAGAAGACGAATCACAAATCTAAAATCCTATTTCCTTATTTGTACCTATTTTAGTTAGACTACATAATTATTGTATGTTTTTGTAATTCTGAAATAGATTTTCTACTCGATTACAAAAGAGCTGATTTGTTTCCCAATGTCAAAAATACTGTTCATCACTTGCACCACTACTCAACTATACCAGCACAATACAGCACGAAGCGGTAACACTGCATTCCCTTTCCTTTTTAATCTTTCCTGCTGTCCGACTCACTTCTATACCCTCATCGTTCAGATAAACATAGTCTCCATCTAGCTTTGATAATTGCTGTTATATTTTATTGAAGTTTAATGTTAGAATGACGGAGATTGTGCCGTTCAATGTTCGATTTTGGAATTATCAATTGTCAAAATTTCATAACGACGCACGCGTACAGAGGGTGGACAGCGTTGCTACATTTCGAGGGATACCCCAAAAGTTTGTCTACTTTCTCTTTGAGCAGAAAACATTGTGGTGTAAATAGACTTCACACTAACATAATAAAATCACTCGCGTAATCTTCTAAACAAAATTCGTTTTTGGTGCAAATCTATTCTTCAGTCACTAGCTATCACCAAGAAAGATGAAAAATTTACCACTCAAATCGTTTTCCCCTTGACAACGAGTCAATTTAAATTTAAAAAAACTCTGCTATACATAGATTTGAGATTTTCAAGATCTGTTCGACTATCAGTTTATTGTCATAATAACAAATTTTATGCAAATCTACCTGAAATGGGTTTCATGGAAGAACTACTTTAAATATGTACCATAACGTCGTTTATTAATTTATTTTCATGGAAGTATCATGTAAATTTCTTTGCGATTCAGCGTAGAAACATTTGTACATTTAAAACCCTTTTTGAATGTTATTGCTTCCTCTCCCTTCAACAAATATTGTATTCCTGTGCACATGAGTCAAACAACATTATGATCGAAATTATCTGCATTAACGATAGCAAACTCGGATTCAGTTTAGATTTCGGCCATTAATATACTGGGACGGTAATCAACTCAACTGACAAATTGCGTAATCGGTTTATGTCCTACATTGCAATATACAACATACGGTACGTATACAGAACGTCCTAACTTACAAATTTATTATGATCCCTCTGACCGCCAACAAAATGTATTAGAACTTCACATAGCCCAGTTATCCGTTCTTCAGAATTATAAATATTTGACCACAGAAAATATAGTTGGAGCACTCACTATACACCTTAACATTAATCCCCCCAGTAACGTTGCAAAATGAGAAAATTGTAAATATAAAATAAGCTGCCTGACAAATCTGATTACATTAGTAGAAACACTTCACTCTTCACTACTCCGACACCTGGTACATTTATTGTGGAATTTTTGGACATTATGACAGGTTCTTTGGATTCCTACATAATAATACCTATCAGACATTTTCCTCTATCTACCCATCGGTCTGTTCGTCTGTCGTTCTGCCGGTTTGTCAGTCTATCGGTCTGTCAATTTTGGCGGCCTGGCAATGTGAAACTATGTATCTAAGTTACTCCATTATATCTTACTTATATTTTGGTTATGCGTTACGGCCAGTAGAAAAATTTTGAGAAATATGTTCATAATTATTGTTAGAGATCTATTTGAGTGGAAATTAATTTGTATGTGTTTGACAAGTTCTATTTCAGCATCTAAAATGAAAACCAAATAGTGATAGTAAGTTCTCCATGAGCATCTTACGCCTTCTCTAAAAAGCGAAGATAATTCAATGTTGAAATAAAGTAGTGCCTAGCAAGCTCCTAAAAACTTCATCTAACAAATCTGCTGTAACTCGGCGTATTTCTTCCTCATAAAATAAAATTATAATTTCGCGCTGCTTAAGGAAAAGTTCGGAAGCCTCTCCAAAATAAATACGAATTAAGGAGGCGAAGTTTGCGAGTAGGCGTCCATTGCTTTTGAATTAAGACCTGGGATGAGTTAAATTTTGCATTTGTTTGGGGAAAAAAAGGTAGGTGAAGCTTGATACTGCTTGATACATAGGCGTGGGTTTCTAAGGATAACAGCGATCTTGTTGAAAACAATACCGCATAGAGTTATAATCATCGGCACGTGCTATTATCATGGTTCTCAATATTACTATTTCTCCATAAACTCGTTACTTTGAAAAATATATCAGCTAAAGTTCGTATTGTATTCGTTAAGGTCATATAGTAGCGATCTTGAGCTTGAGTATGAACTCATATTTCACTAATGCTTTCATGACTTCATATTTGCTATTGAAAGTACATTCGAAAAGAACCTACCATTGTTACAAATATTTGAATCTAATTATGTGTTATCGCTATGCAATAAGATTTTCCAATTTCAATATTACGAGCTTGTCATTTGTTTTTTAATATGACGAAAGGGATTATCCGATGAACATTAAAGTTTTCTACCTAGCTTAGCCTAAGCTTATTAGCAAAACACGAGTGGGAAGGCACAATACTAATGTAACAAGACCTTCATCCGAGACTCCCGGACCTGACTCCTTCTCTCAACCCGGAATTATCTGGACTATTGTACTTATCACAATTATTTTACTTAATGCTGAATATTTACTTAGAAGGGAGATAGACTCGCGTAGAACCTGACTTAAAGATATATAATGTATACCAAACTCACTTGCGCAGATAGTTGGCGGGCAGCTCCTTTCCGTTGCTTCAGATAAACCCAAACGGGAAGATGGGATCACTGAGGCGTCATCTCAGTCAGTTCAGCGTTAGTGAAGATTAAAGAAAACAATAACTGAGGAGACTATTAACATTTAATGAAGTAATTGTTGACACTCGAATAGTGAAAATAAATCATGACACTAACAAAAAGAAAATTAATATAACTTGGCAATGGGGAAAAGATCACTGGAGGAGTGTCTTATGCTAATTTAATTTACATTATAACTAAAGGGAACTATTGTACTAGATGGTTAGAAAATACCCCAGCTCAAATAGAAGAATTCACTTAAAATACATTAATTATCCCATCAAGCTTGAAATCAATTTTGAACAAGAGTCGGAAGGGCTGTGTGTAAGTTATATTCAAAGGTTATCTAAACTGACGGAATCTAAAATAACAAAATTTTTACTTATTTCAACAAATTACAAACGCACTTTCACTAACTGAGGGAGAATACGAGCAACTAAACCAACCGATCAAATGAAAGATTAGAGAAGAACTAAAATTTAAAGTTGTGAAATTTCTGTTGCCAGTTGCGGATATCCCTTCCCTCGGTCAGAGCCATTCTGCCGTTGACCAATAGTTATTGAGGGTGTTTTACCCCGCCAAAATGGTGATTGTTCTAATAGTTCCCTTGACCCATTTCAAGGCGTGCCTCAATGTACAGTTTCACCAAAATTACATGCAACGGGCCTTCGCCCCATGGGCGTCTCATGAATTACTCAGCTACATTGATAATTTTCCCGTAACATTGTTGGCACCCCTTGTCGTGTCCTCTTAAATATTTACACATAAAAATATTACATTGAAGTATTACATAGTCCTCCTAATGATAGTTTCACATCTGCACCGGGCAGCGCAAGCGCTGAACGGTGGTAGAATCAGTTCCACTGCCATTAACTACACTAGGAAAATTCTACTAAAAACCTAGTTGATGAATCTCCTCTTATTTTCAGTATTTTTTCTCAAAACAAGGTATACAAAATATTTCGCATTGTCAGCCGAATCCTTTATTCCTTCCATGACACGCCACTGGTTTACTGAACTGACCGGTATTTGATTTACTATTCTTGAATGACAGGCCTTTCGAAAAGATGTTTATGATTTGAATCTGGTGTAACCTTCTTAGAACTATTTACAGTTTTTTCGTCCTTTGTTACTCATGACCTATGGTAAACGGAAAAATGAGCAAAGTAATGAGATAATCTGGTTGCCAAATGTTTTGCCTGCTATTGTCATTTCTAAAAAGATTCCCTCAAACCCTTGGATGCGCTGACAGGGGTGGACTAAGAAGAAATTGTTAATCAGATTCGGAACAAAATTAAGAACTAGTTACTCGTTCTGTTACATCACTCCCCCCTCTAGAGGAATAATGTTTTTTTTTTAATGGCCATGGAAGAAATAACATTATTCGAAATTAATAGATTACATTAGTTTAAGGCAGAAAGAAGAAAACAAAACAAAACGTCCCGCAGCGAAGCGATAGAGCCAACTGACATCCCTACCATGGTGTGAGGATCCATCAGGCACGTGCTATCCCTGCACGTCCTCAGAAGTGGGTAGGTGGGAGCCGTGGATACCGGCTCTTCCTGTATGGTGACGTCCGCCTCCATGGTGGTCTCGACATCACTGGTGATTCACCTGCTCCTTCCTTGGCGGCCGCAGGTGGTACCGGCAACGGTGAGCTAGCATTTACAAAAGCCTAACTCGAATGCTGCCTCTCTGCGTTTCTGAGCGGGAATAATTAGCGATCCCGCTCGGTATGCCATCCTGGACCGCAACCCCCGATCTGCTCGGCAGCGGATATGGTGACCTTCTCGAGCTCCATCCTAATGGAGAGCCCTGGCGTGCGGTAGCGGCTAGCCGGAAGGTGTCCCTCTCCCCCTTGTAGACGATGAAAGGAGATGAGCGAAATGACAACGTGGCTTCTCCTCCTTGATCCTCAGGCGTTCGACAATATCCTCTCGAATCCTCTTCCTCTCCTGGACATGCTTCCTTAGGCCGCCTGCAGCTGCACTACTAGCACTCGGCCGGAAGCGATTTCATATCCGTGGATCCCCAGATATGGCTGCCTCTGGACGAGCTGAAAATCCCCTGGACTGGTCTGCTCTGCCTTCCTAGGGTTCAAGCACGGCTCCCTTCTAATCGTGAAGCCTCGTCCTTCCGTGAAGTCGTCGTTGTTCTCGTAGGCGATGATGTTCGCCTCGAACTTGAGGATGCTTGCTGTTGAGGAGAAAACTAGCCCAAATCTGAAAACTAAATTCAGTGAATGCCCTAAAATAACTTTAAGTGACTCTAACGGCCCTGTTTCGCCTTACTTGGTTGTCCGCCGTATACATTATAATTGGTGGTGGAATTTATAATTTCCCTTGCGGTCAAACTTCCAATTCGTTGGTAGCCTAACAGAATTTTAAACGGTTCGCGCCTACAATTTTTTTTTTAACCCTTATGCATGATTTCTTATTACTACGGTAGTTGCTTTTAGAGGTTACTTTTCCGGCAATTGTTTATTTATTTATTTATTTATTTATTTTTTTTACTAGAAGCTCCTGGATTTGGCAACCATTTCCTCCTCCTTTAGGTATCTATAGAGCTCTGCGACATATCTCGTCTTTATTCCTTGCTCTCTTGTGGTAATTCCGCAATTTAAACCTTGTGACGTCTCCGCCCTTTATTCTATATGAATTACCACCTATTGCTCAAAATTCACTTCTGCAGTTACTTGTATTGACTTGCGATGGAAGAAGATTTTTGTTGATTTCCTCCGTACTAGTGCTCACTTGAATCGATATTGCACGACTGTCCAACGGTATGCTGTATGATCTTCAGATCCTTGGTGCGATATGTAGTGGTTAGAAACCATAGTATCCGGTGGGTGTCGACGGTCCACGAGAATACTATGATTACTTCCCTGGAAGTTGGTTCTAAGTTTCTATTGTAGGTTGTGGTTGTTGGTGAAAGCTAGTATCGGCGGTGGCATCGGACTTCGAATAGGTCAGTACCGATGTCTGCTGGACCAAGACGTCAAAAGAAGTTATGCTTAACTTCTGGTGACCTAATGGAAGATGAGTACTCTACCCCTCAGTGCAACTGACTTACTCTTTTCGCGGCGGCGGCCGCACCCTGTGCCAAGGGAATCCTCTCTATTCTCTGGGACGGCAGTTGTCGGCTCTGGCTGGGTAGTCCTGATGAGGCAACCCTGGGCCATGCAATGGATCCAACGTAATCCTTATATACTATGGGCACAATTTGGAAAGGTATTTCCATAGCTGACCGTGTCAGCCTCGGTCCAGAGACTCCTCTTCTCAATTCCTTTGCGTCCGCGGAAATCTAACCAGATTCTTCTTGTAACCCGTGACAGCTAGGAGCCTCAGAAGCTGTCCTTTCTTCCAAAGGAGGTGCTTATCCCTGAGAGTACATTTGTTCCACGACGCTTTATCAGTTACTATTAATTGAAAGTAGGTCGGTGATACTATACTTGTTCATAATCGTTAGTATAATTTAAACGCTCAAAGATTCTCTATTTGAGTCTAACAATAAATTGTGATTATAATTTACCCAGTGTTAAAATTGAGTCCAAATAATTTACTGCAATTAATTTTAAGTCCCATAAATATTTTCCAAGATTCCTAATATGATGTTTAAAATTTCCTCACATTTACATTGTAAGTATGTCTAACTCACACTAGCTGGTCAAACACCGCGTTAGTTTTTTTTTTGACATTTTTTTTCTAAAAATTCTACTTCACCGACCCTTCTATTTATTCAATTATTATTCTTTTCCCTTTTTATTTATTTACTTAAACATTTCTTATTTATTTTTGCCTCCACCCTCTTTACTTAGCAACTCCTTGTGCACTTCTCGATCCCACAATGAGTCACTAATTCAGAACCAATATTGTTTAGTTTATAAAAAAAATGACGCTACGATAAACCACCAATTACGCTTTTCTTTTTACCCAAGTGAAGGAAAAAATTCTGCAATGAAGGAAAATCTACCTAAACAAAAGTTATACGGATTGTGTCCTTTCTATTCCTTCACATTTTACAATAGTTATGTGATCTACTCTAATCTAACTCTAACTGCCTTAACTAATTTAAAACATACTCATATTTATCTTACTTTGAAAGCTTGCACTAAATTTTCTTATGCTTTTGTATACCCTGCTCGACTTATTTCGGCTAAGACAATAGGTCCATTAATTAACTCTAACCTGTTGACGCTAGCTACCCCTGTCTGGTGCCACAACTCTAGCTGTTATTGTCCAATTGCGTCTATACTTCAGTTGCGCGCCATACAATATACATAACTAATGATTTTCATTTTCAATTTATTTATTGAATTAACTTCAGTTGTATCAAAAAGCTGTAAATAACTTAGGCCTGTTTGGTCTACTTTACTTAATGAATAGTTCACAAATTTCGGAAAATTCCCTATTAGTGAAGAAACAGGTCTGTGATTTTGATAATATTCCAGAAATATAGTTATTGACTCTGATCATTTCTAGGTACTCTTATGTAGTAATTTATTCTACCTTCATTGATCAACGAGTTCATGACGCTACCGCTCTTTTTTTACGAGAAATGCCTAATTTGCCGCTCTAAGTATGTACATTCTCTATATATACATTCACACTTCCCGGGATGATTCACACTTGCACACTAGACAAATTAGATCAGCTCTCTGCGGCTTCTATTGTTATAGTTTTATTGGGTACCCGATCCTCTAATGTACTAAAGTCACGGTTTATATTTCCTTATTCTTATTTTATTAATTTAATTGCTTATAGAAATACTGCGTCATTAAGCTATTTACTGAAAAAAAAATCTGATTTTGCCTGAATTTAGAAAAATGAAATGGGTGAAAATACATACTTAACTATATTTACATATGTACAGTTATATACAAGAGTATTCACCCATAGAGTAATCTATATCTTGATCCTTGATTTGTCATAAGACATTTATTAATTCCCAAAAACCCGTTAATTTAAATGCTATCAGGTGATCTCTAATTCACATTTTTATTTTAGTTCTTAACTTCCTCACAGTAACGTGCTTCTTGTTCTAGGTTGTACATAGATTTACGAGCTCATTTTGAAATGAACTTGACTATTCAATTTCCTTAATTATTAACTAAAATATTCGATAACATATTATGTATTTACGGCTTTTTTTACTTTTATTACTTTTGTGATTGTTAGCCTTTTTCCAGGTCTATGAAATATCTATACAGCCTAATAATTTCGCTAAATAATAAAAAAAAGAATTCAAATTTACGAGGAAGGTTTAAATAGTTATAGTTTGTTCTCAAACGAAATAAATTGAATCAAAATATGCAATGGACATTCCCTATTTCCGTATTCAGACAGGAGCTAAAACGCGAAGCATTTCCCTTTTCTGCTGAGTAATTTACCGTCCCTATGCCTATATCTGTTTCGTCGATTCCTTCTACTATATTTATGATAATTAAAGTATTCCTACATTATTTTTATTTTCCTTGCGCAGCTATAAACTTTACTTTAATCTATCGGCTTATTACTTCTGGAATACTTTATTAGCTTGAATCCTACTTTTGACAAAAATTACAAGGAACGTTTCATCTCATTCAATTTGTCCCTATCCTTTTCTCGTAAATCCTCAACAGAAAAATGAAACTGCTTATTTTACGACGACGTCGGAGTTTTCTGCTAATCTTTCCTTTGCTGCTAAAATCTTACGCTATTCGGAATACATATCTGGAGATTTTTATTTTTAATGTTTTTCCTTTAATTAAAATCATTATTAATTCTAGTTTACTTCCATATCAATCTCAAATCATAAGGTGAACAGCTGTTGACTACAACAGTTACCACATATTTTCTCTAGCATGGTTCTCTAATTTATTGTCGTCCAATCTAGTATTACTTTAAGTACTAAAACCCAATTTCATACAAAAGTATAGTAATAACAAAAAAAATCTCTCAAGTTGTTTTATAAATCTTGTTTTTTTTTCAAACACCGGTTATGATGTGTTCCGGTAAATTCGAACTCAATTTTAAACCTAAATGGTTAATATATTTAAAACTAATTTCCTTTCTGATAATGGAATTAAACAAAATGTGATGGGTGAATGCGTGAAGGTCAGTTCCTTTTTTTTATCAATTAACTTGAAACAATGTGACAAATAAAGTATCTACTTCAACCATCGATATTATACAATCAATTTAGACTGAATGAATGAACTATCTGTTATATTGTTGGATTTCTCACTTGAATAAGTATGTCTAGTTTGCAAATGTCGTTTTCATAAACTAATTCACCTTTACTAATTTACACAATAAAGGCCGATTGAACACTAAATTATAAATTTTCTGACCTGATATTACTTTAATTAAAAAGGCTTATAGCGAATTAGCATTAAGACTAGTTAGTATATGCATAAGTCCAAACTATGTACACAGTATTTAACAAGATTTGACAGCAACTTGAATTGATCATCATTATATGACTTTTCCACTTTTTTTTTTTTTCATCTCCAAATATATATTTGTCAGATTCTACGAATGAGTTAACCTTGAATGCAAAACTCAACGATTTACAGTTACTGATTGTAGTCATTTTGTTATGCGATTAACTGAAATCCTACGTCGACTGCGCCACTTTTTATGTAACAAGACCTTCATCCGAGACTCCCGGACCTGACTCCTTCTCTCAACCCGGAATTATCTGGACTATTGTACTTATCACAATTATTTTACTTAATGCTGAATATTTACTTAGAAGGGAGATAGACTCGCGTAGAACCTGACTTAAAGATATATAATGTATACCAAACTCACTTGCGCAGATAGTTGGCGGGCAGCTCCTTTCCGTTGCTTCAGATAAACCCAAACGGGAAGATGGGATCACTGAGGCGTCATCTCAGTCAGTTCAGCGTTAGTGAAGATTAAAGAAAACAATAACTGAGGAGACTATTAACATTTAATGAAGTAATTGTTGACACTCGAATAGTGAAAATAAATCATGACACTAACAAAAAGAAAATTAATATAACTTGGCAATGGGGAAAAGATCACTGGAGGAGTGTCTTATGCTAATTTAATTTACATTATAACTAAAGGGAACTATTGTACTAGATGGTTAGAAAATACCCCAGCTCAAATAGAAGAATTCACTTAAAATACATTAATTATCCCATCAAGCTTGAAATCAATTTTGAACAAGAGTCGGAAGGGCTGTGTGTAAGTTATATTCAAAGGTTATCTAAACTGACGGAATCTAAAATAACAAAATTTTTACTTATTTCAACAAATTACAAACGCACTTTCACTAACTGAGGGAGAATACGAGCAACTAAACCAACCGATCAAATGAAAGATTAGAGAAGAACTAAAATTTAAAGTTGTGAAATTTCTGTTGCCAGTTGCGGATATCCCTTCCCTCGGTCAGAGCCATTCTGCCGTTGACCAATAGTTATTGAGGGTGTTTTACCCCGCCAAAATGGTGATTGTTCTAATAGTTCCCTTGACCCATTTCAAGGCGTGCCTCAATGTACAGTTTCACCAAAATTACATGCAACGGGCCTTCGCCCCATGGGCGTCTCATGAATTACTCAGCTACATTGATAATTTTCCCGTAACATTGTTGGCACCCCTTGTCGTGTCCTCTTAAATATTTACACATAAAAATATTACATTGAAGTATTACATAGTCCTCCTAATGATAGTTTCACATCTGCACCGGGCAGCGCAAGCGCTGAACGGTGGTAGAATCAGTTCCACTGCCATTAACTACACTAGGAAAATTCTACTAAAAACCTAGTTGATGAATCTCCTCTTATTTTCAGTATTTTTTCTCAAAACAAGGTATACAAAATATTTCGCATTGTCAGCCGAATCCTTTATTCCTTCCATGACACGCCACTGGTTTACTGAACTGACCGGTATTTGATTTACTATTCTTGAATGACAGGCCTTTCGAAAAGATGTTTATGATTTGAATCTGGTGTAACCTTCTTAGAACTATTTACAGTTTTTTCGTCCTTTGTTACTCATGACCTATGGTAAACGGAAAAATGAGCAAAGTAATGAGATAATCTGGTTGCCAAATGTTTTGCCTGCTATTGTCATTTCTAAAAAGATTCCCTCAAACCCTTGGATGCGCTGACAGGGGTGGACTAAGAAGAAATTGTTAATCAGATTCGGAACAAAATTAAGAACTAGTTACTCGTTCTGTTACACTAAGCTCTTCTGAGTCCGTAGCTTCCTTGTCACTGCATAATCTCAGTAAGGTCTGTACCGATTTTAATGATATTTGAGGAACAATAATAATATGGGATCATAATAGGTAATGGTGTTACATTTTTGAAGATCTGTCCATTGGCAGTAGAGTTAGCAAAAAATACGAACACTGGTTACAGATCATTTCAGGAGATATTTCTTTGAATCCACAACCTTATCTTTTAATGTTTCTATGTAGTACGTCACTTTATCTGAGCTTATCACAGACATTTCAGGTGTTACATTTTTTCATAAATCTATCTGCTTATCGGCTATACTGATCTCCTTAAGATTTGTAAGACACTAAAGCACAAGCTCCCACAAAAATTAAAAAAAAAATAAACAGTGTTTGTAGTTTGATCTAAATCAATACATGGCACGCGGATTTCTTCATGACCAAAAAGCAACATGAGCTCACTGCTGGTCAAGTAGTGACTAAGTTTATTTTGATGCGTGCCTTAGTAGTCTCCAACTCCCCTGACGCTTACTATGGGCGTTGGCGTTGGTACGTTCACTCGCCATCCGCAGTAGTGATAATTTAGTTAAAACTATTAATACACTTGTCAGTCGCTGATTTCGTAAGATAACTAAGCTAAATAAAATCATGAGGATTCTTATATTCTGATTCATATAGTGCCCAAAAGTGTCACGGAAAAACCTACAAAAATACTGAAAGCTGTACTCACTGTAACAGATACTGCTATTCAGTTTCAGATCCATCTCTGGAATACTACCTGTATCTTTGGGATGCGCTCCAAGCTATCTCGCATAATGAAAATAAAATTCCTCAGTACAACTATCACGGGAGGGTCTCAGTGGGCACATCCTCTGGGTCCACCAGGTCGAACTTTCAACAGCTCAAACAATCGTCTTCCAAAACTCATTCTTCTCGTTATTGGAATGGCCGCTGCATAGTTTGTCTCGCAATGGTTATGATTTTAGGCATATTTGTAGATAGCCTCACAGAGAAGCGGAAAACCGATCGCGCTACACAAACGCTGCAAGATGGGCAAGGACTGTATTCACATTGACCTTGAAACGCTGTAGACTGTAATCATACGAGTCAAAGTCCCCGGTAGCTAATTTCACGCAAAGGTACTCGAAAAGAACGAATTTTGAAAGAGGCTAATATCTATAGAATAGAGTCAGATCAGACATCCTTCTTCCACGTTCTAGACTGTGTCCAGAAGCCGTGTGGAGTGCTTCGGAAAACATCCCCATACATGCGAGCAGTTTCACAGCGATGGTCTGATGTGGGCCTTGTAGAGTAGCAGAAGCTGTTCCGGAGAATATAATTTCCGGGAGCGGAAGAGGATCCCAGCTTCTGGGACGCTGACCTAGCAAGGCCAGTAACATGATCGTGCCATGACATGTTATTGTTTAAGCATTCCTCCTCCATCTAGCTTCCCTTTCTGGAGCGCAATAAACTTTCGCATGGCATAATTGTTTTGAAGTCGGTTGAATGTATTTATCTTTCTGCTCATTTTTTAAGCACTTAAACATATATCGGTATATCCTAACTTCATCAGGCACCAGCCAAGCTTTTTGTGGAGAAAAATCTAACTTTCTATAAATGATTTTACGAAAGCAGTCGACATCTACTTGGCTGATGAGCTCACAGATACATATACGTACCGTTATCGGCGTAACAAATTGTCTCGTTACAATGTACTCCAAAGACAGACATTGTATTGCTTCGGGATCTTTTCATAGCCAACAAGGGTTGAAAATCCTTTCGTTCCAGACTTGAGCGCGACAATAATGCATTTTCTGCCTCCGGTGCCTTCGTAAAATATTTTATTATAATCCCTCTTTATAAATTCCAGCGTGTTGCAGCACGCGCGAAAGGTAACACATGCAAAAATAGTAAAGGAAAGGGGAAGAAGTCTGTGAAACGGTTGCTGCCACCAGCGTTATTAGATCTCATAGAGCTGAGAAACACAGAGGCGGCGATCATTTTACCTACATGCTTATACTTGTGTAGAAAACAATGACGAAAAAACCTGTTTTTTTGATAACAGGTTATGCCCAGCGTGTATGGAGTATTCAGAAATTAAAAAAGTGACACTTTTGACTGGGTTACGTGTATTCCATCCAATTGCTCTCTACAGTTAGAGTCGTTTCTATAATTATGGTGTTCAGAAGCAGCAGGGAGTGCTTCGAATCACATTCCCCCACAAGCAAGCTGTATTCTAGCGTTGCACTGAACTAGCAGTTGCTGGTCTGATGAATACAATTTTATGAAACAGAAGAGACCAGAAGTTTTTGGAATACAGATCTTGCAAGGCTGTAAACACAGTATTAGCGACCATGTCGGCGGACGCTAGTTCAATGTTGAAGTATATGATTCCGCTGATGGTATACCCTGTAAAATGAGTCATCAGTTGCTGTTCTGGTGGTGACATGTTCGACAGTTATATAGCAGTAAACTGACAATCTGGCAGGTACATAAAATTCAAAACATGAAGTTTTGATAGACTGAATCCCTTTTTTAATAATAGGCAGCCTTCAAAAATACCTCGATGACATCCACCAAGACCCTGACCTTGAAGAGTATGTCATCATCCCACATCTTTGTAAGTAGATGTAGTACTTAATATTCACAAAAGCTTCACTAGGATCATCATAAAAAATAAGATTTACATACTGAACGTAAGCTGCTGCGCTCTTACAAAACATGGAGTCAAAGGTATAGGTTCTTATTGGAAAACCCCTTGACCTTGAAGAAGTTGAGCCTCAGATTACGGTGAAATGATTTTAGCTGTGCATTTTTCATGTTATTTTGTGATAGCTGATATACCGAATTACAGATTTGCAACAAAAAGCAGTTCTATATAAACGAGCACGCGTTGATGTAAGTTCGATTTACAGCACTGGTTTTATTCTATACAAAAAGAAAGTAGACCACTTTCCGGTGTCATTAGGCTCCGCTGTCCCGCCATATGTAAGTTCGGCCGTGAGCTGCGATACGAAATTCTGGCAATTGACAATGGAATAACTTCTACAGCACTTCCTTGAACTGCTGAAATTCGGATAATGTGTAATATTCTTGTCGAAAAACAGCGGCGAATGTCAAAGCGAGATTAAAGTTAATCGCTATGCGTAGATGACTGAGTGAGACTGCAAGAAAGATAGATAGAGGAAAGGGACGCAGTACCGCCTCTCTGTGCCATGTACTAGTATAAAAATTAGAGTGGAACAGTGTTTGCAGTGAAGGCACACATTTTCATCCTTGTGGGCAGCAACGAGATATTACTGAGGAATATAACTATAAACAGTAGAGGGTAGTTAAATGAGGAGAAAGTTAATAGTTAATGACCGTAGCAGCCGATACGTCTCAGATAAGATGCTGGAGTTTTGCTATGTTTCTTTCTGACTATGGCTGTATAAATTCAGTGGAAAAAATACTTCTTCACGTGACTGACCCTGAACATTCCTCTAGAATTCTTTAATACGTTTCGAGGTTGCCATATTTGTTACACAGACACACATTAAATGTGTTACTCTCCTCTTCTTATTTGAATAGACTCCGATACTTACATTACTCTTGTATGTCCTGGTATATCTCCGCCACTGTCACGAATATAAAATAAAGTTCAACGTGGCAGGCGGCAAGCAAAAGTAAGAAGAAAGGCACGAGAGCACTATTGCGACACATCAGACGCTACTGCTACTGGTAGTGCTTCCAGAAAATATACTTTGTTATAGAGCTGAAAGCAGACAAACCTGGAATATGGATATGGGGTATCATTGAACATTTCCGAATCAATTTCTGTGAAGTGTTGAAGGCGGCCCTGACTGAGGCACGTGCTTCAATTGTCTACCGAAAAGGAGATGAACGTGTTCAATTTTGAAATTCAGAGGAAGGGTGTACTTTTTAGAAAGGTTCTCAAGGATACGCAGCTTTGTTGACTTAGTTGCGATTTGAACAGTAAGCTCTTAATCGGACAGCTACGGGTTCTAAAGCTTCTTGATTGTATCTTCCTATCCTTAGCGAAACATTAAACATTTCATACACGATATTTATAATAATATTAATAGAGAATATAAAATAAATTTCAACATAGCCTCGGCAGCTAAGTAAGAATATCTACAATATACATGAATATTAACAGCAGTTATTTTAGTGAAAATTATTGTTTGGAGCATCAACAAGAAAATGAGATGGTGGTGCATGATAGTAACCTCTGAAATTAGTGAGTATCAGCTCAGAACATAGATTTGATGTTTTGGCAGACAACTACTCCCTGATCCCCTGGTTCATTATATTATACTAACAGTGCATTAAATTTTTTGTAGGTTATACCAACGTTATTTCTTGTAATTACTGTTAACGTTTCTATTAGCCATAACCATCAAGTAATATATAAGAGAGTCTTTCATCAATACCTTTACTAAGAAAAAACAGTTTCCCTAGTTCGCTCTACAGGTCCAGTGTGCTCCTGACTTTACCTGATCCCATAATCTTGATCCTGTTGATGATAGATGTACTGTATCGAAGCATGCTCATCCAACTAATATCCTAATATTAGGCAAAAATGATACGCGCGCTCATTAGAAGCGTAAGTATTAAAAGAAAGTATTGTTGCGCTGCCATTATGTGAATGAGATAAAGTATTAGGATTTGAGTTTGCTCTCCATCAGCACAAAGTGTGTTTATTTACTTACCGCATAACTATAAGGAGAACTCTGAGAAATATGGCTTTACATGTAAATGAAAAAGTAAATTAAAGACATACATTGCACCAACTAGTACAGTACCAGCAGTTCACTTGGATGTTGATGGTTTTATTATTTTAATTGTCTCTGTGTATATTTTTACTTGTACATATAGTCTCAGATCTGCATATTTAACGATTCCTTTACAAAGGACAATTTATTGAAAGGAAAATGATTATTTTTTTGCACATGGGACATCAATGTTTTCATCGTACACCCCTGCTAATAGCTGAAGCTGAATAACTATTATGATTCGCAAGGACCGTTCACTGACATTTATTCTTCATGAGAGTGAAATATGGAGACTTTTTAATGCTTTGTTGATGTAATAGAATATTGCATGACCTTAGTCTCCTAGTATTCTTCATTTTAAATCAAGATTTCAATTAACTTTGCACTTAACATTCGTAGCGCGAAGTAAAAAAAAAAGCATTACAAAATGCTTCTTGGCAAATTAAAAATATATAAAAACGTTAATTCCTTTTTACAGCCACAAAATTATCAAATGTTCTTAGAGTATACAGCCTTCGCGTTTTTTTCCTTGCTCCACCGCCGCTCCTGGTTTCATTAATATTTTGATTTGGAGTGGAGAGCAGCATGATAAATCGACCGTTTCAGTAGATATAATTCTGCGTCAAGTAGGGTGGAATGAAGAATTGGGGTGGGAGTCTATTAGCATTTATCTCAACCGAATCTCAACGGATCCATTCTAGAAAGAAAAGTCATAGCGTGTGGCTGAAAATCGTTATATGAGGGATACTGATTATGCAGCCCTTTCCAACACTTATTTCACTTGTTTTTTTATTTGCATTCGTCAACGCTCAATTTTCAGGTCAATGTAACGTACACTCAGTTATAAAATGATGGAGATTATACACCTCTTCATGTAAATGACTAAATGTTTTGATTAATCTAATGCAATTTTTGTGGTGGGACTAACTGGACTAATTTACTGTGCCACTTGAAGCCAGTCAAGGGTGTGATAGCAACATCACATGTCTGGCACTTGTGCTGCACGTTGTGTTTTCTCCAAGATTTATTCCAAATTGAAGTACTTCTTGAGTGTTAAAATTTCGGCCTTTGGTGTAATTGTGATGTGCTAGGATCAGGGACAATAAGTAAGCACTGTTTACAACCTTCCACTTTTGATTACTAGTACATGTCCCATTGACAATAGCGAAATATTCTAACCTATTTTTATCTGATAAGAGGACTATCCACATTCCTCAGTAGCGTACCTTAAAAATTTTACCATGCCTTCGACTACTTATTGTACCTGCTGCAACAAGGCATTTAAAAATAACTTAATAGTCCATTGTTCGATATGCAAGAAGTCGTTCAAGCATTCTTGTGTGGACCTCTCTATTGAAGAATTGCTAACAGTGAATGGAGGGGTCGAAAAAGAGCTAAGTTGGTCTTGCCCAATTTGCCGTGAGGTAGGAAGTGATATTAAAGAGCTAAAGACGCTTATACTTCAATTACAACGAGACATCCAAGTGTTGAAGTTTAATGTTAATACTTCAACGCTAGATTCCTCTCAGTTTGAACAGATTATTGAGGAAGTCAACAAAAGGAATCGTCGTAAGGGAAACCTACTTTTATTTGGCATCGTCGAACCAAACCAACAGCAGTCGCCACAAAAGAGGACTGATGATGACAAGGCAACAGTATCTAAAATACTGCAGGCAATTGATCCACAGTTCTCTCTCACTAGCTCTCCGCCTATTAGATTGGGTGTTTATGCTGAAGGTAAAAATCGCCCAATTTGTATAAACTCTTTCGATTCTGTGTAACCTGCAAACGCTCGGCTTCGGACCTAAGGAAAGCACTCCAGCCCCTCCATATTGTTGGGCCTGTTTCCAGCTATTAGGCAACCTGCTTTTCACTCAAAGAGTAAGACTGATCGACAAATAGATCAAAAAACAAATACAATGTGAACTCCACATTCAACCTCAATTGGAGTGATGCTAGCAGTGGGTGCATTGAGAAGTACCTATGAGATATATCCATTTTCTAATGGGGTCAGCTGATCCGTTGCCCTAGAACGACCTACCAGTTTGGAATTTATAAAAATTTAAGCGTACGTGAACCGCTCATTAAAGGTTTAGGGGATGATAAAAATTTTACGACGGTTACGAGAACATGTTGGCAGTTAGAGCTAGTTAGTCGGCATATACTGCATACTGGCGACATTTACTGTTCATTTATGGATATATTTAAACTTGTGGAATTACCTTTTGAATTAGACTTTGAGCTTTCATTGTGGCTGAAGCTCTGATATTAAACAATTACGTTCGGAATGAAATTTGTTGATCAATTGATAGTGATAAATACATGTCAGGTAATTTTTCGCAATTAGAATACTCTACCTGCCTATTACTAGCATGGGTGATAAAAGAAAGGTTTCGTTATGGAATTGAATGAAAAATTGTCTTCACTATATTTTCTACGGTGAAGGAACGGTACTGCTTTTTATAAGCTATACAAGTATCAGAATTATATTTTTCTGGTTCTTACTTATGAAGTATCATGAAAGCGATCAGTTTTTACCAGAATTGTTATGCTTTCATAATATCGTTTAGAACATAGTGATTATAAAGTGTTCAAAACATCGATTGTGTGTTCCAACATTTATTTTAAATTATTACCTTTTCATCTGTAGGTGCACTTATGTAGTTTCTTCAATGCAATACAATAAGAGTTCCTTTCAAAAAAAGATGAGCTGTTTATTGGAGAGAAAAATTAGGAAGAGTCTTACAAACGTTAGCAAGGGCAAAGACTTATTTCCACATTTTTAATATTTATGGCTATTACTTATGGCTATTAACTAGATACAGCAAGTCTGCTGTACTTCCTCAATAGTGCTGCACTAATAAAACAAATGTATCACTGCGCCACGTAAGATAGTTTATGTTTAATTATCGTAATTTTTTATGTACAACATTTTTGCGAATACTTCAAACCTTGCAACAGTAACGGCTGACTAGCCAGCAACAGTTTTGAGTTAAACTGATATAAGCCTGTATTTTTGTAAGTCATTTCAAAAATTTGGAAGCTTACTGAATAAACAACTACTAATGGAGATTTGTCAAAAACGATGCAGGTATCCGCGATTTATTTGTTTAATACTAAGATATTTTAATCCAATTTTTAACATTAAACATAGGTTTTGCTTGAATCGTCGTTTTTTTACTTTTTCAAAAACATGTTCTTTAAAAACCCTGGTTTTGACATCTTGTTGTTAATTCACCGAGACAAATAAAAATAAAGCAGCGCACATTCATCAGCGTTTTAGCTGAGCAATAAGTTATTAACCCATTCTCTTATTTACTTACATCAATTGCAAATAGTTTCATAATATAAACACCAACCATATCTCCCAATAGATTGATAACTCTCCCTCATCCCAAATTTAATAAAGCTTAAAACCGTCATGATTCCTTTACCCAATAACAACCAATTTGGAGTTATCTCAACCAGTCTTGGCAAGTGGATGTTTATAGGATTCCCCACCTTATTATTTTAAAATGGTTAGCGGAGCGTAAGAATCTCATTAAATAGGTCTGCTGCAGCTCCCGGCCTGGTGCGCTTCTACTTTGTTTTAACAGTTAGCTGGGGTTCCGCATGCTAGCATGTATGGATCAGTCAAGTTAGGTTTACTAACCATAACTGCCAGATGCCATCCACAAGCATTCTCTTCTGAATGGCAACACCACTGCAGTGGACTTTCGGATAGATCAAAAACTCGCAGAATAGTTGTATTGTGGGAAGGGCAGATTCGTCGGATGACGGTTATTAACAGCACAGTTTGGCATGAGAAAAAACAGACTAGACCAGACGATCTGAGGTATCCTGTATCTCTCCATTTATCGCTCACGCCGACCATCCCTTTGAATTGCTCTTACTCTGACCGCGCACGAATGTGGCGTACATGCCGCTCGGACCAGACAAGTATTTAATTTTTGAAAATGGAATATCTAAACTATTTAGATGGTGAACCTGATCTAGAACTTCTGGTTAGTGCTGCATTGGGACTACCTCGACAAATTTATAGTCGGTCCTCTATCATATTTTTATAACTACTATTAACACTAACAGCATCGTTTTGTCGGGCGCGCCTCTGATTGTACTTTTTTTTATTGGTCTCACTGTTTATTTTCGTATTTATGATTCAGAAATATTATTCAACGTATATAATTGGCAAGTATTTCTGTCAAAAAAGCAGAAAGCAAGAATGTAGCTCAGTATAAAAGTATTTTTGAATAGTGTTCTCAATAAAACGTGCATGTAAATACAAACAAATTCCCAGCTTGTGTGCACCGTTACTACGGTTAACAAAAGCTTAGTTATGAGGCACTTAAAAGGTATAAGTACCAATCTAAATTTTAAGAACACACGCAGTGTTTCAGTTTTGCGGCTTTTTGCATACAATAGAGACCGTGTCAGTAACTTATAACTTATACTATACAGCGATGAGCCTGTAAGGAGCTCAATGCCTTTGCTGGAGACAAACTTAAACACGGGATTTGCTTTCAGTTAATATAGTTATATGAGTTTCGACTTAGAGGCTGGTATATTAGAGAATTTGTATTTCACCTCAACATAATCATAATAAAACTATCAAATATTTATACTTATAATGTTGATAATTAAATTTGTATTTCTAATACGGTGATTCAGGTTATCGTCACCATGCTCAAGATTCTTATACCACCCCAACAAATGTCGTGCTGTAGCTTCTTGTATAATGTGATGATGTGCCTTCAAATGATTATACAAAGGTTAGTATTCGACGGAGCTATCACAGTTACAGTTTGCAATGCTTCAAAGCAAATTTGAATAGGTATTCCTAGTATGTAAAAGGTTAACTATAAAAAAGCTATATAAAGTTAAATTACCACTCTATTTTTTTTCTAGCTACCACCAACCTGAACCATCTCTTTTATATGGCTCAATACACTAGTTATCTATTTTGACCGCACTACTAGTTTGTTCTAGCTGTAAGTGGGAGATCGCATCTCGCTTGGAGGTAAAACAGTACATCACGAGTACCTGATTGGAAGAAAGTGGTAGAGTTTAATTAAAAAGTTACACTTCAGGTCATTGTGTTCGAAAGCAAAAAGGGCTGTCTTTTAGGCACCGGATCTCAGACAATTTCTATTAAACTTTTTTTCCAGTGTGATACCTACATTTGCTTGCTTAGCAATCCAGCTTTATAATAAACTTTATCCTCTGTGTACCTACCTCCTATAGTTTTAAAGATTGTACAATAATTTTATTCAGATGTATCTATAGCCTCAAAACCACAACAGTTGCTAGAAGCATCAACCAAACTTCATACATGAATTTGGACGTTGTACCTGATCAATATAAGCTAAAGTAAACGAACAACGCGATATGATAGAATATGCTTATTCGTAGGTAACCCAATTTTTTGACTACCCTCAACCTGTAAACTTTCAATAATAGTATATAAACAACCACTGGTGAGCCTGGCTCATATTTTCTGTCAATAGGGTCTCCCAAGGGTCTAGACTCGAACCAATTCTTCTTATTTTATGTATTATTAACAATTTTAATAGATAGGAGAAATAAGTTGCTTATCCAGACGATTTCCTTTATTCGCAGCAGTAATAGATCGTTATCAAAGATGCATTCTGAAAACTATTTTGTACGAATCCTTTTTCAAGCATATTAAAACAGATATTGTGAGATTCCGTTTCACACCGTTGATGAGGGTACAGTCCCTAGAATATAACTTGGCTGGTACAGTACGTTTCAACAACATGATTGATAAACTTATATACGAAGTTTATACTGCTCGCTAAAATTTCAGAGTTCGAGATATTATTTTATATCAACATATATATCACCAAAAACCGTATCCCACATCACCGACAGTTTGTCTATTTGTTTGTATTTTGTTCGGTAATCTTTGACACCTCTATAACTCGGAAAGTACTCTCCAGGTGTTGGTGAAACTTTGACACTAAGTTACTGATAGTGTGACAAGGACGGAAATGCTTTATAGTTCTTAAAAGTCGGTTTAGTGATCTCATCAAAAAACAAAAATAAAAACATGCTTAATCACACGTTTTTGAGCGGATCCGAGCTCTCTGGGCTTCAAAAATTAGGGATAGTGTAATAGGGAGCCTCCCCTTCTCCCCGGAAATAGGCGTAAAATTTTGATCTCGGCTATACTACGCACTTGTTAGACACATATTACCATTCAAATCATAAAGACGATCAAATTCTATTCAATAGCTGTGCAACGACGATATATCCCAGCTAACCTTTTAAGTTACTGTTTATTTTTTTCCAGAGAGGTCTGGTTAATACCGATTCCGTTCTAACGTCTTTCACTACAAATTACAGCATTTATTAGTTTACAATTCTTTATTTAACTCCCTGCTAACAGGTACACAGGTTATGAAAATCAATGTCTGAATTGGGTGCATCTAAGATGCTTACAGTATAAGAATCACCATTTAAATTCTGAAAAGTTGACATCCGACATTTCCATTAAAGTCACAAAGATGATCAAATTCTTTTCAATAGCTGTGCAACGACGATATATCCGAGTTATGAACATCACTACAGGTCAATTCTGAATTCATCCGTTTATTTTTTTATTTAACTCCTTGCGAACAAGTACACAGGTTGTGGAAAAGTAGTGTCTAAAATGGATGTATCTAAGATGTTTATAGTAGGTATAACTATCACCACTAAAATTCGACATACATTAATTCCGAATTAAAGTATCCCATGTGAAATGAAGCAACTTTCGTCAATTAGTTGTATCATATTATTTTAAGATTTTGATCGGATTTTCCAGCTGCTGTACCCTTATACTAACCTGATACCATTGCGTAGTGAGTACAGTGTAAACGTACTTCAGGGATTTTTTTCTGTAACACTGTCAGACATTTTATATGATCAGCATCGCATTATCACTTCGCCAACACGAGCAAGATAAAAGATCAAAACAGATATATGACATGATTCAAGAGTTAAATCAATCCTGATGATAAATTTAGCCCTCGCAGCTAGGTTTAAATACTTTGGAGAAGTTCCTTGTCGTAGCCGCAAACCCCTCCATATAGATATATCTCGGAGCCAGGGCGCGCGTTGAGACTTAAAGATCGCATAAGTCGACCGTTTATCCCCGGCTTCTACTCGAGTTTATACACCTTAGTTGTTAGCCGAACTATTCTGCTCACGGTCGCTACTACCTCTGCTGCCTGTGTAATTAACTGCTTCTTATGAGAAGCAGGTGTGTTCCGAAAAACTAGCATATACCACAGGCCGGAGTTAACTTGTTGTTTGGTTGGTGTAATGTTAGTTTATTGGCCAAGAGGTGCGAACTATACAGATTGATGACATTTTCCTCAGCTTCCATGGATATGATCGAAATGTATACATAATCGCTTTAATTTAGAATTTTTGATAAATGAAGTATCGATGAGGATGGAATCGCATGTCTTTACTTTGCCGGAACGAAGTTCTGTCAATTGAGCTACAATATCCTCTCGTTCATGAATCTGATCGTCGGTGCTAGAAAATACTCCCGCGGAACCATTTTTCATCACATCAGCTTTTGGGTCGTTATATTCTGTGACCGCATTTACCGAGATATTCCTGATAATAATGATAACAATATATTAATCCTTCAGATCTTTCACATATACTGGACAAGCCATGAATATTTTTAGAATAAAAGAAAGCAATAATAAGAGCGCTTAAAATCGTAAATCAATACAAAATAACACATTTCAAAAACACATAAATATACACACAGGAAATTGTAGTTTTCACGCAGCGGAGTTCAGAAATATAGATTTAGATCGAATTTTGGGAATGTCGACCTTTTAGAATTATGAAAATATACATCACACCTTCATGTTTCGTCTTTGGCCTAGACTCGTCATAATAGCCTGGCGGTCTAACTGTAGAGAGCAACCGGTTGGTGTATACGTAACCCAGTCAAGGGTGTGATAACAACACTAACTCATCTCCAAGTGTCGCCCTCTATGGGGACGCCCATTCGTAACTTACGGAGTCAAAGGTCCTAACACCTGGTACATCGTAAAAGTTTTACAAATAACAAGTAATGTTGCTGTAACTTTGTTCACCTTTGTTGACAGAAGTTGTAAGGGACGTTTATTGTTGTTGAAGGCAGTCCAAGTGCTGGGACCTTTGATTTCATAAGTTTCCAATGGGCATCTCCATAGAGGGCGACACTTAGAGATACTTAGAGATCAGAGGATGATCCTTTCATTATTTTAAAAATTCCTAAATTACCCAAAATACTTATAATTTTCTCCATAACTTAGCTCAAGCAGAGCATCACTTCCAAAATCGGAGAATAATCTGCAATAACTGGGTCTGTGAAAGAATATTTCAAAGACGAATTAGTTAATTATGATCTAAAACACAAATAAATTATCGAAATGATGATGTAACTTGAGCATTTGAACTGCATTGGAACGTTTTCCATCAGTTGGAGATATCGTAAAATGAACAGCTAGAGAGAATTAATTATTTCTGGATGTATACGTATTGGTCACAGGTTTTCCACTTGTGCAATAGATTTTTAGATATTTTGTTCGTGAAGCAATAACATCGAAATCCTGTATTATTTCCGTGAAGTCCATCCTATTTTCTTTTTAGGTAAGTATATCGCTATAAAATACTTTGCTGAAAAATAAAATCGAGTAAGTTTTAGGGGGATTGGGTTAGCGGAGCCGTCGAAATCTCTGAAATCCTTGAAACTTTGTAAAAGCCTGCCGCGACATTCTAGCAACCTTTTAAAAGTTCCTACCAGGCTCTGGAGTAATCCGGACTATATTACGGATGGATGCGCGTGTCCTATTCTCACTTCTAGGGTAGTGGGACAGAGGTACAAGTCCAACCTGAAATTCATAACTCGATATCGTAGATGTCGCAGGGAAATGTTAAAAATTGATATTCAATCAAATAGAAATCAAGAAATAACAACTCTGTAAGGTGAAACCATTTCTCTGTTTTATTTAAGATAATATTTATTAAGTTATTCTCATTTTATTATTATTTATCAGAAATTTACAGTGCAGTGTCATCGGTATAACGAACAAGATTGACGTGTTCTGAATAATGAGGATAATCATTCACGTAAACTACAAAATTGTTTTGCCCTATAACTGACTGCATACGAAGTAGGCTATCTCGCCTTCGTTAGCTTATCTAGTTGTTAATATCTAATACAAATCCCCACTCATCGATGACAAACAATACACCGGTCATGAAGTATGTATTATTTGTCCACACATGGATTAACAGTGGGAGTGCTAATGGATATGTATTGGTCAGTAGTCATCTGTAACCAGCACGTACAAGGGTTTTACAGGGTGATGGCTCGTACAGTAATATAATTTTGTCACCATATAATAATGAGAAAGCCAATATTTTCTAGAACCTGGATGAAATTGGAAGCTCCATCGCTGATTGGTTACCCTCCTTGCATCGATTGGCTGTAAACATGAAGCGTAGTATGTTCTGTAAGCCATACTTACTGATAAAACTATAGACACCAACTCCACGTACTTTTGAAAAATATTGCACTATTTTAGGGTTATTGTTCGTCGAATAAAAGTCACACTGAACAATTCTATGCATGTATCATCTGTTGACGTATCGTAGATATTTGAGATGAGTTTAACGTACTTGGTATTGTAGCAATAGCTGTAATTCAAATAGTTTACAATTAGAAGTGAAAATGAGTATCCTTGTGTACACAGTAGACGGCATTAGTCATTTTTGATGAATATATCTTGGAAACTAAAAATTTGGATCGAATCTTATATTGCTATCTTGCAACATTGAAAGCATGGTCATGTATACGTCTGTTAATGTGGTAGTTATTATTTAGTTGATATTATAACAACATGATTGATATATAGGCACAGTTATGCAGCGCCGAATTTGCTTTTTTACTCATTTTTGTGTGCTCGCAGGGAGCTTTAGACACAGCTGATTGAATAACATTTTATAAATAATGTACAGCAGGATTTTGAAATATTTTTGCACGAACTTGCTAGCTCGGTGTCCCAGAAGCCGGGATTCTCTCTACCGGCACTGGACTGTATTCACCGGAATCAACAGCTACTGCTCACCCTATATATACTACAAGTTTCAGATTCAATCTGAAGCTTCGCAAATGACGGCAGCCTTATATTCACCCCGGAATTACGAAAACTGTTACAATCTTAGGAAACTTTACATCGGCAGGAGAAATATCTTATCCATGCAAAGGAAGACATCGAAAGCATTGTCAAATGGGATCTACAAATTGCTGGTCTACTTATCATGTTGAAGCTTGTAATATTCCATCAAGCTTCTTCACTAGCATGTCATATTATAGCATGATTATTTTGCTGGCTGGCTAAGTCGGAGTTCCAGCTGGAATACTTGAGAAAGATGCTCCTAGTATAGATTCTACCATGGTAGATGTTGGATCGATTTCAGGTAACACCGAAAGTAAAGGTAAATGCTCGCAACCAATGTACGCGTCTATTGTCTTAAATTTTAAATTGAAATTCCTGAATTCTCAGTACATGGATTAGCTTTCATAATGGTAGCATTACCGCCAAACGAGAAGTAATTCCTGAAACCTAGCGTATAGAAAAAAAATTAACATTGTCCCAGGTAGGTGTAGTGTCTCTGGACAATGCGCTCGTTAATCCTGGGCGCTTAAATCCCCAGTGCTGAGCACAATACAAGTCTCGCGCGAAACACGCGACCCCACTGGACTGTGGCATGCATCGGACTGGAGGTTTTGCAATATCTTGCTGGGCCAATAGGGATTTATGGAGACTGCTCCAATGACCTTCAGTTGTGGCGGAACAATTAATTTCAAACCAACATAGGGTAAAGAGCTTGTATGTAGTCAGTTTAGTGAGGTGGAAATTATGGGAATTTGAACTAGTTTTCTCCATAAACGATGCTGTGCCGGTTCCCGAACAAATCGATGCTTGATAAGGAAAAACCGTTCATAGAAAACGTTCCTTGCAGTGATCTATATCATCAAAAATTTGTCAAAACACAGTAACGAAGTCTTTACGCTCCACCTATGACCCAAAGACCCATAGATACATATGTTAGAGGATTATCTGAAAGACTGCGAAATGTTTAAGGTTCCAATTATACCTGTGACAACCTTTTAGCTACCTTTTGGTTTTCATACTTTCTAATACAACTACTAGACACTTATGGCATTCAATATATATATTAGCTTCAACTTTTTCCTCAAGATTATGGATTTCCGCGCACATTGTTTTCGCGAATTTCCGTCATCTCTGTAGCATCTATATACACAACATAAGTCGAGCTTGCTTGTATGAGTATTAGCGAGAAAAGCAGATTTACGAATAGCAACGAATTTACGGACAAATGCTTAGACTACAAAGAGCATTTTCTTATATCGTATTACGGAGTAATCGATAGGAATATTGTGCAAAAATGATCTGAAATCTGAAAACATTCACAATAATTTCGTTCGTCATAATGGCGAACATCATTCTACGATATGGAGCTCGTCGGCTCAACCATCTTTTTCATTAGAATGAATAAATTATAGTAACTTTTGTCCTTTATAATCAGTAGAGATCTAGTGTTTTTGTGATACAAGCGCGGGGTGTTTTGTGCTACGCTTTTATCAAAATGACATTAATTTTCTAGTTAAACGTTTTATTCTTATTTCAGGAATTATTTTTCCATTTTTAGTTCGATTAACTATGAAAGTGTTTTTCCTAGCTTACTTAAACTATAATTTAATTTTAATTATTTAGTTATATATATTGTTAAAGCATTTTTTCAGCTTTTCAAACTATTATTTTTAAATTGATGAATTTAAATCTTTGTAATTTGATATTTGGAACTTAACTAAGTAACGGGTCTGAAGGGTATCCGCTCCGCTTACCGGCCTCGGATATATAAAAGATTCTGTCTCTATAGATAGATTAAACGTATTATCATCTTTCGTATTGCTTTAAAAACTAGTAACACTTGTCAAAAAATTAATCATAACGTTAATTCGTATCATCACTTTTAAGCATATTGATTTATGAAAATCTTATTAAATTATTGTATTAATTGTCATCGGTCCTTGATAAGTGTGTAAGGCTCAGAATTAACCCGACGTTTTAACATGGGTGAAAATAGCGTTCAAAGATTACAAGCATATATTTAAACATACATATTACATACACGTGAAGCTGATATACGAGTACTATATTATTTTTTTTTTTTGTGAAACAATGGGTTTCCGGTACCGGGAATCTAACTCGAACCTCCTGGGAGTGAGCCAGGTATCCTAGTCACTAGACCATACCGGATTTGAATTTCAAACATATAAGATACATGTAATATCCAAATGATCTGCTTATAGGTAATTAAAAAAATAATTTGGAAATGAAAAGCAATAATGGGACAAAATTATTAAACTATTGTATCGTCATCGATCCTTGATAGCTACTTAAAATTTCAATTTATTCTGACGGTTTGAAGTGGGTGAAAAGTGTTCGAAGATTCCTTCAGAAATATAGATACATACATACTTCTCGCCAATTCCCCCGCCCGTATGCAAAATGTATCGATGTGTCAATGAACATGCACTGTTCCCAATAGACGATCTGACGGTCGGTGGGCCCGGTTTGTGGTTTGCGGTCGGTCCCCACCTCCCCAAGTTCGTCTCTGACGCTCAATACCCCAACGTTGCGGTATCTGTCATCGACAGATCGCATTGGCTATGAACGTTGCTGCACGCACCATATTTGTATGACAGTTGTGTATTAGCATAGGATTGTTAAGGTTCGTTATCGAAAAAAAATTCTAAAGTGCACATTCCATGAGTACCTCACGCTTTCAAGTCTCTCTCAAGAGTCGGTGCTAAAGTGTGCGATGGATCATAATTAAATTAATATACCCTATTATAAATTGGATACACTCAATTGAGAGACAAGCTTAAAACACTTTGACATGGTTGAATAGTCATTCTTGAACCTTTCGGGAAAATATGCAAGGAACTCAATCGGGCTAAGATGTGAGATTTCTTTTGTTTGCTAATTACGTGCGATGAAACGTCACCAAATCAATTCGTAGTAAGCTATTGCCAAATCATCAAAATAAAAATCAGTCATTTGTTTCTGTAGGCCGTACCACTTGATATAGGGTGTAATAGCTATGCGAGTTTTTAATTTTCCGTCTTTTGAAAATATATTTGTTAACGGTATAGTTTTTGTAAGAAACCAATGAAAACTAAATGATTGCTGAGACATCGTTGGCATTTAATATAGCTAAGCATACATCAGCTTTAATTTTACGTGTTAGTGCCAGACCTTCACTGACGTAGATGGAGACATTTTTTTTCATTTAATAAAATCTCAGTGTATGCAAGCCTCCTGACTCAATTTTATAGATCATTAACAATTTCTTACGACTTACAAGGGATACGAGCTATCTCTCCAAAGTTTTCGTAAACCTGCATAGAGATACTTTTGAAACGATTTAATTTAGATGCTCCCTGTACAACCGCCAGCTACTTTGCGCAGATTATTCAATTTCTCGGAGTTTTGCACGTTGAATAATCGAATGACAGGGCCCTAGGCTTTCTCTGGTGAAAGATATAAAGATACAACTATCGATCTTAGCAACACTTTCCTTTCCTTCTCTTTATGCACGAAATCTGGTATGCATCAAATCACACACTTTTTCGCAACCGTAATAGAGTCAGATAAATCCCACTTTAGCTGTGCGCCACCTTCTTCCATTCCCAATTCCCTAGCCATTTTTATTTACCCACGCCTTTATATTCCAAGAAGCTGGACGGTGTGCCAGGAACAGCGGCGGGCTTGTCACCTGTTATCTACTCTTTTTATTCCAAATTGTGGCCTTCATAGACTTGATAGAAAAACTTCTCCATATTCAGATAAGCAACCTAACCATCCACTCAATCGATTTTTTTGAAACCTGGAAAATGAAACATAGAAGAAAATGTAGTTTGAAAACCAAAAACGCATCTTTACTTTTATTCATATCTGTTTACGGGGGTGCATCAGAATTCACCAAAATTAGAAATATTAGAAAGTAAACCTTTTCGCCAACGGGGATTGAACCCTCAACCTTCTGTATTCTGAGAATACGCTTTAACGTTCAGCTATGAGAACAGGTCACTTATGAGGAATATTGCATTCATGATTTTTATAATTATTGGTTAAGTTGGTGGGAAAGATTTCAAGGTCTTTTCTAATGGCGGCAATATTATGCATTAAGAATGGTTACATGGCGGCGTCAAATTCCGATTGAAGGTATATGTCAGCCACTGTCCACAAGATGACTAATCAAGACTGAACTGTACATGCTATAAAGATGAAAGGAAGAATTGCGCGGGGGGAGGTACCTTCCACAGCTGATTGGGGCTTCCCTCATCTCTGAACGCTAAAGCGGCTGTCTATAGAAAACAGAAAGTTGTCGGTTCAATCTCCACTGGCGACAAGTTGTTATTTCTAATTATTTCATTTAGAAGTATCCTTATACTATAATATCGAAACCAGTATCTCCACATTAGCAGAACTACTAGGAAGTACTTAGTCTGAATGCCCCGTTTTTTCTAAAGTCAAGGCAATTCCTTAATACCCAAAGGTTCTTTGGCTACGCCGATGAGTCTTCCTGCGTCTCCATTATACAGGACGTAGCCTTTTTTAGCATAGGCGACAAAGCAGATTGATGCTTTCGTCTCCGGCTGCCTTCCTATTTCTCTCTTTCTCTCTCGCTCTCTGAGCAAACAAAATTCCACCCGTCAAAATAAACCGCGGCCATCGATCAATTGGAGAACGATCAATCAAGCGGGCGCCGAGCCTTTTCTTTCATTCATTCATGCAAAACAATCGCGGATCGACCGCGAACAGCCGTCATCTATATACAGGGTGGTCAAAAGCAGTGTTGATAATAATCGTATGGTCAAGTAGACAACCTACGTATTCAAATCAATGGCGCCTGGCTAGGAACGTGTTTATAATATTCCTGAGTACTTAGGAAACTTGGTAATCTGAATATTCAGCTGATATCAGAATGTATCTCATTAATGGAAAGCGTGAGGAGTAGGTAGTGGAAATAAGCTAGGGGGTGAAAATCCATATTCAACCCAAGTATTTGCGAAATCAGAGGCACAATGTACATGATAACTAGGAACGTTCAATACATATTGAATAATGTACAATTGGTTATATGAACAAAAATCTGACTTAGAATGCGAAATGAAAAACTGGTCACTTCAACGACAATCGATGTATCTTTGGAAGTAAAGGATGAAAAATGGTGTAAAAGTTTCTGTATAATCCGTCCGAATTAATAAAAACATGAACTAACCTCATCATTCTAATGAATTTTCCGAATGATATACATACGAGTACTCGTATATCAAAGGCATAATTACGTATGTAAATTTGACTCAGGTTTTGCATCCGCCAAAAGGGGTTAAATATTAAATGTCTCGTGCGTTTGAATGTGATACTTAGCAAAATCCAGTCGTAATCCTATAAAAACGTATGCATTCAATATATCATCATTTAATGCCATAAATACTCATAGTTTTGCGTACGCCTTTATAAGTTTGACTTTATGACTACAAAAAATCGGAAATGTAAATTATGCACAAACATACATCTTCAAACTAAGGATCAATATTGCAATGGGCAAGTTCAGAAGGTATGGGTTGACAAATTTGCAAACTCCGTTTTGAAAATAAATGAGATAAAAAGGGTATGCAGGTTTATCCATGGCGTATCCATGTACAAGATATGTTTAATACTCACCAGGTCGAACATACCAGGCTCCGAAGTAGTTCTTTTAGAGAACCTCGGCGTTGGTAGAATGCAATACCGGGGACTATGTTCACCAGTAGTTACAAGGCTTAGATTCAATGTGAATAGACTTCATCCTCTCGCAGCGCTTAGGAAGCCAATAGCTTTTCTGCCTGCTATTTATCAAATAATCGATTATCTCTCCAAAGCATGGCAATGAACGTGACGATCAGCCATGGCGACCAAGTATCCATGGTGACCGCAACAGCAATAAGATACTAAAATGAGCTGAAACTGGATGTACAATTATATATCCCCATGGTGCGTTCGTGGATAAAATTACGTTTAATTCCCAATTGAGTATATCTCTCAATGGATATATTCGCTAGAACATTCGACAACGACGTATTTTCTTGAGACTGCTATCTTTATATAATATCCATGGCTGAGTCTTTTACGTTTCAGCATCTCCAACTTCAACTGTCATCGAGGTCAGCCTTTGTCTACCAAGAAGTATCACCAAGTGGTGAGTAAGGTTTTAAGATAGTCTGGTTATCGTTCAATGATTGATTTTGATCACTCTGTATTTCGGCGAATGGTATAACTTACGCCCAGAAAACAGGGGTTTGGGAAAGAGCGGCATGGGTGGGGATGAAAGTATTATTCTCCAAGTTTTAATGAAGTCGCGGATTTTCTTCGGAGCACAGACGGCGATGCTAATTTGATGGAGTCGGAAAGAAGAATAAAGTTTCGCATTTGAATCGGGAACGAAGCTAGCTAGCGGGAAGATTAACAATTAAACAGTTTGCGAGTTACGAGAAAATGTTGTCGGATAATACTGTTTGGGGTTGTGATGGAGTTCAATTAGGGAACAAAACTAATTTCATGCAAAAATTATAATGGTCTATATTATCTTTACAGTTACCTTTTCCAGCTTGAGTCCCGCAGACCCAACAGATTTCTTTGGGATTTTCTACGACAAAAGTTTGATTTCGGACTTCCATTGTCTATAAAATTTTGAGTATCACGACGTTTCGATTGATGTGCTATCTTCAATCGTCTTCAGGTGAACAGTTCACCCGTAGATAGCACATCAATCGAAACGTCGTGATACTCAAAATTTTATAGACAATGGAAGTCCGAAATCAAACTTTTGATAAATCCACCTTGTCTACAAGTTTCTACGACAAATTTGTACGAACTGCTAAATACGCGTAATTTTCATTTACTCGTATTTTGTGTGTACACGCGATTCTTAATGGTTTGTAAAGTAGCTTGGTGGATAGTGTATAGACATTCGATTAACGATTCAACAGGTTTTTTAAATGGGCTAGAAAATGCATCTATTGAAGAAGTGCGCCAGTGCTGCGTCTAAGATAATGGAAGAACTGGCAAACGAAGGCCCAGAAGAATACTGAAACAAGAAAAACAAAAAACAGTCCGTTACCGGAAACCATTCAGTATAGGAGAAATACAGTCGCGGTCACAAACTACACTGAATATATTTTTCCTAAAAATACTTAGATCAAAGGTTTTTGATTTCATTATTTATTTAATTGACCCCAAGCCCGTCTACTATCATTGATTTCTCAATCTCTTTCGATGCTGTAGGTATCTGCAGCAGAGTTATTTTTATAAATTGTCTATTTTCTGTTATAAATACGGCCGTTCTGGGTATTTTTGAACAAATTTTACGGAAATTTCATTCGCTCAACGTAGAATTTTTAATTAGCTACAAGAGCATATCTAGACCTCAGTTTTCGATGGGGGGTAGGGGTGACAGGCCATGAAGTTTGTGTATGTCTTCCCCTTTATTTGTAATACATTCGTCGAGGTAGTTTAGGCAAGAGAAAATGAGAAAAAGCAAATAAATTCGATCTATTTTAGATCATTTGAAAAAGGGCATAGAATCATTTTCGTGAATCCCGTCTCTCCGTTACGTATAAATGCCCACCTACCTTGAGCCGACCTCCAGCTCTACCTACGCTATAAAATTTTGGAAATTGACAAGAATTAAGCAACTGACTTTGTTCAAAAATACGAAGAAAGCGGCAACCAGTGCTCAAAATAGAAATACATCAAGTACCTATTTTAATTTGAAATGCGATGTATAGGAATAGATAGCAAATTAACAACATAAAGGATAAGTCACCCAAAATTAGATATGAGATTATTTGGTAAAAAAAATATCAAATCTTTGGTGAAAAATATTGGGAAGTGGGGTAATTACCCCTATTACCCCCTCACAGTTGAATACGCCTGTGATTAGCTGTGCATTAATTACGCCTCTGAAATTTGGTGTGTACAGGGGCTTAGCCGGTGAAAATGCAAAGGTGAGAGCGGTACTCTGCCGAGTGAATATCCATTTGATCCGACAACTGAATAGTGAGAGTGCTTGCTTCAGTACTAAATCGAGTAGTTTGCACACACGTCCAATTAAATTTTCATTAGCTTACCTTAGCTATTACTACCAGAAAATTGGGCTTATGTTTTGCTTTTCCATGTATGTCAACTGACAAAAATCATAAATGATGACCGCAATGTGTATTAACATTGTGTATCAACATATTATTGTACCCTCGTAAAGCAGGTGGCATCGTTTAGGACTCGGTCAACTGAATTTTGGTTCGCTAGGTGTCGTTCCTGTGTTCGAGCTTCTGCTCGCTATAGAAATTGCATATGACTAGCAACATTCACATATGAGGTGTAATACTCATTTTTGACCCAGCATCATTAGCCATTTATTAGCAGCTTTGTCCTGAGGTCTGCAACAAATCAAAATCGAAGATTTGCCTAGCACCTATTTAAGTTGATGCAGGTACCTCATTTAACACTACGATTGGTTAAATTATCTATTTCAATTTTTTTGTTTCTGAATAAGGTTCTAGCTCCAACCTTATAAATGATGGTAGATCTATGATAATAAATGTTTGGTAGAATACCATTTTATACGCAATAGTGAAAATCATTATTATAACTAAGCGCTTATTTAACAGGCGTACATTAGCTTCACATGTATCTACGTAACGAAATCTTTCAACGTAGCTTTCACCGACTTGAAGACATCAGATTAATTTTGATCTATCCATACTTATCAAGGACGGGTGGTAATGGAGTAATTTGGATTTTTATTTTCAAGGTTTGAGTAAGAGTTGGAAATATAAAACAATTAAAAAAATTAATTAGAGTTATAAAACAAAAAAAAACAAGATTTTATCGCAAAAAGCACAGAAAAGTATGAATGATTTTCATTACTCAGTCATTTTTGTTAATTTTATTGTGAAAAAGCTTGCAGGGATTCAGATCTAGTTGAAAATATAATAATAGGCACCTCAGACTCTTTTAAAGTAATATAAATGAAAAAATCTGGATATAGAGCTTGATTTCAAATTTAAGTACATTTTGATCTTTAAGCGTGTATATTTAGCTTTTGAAACCATAATTTTCAATAACCACCAGCAATATTCATAATAACCATCTCCGTATTGTGAATGCGGCAACTCCAAAAAATGCGGGGTATTTCATAGCATTTATCTATTGTATACATAAAATGGAAATAGATTTTTAAGCATTGTTGCATATTATTTAGAAGCCATAATTTTTTAAAACGATCATTCCATGTTATTCATAAAAGTAAGTAATATGTTGATATCTGGGGATGATGACAGCTAACGCGTCAATGTTGTTTTTTCGGAACATCTATGCCTCGATTTGACAGCCCTCTCTTCAATTCGGCTACTGAAGAATTGTCAATGGCGCTAATGGGATGCAGGTACCACATTTGTTACAAAATATTCAGAATAATGAACTATGAGCCCATGCTATAAAGAGAATCTGAACGCCACGCTATTTTCGCGTTGTAATTTTGGTCGACACGACGCCCGCGTTGGTTTGTTGATATTATTTATCAGAGCAGGAAACGATAAAAATCTCTGGGAACATAGCAGTATGCCGCGCCGCCTCGCATAGAATTCAATAAACCCATAAACGTATTTCCCAAAGCCCGTGCCGTGAATACCAGCTCATGTACAACAAAGTTGCCGTTCGGTATACACATACGATGCGCTACGTACGTACAGTACAGTACTGTACAACGCGGATCACGCTGAAGATTTTAGATACAGAAAAACTATAAGATTTTTTGAAAAACTTCAACATATTCTCCCCCTACTTCAATACATTTACGCATTCGGTAAAACCACTTTCTTGTGACCAGATTTCTTTTGAAAGGTCGCTAATTTCCCCCTAAAATGCAGCGATTCCTCTTCATCGGTGGAAAAATGGCAACCTCGTACTGGGTCCGAAGAATAAGGTGGATGAGGCAACAGTTTGACACCCGGTTCAGCAAAAAAATCGAGTATTCTAGCGGCGCTGTGGGCGGGTGCGTTGTCATGGTGCCATTGAATATCCCGCAGACCAGTCTTTGGACGGCCCTTGCATAGTTTTTGGGATACACATTTGGATATATACCATTCAGAAGTAACTGTCCTTTGATTTTCCTAGGCTACCGCTGTGATGTATCCACTATTTTTATGAAAACATTTAGATGAAGGTTCTTGGGTGCAATGGGGGAGAGTTAATGATGACTTTTATTATTTTCAACATTCACAGCGTTTCAAAGGCATATATATATATATATATATATATATATATATATATATATATATATATATATGGGTCAATAGTATTGAGTCATCTTTGATGAGTTTTTTACCTTACAATAGTGTCGACGTAAAAGTTGAGATATACTCGAAAAAAAATGTAATCAGGCAAACAAGAGCAAAACGCTCATACAGTATTGGTAACTGGTAACTTACAATCTGAGGTGTAAGGTCGTCGATATTTTTTTCAATATCAACCCCCATTTTTATTGAACCACACGAAACAACGTTATTTACATACCTAACGATAAATGTTTGATTAATGAAGATAATTAAAAATGGAAATATTCGCAATCAGAATTCCAAACACAATCTGAAGAACGATAACATGTGACAAACGTACGGATAATTTCATCCTTTCTTGTGACATAACTTTTGAGCTAGTGACGTCAAAATCTATTGACATGACTAGATATGGTGTCATAAACTATTCACAAGGCATCACATTATCATTAATAATAATTTCAATAGTGAAAATAGTAATTGAAAATAACAATAATTACCCCACCAAGCAAATAAATAAAATACGTACTTTTGACTGTGCATTTTTGCCATAATCTTTTCACTAAGTGTCAACACAATTTCAGTACCAAATTTGACTATACAATTCGAATTCGAGCAAATCATTATTTTTATTCTATTTTCTAATTGTGTCCACTACTGATGCCCTTGTAAAAAATGATGTTGTTTGTTACCGACGGAAATTGATGACGTCATATCACAATATAATGATGATGTCTCCAGTGCAATTGTTATGCAATAGAATGCGGAATTCGACCTTTACGAACGTTTATTACTTCAAGTTTTGATGAACTGGATATTTTTTCATATTTTTACTAATTAATTGATAATAAATCTCAGCTCCATATTTTGAAGAGATTCTTACAAATGCTGTAGTGAATAATAGGTCTTGCTATTTAAAAAAATTAGAACTCAAACGCCTATGTCGTCGCCAATGCGATTGTGCAAATGAACATTGTACTTTTCCTGTGCGAATATCTTCTCTTGTTTGCCAAGCCAACATTTTTATTGGTTATATTTCGTCAGCATTACGTTTTACAGAATATCGTCAGAAGCCTATTTCAATTGCCGCCAAACACTTCTGCCAGACGCTTCAAAAATTGAAGAGATATCGAGCTATTTCACTTGTTACACTATACACTATACCTCGGATCAATCCGTCAAGAGCGTACATGGTTTAGTGGGTACGGCAATTTTATTGCTTTATGTTGAAAGTAAACGATTTAGACCCTGACTCAGGGACCATTTTTCTCCACTTTTTTCATTTTAATTGAGTTAGTAGTGCATGTGATGTTTATGTTTGTGTATAGAGAATACTATTATCTTTTTATCCAGGGGCCTGTCAGTGAAACATGTTCAAAGATATCAGCTGTTCCAAAACATGTATCTTGATTGACAGACATGACGGAGTAGCTCAACTGGTGCAATGTCGGACCGGTAACTGGAACGTGCGTATCCGCATCCCTTAGTATACAAGTTCTTTTGAATTTCTAGCTATTTAACTAAATTGTATAACTGAATCAATAAACCGTCCAATGAACAAGTTGAACGAAATTAATATTATATTATAGAATAGTAATCTTCTATTGGGAGAAATAGTAGATTCTTGCGAGTGCTGACAAACTACCGAGCAATAATTCATTTTCTTAATCAAGCGAAGCCATTAAACAAAAACATTCCTTATGCGAACTGCCTTCAACTAGCCCAGGGAGAGGGGAAAAGTGGAAAAAGTTTGATTTATCTTTCTCATTCCGCTCCTCACGTCCATTTATTATTTTCTTTGCGATCTCATCATACTTTCCGTTTATTGTACCGCCGCCTTGAATTTTATTTAATCCCGAACGGAATACATTTGATTAAAATGGAGAAATTAATAAAAAAGGACGTCTTCGATTCGCCAGCAGCCTCCTTTTCCCAACTCTCTCGTGTTCGAATGTGTCTCTCCAATTTTCCAATTTGTTTTTCCGTTATCATTGTATTATGTATTATTCATATTCTTTATTTGATGAACATTTTGTCGCACGTGCAGCTCTTGAAGAATACTAACATGGTATGAAACTCGTCAACTGACTAGGTCAGAGTACTGCAAAGGAGATCCTTTGTGTATGTCGTTTAGAACATGTCTATTACTTTTCTTTGCGCCTGAAGTGAAAGCAGTACGACTTGTATTAGTAAATATTATAATTGAGGTAGCTAATATTGTATTGATTCTAAAAAATATGTGTTTGAAGCTTCTTGTTGTTTATTCTAGATTTCAGGGAAATGTAGTTTTGCTGATTACAATTTCACTTTGGTTAAGTGAAGCAATCTATAAAACTTGAACCACCACGGTCAGAATGTGATCTTAAATTTGTATACAATCTGTATGTTTCAATAGCACTGCTCCCATTCCCTTGAGAATGTTAGTTCCTCAATGTTTCGACTGATTTGGTATCTTCAACCGTGTTCCAGTGAAATAGCCGAAAAATTATATCCAATGCTGTTCAAACCACCCCTCCTCGTCTTACCAGCACATGGATTGCTTCAAGTGGCGTCTTCTCCCGTCTCCCGTAGGTGCGGTCGATAGATGACTCACGCTATTACATTGATGTGCATTTTCAGCAGAATCTATTCGGTGTGAATGTAATCAATTGAAGTTGTTTACTATTGGTTTGACTTCTACGCCTGGGTCTGCCATACAAAATTGTTGCTAGCGATGTAAGCTGCCTCCATAAACTTTCGGCGTTACCAATGTGACTCTTTGTGTATAAATTTGGTACCAATCTGTTCTATGGTGTTCATACCCTACATCTACTATTCATCCATTTTAGCTATTCTTCGATTAATTTTTCTTGTCTGTCTATACAGGATGAATAGTATGCTAGATTTGAGAGCTATAATTGTGTATACATGATAAGACCTAGTTAGTCAGTTGGCAAGTAATCGGCGTAGCCTTGTTAACAGTCAAATCTGACAGTCTGACGATGATTTAAATATAAACCGAAACGCGTCACTGGAAGAAGAAGAATTTTATTTGTGAAACCCTGTGTCAATTACACAATCCTTTTATCCACATGATGGAAGAGTTTCACCAAGGAAGAGCATCTACAATCTGTATTTGTTTAAGATATTCTTCCCAAGAAATAAGCCTAAGAACAGTTAATTGCATTTGTACAATTTATTATAGAATAGCTGTGGTTCATCGAGCTGATGAGTATTAAGAAAAGTGCAATTTTCCAAAAAAAGTTAATGCTGTATAAAATTTTTGTTCGGACAGGTTTTAAAAAAAATTTGAGGTACAGGATTAAGATGAGTTAGCATCTGTAAACACAGAAATGAGAACGTTAAATAATATGCACAGTAGTGTTAGAAAACTTCATTATGTGGCTGAGACCCAAAATCGTCTCCAGCATTCCTTGCTGATGCCGTAGCTGTTCGGCCAGCACACCACGATAAGGATTCTTAGCAATGACCTCATACTATAAGTATTTCAAATCATCTCTCATCCGGAGTCACGCTAAGAGGAGGCATGTATACGAAGAAAATTTCATTCAGTCGTTCGTGGCCCGCCACCATCAACTCCCTCCACTCCCAACTGCCAACTGCTTGCCGACGAGGTGCTTTATTGTGATTGCATTTCCGCTGTTTGGACCATCGACTTCCGCTACCAACGTTGTTGTTGTTGTGAGCGCCCTACAAGCTGAGGGCTATTAAAGGCCACACATCTCGTTTCTTATTTATTGAGCTGATGAGAATTTATGTTTTTGGTGGTATTATAGCAGAGGCGTACGGAATGGCACTGGTAGTGTGTTGAAGCAGGATTATTTTAAAACCTATAGGAACTCTGAGAATAATAAAAATATTTTTTGTAAATATGATATATTGCTATTTGTCGGACTATTCCTGTGTCTACTGAATTGCATTGATGTTACGCAGAGTGAGATGTGTGATGCGTTTCGCTCTATTTAACAGAATCATAAAACCGTCAAATTGTATTCTCATATTTGCGATACTTTTCATATCTGTTGAGAACTGTGGTCTGTAGCCCGAAACATAACCGATCGCCCATCACTATTATGACAGAATTGACAGCTGTCTACTGCCATTTTTCTCTGAATAAAATAACAAATAACCTAACTTTTATCTCTGGTTTTGCACGTAGTCGATGCATCGCATCTTTTCGCCAATTTAACAAGTATCACCCTATCCTTGGGGCTCAATTTGGTGTGTATATCAAATATATGTATCAAAGCTCAATATACGATAAAACAAAGGTCCTTCGAATTTGTTAATGAACCAGCACAGCTCGCACACTACATAAAGGCTGTTAGGGCTCCACACTCTACAATATCTAACCCTTAACGTACCATGTGAGAATTTTTTGCGCAAGGCTCCATGTAGCGTCTGAGAGACTACTAACAATAAATGTAGCAAAACAACGTGTTTTCTAGGAAATGTTCATTGAAAAGGGTACACATGAAAATTGAAAATACTTTTATGCATAACTGAAGAAATCTCGGTCTATTTATAGACTGGCAATTGTGTGCAGGCATTAGTTGATTATGTAAAACAATTCTTGGCCTGCTCCAACCACATTATCAGATATTTGAAAAAAGTATGATAGAGTTCCAAATGTTCAACTACATCATTGAATATAGTTTCATACATAGCTAAATTATTCGTATATAACAGATTGTCATCAGGAAGAAGTAGGTTCCATACAGCTACGGGACTTGCACTGATTCCTATGACTCGTGCTAGTCCTCCCACTACTAGAACTTTTGTCAGCAAGTTATGTTGTATTCTCTGTCATAAAGGAACGACTTCTGTAGTGGACCATCTAAAGCGGCTTCTTCCATGAAAATATTTATTTTACTTTGATGGGTATATTCGTTGTTACTTAGATGGTCACTATTGTCGTCTGACGAGTTTTCTGATGCTGCGTGATATTTTTATCCCCTGTAGTCTAGCTATATCAATGGCAGTCTCTTTGAATTCACTGTACGACTCAAGAACAATCACTTCAAAATCTTGATCACCAAACCGAACCCTATTTGATACACTGGCCATATCGAATTGCTGAAGTCGCTTACATATGATGAACCATTTTTATCTAACTTCTCATTAAGCCTGGAGCTAAAGCAACCGCAGATTCAGTGAAAATTGAGGTCGTAACATATTGACACGACTGACGACGTTGATATTGTCAACGAAAGATGGCACATAAACCTCCATGTGACGTCTAGTGGACTATGGTAAAGTGAATAGTGCTCCTCTTTAGGCCTCAAGTAAAGCGAATCTAATAAAATTCAGACGACATGTACAGGACCAACAGCGTAAAGATTAGGTGGCTTGATTTGTCAAAGAGCGTTACCACTCTAAAGATGTAGGACAATTTATTCATGGCGTAGTCTGTCTGAGAATACCAAGAAGGTATAAGTTCTTTTTTAATACTTTTATAGCCCTCATCGGCCTATGCTTATCGAATTGTTCTATCAGTGTCTTCTATCTGGAACCCTCAGAAGATTTGCTATACGCGACGACAGTGTGGTTCATTTCATCATGCTGGGCAGCGTCAAATTTGGCATTTTGCGTCATCTCCCCTGATATTTGTATACCTATCTCTGTATAAAATTGGAAATTATTATCTAATCTATTTCTCGGCGCATTCCGACTGGGCTAGTGGTCAGATTATCTTCGACGCTAGACTATTGCTCGGGTAGGTAAACCTGGCTCACTTCATTAAAAGTTGTCAGTTATTACAGAGCAATTATTCATTTTCAGCGACTCCGCAGTCCGCAGTAGTGAACTCGGCTCGCTAGTTCGCTGACGTGTTAATTGTGTGATGAACGGGAAAAACTTGTGCATTCGGCACCACCACAACTTACAACTTTGAAGTTGCGGCTTCTTGAATGCGCGTTTGAAAGAGGCAGAGTACGCCGGGCAGTCGACCAAACATTCTACGGGAGATCGACTCAAAAGCGACAGAATTAACCGCCGAGCTGCAGTGACACAGGCCGGTGCGGTTTTTGTCGTGTGGTAATCACTGAGTTGCAGCTTGGGTGGTAATTTTAATAGCCAGGGACATGGCGACAGCTTCCGTGAAATTATTTCTATAAAGCTAGCTGATAATTGGCTAAACTACGCAATGGAGGTTTGTTTTAAGGAGTCAAGGATGCACGACTCTAGCTGCAAATAATCAAGTCACATTTTTTCGTACATATTTACCAATATAATATAACTGAATAATTTTTTCTCTAGTGAACAACTTAGGTACTTTAAGGAGCCAAATTGGATACAAGTAAACATATCTAGCAACACTGTTTGAATTGAGCAGTATCACTGTGAAGCCAATACAATCCAAACTCCGAGTACGTGGGTGAGTGAAAAAATAAGAGGCAAGGTTTGAGAGAAGGAGTAGTGGGGCGCTATGGCGATATAACACGGGCCTGTAACCAAAACTGTTCTACTTCGGCAGTCGATCAATCGCTGTTAGTAGCGTGCGACACGTGCATTTATGTTCGGCTTGTCTGACACTTCTGTGGGTGTGAGTAGTGTGAATAGACGATGTGCTTTGTTTATCATTAATATATCCCATTTGTTGCTGATCAATTTCAAAATCTACACCTTCTTCAATTTCTTGGCCTTGAACGAGTTTTAGGAAACTGTAAATCCTTTTATATGCTGGAATTAATTTGAGAATTTGAGGTCTTTTAATTTTTTCCGCTCGAACTTTAATCGTTGGGCCACATGAGGGGTTGGTCTACTCTTCCAATTTTCGAACTTCAACCTTCTCCTACTCATTCTATGTTGACTTTGAGATCTAAGGGATTTGCAATATGGTTTTTCATATACCAATAGTTTGTCCGCCTTATATTGTGATCTTGTGAGTGTTCAGCCAACTTACAGTATCGTTGGTAACCGAATCAAATGAGGTGTTCGATATACATTTTTATAATACTTTAGTCAGATTCTATATATGATGAAATTATTTTTTCTTCGATAAGATTTCATAGTTCAAACTCTAGTAACCTAGATTCAACAGGCAGTTTTCCAATAATGGTCTATTCCACATACTGTCGGTGAGGCAACAATTAAAAATTAATACATTCTACGGATATTATTGACCTAGAATCTTGTTTATGAATGTTGCCAAAATATAAGCTGTTATTCAGATCATTTCTGCATAATGTGAAATCGCTGTTGGCGAACGTCTCAGTATATAATAATGATTGAAACCAAATGCGGAACACCGTATAAAATGAATTAGCATTAACAACACCTATATATACTTCAAAAGAAAACGAAACGTTAAGTGAGGCTATTGCATGATTACAATTTAAATATAATAAAAATAAACATAAAGATAAGTGAAAATTTGAAAGACATGTATTCAAAAACATTTGGCTTGGAGGACGTGAACTTTAACAGGCATTTTTCTGTTTTTATTGTGTTTTGTTTGGAGAAGAATCGACTTGGACAAAATACAGGAATCGCCAAGTTAGTTCTCTTTAGGGAATAATAAATTTGATGAAAAAAGAGGATAATATACAGATGGGTTTTTTACTCAGGTAACCTTGCATTTAGGTACCAATCAAAACGACATAATATTATTTGAGATTTTATAATTGCCAAAAACTCACCAATAGAATGAAGTTGTAGCTTTCATTTAATTTAATCAATGTCAGTATTAGTCTACTTCCAAAACAAAACAATATTATTTCTGTATCTTTCACTTCAGAAATGCTATCGTAGAGTCAGCCGGTACTTCAATACATCTTTTTACGTATGTGATTCTCATTATCGGCTAGACAAAGAAGAATTAGCCTTTGGCTAGAGTGATATCAAAATTTGATTAATTGTGGTGGTCTGATTAAGTGCCATTACTTCGGAGAGGCTGGACCAGCATTTGTGATAATTTAAGAGAAGGTACATACTATGAGCATAAAGTTTTTTGAATGGGTATCAAAAGAAGCTCATAAAGACACTGAAATAAAGTATTTTCATGTGTTGGATAACTGTTTCAGTGGTGTCCAGCCAGAGGCTTAATGTCAAAGTAGTATCCTTATAGTTAACAATGCAACAAAATCATTTTTGTGTACAAAGGAAGCAAAAAAATGCATTGATGATCGTCACAGATGCTGATAGTTCTATTCTTCTGAAGGGTGTTTTATTCACAGAAACAGATACTATTATTCTACAGGGTGAGCTTTGATCTGCGTATCAGGTCATCATGACAATACTACTCGCATGGGTAGAAAATTCCGAAGCACTCCTTGAAGCTTCTGTACTCAATCCAGAGGAAAATACGTTTTGTGGAACGTGTCTAATATTTAAAGTGCCCCCCAGAGTCTGAAACATCCAAGAAAATGCTGTTCTGTACATTCTACTACGATAAATCTTCGAGTTGCCTCGAATAATAACATCCAACATTCCTACATCTCAAATTTTCTACACCTGAACGAGCCTCCTCCAAATGTCGTCCTTTTAGAGAACCTCACAGAATTACAGTTTATAGGGAGCTTTTAGAGTGCGTAAGGCTTTCTGTCATTTTGACAACCCACATATAAAGAACAGTTTCTTATCCTCAAAAGCATGTTGATCGTAATTATAATTTATTACACTCAAGAATGTATTCTTAAAATATGATTAACTGCATACCTGCATAAATTGTTTCACCTATGTATATGATAGATCAATTCAAAAGCAATCGGCAAAATATTATTTACCCATAAGTTTGTGGAAACTTCGAAACTGGCAATACAACAGCTCCTAACTCTAAGAATTAAACAACTTCAGAATTATAAAGGCGCTGCCAGAATGAAACTTTTACAAGTGTCCAGAAATATTGGCAGTCGGAAATGAAGAAAATAAAAGTGTACAAAGTTTATAACTGTACGTGTTCAGATTTTGTAGGTATGTAAGAGGAAAAACACGCGCTACAAGACCGGTTTGAAACTGGTCTCTTCCAATTTACTCTCAGATGCTCTGGACCTGTGACTGGTACTCGATTTGGGTAGATTTTTGTCATTGCAGATAACGCACTTAATAAAGATATCATCCACTAGTTATGTATATTGTATCTTACTTCTTGGAACCCTCCTATCAGTCAGATAAAACTTTGTCTGTTTATCACATATTTTCACGAGTAAAACTGTTCTGTCTTTCAGTGACGTGTTCCGATTTATATTTCAATCGAGTGTGATGATAAATGAATTCTAAATCGGAACACGTCTCTGAAATAGAGTTTTAATTGAAAAATGTTGTGTTAAATACACATTTTTTTATCTGTGCTGTCAACGTGGGCCAAAAATTTCAAAAATCACGTCCAGTGATGAGATATCAAACGCATCCCTCATAAACTAAACAATGAAAAATTCTCAATATTTCATACCAACGCGACGTCTTCCCTACCTGGTGGAAGGCCGATTGCGTTCACTAAGGAAGGTAAAAGAGCGTGCCCACAATTTTCGACGCTGCTCTGCATCATGTCCAAAGTGTTAGAGACTGTGATTAACGTAGAACTTCTGAAGTACCGGAACAAAACCAACCTAAACGATAATCGCCAGTATGGCCTCCTCAACACAAGATACAAGGGAGATTTTCAAATCCACGGAAGAAACACATCAATTGAATCAAAGCTTTCGATAGGGTGTGGCATAAGAAACTTTTTATCAAGATTACTGAATATGGTCTGCCATTGGAGCTATGCCAATGGCTCGATAGTTTCGTATAGGATTAAGCCTTATTTCTGGTATTGGATGAATATGCTTCCAATGTATTTATGACCAATGCCAGCATTCTTCATAGATCTTTTGTTTCATCAACGCTCTTCTTGCTGTACATTGTAACAGTTCAACCGTTTACAAATTTCATTTTATATGGAATGCTGCAGTTATATGCAAACGTCCTGTATAATATTCTATTCTTAGTAATAATCCTCTACTCATTCATATTTCTCCGATTTTCACCTGGTTCAATTACAGCGAAATTCAATATCCCATCTCTGTTATTCTTACTGTTATTCTCATTAGCAGGAAATCTGTTATTTTGTCGTTTTTCCCTAACTTGTATTGTAATTCTGATTTTCAATCCCATCTTTGGTTTCGCACTTGCGCTCTCATTTCGTGCATCATGTGATCTGGACACGTAGAACGTGGTACTCATCCCATTCTAATTCTGAATTTCATCCTAGGCATGACTGGTGATTGAATGGGAGAAGAATACATACTTTTTTTGAAATTCTTAATTCACCTTTTTTGTCTCTGTTTAGATTTACTAGTAATAAAATCTTATTAGCTTCTGTCAGCTTATTTTTTTTACAGGGTGATTATTGTCAAAAAAAATTCCTCACTATGATATTTAACATGAAATTTTTTTTTAATATGGGGGTGATTATCCCTCTACATTATTGTCTAATTATATTCTTCAACGTCTTTTTTCATTTGGTGATTTTTTTTTCTGTATTGATGTTTGTTACATGGTTTCATTGCATTGTCTGCCTTGGGGAGACCATGTAATTGTTCATATTTGAATATTTTACCTAATGTGCATTTTGAGTTTTTTTGTAGAGGCGTTTTACATATGCATAATTATGAATCTAGTGTATTGAAACAATTCTCATCATTTTTGGTGCATAGGAAATATGTTTTCAAATTATTTATGATTCACCATTTGAAATGCTACAATGTTGATTAGATTCTCATATTTACATTTTCTTATTGTATTGGAAATAATCTACCATTTGATTATCTTTAAATTGATTTGTCTCAGGACTTTATTTTTAAGAAGGGGTGTTGTATCTTAAGAAGGTTGAAAGCATAGGCGTTTTAAAATATTTTCATTAATTAACTTGAATTTACTACTACTGATTCAGGTGTAGTAGTTCGATTATATGATAGTTGCTATGGGGCATTCATTGGTTGCAGTGCTGTTAATATATTGTATTTATATCTGACATTCATTTTTGGCTTACAGCATTTAAGTCTCAAAAAAATTTGTTGAGGACCAGAAGGTCAGTTATGGTTCATATATGCTAGTTTCTTTATTAAATTTTTGGTGCTCTCTGACTCTTGATAGTTGAAATGTATCTACCATTGGGTTATTGTTTTATGGTGTTGATTATTGTCATTTTATTCTTTGTTTTGCTTAGGATCATTCTGACAACTTCGAATATTGTTACAATCATGTCAAGGATCTTAGACCTGATAATACTTCGAATGTAAATGATGACAATAATGTTTTGTGTGATCATCTGAGTGATAGTTCTGATTCAGAAATTGATTAGCTATTTATGCTAATATTTTGTTTTCCGCTGTGACAATGATTTTTTTGTTTCTTTGAGTACTTTTATAGTCATTAGTCATGAGTAATTTCTCGCCCTACCATTGAGGGCTTCATAATAAGAATATATTTAATACTGGAAATCCTAGTTGCTGTAAAAGGCTAGCTAAACGGTTACTTTTTGGCATTTTAACATAGTTGCTTGCTCAACCTTTAGGAATTTCATACTCATTGGTAATATTTATCGCCCTACCATTGGGGGCTTCGTAATAAGAATACCTTTGGTACTGGTAAACCTTGTTGCTGTAAAAGGCTAGCTAAACGGTTACTTTTTGACATTTTAATACCGTTGCTTGGTCAACCTTTAGAAATTTTATAGTCATGTGTAATTTATTTTTGTGGTATTATAATGTCCCTGTATTCAACATACAAGGTTATTCATTTTTATTTTTCATTGAGCATAAATTTATATGATCCGTATTGAACATTAATGCATCTCTTATTGCTGGAATTGTCCACTGTTTCTTTGGTAATGAATTGTTTCGGAAAACACTTAAAGTTATGTGAGCACTCATTGTTTTTATTTGTCATGGTATTTTGAGAATTTTGAAGTTTAATAAGCAAGTTTTCTTACGCGTGTTTGCGTCAGTGCTGTTATGTGATGTAGGTTTTTTTTGGTAGTTTTCAAAACTCGCTGCGTTGCGCCTTAAGAGAGTCATGTGACGCCTGTTGGTGGTTTGATTGAAAGCGTTTTCTCTATGTGCACTTTCCTCTTGAGTCTGTCCATATATGCAGTGCATAATAAATTTTGTGTATTGGAATAGCTCTTGAAACCTCTGGCATTTGAGAAACACACTTTTGATGTTTTTAGGTCTCAAATTACAATTTGAGATATCTAGCGATATTGCCTACGCAATCTTTCTGTCGTATCTTGTTGGTCAACTTGCTGATATGAACTTCATATTTGTTAAATAATTTTCTCTGTTGTTTCCATGTTGATCTGGACTTTAAATTGGATTATACATTTTCTTCGTTGATTCTATACTCATATGAACATTGAATTTTTTTTTCCAAATTTTTATATTCGCTTGCTATTGATCGATACTTAAATATCATATGCACTTTATAAATTTTGAGACGTCACTACGTTTCTTTTCCAATAGTTTTTTCAAACATCTTTATTGGTCAATAAAAACTGATTCGTTCATTTGTTAGATTAAATCTGGAAATTTCATTTGATAGTAATATTGTCACATGATATCTTTAACTATTCTTGAATCTATTTTTTGAATCTCATTTTGATGCTTATATTGTTAATTAACTTTAAAAAATTTACTCCGTACTCATTGTCACTCATCTATATTAAACTCTTTCTTACATTTTTGTAGTCTTTTAGACTGCTGGCGCCCAACATTTCATCTTGTAGAATCTGAACGTTACTTTAGATCAAATAGTAATTTATTAATTTTTGGTATAATTCTTTTGTCTTAATGAAAGACTTTGGATTTATTGATTCGCTTTTTTGAGACAAACATGCTCATTATATGAGCTTGGTTATTTATTAATGTTTCTTTTATTGATACTTCGTGCTATTGTGGTGATACATATGTATAATTTTTTTTATTTTATTTTTGTAACTCATCCAATAATTGATTTACTTGAGTTGTGGGTATCATAATGTAATGATCAGGATATCGCTTGAGAACTTTCCTTCGTATTCCCTCTTGATTACTTTGTTTTTTTGTTCATTCTCTGATAACTTTTACTATATTACTTTATTATAAAAAAAAATCTCGAATGCTTTTTCGATTTTTTGCCGCTAAGTGTAAGGCTGACAATCTTGGCCATGGGAACATGGGGGAACTTGGAAGATCCCCAGCCGAAGATAAGTTTTTTGTAATGCTCATAGATGGTTCATGCAGAGACATTTTGTTATTTCCTTTTTTTTTAATAAATTGTTTTCATTTAAATTTTGTATGTTCTTCTCTCCAATTCATTTCACCTTATGCCTAGTGACTCACACCCTGATAAGTCTCACCTCTCTCTGAGCTACTGGTGGCTAGTTCCCCCAGTTTTCTTAGGAAAATTGGGGGAAGTGGGGCTATAACATCAACAAAATGTTGCAAATATGATTTAATCCAATGCAAGTCTTAGCATATGACAGCACCCCATATTTTATGCATTGAAGCTGGCAAACCACTGCTATCCCCAGAGACCTAACATCGATGGAATATTGAAGAATTGTCGAATGGGGATCTATTAATAGCATTCAGTTCAAAGCACAGACAAGACAAGAAAATCACATGCCTCTAGCAGGTGTAAAGATAAGGGAATACCCAATATTCGAGTTATCTGCCAGCGATCTTCTATCAACAATAACGTATTTTGTTAATATTTTAAATTTCATTACCCGGAACAGCTACTGCTACCCAACAAGGTTTGGATCAGACAACAGCAATTTGTCTGATAGATGCACCTGGCTTTACGAAGAATCTCCACAGTCTGAAGCTTTTAGGAAAAGTGTTTTTTCACTACTCAATAGATTCTACCAGAGTAAATGCTCGACTAAGCTGTCTCACATGACAGCACTAAGAGTTTTCAGTTAAAAAAAGCGCTATAAGGAGCCAATAGGTGCATCTTGACGAAATAGAATTTCCAACCCTCAGTACAAATTGCTGTCAAAAGTAATTCCTTTGGAATGCCTCAGCATTTTTGTATTATCTAAAATGAAGCTCACCATACTAGTCGAGCTTCCGACCAAACCATAGGATAAGAAAACCAGAATTGTCTCCCCTCTCGATGTGATTTAGGATTCTGGGCTCCTATTTCTTATTCTATACTCTGCTGTAAAGTAATTAACACAATTCGTAGGGAAAGTTGTACTACCTCTAGTAGGAGTGCAGAAGCTACAGCTGAACCCCACAACACCGGTTGATCCAGAACCTAACCTCTTATAGAGCCTAGATCTCCATTCAAAGGCATCAAAGACAGAAAAAACGAATATATGCCTTTATACGTATTCATGCAATACACTGTGTTGTCCTAGTGTACAGTACAGTTGAAGTAAACTTCATTAAAATACCTCGTGTGCCCAACGAAAGCAAAAAAGGCGCCATGAAGAGTGCCATGCATGTCGGTATCATATGCTACACAAAAAGGACAAAATATGAACTTCCTGCAAGGAAAAAAGGGAATACGTGGCTGCATTCCGGCCACGGAATACTCAGGTGAGATTTAACATCAAAAGGTACACATATGTAAAATTCACAGAGCTTCCACAAATCTGGAAATTTAGTTTTCATTGCTACCAGGTACATAGAGACAATTAGTAGTTCCTGAAACACAGTGCTACTCCTACTTTCATTATTTAAAGGTACCTGTTCACAGTGCTGACATTTATGTTTTTATACGCATACGAGATCCATACTGCTACAGACACGCATGTTTCCATCCTGGCTTAGAGAGTCGTCAGTGCAGCTCGATCGCCGGGAGCGTATAATGGTACATATAATAATATAATTTTATATAAATATATACAGTATGACAGCAAAGTAAGCCACGTTTGAAACTTTTTTGTTTGGCAATGGACTCTGGTGAATTGTGGAACCAATGTACTATCAAAGTTTTAAATTTTTGCCATAATGGAGCAAAATGAGAAATTGATTTTTCCAAAAATATACCAAGACGTTGAGCACCTTAAAGTACAATAAGGTGCGTTACAAATCATAACAAAAGTCCGGAATGTTATACGTTTCATTAGTTATTACTGAAAACTATGATAAACCACTATAAGTAATTAGAAATCTGTAGATAGAAACCTTATATACCGATAAGTATATATTTCTCATCTACAGCCTAGTTTCACCTTTCCTGTGTAATGTCCTCAATTTGTCCAACACACTTGATCTATAATACAAGTTCAGTATGCTAATACAATGTCCAAACCCAATTCACGGAGATTTTTAATTTCTAAACAGTAAGCCAGCTCATACAGAAGACTAATATTTGAAATCTACTACAATTGTTGTATCCCATTCAAAATATTTTATTTTTAACTGCAAGTTTAATCTAAAGGCTGTATGCAATTGCAAATTATAAAGTTCAAATAGATCATTTATTAGCATTATTTATTGAAGAAATGTAGTCTTTCCTTAATTTTCATCATCTACAGAAATTGTTCAGATTTTAATGAATTTGATGGAAATATACCTTAATTTGTTTCTAATACAAATATTTAATCTTCAATTTCATATGAATACATGAAAAATACATTCCTTCCATATGTCCAAAGTTGTTCAACGAGGTTGTGATTTATGATAACTCCTGATCCACCATCCGATTCATTTGTTTTCTATGAAGAATGTTCTTTCTGTCATGGAAACTTGCTGTGCAAAATTATGCTGGTCCTAGATAAACTCTAAGCGACATATATATAAAAATATCTCTTTAACTCCAGAATATATTTGCATAGATTTGATACTGACATAGCTTTTCAAGTAAATATAAAACTATCTGGTGTCCGTTTGTGAGAAACTGAATAGGGATATAAGGTTTTTTTTTTTAATCTGAGGCCCAGCCTAAGTCGGGCTAGCATTTTAAGCATACATTGTGCATTTGCTTACAGCAAGCTATCATTTATGACAGGTGTCAGATTTCATTTGAAGTACATAATTATTGAAACTTTCACGCCTAATCAATCCAGTCATTAATTTATATATTTATCGCTAACACCTGGTTTTTATCAGTATACTCGGCTATCAAATTTAAAATTTAACGCAAAAAGTGAGTATCAACAATGGACAACGTTACAACCGGGCTTTAATTTACTTATTAACTATAGATAACTTCATATAAGGACTAAAACGTATTCCTATAGTCTACGCAACAATAGAACATATTTCCATATAATACGGTCAAGTGCTTTTCGCAAATAACAAATCCGCCATTGATCCGCCCATAATGATGGGTTTCCCCTTAACCGCCAGTTTTTAATTCCCGATTTAATTTTCCACAAAGGTTCACTTCCAATTAGTTTTTATGAAATGCCGCGATACACATCCGCGTATATAGCTTGGTAATTGAAATAATTTGGCACGAGCTCAGCTAGTGAGACGAAGCGTTTATATGGATGAAATTTCACCGAACTAGCTAGGGACGCTGGATTAGGCTATGATTGGATGAAGTCGGTTCTAGCATTCCCAACAAATCCGGACAACAAGGATTTGTTCTGATTTATCAACATTCCACACTGATGAAATGACAGAGGAATAAATAGACGCCATGTACCGCCTCCACGTTCTCACTCCTCACCCCATAGGAGTGGGTATCAGTGAGATCACCCAATTTTTTGAAATTTAGGTACCTTTTGACATTCTTGTTATACATATTAACAAAACAGAGGTCACTCTTTTAAGTCCGTCGGTCGGCCTGTTTACCGTTTTACCTTTTAGCTTGTTTGACGGTCGGTTAGTCTATCGCTCTTCTCATAGCTTTTTGTCACCACACAATCTGAGTAAACTCTGGAAAGATAAGGAACTGTGATTGTGCTCTCATAGTACGTGAAGCTGCTTTATTTTTAGACATATATGCATTATCCCCAGATTATAGATCAACCTCTTCTGTCTATCGTCGGTCTATCTACCGATATGTATCTCGTTATATCTGCTAGTATGTCTGTCGGTATGAATTTGCTCTGCTTGTCAGTCTGGCTGTCGGTCTGTTTGTCGGTCGGTCTGTCGATCGGTCTGTCTTCGGTATCTCTGTCGGTCTCTCTGTGGATTAATCTGTCGGTCTGCCTATCGGTCTGGGTGTCGTTCTGTCTGTCATCTTGCCTGTTCATCTTTCTGCCGTTCTATCTGTATGTCGATCTTTCTGGCGATCCATCTGTCGGTGTGTCTAAAAATATTTGCGTCAAATCATCCCACAAACCTCGACGTAATGTGTTCTAGGAGATGACACCTTACATATTAATAAAGTTGCTGGAGAATCATAAACCACCAATCGGAATTTTCGCTAATATAGTAAGTACTTGCTCTACTTAAGCCACAATAGTCCAGAGAGGCGCAATGCTATGCTGAGGAATGACCTACCCAGAAAAAACTAATACCTATATTGTCTCTTCTTGTCCGATAACATTTCTAATGGAAGCTACGTCGGCTGATTGGTCTTACAAAAGTTTTATACAAAATTGCATTATAAAGGTAATAACAGGAGGAGTATTTGAGGTTTCTTTACACCATATGTTATTCAATGACATACTCAAAGCATGTAATTTTTCAGCAGCATACGGTATTACTCAATTTTGGAGGAGAATGTTAAGCGTATTTTTTTACATTAATGTTCATCCTGCACGTTTATAAGTCTTAAAAAACATAGTCCACTGTGCGTCCTCCGTTAATTAACGAAATGTTACTGTGTCATCTTGTATATATGTCTTTCTATATCTTTTCCGCTTACTAATATGATTTCCTTCATTTACTACCTATTACTAAGGGGTAAGTTAACAAGAATTTTTGCAGTATAATTGTTTAACTTCTACGGGGTAAGAATTCCCTTACTTGTCTTACGGTCTGGTTAATGCATGCGAAGTGACAATTCGAAAAAACAGTCATTTTGTTGACATCGAACAGCATTCACGTTAATAATGGCAATAAATTAATTTCTACAGCTTTCACCCGTGGTTAGTCCCCCAATCATAAGTTTGTGATTAACTTCACAAACGCAGTATTATCATTTGTAACTTCGTCATCGTTTCAGTAGACTTTGGTGAATCGCCAATGCTGATACTTCCGCAAATACCCCGAGGGCTTTCATAAACTCATCGTTGCAGCCGGCAGCATTCATAACGTGCTGCCTGCTAAGAGGAAAATTATTCCTCGCAGCCTTTCCGATGCGGTTTATGAATAAATAAAAACACAAACGAAAATTACGCGCGTTCCCATGAAAGAATCAGAAGATTAGTAAATCACAGCCAGTCGGGATATTGTCGGAGGCACTGGCTGTGCCATATTTCCGAAGCAATGGCATGTAGTTGCAAGATAGTGAGGTTATATTTACACGTGCAATTTGGTAATCGAGATACTTTCTACAGATAAGTGAGGTTATAATTGTGAAAATTGCAATTAGTTTCACTGATTTTCGTCGGTATGTCAGGCATAGAGAAAAAGCGTATGTCATCTCAGGGTAATAACCTACTTCAACTATGGAATTCATGTGTTCGCATTTCTCGAATTTTTGTGTTCATTCGCTTATGAGATATTTGATCTTAGGGCACAGCAGCCAAAAACACTGCACAGTTTTACCATTCCTCGCCAGACTACTTTTTGAATAATGCACCGTTTCGCTAATTACCGAAGAAACATCAGGCAAAGGAGAAACTGTTCTATTTTCTTGTGGTAAATGTAAAGTAATACCAGTTCATTCAATAATATCTATTAACACGCTTTGTATTAGCTTTACGTATACGTATCTATGTATGTTGGTAACCGAATCTTCAAGCGGTATTATCTTTCACTTCAAAACGTCCGATTAATTTTAAATTTTGAAAATGAAATGAAACACCGATGACAATATAATAGTTCAAGTTTTTCCCATTCTCTACTTTTATAAAGCAAAAAAAGAAAAACTTGATGTTATAGTAAATCAAATTACATAATGAAAAAAATTATACTTTAAATAAGCTTAATAACACGTTTTTATAGTTAATCGAACCGAAAAGTAAAATATAATTCTTAATATAATTTTACTAGTTCTATTTCAAAATGGAGAGTTCGTGTGAAAATGTAGTACAAAGCACCACACGCTTTTATAGCAATGACATTAATTTTCTCGTTAATCATATATTACGAGGGTCACGCTGAAAGTTGTTAGATACAAAAAAACTACCAGGTTTTTTTTTAAACTTTATTCTGTTTTTCCAACATATTCTCCACGTACCTCAATACATTTACGCATTCGGTAAAACCACTTGTCAAATTCTTGTAACCAACGTTCTTATGAAAGGTTGCTAATTTTCTCCTCAAATGCAGCGATTGCCTCTTCATCGGTGGAAAAATGGCGACCTAGTAACTTTTCTTTGATCTTAGGGAATAAGAAGTCGCACGGAGCTAGGTCAGCAAAAACATTGTGTGTTCTAGCGGCGCTGTGGGCGGGTTCGTTGTCATGGTGCCATTGAATACCCCGCAGACCAGTCTTTGGATGACTCTTGCATAGTTCTTGGAAGATTACAGGAACATATTTGGTTATATACCATTCAGAAGTAGCTGTCCTTTGATTTTCCAAGACTAACGTTGTGATGTATCCACTTTTAGAATAAAAGATGCGACGATTTTCTTTCCAACACTCTTGGAACGACGAATTTTCGTTGGGGGCAGTTCACTTTCAAATCACCAAACTACTGACTGCTGTTTAGTTTCGGAATCCTAATGATATTACCATGTTTCGTCACCGGTTACGATATTAAAAGTGTTTTTACCGTGCCCATTATCAAATTTTAAACTTAGCCCAATCAACTCTTGTTGCTTTTTGCTCACTGGTCAACAAATGTGGCACCCATCCGGAACACCGCTTCCTTAGACGTGATCATGAATGATTGTTTGGACCGCTGCCGATCCAATCCCCAGAGAAGCCTCAATCTTGGTGTGGGTTATATGTCGATCATTTTTTACCATATTTTGCACAGCTTCTACAGTTTCCGGAGTAACAGCAGTGGGCGGTCGACCTGTGCGAAGTTCATCATCGAGTGAGACCCGGTCACTTTTAAACTCAGCAAACCAATTAAAAACTCTAGCCCTAGAGAAGGGCAGAGTCCCCAAAGTAACTCACTTCAACTTTCGTGACATTCCTCTTGTTTTAGTCCCTTTTTATAGTCATACAAAATCATGGCTCGAAAAGCGCCTGCGTGTAAGCACTTACAACTTTAGAAAAAATAGCTGCGTGCTCAAACTTGTCCAAACTTGCATTGATTATGAATATCTATACGAAAGTCGTATAATTCTTGTGTTATGAATTATTTTTTACTTTTCAGTACGATTAACAATAAAAGCATGTCTTTTATTTCTCTTAAACAATAAGCATAATTTATTTTATTTTGTATTTTAAATCATCGGCCAGGACAGGAGCGGTAAACCAAAGAACAACCACTTAAAAATCTCACATTGAACATTACTTCATATATTACCTGTAAAAAATATAATCTGCTTGCGCTACTGACGGTGCTGATGGAAGGACCTAGAGTAGTAATATTAGCCAGTAAATCAAAGGGATGACATAATCGCATAGACAAAGACCCACTAAACAGAAAGATTACGTCTGCTACAACAGAGATTTGACACTGAAACATGCTGCAAAAGCAGGTGATTCAACGATAAAAAGATTTGTGCATTAGAATTGATGATATGTGAAACCAAAATTGCAACGAAACTCCTAAATCAGAAACTATAAGCTCAAATGCTTACTGCTTCCTTAACGTAATGTAAGCAGTAATGAAAATGAACATATGACTTTGTATCAGCCTGTTCAGAGTTGCCGTAAAACGTAAGCCGTATGTATGACTCGAGGTGTCAGAAATGGTACTTTCCATGGAAATACTGAGATCCCATCATTTTTAAACCTCAGATACGTTTTTTCGATGCCCCATAATTTAATGTCTGTCGGTCTGTTGTCGTGTTCGTCACTGAGAATCGTCAGTAGTAGTTTCACCGCTTTTTTGAAATTTGGCAAGTGATATGCCGTGCTCTTAGAGTAGGTAAGATTTTTCAAAATCTGTCCATCGGCGACGGAGTGTTCAACCTTTTTTTTGTTTCATGTTTCGGATCATTTTACTCATAGGGCATGTCAACATGATTTTTTTTATTGTCTAAGTTGAAAGGTATCCTATTTTTTTCAAATTTCATTCAATTTTATTACTACTGATATATACGGTCTAAGATCAAGTAATAATCTAGTCCTAGTAATGTATAGTGCATTCCATTGATTACATTAACCATTTTTCGGACATTTTTAGTATTTGCAATTATACCCAACTTAGGCTAAATCACATAACATATATGATCAACATTACATGGACGAGCTAGACATGAGGTATTTGCAGTACTAAAAGTCAATAAAAGCTATTTCACTCGAGTATAGACTCGTAATAAAGTATAGGAAAATGAAGTGAAGTATTAAATTTGGCACCCATAAGGAAACCTGGTAGAACGCTGATTTAATAATAGTAGACTTGAATCCGTCAAAGCAATTTCAATAAATTAATTCGTTGGATTCGTGACAAAGAAAAAATGTGAAGATTTTATCCACATTCACTAAGCTGCAAATCAGATGATTTACTCTAGCCTTGTCTATTTCGTCTTTTGTAGAAAGCCGATCGGTTCATTCTGCTATAATTAGGAGTGCTGACCCATCTGCCCAATTCACTACAGACACTCTGTTAGCCGGCCTGGAGCGATTTGACAGATACTAGTCTCCAATAATCGCCTGCGAACTGGAAAAGACCATTAGATTTGCGATTTTTCCATTTGTTCCAGTCGTCGGCTTATCCCAGGATGAAAGCCTCACAGCGATCGTTATGCCGTGTTTTTTCGTTCTAGAGTGCTCTTCCACAATGAAATTCGAGGTAAAGTCGCTGCGATCTGCGTAGCAAATAACGTTCATACATTTATGTGCAGTTCAAAACGAAATGTGATGAAAAACGTAGTGTAATTTAACCATTTCAAGGTTATCAAGCTTAGAAAATGATAATCCACCCGTCGAAAATAGGATATAAAGTTACGAGTTTTGGCGTAAACCGCGAATTGATACATCTAACCAAAACCCATGGTTTTTGACATGACATTATTGTTGTGTCTGTTGGATTATCGCATCAACGAATTATATAGCGCCACATTTCCGCCTAGTTTTCTAGGGTTTACTTAATTATTTTCTCAGTGTGTCACAACCGAAAGACAAGAAGATGCAGGTGAGCATCTGATTTTTTTGGTATAGCAGTTATCGGACACTTCTATGCATTGAACTGAAATCCATTCGTAGTTTCCTCTTCCCGAATTCTTACGTTGACTTCTCTGATCATGCTTCGCCGCTATAACGTACGCTCTCCAGACCTTGGACGGATGATCCCATACATTTTCTTCTGGTTTTCCCACTCCCTTGGTGCTGTCTCGCATAATAACTCCAACAATCGCTAGTACAGCAAATACTAGAAGAGAACATCAGGCGTATCCTCACCAGGTAGAGCGTAGAACTCCTCGAACAAGCCGGTTTCAAAACTCGGTCTTTAGGAGAACCTCAGCGTTGTGAAATGAGCTACCGGAGAGTTTATCTGCCGGTGGTCACAATCTACAGCATTTTAAGGTCAATGTGAATAGAAATTTATCCTTGCGCAGTGCTTATGAAGCGCCTTTGTGTAAGATTATATATCAGTTTGATTTCTTTATGTGACAACTACTACCTTCACACAAAAACAACATGCTAGCTGTGGAATTGATGAGATAGCAAATACATGAATCACCTTCCATCAAGAGTAACATGTCCTGCCTCAAATTTGCTAGAACGGCATCTAAGAAGCTGGGGGCATTCTTCCGAAATGGCTATTTCTACTCTAAAAGGCTCATATCGGACCATTTCCATAGCACACCCTCAATCTTCTGGATACCATCCAGAACAGAACAATACGTTTATTGGAAATGTTTAGAAAGAATATACATAGTCTGGAACAACGATGAATGTTACCTAATCTGTCGCTTTTCTATCAATTCTACTACATGCTTAATATGCAACTGATATTTCTCCAAGAAACGCAATGAGTACATATACAGCATCCTTAGGACAATTTGAATATACATTTATCCTGCACTTATGAGCGTGATAGTCTTTTGGCCTTTGTGAGAAGTTATCTATAAAAGAAAAAAGATAAAGGCATAGTAACTGTGAGATGAATCAGAATAATAGGAATTAGTTTGAAAAGGTACCTTACTCGTATGTCATCAATCTTTTATAGGATTGAATAGGAAATTCCTTATTATCGTGCTGTTGGAATACATCCGATCGCTATATTCAGTTCACATCAAAACCCTCTTCTTGTTTCAATTTTGGAGCCACGTCCGCATTGAGAGACTTTTACAATTAGGCGCACACTACCTGCTTTGATCCGCGTATTAACTTGCTTTCGTAGCCGCGAGAGGCACTGCAGGCATATCTTTCTAATAATTACCTATCGCAGGGTGTGCATGTATTGGTATATAAACCGATACGTAACATTTGCAGCGCTTTGTTTTGTTGCCTTACGTGGGCTGCTTTTGTAGTCGGAGCTGATATTGACAACAAAGCGAATTCTATGCAAAGGGAATTATTTTCTTACGCTTGAAAGATAATATTATTTGATTGGGAACTGATATCCAGTATCAGACTTAACTTAAATAATAATATGACTTAGGGTTTATTATTGAGGATTTGCTTTATAAATTACAACTGTTATTGATTTATTCAATGGATATAACTTCTCACAAAGCAGAAATCCTATCGCTCTACAGGAACATTAACAAAAGATAAATATCTAAGAGTATGTACATATACCTTGAAATGCTGTATATCTTAACCATTGGGGTACACTTGGTAGTATCAATGCATTAGTGCTTAGCATTTATTTTTATGTAACAATAAACTGGCTCCATCTAATCACCTATTTTGTCGCCCAAGATATACATTTTCGCCAGACAACCTGTTAGTTTATGTCGGAAGGCATTGGAAATCGGACTAGCGTAGTTTTGCAGTATGATTGCAGTGCGTTTATTGAAATTTCGCACCGTAAAAATACGGTAAGAGGACAACACCGCAAAAATATGCACTTCTTTGATGAAAGGTAAGTAACTTTGTTATATTTTTTTAAGTACAGTTGTAAGTATAAAAAAAGTATAAGTAAATGTGGACATATTTGTTTTGTATACTGAGCTTCGTATTTTTATTTATACAAGAGTGCTACATATATGTAACGCTAGGCTGTAATGTTAGCATGTATTCGTGTTTTTTAAATGCTATCATACATGTTTTATTTTCATTGTAGACCATTAATTTAAAACATCGTTATTTCTCGGTATTTATATACAGGCTTTTAGTATGATACCAAAAGGATTATTTTCTTTTTCCTTGTATTTCAGAGGACTTGCTACTATTTCTGAAAGGTGGCTTACTGTTCAAGAAGCAATTAACATAGCTTTGGGCGAAGTTGATGGAATAAATGACAGTATAGAAGCCTTATAATATAACGCCACCAGATCCAGCTAATCTTACCGATGAGGATTTTGGATACGAAGATGAGGGTGGACTTAGTTACCATGGTAGCATTCCTCTTATTAGACACATATTTGAGGTATCGATCCACTGGCAGCTGAGTTATACATGTCCATATTACAACGCGCGATATACCATTAGATGAATAATATACATACGTGCCCGGCTTTTGTCAGGTTGCCCCGTTGCTTGTGTGCGTTGAAGCGTCGGAAATTTTAATCTATTTGGTTGTTTTTTTAGCAACTTTTACTCCATATTACTGCATTTCAACTGAATAGGGATCTCTGATGACGAGAAAAGTGATATTAATTCTCTGAACTAATAACGTCACGTAAGTTGACTCATTTGAACTAAATTTTGGGAATTACTGAAATTTTCAAGAAAATTTGTGATCGGATTCAAAAGCTACCCAATTTTGGACATTATGGTAATTTTAAGTAACCATTTTTTATAATTCCTGAATTTTTAGTTTTTCATAATTTTTTCATTCCAATTGTGCATACGATGTACATGGTTAACTAGTTGACTAACTAATAATTCGAGCAAACGTCAATTACTAATTGATGCAGAAATACAGGTGTGTAGGCCTGTGCATTGAATATTTTATTTTCGATCACACAAAAAAATACTGAATCAAAATGTTAAATACCTCGTGTGATTTTCGATAAAAGCCTTCATAGTATATAATTATATTTTGCTCCCAGAAGTTCCTAGCGTTACATTTATATGTAACACATTTTCCTGAAGAATCTGAAAATACTGCTAACAAAAAATGGCGAAATTACATAAAAAATCAGAGAGAAAGTAATCTGATACTTATGGGTTAATTATGCGAGTCAGCCCGGTCGAATATTTAGCATGGTAGAATCTATAAAATAGATATGGAGGATCTTTGTGGCGTGCAGCGCTACCACTAAACTTATTGTTTTCCAGTATTGTGTTCAGAAGCTTCACACATACACATACAAGCAGTATTCCATAAATGAACCATGCAAACCGTAGTAGATTATTGTCTATACTTTAATTATCCGTTTCTTGATGAGTTTGAGAGATTGGACTTGGCTTTAGACCATTCAAGTTTGTCCTTTCCACAATAAAATTGACTTGCTATATAAGGTATGCTTATATGTGATCACCAACATCAATTGATGATAGGCGCTAAAAGGAGAAGTATGTTTATTCTATTGCATGCACCCATCAGTATAGCTTGGCTGCCGATGGTAGAGAGGTTATAGCTATCTCAGATAAGGGTGTGATAGCAACATTCTTTCAGACCCGCTTGTCTTTGTAAAAACCTTAGCAATAATTTGCGCAATACTGCAGGACTACCAGCTGTTCTGACAATAGTTTATTGCGTTGTGAGATACTTTGAAGAATATTCATTCAAATTAAATGTAAGTCATGGCATTGATTGTATGATTATAAAATGTGCGAGATCTAACACCATCATGTGCTTGGCCTTTTTTATTGATCTGCTCTGCATATACAAATCATTCGTTATCATCGAGATTGCTGCCAGTTCAAATTTCTGTACAATAAGAGTATATTGTCAGAAATATACTCAATAATCTCGGCACCCAAATTACTTCCTGATTTCCATAATAATCGAATTTTCTCCTCGATTTCTCTATCAACCTATTAATAGAAATCGCAAACTGTGGGCGGTATATCTTGCAAACTACCTTTTGTGTATCTAGGCACTTGTAAATGCACATCTGTGTGTACCTTAGCTCGCCTAAATATCTTCGCACATGAAACGCTTGCATCCCCAGCTACTAGAACAGCTTAATTTTCCTCTCTAGTCTGTGCATGTTATACATTATTAACAATTTGTTGATGTTAAAGCCGGGTTCTGATGCAAAACAATTACTTATTCAGCATTATTAGCAACAAGCTAAATTGCAGCGAATAATGCAAGTTGCGGAGCGATAATTTTTGCGAAAAATGAAGCTGCGATCAATGTTGAAGCTTTGAAAGTTTGTTCAAACATGCAAGGTAAAATGTATTTTACCTCACCTGTTTGCAAAGTAATAGATATCATTATATAAATGTAATTTACGAGTAAGGCATTGATATGGATCATCTTATCACTACTAACATTTTGGCTGTCTTACCAACCTTTTAAGTCAGTGAATGTCCAAAAATTAAAATTTTTGAATAAAAAATGACATTTTCATTAAATGATTGACTATCTCCAGGATAAAAGCGGTCTGTTTTCAAATTAGAAGTATTATGGTCTGAGGCTCGAATATAGAGTGATGCTTTTGCGTTGTTGATAGATGGCAAATGGTGAATATGATGAACTCTCAACCGGAAAGTTCAAGCTTCCGAGAGTAACATTTGTCTCAATATGTCGCGCAACGTGGTACTGCACATTGGCATCAGAATAATGTTCCTTACTCGCTTATAGTTGAAGTTTGAGTGTTCTTTAAACAATCTTGAAACAGTACTTTTGAAAGAAATATCTGATACTGGATTCTTTGGCGCAGTTACCACTAATACTACGACTAGCCAAAAATTTAAAATGGACACGAGTTGCTCTAAATGTGTAAGCGTCTTCAGGGAAAGATTAAAATTTGCTTCAAAGTTTTTCACTAGCCAAACCGCTTTGCTTGAAGCTGACTATGTCAGCATCTTTAGGGAAGCTGCAGGTGAAAACTTAATATTTTCTTGAAGATGGTAGCATTGTTAGCAAAAAACATGTCGGATTGAATCTAAGTGGTTGGGCGAGTGGTAAAACTGTGTAGTGTTGGTGTTAATGGAAAGAATGCTTTGAATAGCAAAAGTCGCTTTCTCTGTCAAAATAGTTCCCATTGTCTATTCGTTGTATATGGGTTTATTTCTTGTTTGACTTTTGTATGTATGCTGATCACTGAACTTTCAAGTTATAACGTGAATCTTTGAATGGATATTTGGAGATGAGGCGGTATTGGTAAAGCCACAAGTAGGCTTCTTGTCGTCAATTTTTGAAGACTGCTCTACAAAAGGCAAAGTGATACTGACTGTATGTTTAGAGGCTCTATACATAGGAACTCTTTATCTCTGAATTGATCGAAACGATGGTCCATATTTTTGTTGAATACGATAAGTATGTATCTACAACGCATTATGAAATCATTATAATCTACCTTTCCATAGATTTGCACCCAGAACGAATAATTCTGAAGAAAATTAATGAGAAAGTCCAAATGTTACTAAGATTACCCCTTTTATTATTAAAAAATACTGTGAAATAGTATTTCAATAATAAAATGTCAAACAACTGGCTCAACCCTATGAAACGGCTAACAGATAATGAATAATCAATTAGCCTTGAGGTCATCTTAAGGTGGCAACCAAAAAACCTCATCCTTAACGACGCTTTGAGGAAGGATTGGCTGACTATAAAATACGTTTCATTGATGGGGCTTCGTTGACGTTGAAAAAATCTCTTAGGAGCGATTATAAATTCCTTCAAAATCTTCTCCAATTGACCAGGTCTGCAACCCTCACAGTCGAGGGTCTTAGTTACCGAACGATACCTTACAAAGCATACGCAAAGTAATGCTTTGACGCTATGACGCGAGCAAACCTCTTGTTTTGTTTGGAACTTTCAACAGAAATTAATCAATATTAACTTGGCCAACCTGACCACACTAAGTATCGAAAATCAATACCGGACGTGTTCAGACCTTAATACATCACCAGAAACTTCTAAATTGAGATTCAAAAGACCAAAAGATATCAAAGCAAACGGTTTTGAATCAATTTTCTATCAAAAGTTCTATTGACAACTGCAAAAGTCTCAAAGCTTACAAATTTTGTACATTGGCTAATTCTGAGTACGTAGGGCACTCGAATTCAGTCAAGAGTGTTATTGGCTAATTAGCTGTTGTCAAATCGGACTGAAGTATCCAAGAAAATAATATATAACCTACATTACAATTACTACACTTAATAGTAAGCAAACTTTACACTATATTATTACACAATTCAAAAATCTTTTTTGCCATAATTGGTATTCAGGAGAACATTTCGGGTCGGATTTTTTCGCGAGAGTCGCTTCCTACCCAGAAAATATATTTCTTGCCAAAGTGCATTAACGCTGGCTCATTTTGTATTACCTTGAGGTGCGTGACTTGAATACAGGCCATGGTTGCGATTATGCCTTGCATCGGTGTTGCTAACAATGAGGAATGTCGCTTTCTTACGGGAACAATGGGTGTCGCCGTTCTTATTGAAATGGTCTATGCACAATACGGATGCGGGTATTGTACTGATGCGCCTCGTTTACAGTATCATTGGGCTCTGTGCTCTTGATAAAATATGACATATACAGGGTACTTCATGATAAGCTAAAAGATGATACAAATGGAAAACTACTGGGACTAGGTTACTGACAATGTTCACAGATAAGATTTCCAATATGTTTTTCTCAGCTAAGACGTTTCTAGTTCTCCGCAACCTCCTGTTATACTGGAAAATATATTGTGTTGAATGAAAAACCCTAGGAAACCTTAACGATCGCTATCAAATGTCCTTAAGATATTTCATGTTTTGAGAAATTCTATTCCTTATGATATTTCATTCTTCTTGATACATTCCACGACTTGAGGTATTTCAAGGGTGAGCTAACATAGAGTATGAATAGACGGAAAATTATAGTGGTGTATAGAATATAATTTCAAAAGATCGGTCTGCTCATTTACTACAACATATGTATTGATGAATCTGAAGTCTCTTCATGTATCTTGTTATTTGTACTTTGAAATGCGAGTCAGCCGAAACGTCAGTAAGAATTTCATTCATGAAAGAAAAAGAGGAGATAGGTTTCAGTTCCTTGAAACTAGTTGTATTTTTCAAGTTAATCGATCAGCCTGCTGCTCGTATAGTTCTGAATTCCATATCTCAACGACACCATACTTTGGCCTGATATTCCAGACCCCCGGAACATACATCTTAATACCATCCCAGTTAATTTGCAAGTTCGCCAAATTCAAATTAAACTCGGATTAGGGTTAATTTATGTAAGTGTAACAATTACACATCATAAGATGAAATATCCCTTAGTTTAAACTTGGGTTTAGTAGGAAATTTTGCCGACGCGTCGTCGCTCTACTTCTTACCGGATGTAAATTGTCACACTTTGATTAAATCGAGAACTTGCTTCTATCGGAGATGTTAGACTAAGAGATGTATTTTAGACGTAATGCGCTATTAGAAAATGTTGTTCGCCTTTTTATAATCAAGAACAAAACCTGACGTGTTTGCTTTCATTTTATCATTATATTACTAAACGATTTTTATATAGGTGAGACTTCAACTAGTTTGGGATGCAATTAGCGGCTTATAAATATTTTCTATACACAAGCAAGGAAGTCTCCACGAATAGAAAAGAATAAAATAAAATTTTCATTTAAAACTTTTACTATCAACTTATGACAACATTTCTCAATTTATATGATATAAAAGCTTGTCACGAGATTAAAGTACTCGTATTTACTTAGTTTGAAAATTTTGAAAATTGAAGTCAACCAGATCAAGTTATATTATATACTAGTTTATCTTTACACGTAAATCTCGCAACAAGCCTTTAAATCGTATAAATTGTGTAATGACCTTATAAGTTGATATTAAAAGTTTTAAAGGAAAAGTTTATTTTATTCTTCTTATCGCATTCAAATAAAACCTTGTTTTTAAAACGTTTTTTACCTGTAATTTATTTTTTACCTTTTAGTTATGGCTAAATAGGTCTGCAAAAGCCCCAGTACACCAAAATTTCACCATTCCGGTTTTTTACTCTCATCGGTATTATCAGCAAGCCCTTTCATTTATTATCCATATTGTAGGAGTGCATTAAAAATAACTAGTCTGCCATTTTGGGTGTTCCGCCATATCGGATTTAGAGTGACGTCACACAGCTAATCATTACTTGTCATCCAAGCTAAAACCTGTATGCAAAATTCCAGCTCAATCGATTGCATATATTTGCTTCAAGATTGAGTTGCAAGATTCCACCGAACAAACATAGTTACATAGTTACATACATTGCAAGTTATATAGAAGCTTGTAAACATGACACCCATTTCTGATGTTCTGTCCATTATCTGTCTATGTCTGTTTGTTGGCGTCCTTGTCACCGCGTGATATCATCAACTACTGCATCGTTTTTGATGGAATTTGTGGAGTGATATTTTGTGGGCATGTGGTAGACTCTGCGGATTTACCTTTTGCAATTCATGTATTAGCAGCAGAGTAATAAGCAAAACATTATAAAATATCATGTCAAGTATCTATGCATTTGGTAATTTTTTTTTGGGTCAAACACTTTAAAAGGTATCCAAAACAGAATCCGCGTAAACATTATTACTTTTTCCTTTCGGTGTAATGTGTATTTGTATTTATAGGTCCTCAAAGAACAATTGGAGAATTAAACACTTCTTGATGTAGAACTCAGCTTGGCAGTTTATTTGTAATTTCCCATCAGCGCGTGAGATCTTCATTATGTTCAAACCTGGGGAAGGAATGAAGGATACGCTAAGGGCGAATAATAATAAATAATTTTGCTTAAATTTTTTGTCATGTTTCTTCAATGTTGGTTCTTAACTGTACAAGACATTTATGATTAAAATGTAGCAATTGGGTCCTTGCATTGTCGTTAGCTGTGTCCTAATTTATAGAATAATCCACAGCCTGTCACGTACTATAGGTTTGGATCAGGTAATGCTTGTGTCTGAATTTACAACATTTTTGCTATTGTCATGATTTTGAAAACAAGCAGTTATAAATTTTTTAACTGGTCAGTGAATGTGCGGGTATGCTCCATTCCAGCTAAAAGAAATATCTTTAATTGTTTCGTGCTTTGTATGTGCAAAGATATAATCGCGCGACCTTCTGCGGGTATTTTTCACCAAGATCAATTACAGATATATTACGAAGAAGAAATATAATTTCAAATTTCACATAATCAGAAAATTCACTGATGAATACATCTCGTTGAAAGATTTGCCTACATAGAATATAAACATGTTAAAATCGTACGATGCAACCACAACAAAATCAACTTGTGCCGTCCAGTTAGAATAGCAACCTTGATTCTTACAAGTATTATATTGGTTAACTGACAGACAGTATTAACATCAATCATCATTCGTCAATATCGCTATCACATTCCTCCTGTAAGTCAAAAAGTATGAGATTTATCTATATAAAGACATTCAGTATATGCTGAGAATAATCCAGCATCGTTCATTATATCACACCAGTCCACCTTTCTGAAATCCAGGAATATTTTCGAGAGATATTTCGTTTTCCTCCTGTCAGGGAAGAATGATAAATGGATCTTGAAGGCTAGAAAGATGGCTAATAAAAAATAAATAGTAAGCCATAAGATGTTGACTGCTTTATTCATACTGACGGGTACAGCAGGAATTCGGATGGAAAATTCCTTGCGTGAAGTGAATATAAGCTATTTGAAAGATGCAAGCTATATCATTATATGAGGTCTGTTAGGGATACAAACAAGTCTTATTTATGTATTTATGCATGAATCAATGATTGTCCACATATTGTTCGGAAAATAATAAAATCGGATAGTAACTGTATTCTGTGTTCTTGACGTTCCACGACGTTTACATCATAAGTAACATTTATTTCTTTTTGGTTAGTATGACGAATTTACATGAAATTATTACGTGAGGCTGCTACTGTGTCTAAGATCAAAGTTTAGAGTTCTTGGAAATCCATTTAGTGAAATCAGGGTGGTACTGGAGCTCAGTATCGAAAAAGCGATATTTATATGCCAGCAACACTGACGAACCATCATTTTAGTAGTATATAATGTTAGATAGACGCTCTCGGGTTGCCTCGTTTACTCTAGTAATCTAGTTTGTTTTGCTTAGCTCCAGCAAGTGCTGGTACTACTATGCTATTTTCTTTGATAAAGGCTGTCAAGGCAGCCGAAACTATAGTCAATCGTATGCGGTTTTAATAATTGGCGAGTAGAAAATATAGTGAACCATTGAGACAGCCACAGAATATGTTTTAGAAGTTACATCAAGTCCCATATCACTATATCATATTCCTCATAAAATGGCCTTACGAGTCTAGAAGTTCGTTCAACAAACATGATATATCGAAGAATAATTCAGATATTATTCGAATTAACTATTCATCTGAATGTTGTCACTTTTTTTCGTTAACGTCCGGAATCAATTTCTTGGTTGATGTCTCAAGGGTTTGTTGCCTCCCATCTTTTTCCTCCAAATTTGTTATTGGAATTAAGCCTACCGTACCGTCACATTCCGGACTTCGTGTCTCGGAAGTAATTCCGCCACCACAACAGCTGCGTTCATTAAACAAGAGCTGGAGCTCGGCTCCGGGTATGCGGTGCAAGTTATCCAGACCACGAGTTGCATTGCTCTGCAGATTCACATTTCACGCTATTACTTCCGATATTACGCCAACCTTTCAAACCGCCTTAATTCCCGCGATGCAGAAACACGGCAACAAACAAAAGACGATCGAACAAAAGCGGTTCCAGAACACTCGACTCACGTATTCAGTACTTTACAGAGAAACTGTTTGAAATAACGTCCAACCCAACCAACAGCAGTATCTTAACTTTATATTGAGACTGGTTTCCTTTTCTAGGGTTTGATGACATCTCGTATGCCTATTTGCGTCTAACAAACAAACAAAATCAAAAATTTCTAATCAAAGCTCAAGAAATTGCAACCGTCTCATCCGATAAAGGTATATTGTTTTCTGGAATTACTGAAAAAGACCCATTTCGAAACTTATTTATTAAAGGTTCAAAAAGTTGAAGTCAATTAGGTGCTAATTAGTGCTTGATTCAATTTCCATAATTCAAAATAGCGGTCCAGATATGGCTGACCGAAAACTCGACAAGCTCAAATAGCTTCACCAAATTAGTGATATAATAATTGTCAATAGAATCACTCATTGAAAAAAGCAAAGTCGATATAGCGGATGAAAAGAAGGAGAACTTGATTGTAATAAAGTTCACAGTATTTAATACTATCTTGACACACTTTTGGAATCGCATACATTTACTGTGAGTTTCTTTACACTGAATGCTTATTGTAATCAAAAGGAGCTTGTGTATCTAGTGTTACTTATCGCTATTTTCTATTACTTCTTTCAATTTTATTTTATTTACAATGCGGAACTTCGCAGGTCGATTGTTTGAGTATTTGTTCAGCTTAGAACATTTATTTAGCATATAAATCTATTAACATGGTTACGAGAGATAAGTCGGTAAATCAACACAAATGAAACATGTGCATAAACATTACTAAACCTACATTTATAAGGTTCATAGTACACACATGAAAAGACATTCTCAATTCCAGAATATTCTTGTAAAGATATACCCACGACAAGAACATCTGATCTCACGCTAAGACAATAAATTTACTTAAGAAAAATATTATTAATTTTTACCAAGAAAAGTATATTTTCGAATTCACTATTCATTCTAAGAAATATAATTATTTTTTATTAAGTCTATGATATTTTCCAACAAAGCTCCATTTACTTCATTCAAGAATACGAATCAAAAGTTTGATTTCGGACTTCCATTCACCACATCAATCGAAGCGTCAAAATTTTATAGACAATGGAGGTCCGAAATCAAACTTTTGATGAATCCACCTTGTCTACAAGTTTCAAACAACAAGAATACGAATATCTTGCGATTCATTCCAAGTAATTCATTTACTTATTTCGCAACGCCATCTCGTCAAAAGCATTTCAGCGGTACGCGTGTGTGTTTCCGCGCCCGTCAGTTTCCATTGGATTCCATCTGATTTTTACCAACACCCTCTCAGAATGAACGAGCTGTTAAAAAGTTGGGAATGGAACTGCTGGGAGAATTTCATACAAGTGTACAGTTGTTGATGTGATATGTGAGCTTTGAATAGGCTCTATTACCAATGGTGGATATATATGTTCTGGCTTAGGTACAGGTACACATTTTTTATATTCTGTTTTTCTGTACGATAAATTTCGAACTTGAATTATTAAGAATACATGCAAATAAATGTAAGGAAGAAATCACATTGGTACAATTTTGATATTTTTTTCTTCTTTTTTAAGGTTAAGGAACCAACGGCTCATCAGAATTACCGAATGTTTATACTAATAATAAATTATATAATGGAGTTGAACTATTTGCGCCAATATTATGAAATGATTCATTCAACACTATAGTATTCTTATGGAATAGATTTTCTCTGTTCTGTACCAAGATTATGATAATCATGCTCAATTTGAAATTTTGGTATTTTCACTCCCATGCTTTTCCCAGGTCTGGATTGGAAACATTTACTTGCGCTTATGAGAAGATATGGTATAATTGGATGAATGATATGAGTGTACAGATATGACACACTAATAACAGTTTCATAAACAAAACAAAAAAACAATAATGACAATGTTTCTTCAGAACACATATATAATCAAATCAAATGAAGTGATGAAACAAATGCCTCAAGATTAGAAGAAGGTCATTAGTCGTTTCCTTGCCATAACAAATGTGGTAGAACATTCAACATATTCCTGTATGATTATGCCTGTGTACAACGTCGCTACGTCTGCTGTAATACTTCATTTATAACCCCTTCAGTAAGTGATTGGAGGAGTCAGAATTGGTAACTAGGTAAGCAAGGAATAAAAAGAATTTAGGTAGAAAATCAAAAATCTCGACTTGAACGTGTGACTCCAGACACCGTAACCGCCGAGACACCGTACTGCGGTGTTCAGCCGATTTAAGGCGTTATGTAAGATACATTCGCATCTCTGTTTGTTTCTTCTACTCCAATATAGTAACTGGATTTCGCTCATTACAAAAATGTCCTTGATGTCATGTGGTGTTGTAAATATTGGTCGGTAGCTCATTCTCTTAGTATGTGTATCTTGGCCAGAAAGTAAACCTGAAGACGTATGCGTAATATGACAGCTGGAGTAATCATCAACTTGTAAAGCCGAGTTTTGTGTCTCAAACTTAAAATGAAATTGCGAATTCCTAAATTTGTTTTCTCCTTTACTGTATGTGTCTGTCAGGTTATTCCTTTATCAGTAGTATGCTTCCTAAAACATTCACATCTACCAGCAAGCTTTTTAGGCTGCGAATTGCGTGTTTTTGGGTCAGTGACTATTTGGTTATCTTATTTGATTAGCACTCAGCTGTGGTTCAGTTTGTTTTGGAAATTAATTGAAATCCTAGTGTGTTGGTTTAGTGAGACGCAAGCTGATTTTCGGGCCGAATAACGATTGTTTTATGCGCGGGATCAGAGCAACGGGAAATGCTGGGGACGTGCTTCTGCACATGAAGGTCTTTTCAGCCTTATACAGTGTGTTGAATTGTATACAAACAAAACTCCGTAAGAGGAATCTAAATTCGCTCGCCATCAGCAAGTATCAACATCAATAAGACATGTCCCGATGCAATCATATTGCCAGTCTTGGTGGGTTGTCGATACAGAAGCGGCGATTTCTCTTCCGCTCCACAAAATATATTCACCGGAAGAGCTACTGTTGCTCGACAAGGCTCAGACCAGACGACACTACTCGCATTTGTGAGATTGCGCTCAGAAACATTCCCAGAAAAGAGCAATATGTCTAGTGGATGTGTCAGCATTTAAAAATAGTATCTAAAGTCAAACTAGTATTACGTTAGAAGTTCAAAAATGGAATTTGCCAAGTTATACGACGATACTACCCCATTTGTGAGAATGCGCTCAGAAACATTTGCAGAAAAGAGCAATATGTCAAATGTAGGCGTCAGCATTCAAAAATGATCTCTAAACTCAAACTTGTATTACGTTAGAAGTTTGAAAATGGGATTTTTCAAGTTATACGATGATACTACTCATATTTGTGAGAATGTGCTCAGAAACCTTCCCAGAAAATAGCAATATGTCTAGTGGAGGCGACAGCATTTAAAAATAATGTCTAAAGTCAAATCAGTACTACGTCAGAAGTTTGAAAATGGGATTTGCCAAGTTATTCGACGATACTACTAGCATTTGTGGGAATGCGCTCAGAAACATTACCTGATAAGAGCAATATGTCTAGTGGAGGCGATAGCATTTAAAAATAATCTCTAGAGTCAAACTAGTATTACGTTAGAAGTTTGAGAATGGGATTTGTCAAGTTATATGACGATACTACTCATATTTGTGAGAATGTGCTCAGAAACCTTTCCAGAAAAGAGCAATATGTCTAGTGGGGGCGATAGCATTTAAAAATAATCTCTAGAGTCAAACTAGTATTACGTTAGAAGTTTGAAAATGGGATTTTCCAAGTTATACGACGCTACTACTCATATTTGTCAGAATGTGCTCAGAACCTTCCCAGAAAAGAGCTATATGTCTAGAGGGGGCGATAGCATTTAAAAATAATCTCTAAAGTCATACTAGTATTACGTTAGAAGTTTGAAAATGGTATTTGCCAAGTTATACGACGGTACTACTCGTATTTGTGATAACACACTCAGAAATAGTCCCATAAAAGAGCAATATATATATAGTGGATGCGTCATCATTTAAAACTATTCTCTAAAGTCATACTAGTATTACGTTAGAAGTTTGAAAATGGGATTTGTCAAGTTATACAACGAGACTACTCGTATTTGTGAGAATACGCTCAGAAACAGTCCCATAAAAGAGCAATATGTCTAGTGGAGACGTCAGCATCTAAAAATAATATCTAAAGTCATACTAGTATTACGTTAGAAGTTTGAAAATGGGATTTGCCAAGTTATACGACGATACTACTCGTATTTGTGAGAATACGTTCAAAAATAGTCCCATAAAAGAGCAATATATATAGTGGATGCGTCGTCATTTGAAAATAATCTCTAAAGTCATACTAGTATTACGTTAGAAGTTTGAAAATGGTATTTGCCAAGTTATACGACGGTACTACTCGTATTTGTGAGAATACACTCAGAAATAGTCCCATAAAAGAGCAATATATATATAGTGGATGCGTCATCATTTAAAACTATTCTCTAAAGTCATACTAGTATTACGTTAGAAGTTTGAAAATGGGATTTGTCAAGTTATACAACGAGACTACTCGTATTTGTGAGAATACGCTCAGAAACAGTCCCATAAAAGAGCAATATGTCTAGTGGAGACGTCAGCATCTAAAAATAATATCTAAAGTCATACTAGTATTACGTTAGAAGTTTGAAAATGGGATTTGCCAAGTTATACGACGATACTACTCGTATTTGTGAGAATACGTTCAAAAATAGTCCCATAAAAGAGCAATATATATAGTGGATGCGTCGTCATTTGAAAATCATCTCTAAAGTCATACTAGTATTACGTTAGAAGTTTAAAAATGAGATTTGCCAAGTTATACGACGATACCACTCGTATTTGTGAGAATACGTTCAGAAACAGTCCCAGAAAAGAGCAAATTGTCTAGTGGAGATTTGTGAGAATACACTCAGAAATAGTCCCATAAAAGAGCAATATATATATAGTGGATGCGTCATCATTTAAAACTATTCTCTAAAGTCATACTAGTATTACGTTAGAAGTTTGAAAATGGGATTTGTCAAGTTATACAACGAGACTACTCGTATTTGTGAGAATACGCTCAGAAACAGTCCCATAAAAGAGCAATATGTCTAGTGGAGACGTCAGCATCTAAAAATAATATCTAAAGTCATACTAGTATTACGTTAGAAGTTTGAAAATGGGATTTGCCAAGTTATACGACGATACTACTCGTATTTGTGAGAATACGTTCAAAAATAGTCCCATAAAAGAGCAATATATATAGTGGATGCGTCGTCATTTGAAAATAATCTCTAAAGTCATACTAGTATTACGTTAGAAGTTTAAAAATGAGATTTGCCAAGTTATACGACGATACCACTCGTATTTGTGAGAATGCGTTCAGAAACAGTCCCAGAAAAGAGCAAATTGTCTAGTGGAGACGTCAGCATTTAAAAATAATATCTAAAGTCAAACTAGTATTACGTTAGAGGTTTGGAAATGGGATTTGTCAAGTTATACAACCAGACTACTCGTATTTGTGAGAATACGTTCAGAAATAGTCCGAGAACAGAGCAAATTATCTAGTGGAGACGTCAGCATTTAAAAATAATCTCTAAGGTCATACTAGTATTACGTTACAAGTTTAAAAATGGTATTTGCCAAGTTATACGACGGTACTACTCGTATTTGTGAGAATACACTCAGAAATAGTCCCATCAAAGACCAATATATATAGTGGATGCGTCATCATTTAAAAATAATCTCTAAAGTCATACTAGTATTACGTTAGAAGTTTGAAAATGGCATTTGCCAAGTTATACGACGATACCACTCGTATTTGTGAGAATGCGCTCAGAAACAGTCTCATAAAAGAGCAATATGTCTAATGGAGGCGTCAGCATTTAAAAATAATATCTAAAGTCAAACTAGTATTACGGTAGAAGTTTGAAAATGGGATTTGTCAAGTTATACGACGATACTACTCGTATTTGTGAGAATACGTTCAGAAACAGTCCCAGAAAAGAGCAAATTGTCTAGTGGAGGCGTCAGCATTTAAAAATAATCTCTAAAGTCAAACTAGTATTACGCTAGAAGTTTGAAAATGGGATTTGCCAAGTTATACGACGATACTACTCGTATTTGTGAGAATACGTTCAAAAACAGTCCCAGAAAAGGGCAAATTGTCTAGTGGAGGTGTCAACATTTAAAAATAATCTCTAAAGTCAAACTAGTATTCCGCTAGAAGTTTGAAAATGGGATTTGTCAAGTTATACGACGATATCACCTTTATTTGTGAGAATACGTTCAGAAACAGTCCCAGAAAAGAGCAAATTGTCTAGTGGAGGCGTCAGCATTCAAAAATAATCTCTAAAGTCAAACTAGTATTACGCTAGAAGTTTGAAAATGGTATTTGCCAAGTTATACGACGGTACTACTCGTATTTGTGAGAATACACTTAGGAATAGTCCCATAAAAGAGCAATATATATAGTGGATGCGTCATCATTTACAAATAATCTCTAAAGTCATACTAGTATTACGTTAGAAGTTTGAAAATGGGATTTGTCAAGGTATACGACGAAACTACCCGTATTTGTGAGAATACGTTCAGACACAGTCCCAGAAAAGAGCAAATTGTCTAGTGGAGGCGTCAGCATTTAAATATAATCCCTAAAGTCAAACTAGTATTACGTTAGAAGTTTGAAAATGGTATTTGCCAACTTATACGACGGTACTACTCGTATTTGTGAGAATACATTCAGAAATAGTCCCATAAAAGAGTAATATATATAGTGGATGCATCGTCATTTGAAAATAATCTCTAAAGTCATACTAGTATTACGTTAGAAGTTTAAAAATGAGATTTGCCAAGTTATACGACGATACCACTCGTACTTGTGAGAATACGTTCAGAAACAGTCCCAGAAAAGAGCAAATTGTCTAGTGGAGACGTCAGCATTTAAAAATAATATCTAAAGTCAAACTAGTATTACGTTAGAAGTTTGAAAATGGGATTTGTCAAGTTATACAACCAGACTACTCGTATTTGTGAGAATACGTTCAAAAATGGTCCGAGAACAGAGCAAATTATCTAGTGGAGACGTCAGCATTTAAAAATAATCTCTAAGGTCATACTAGTATTACGCTAGAAGTTTGAAAATGGTATTTGCCAAGTTATACGACGGTACTACTCGTATTTGTGAGAATACACTCAGAAATAGTCCCATAAAAGAGCAATATATATAGTGGATGCGTCATCATTCAAAAATAATCTCTAAAGTCATACTAGTATTACGTAAGAAGTTTGAAAATGGGATTTGTCAAGTTATACGACGATACTACCCGTATATGTGAGAATACGTTCAGAAACAGTCCCAGAAAAGAGCAAATTGTCTAGTGGAGGCGTCAGCATTTAAAAATAATCTCTAAAGTCAAACTAGTATTACGTTAGAAGTTTGAAAATGGTATTTGCCAAGTTATACGACGTTACTACTCGTATTTGTGAGAATACATTCAGAAATAGTCCCATAAAAGAGCAATATATATAGTGGGTGCGTCGTCATTTGAAAATAATCTCTAAAGTCATACTAGTATTACGTTAGAAGTTTAAAAATGAGATTTTCCAAGTTATACGACGACACCACTCGTATTTGTGAGAATACGTTCAGAAACAGTCCCAGAAAAGAGCAAATTGTCTAGTGGAGACGTCAGCATTTAAAAATAATATCTAAAGTCAAACTAGTATTACGTTAGAAGTTTGAAAATGGGATTTGTCAAGTTATACAACCAGACTACTCGTATTTGTGAGAATACGTTCAGAAATAGTCCGAGAACAGAGCAAATTATCTAGTGGAGACGTCAGCATTTAAAAATAATCTCTAAGGTCATACTAGTATTACGTTAGAAGTTTGAAAATGGTATTTGCCAAGTTATACGACGGTACTACTCGTATTTGTGATAATACACTCAGAAATAGTCCCATCAAAGAGCAATATATATAGTGGATGCGTCATCATTTTAAAATAACCTCTAAAGTCATACTAGTATTACGCTAGAAGTTTTAAAATGGAATTTGTCAAGTTATACGACGATACCACTTGTATTTGTGAGAATGCGCTCAGAAACAGTCCCATAAAAGAGCAAATTATCTAGTGGAGACGTCAGCATCTAAAAATAATCTCTTAAGTCATACAAGTATTACGTTAGAGGTTTGAAAATGGTATTTGCCAAGTTATACGACGGTACTACTCGTATTTGTGAGAATACACTCAGAAATAGTCCCATAAAAGAGCAATACATATATATATATTGGATGCGTCATCATTTAAAAATAATCTCTAAAGTCAAACTAATATTACGTTAGAAGTTTGAAAATGGTATTTGCGAAGTTATACGACGGTACTACTCGTATTTGTGAGAATACACTCAGAAATAGTCTCATAAAAGAGCAATATATATAGTGGATGCGTCGTCATTTGAAAATAATCTCTAAAGTCATACTAGTATTACGTTAGAAGTTTAAAAATGAGATTTTCCAAGTTATACGACGATACCACTCGTATTTGTGAGAATACGTTCAGAAACAGTCCCAGAAAAGAGCAAATTGTCTAGTGGAGACGTCAGCATTTAAAAATAATATCTAAAGTCAAACTAGTATTACGTTAGAAGTTTGAAAATGGGATTTGTCAAGTTATACGACGATATTACCTTTATTTGTGAGAATACGTTCAGAAACAGTCCCAGAAAAGAGCAAATTGTCTAGTGGAGGCGTCAGCATTTAAAAATAATCTCTAAAGTCAAACTAGTATTACGCTAGAAGTTTGAAAATGGTATTTGCCAAGTTATACGACGGTACTACTCGTATTTGTGAGAATACACTTAGGAATAGTCCCATAAAAGAGCAATATATATAGTGGATGCGTCATCATTTACAAATAATCTCTAAAGTCATACTAGTATTACGTTAGAAGTTTGAAAATGGGATTTGTCAAGGTATACGACGAAACTACCCGTATTTGTGAGAATACGTTCAGACACAGTCCCAGAAAAGAGCAAATTGTCTAGTGGAGGCGTCAGCATTTAAATATAATCCCTAAAGTCAAACTAGTATTACGTTAGAAGTTTGAAAATGGTATTTGCCAACTTATACGACGGTACTACTCGTATTTGTGAGAATACATTCAGAAATAGTCCCATAAAAGAGTAATATATATAGTGGATGCATCGTCATTTGAAAATAATCTCTAAAGTCATACTAGTATTACGTTAGAAGTTTAAAAATGAGATTTTCCAAGTTATACGACGATACCACTCGTATTTGTGAGAATACGTTCAGAAACAGTCCCAGAAAAGAGCAAATTGTCTAGTGGAGACGTCAGCATTTAAAAATAATATCTAAAGTCAAACTAGTATTACGTTAGAAGTTTGAAAATGGGATTTGTCAAGTTATACAACCAGACTACTCGTATTTGTGAGAATACGTTCAAAAATGGTCCGAGAACAGAGCAAATTATCTAGTGGAGACGTCAGCATTTAAAAATAATCTCTAAGGTCATACTAGTATTACGCTAGAAGTTTGAAAATGGTATTTGCCAAGTTATACGACGGTACTACTCGTATTTGTGAGAATACACTCAGAAATAGTCCCATAAAAGAGCAATATATATAGTGGATGCGTCATCATTCAAAAATAATCTCTAAAGTCATACTAGTATTACGTAAGAAGTTTGAAAATGGGATTTGTCAAGTTATACGACGATACTACCCGTATATGTGAGAATACGTTCAGAAACAGTCCCAGAAAAGAGCAAATTGTCTAGTGGAGGCGTCAGCATTTAAAAATAATCCCTAAAGTCAAACTAGTATTACGTTACAAGTTTGAAAATGGTATTTGCCAAGTTATACGACGGTACTACTCGTATTTGTGAGAATACATTCAGAAATAGTCCCATAAAAGAGCAATATATATAGTGGGTGCGTCGTCATTTGAAAATAATCTCTAAAGTCATACTAGTATTACGTTAGAAGTTTAAAAATGAGATTTTCCAAGTTATACGACGACACCACTCGTATTTGTGAGAATACGTTCAGAAACAGTCCCAGAAAAGAGCAAATTGTCTAGTGGAGACGTCAGCATTTAAAAATAATATCTAAAGTCAAACTAGTATTACGTTAGAAGTTTGAAAATGGGATTTGTCAAGTTATACAACCAGACTACTCGTATTTGTGAGAATACGTTCAGAAATAGTCCGAGAACAGAGCAAATTATCTAGTGGAGACGTCAGCATTTAAAAATAATCTCTAAGGTCATACTAGTATTACGTTAGAAGTTTGAAAATGGTATTTGCCAAGTTATACGACGGTACTACTCGTATTTGTGATAATACACTCAGAAATAGTCCCATCAAAGAGCAATATATATAGTGGATGCGTCATCATTTTAAAATAACCTCTAAAGTCATACTAGTATTACGCTAGAAGTTTTAAAATGGGATTTGTCAAGTTATACGACGATACCACTTGTATTTGTGAGAATGCGCTCAGAAACAGTCCCATAAAAGAGCAAATTATCTAGTGGAGACGTCAGCATCTAAAAATAATCTCTTAAGTCATACAAGTATTACGTTAGAGGTTTGAAAATGGTATTTGCCAAGTTATACGACGGTACTACTCGTATTTGTGAGAATACACTCAGAAATAGTCCCATAAAAGAGCAATACATATATATATATTGGATGCGTCATCATTTAAAAATAATCTCTAAAGTCAAACTAATATTACGTTAGAAGTTTGAAAATGGTATTTGCGAAGTTATACGACGGTACTACTCGTATTTGTGAGAATACACTCAGAAATAGTCTCATAAAAGAGCAATATATATAGTGGATGCGTCGTCATTTGAAAATAATCTCTAAAGTCATACTAGTATTACGTTAGAAGTTTAAAAATGAGATTTTCCAAGTTATACGACGATACCACTCGTATTTGTGAGAATACGTTCAGAAACAGTCCCAGAAAAGAGCAAATTGTCTAGTGGAGACGTCAGCATTTAAAAATAATATCTAAAGTCAAACTAGTATTACGTTAGAAGTTTGAAAATGGGATTTGTCAAGTTATACGACGATATTACCTTTATTTGTGAGAATACGTTCAGAAACAGTCCCAGAAAAGAGCAAATTGTCTAGTGGAGGCGTCAGCATTTAAAAATAATCTCTAAAGTCAAACTAGTATTACGCTAGAAGTTTGAAAATGGTATTTGCCAAGTTATACGACGGTACTACTCGTATTTGTGAGAATACACTTAGGAATAGTCCCATAAAAGAGCAATATATATAGTGGATGCGTCATCATTTACAAATAATCTCTAAAGTCATACTAGTATTACGTTAGAAGTTTGAAAATGGGATTTGTCAAGGTATACGACGAAACTACCCGTATTTGTGAGAATACGTTCAGACACAGTCCCAGAAAAGAGCAAATTGTCTAGTGGAGGCGTCAGCATTTAAATATAATCCCTAAAGTCAAACTAGTATTACGTTAGAAGTTTGAAAATGGTATTTGCCAACTTATACGACGGTACTACTCGTATTTGTGAGAATACATTCAGAAATAGTCCCATAAAAGAGTAATATATATAGTGGATGCATCGTCATTTGAAAATAATCTCTAAAGTCATACTAGTATTACGTTAGAAGTTTAAAAATGAGATTTTCCAAGTTATACGACGATACCACTCGTATTTGTGAGAATACGTTCAGAAACAGTCCCAGAAAAGAGCAAATTGTCTAGTGGAGACGTCAGCATTTAAAAATAATATCTAAAGTCAAACTAGTATTACGTTAGAAGTTTGAAAATGGGATTTGTCAAGTTATACAACCAGACTACTCGTATTTGTGAGAATACGTTCAAAAATGGTCCGAGAACAGAGCAAATTATCTAGTGGAGACGTCAGCATTTAAAAATAATCTCTAAGGTCATACTAGTATTACGCTAGAAGTTTGAAAATGGTATTTGCCAAGTTATACGACGGTACTACTCGTATTTGTGAGAATACACTCAGAAATAGTCCCATAAAAGAGCAATATATATAGTGGATGCGTCATCATTCAAAAATAATCTCTAAAGTCATACTAGTATTACGTAAGAAGTTTGAAAATGGGATTTGTCAAGTTATACGACGATACTACCCGTATATGTGAGAATACGTTCAGAAACAGTCCCAGAAAAGAGCAAATTGTCTAGTGGAGGCGTCAGCATTTAAAAATAATCCCTAAAGTCAAACTAGTATTACGTTAGAAGTTTGAAAATGGTATTTGCCAAGTTATACGACGGTACTACTCGTATTTGTGAGAATACATTCAGAAATAGTCCCATAAAAGAGCAATATATATAGTGGGTGCGTCGTCATTTGAAAATAATCTCTAAAGTCATACTAGTATTACGTTAGAAGTTTAAAAATGAGATTTTCCAAGTTATACGACGACACCACTCGTATTTGTGAGAATACGTTCAGAAACAGTCCCAGAAAAGAGCAAATTGTCTAGTGGAGACGTCAGCATTTAAAAATAATATCTAAAGTCAAACTAGTATTACGTTAGAAGTTTGAAAATGGGATTTGTCAAGTTATACAACCAGACTACTCGTATTTGTGAGAATACGTTCAGAAATAGTCCGAGAACAGAGCAAATTATCTAGTGGAGACGTCAGCATTTAAAAATAATCTCTAAGGTCATACTAGTATTACGTTAGAAGTTTGAAAATGGTATTTGCCAAGTTATACGACGGTACTACTCGTATTTGTGATAATACACTCAGAAATAGTCCCATCAAAGAGCAATATATATAGTGGATGCGTCATCATTTTAAAATAACCTCTAAAGTCATACTAGTATTACGCTAGAAGTTTTAAAATGGGATTTGTCAAGTTATACGACGATACCACTTGTATTTGTGAGAATGCGCTCAGAAACAGTCCCATAAAAGAGCAAATTATCTAGTGGAGACGTCAGCATCTAAAAATAATCTCTTAAGTCATACAAGTATTACGTTAGAGGTTTGAAAATGGTATTTGCCAAGTTATACGACGGTACTACTCGTATTTGTGAGAATACACTCAGAAATAGTCCCATAAAAGGGCAATATATATATATTGGATGCGTCATCATTTAAAAATAATCTCTAAGGTCATATTAGTATTACGTTAGAAGTTTGAAAATGGTATTTTCCAAGTTATACGACGGTACTACTCGTATTTGTGAGAATACACTCAGATATAGTCTCATAAAAGAGCAATATATATAGTGGATGCGTCATCATTTAAAAATAATCTCTAAAGTCAAACTAATATTACGTTAGAAGTTTGAAAATGGTATTTGCGAAGTTATACGACGGTACTACTCGTATTTGTGAGAATACACTCAGAAATAGTCCCATAAAAGAGCAATACATATATATATTGGATGCGTCATCATTTAAAAATAATCTCTAAAGTCAAACTAGTATTACGTTAGAAGTTTGAAAATGGGATTTGTCAAGTTATACGACGATACTACTCGTATTTGTGAGAATACGTTCAGAAACAGTCCCAGAAAAGAGCAAATTGTCTAGTGGAGACGTCAGCATCTAAAAATAATATCTAAAGTCATACTAGTATTACGTTCGAAGTTTGAAAATGGTATTTGCCAAGTTATACGACGGTACTACTCGTATTTGTGAGAATACACTCAGAAATAGTCCCATAAAACAGCAATATATATACTGGATGCGTCAGAATTTAAAAATTATCTCTAAAGTCATACTAGTATTACGTTAGAGGTTTGAATATGGTATTTGCCAAGTTATACGACGGTACTACACGTATTTGTGAGAATACACTCAGAAATAGTCCCATAAAAGAGCAATATATATAGTGGATGCGTCATCATTTAAAAATAATCTCTAAAGTCAAACTAGTATTACGTTAGAAGTTTGAAAATGGGATTTGTCAAGTTATACGACGGTACTACTCGTATTTGTGAGAATACACTCAGAAATAGTCCCATAAAAGAGCAATATATATAGCGGATGCGTCATCATTTAAAAATAATCTCTAAAGTCAAACTGATATTACGTTAGAAGTTTGAAAATGGGATTTGTCAAGTTATACGACGGTACTACTCGTATTTGTGAGAATACACTCTGAAATAGTCCCATAAAAGGGCAATATATATAGTGGATGCGTCATCATTTAAAAATAATCTCTAAAGTCAAACTAATATTACGTTAGAAGTTTGAAAATGGTATTTGCCAAGTTATACGACGGTACTACTCGTATTTGTGAGAATACACTCAGAAATAGTCCCATAAAAGAGCAATATATATAGTAGATGCGTCATCATTTAAAAATAATCTCTAACGTCATACTAGTATTACGTTAGAAGTTTGAAAATGGGATTTGTCAAGTTATACGACGATACTAATCGTATTTGTGAGAATACGTTCAAAAGTAGTCCCATAAAAGAGCAATGTATATAGTGGATGCGTCGTCATTTGAAAATAATCTCTAAAGTCATACTAGTATTACGTTAGAGGTTTAAAAATGAGATTTGCCAAGTTATACGACGATACCACTCGTATTTGTGAGAATACGTTCAGAAACAGTCCCAGAAAAGAGCAAATTGTCTAGTGGAGATTTGTGAGAATACACTCAGAAATAGTCCCATAAAAGAGCAATATATATATAGTGGATGCGTCATCATTTAAAACTATTCTCTAAAGTCATACTAGTATTACGTTAGAAGTTTGAAAATGGGATTTGTCAAGTTATACAACGAGACTACTCGTATTTGTGAGAATACGCTCAGAAACAGTCTCATAAAAAAGAAATATGTCTAGTGGAGACGTCAGCATCTAAAAATAATATCTAAAGTCATACTAGTATTACGTTAGAAGTTTGAAAATGGGATTTGCCAAGTTATACGACGATACTACTCGTATTTGTGAGAATACGTTCAAAAATAGTCCCATAAAAGAGCAATATATATAGTGGATGCGTCGTCATTTGAAAATAATCTCTAAAGTCATACTAGTATTACGTTAGAAGTTTAAAAATGAGATTTGCCAAATTATACGACGATACCACTCGTATTTGTGAGAATGCGTTCAGAAACAGTCCCAGAAAAGAGCAAATTGTCTAGTGGAGACGTCAGCATTTAAAAATAATATCTAAAGTCAAACTAGTATTACGTTAGAGGTTTGAAAATGGTATTTGCCAAGTTATACGACGGTACTACTCGTATTTGTGAGAATACACTCAGAAATAGTCCCATCAAAGACCAATATATATAGTGGATGCGTCATCATTTAAAAACAATCTCTAAAGTCATACTAGTATTACGTTAGAAGTTTGAAAATGGCATTTGCCAAGTTATACGACGATACCACTCGTATTTGTGAGAATGCGCTCAGAAACAGTCTCATAAAAGAGCAATATGTCTAATGGAGGCGTCAGCATTTAAAAATAATATCTAAAGTCAAACTAGTATTACGGTAGAAGTTTGAAAATGGGATTTGTCAAGTTATACGACGATACTACTCGTATTTGTGAGAATACGTTCAGAAACAGTCCCAGAAAAGAGCTTATTGTCTAGTGGAGACGTCAGCATTTAAAAATAATCTCTAAAGTCAAACTAGTATTACGTTAGAAGTTTGAAAATGGGATTTGTCAAGTTATACGACGATATTACCTCTATTTGTGAGAATACGTTCAGAAACAGTCCCAGAAAAGAGCAAATTGTCAAGTGGAGGCGTCAGCATTTAAAAATAATCTCTAAAGTCAAACTAGTATTACGCTAGAAGTTTGAAAATGGGATTTGCCAAGTTATACGACGATACTACTCGTATTTGTGAGAATACGTTCAAAAACAGTCCCAGAAAAGGGCAAATTGTCTAGTGGAGGTGTCAGCATTTAAAAATAATCTCTAAAGTCAAACTAGTATTACGCTAGAAGTTTGAAAATGGTATTTGCCAAGTTATACGACGGTACTACTCGTATTTGTGAGAATACACTTAGGAATAGTCCCATAAAAGAGCAATATATATAGTGGATGCGTCATCATTTACAAATAATCTCTAAAGTCATACTAGTATTACGTTAGAAGTTTGAAAATGGGATTTGTCAAGGTATACGACGAAACTACCCGTATTTGTGAGAATACGTTCAGACACAGTCCCAGAAAAGAGCAAATTGTCTAGTGGAGGCGTCAGCATTTAAATATAATCCCTAAAGTCAAACTAGTATTACGTTAGAAGTTTGAAAATGGTATTTGCCAAGTTATACGACGGTACTACTCGTATTTGTGAGAATACATTCAGAAATAGTCCCATAAAAGAGTAATATATATAGTGGATGCATCGTCATTTGAAAATAATCTCTAAAGTCATACTAGTATTACGTTAGAAGTTTAAAAATGAGATTTGCCAAGTTATACGACGATACCACTCGTATTTGTGAGAATACGTTCAGAAACAGTCCCAGAAAAGAGCAAATTGTCTAGTGGAGACGTCAGCATTTAAAAATACTATCTAAAGTCAAACTAGTATTACGTTAGAAGTTTGAAAATGGGATTTGTCAAGTTATACAACCAGACTACTCGTATTTGTGAGAATACGTTCAAAAATGGTCCGAGAACAGAGCAAATTATCTAGTGGAGACGTCAGCATTCAAAAATTATCTCTAAGGTCATACTAGTATTACGCTAGAAGTTTGAAAATGGTATTTGCCAAGTTATACGACGGTACTACTCGTATTTGTGAGAATACACTCAGAAATAGTCCCATAAAAGAGCAATATATATAGTGAATGCGTCATCATTCAAAAATAATCTCTAAAGTCATACTAGTATTACGTAAGAAGTTTGAAAATGGGATTTGTCAAGTTATACGACGATACTACCCGTATATGTGAGAATACGTTCAGAAACAGTCCCAGAAAAGAGCAAATTGTCTAGTGGAGGCGTCAGCATTTAAAAATAATCTCTAAAGTCAAACTAGTATTACGTTAGAAGTTTGAAAATGGTATTTGCCAAGTTATGCGACGGTACTACTCGTATTTGTGAGAATACATTTAGAAATAGTCCCATAAAAGAGCAATATATATAGTGGGTGCGTCGTCATTTGAAAATAATCTCTAAAGTCATACTAGTATTACGTTAGAAGTTTAAAAATGAGATTTTCCAAGTTATACGACGATACCACTCGTATTTGTGAGAATACGTTCAGAAACAGTCCCAGAAAAGAGCAAATTGTCTAGTGGAGACTTCAGCATTTAAAAATAATATCTAAAGTCAAACTAGTATTACGTTAGAAGTTTGAAAATGGGATTTGTCAAGTTATACAACCAGACTACTCGTATTTGTGAGAATACGTTCAGAAATAGTCCGAGAACAGAGCAAATTATCTAGTGGAGACGTCAGCATTTAAAAATAATCTCTAAGGTCATACTAGTATTACGTTAGAAGTTTTGAAATGGGATTTGTCAAGTTATACGACGATACCACTTGTATTTGTGAGAATGCGCTCAGAAACAGTCCCATAAAAGAGCAAATTATCTAGTGGAGACGTCAGCATCTAAAAATAATCTCTTAAGTCATACAAGTATTACGTTAGAGGTTTGAAAATGGTATTTGCCAAGTTATACGACGGTACTACTCGTATTTGTGAGAATACACTCAGAAATAGTCCCATAAAAGGGCAATATATATATATTGGATGCGTCATCATTTAAAAATAATCTCTAAGGTCATATTAGTATTACGTTAGAAGTTTGAAAATGGTATTTTCCAAGTTATACGACGGTACTACTCGTATTTGTGAGAATACACTCAGATATAGTCTCATAAAAGAGCAATATATATAGTGGATGCGTCATCATTTAAAAATAATCTCTAAAGTCAAACTAATATTACGTTAGAAGTTTGAAAATGGTATTTGCGAAGTTATACGACGGTACTACTCGTATTTGTGAGAATACACTCAGAAATAGTCTCATAAAAGAGCAATATATATAGTGGATGCGTCCTCATTTAAAAATAATCTCTAAAGTCAAACTAGTATTACGTTAGAATTTTGAAAATGGGATTTGTCAAGTTATACGACGATACTACTCGTATTTGTGAGAATACGTTCAGAAACAGTCCCAGAAAAGAGCAAATTGTCTAGTGGAGACGTCAGCATCTAAAAATAATATCTAAAGTCATACTAGTATTACGTTCGAAGTTTGAAAATGGTATTTGCCAAGTTATACGACGGTACTACACGTATTTGTGAGAATACACTCAGAAATAGTCCCATAAAAGAGCAATATATATAGTGGATGCGTCATCATTTAAAAATAATCTCTAAAGTCAAACTAGTATTACGTTAGAAGTTTGAAAATGGGATTTGTCAAGTTATACGACGGTACTACTCGTATTTGTGAGAATACACTCAGAAATAGTCCCATAAAAGAGCAATATATATAGCGGATGCGTCATCATTTAAAAATAATCTCTAAAGTCAAACTAATATTACGTTAGAAGTTTGAAAATGGGATTTGTCAAGTTATACGACGGTACTACTCGTATTTGTGAGAATACACTCAGAAATAGTCCCATAAAAGGGCAATATATATAGTGGATGCGTCATCATTTAAAAATAATCTCTAAAGTCAAACTAATATTACGTTAGAAGTTTGAAAATGGTATTTGCCAAGTTATACGACGGTACTACTCGTATTTGTGAGAATACACTCAGAAATAGTCCCATAAAAGAGCAATATATATAGTAGATGCGTCATCATTTAAAAATAATCTCTAACGTCATACTAGTATTACGTTAGAAGTTTGAAAATGGGATTTGTCAAGTTATACGACGATACTAATCGTATTTGTGAGAATACGTTCAGAAACAGTCCCAGAAAAGAGCAAATTGTCTAGTGGAGGCGTCAGCATTTAAAAATTATCTCTAAAGTCATACTAGTATTACGTTAGAAGTTTGAAAATGGTATTTACCAGGTTATAGGACGATACTACTCGTATTTGTGAGAATATGTTCAGAAACAGTCCCAGAAAAGAGCAAATTGTCTAGTGGAGGCGTCAGCATTTAAAAATTATCTCTAAAGTCATACTAGTATTACGTTCGAAGTTTGAAAATGGTATTTGCCAAGTTATACGACGGTACTACTCGTATTTGTGAGAATACACTCAGAAATAGTCCCATAAAACAGCAATATATATACTGGATGCGTCAGAATTTGAAAATTATCTCTAAAGTCATACTAGTATTACGTTAGAGGTTTGAATATGGTATTTGCCAAGTTATACGACGGTACTACACGTATTTGTGAGAATACACTCAGAAATAGTCCCATAAAAGAGCAATATATATAGTGGATGCGTCATCATTTAAAAATAATCTCTAAAGTCAAACTAGTATTACGTTAGAAGTTTGAAAATGGGATTTGTCAAGTTATACGACGGTACTACTCGTATTTGTGAGAATACACTCAGAAATAGTCCCATAAAAGAGCAATATATATAGCGGATGCGTCATCATTTAAAAATAATCTCTAAAGTCAAACTGATATTACGTTAGAAGTTTGAAAATGGGATTTGTCAAGTTATACGACGGTACTACTCGTATTTGTGAGAATACACTCAGAAATAGTCCCATAAAAGGGCAATATATATAGTGGATGCGTCATCATTTAAAAATAATCTCTAAAGTCAAACTAATATTACGTTAGAAGTTTGAAAATGGTATTTGCCAAGTTATACGACGGTACTACTCGTATTTGTGAGAATACACTCAGAAATAGTCCCATAAAAGAGCAATATATATAGTAGATGCGTCATCATTTAAAAATAATCTCTAACGTCATACTAGTATTACGTTAGAAGTTTGAAAATGGGATTTGTCAAGTTATACGACGATACTAATCGTATTTGTGAGAATACGTTCAAAAATAGTCCCATAAAAGAGCAATATATATAGTGGATGCGTCGTCATTTGAAAATAATCTCTAAAGTCATACTAGTATTACGTTAGAGGTTTAAAAATGAGATTTGCCAAGTTATACGACGATACCACTCGTATTTGTGAGAATACGTTCAGAAACAGTCCCAGAAAAGAGCAAATTGTCTAGTGGAGATTTGTGAGAATACACTCAGAAATAGTCCCATAAAAGAGCAATATATATATAGTGGATGCGTCATCATTTAAAACTATTCTCTAAAGTCATACTAGTATTACGTTAGAAGTTTGAAAATGGGATTTGTCAAGTTATACAACAAGACTACTCGTATTTGTGAGAATACGCTCAGAAACAGTCCCATAAAAGAGCAATATGTCTAGTGGAGACGTCAGCATCTAAAAATAATATCTAAAGTCATACTAGTATTACGTTAGAAGTTTGAAAATGGGATTTGCCAAGTTATACGACGATACTACTCGTATTTGTGAGAATACGTTCAAAAATAGTCCCATAAAAGAGCAATATATATAGTGGATGCGTCGTCATTTGAAAATAATCTCTAAAGTCATACTAGTATTACGTTAGAAGTTTAAAAATGAGATTTGCCAAGTTATACGACGATAGCACTCGTATTTGTGAGAATACGTTCAGAAACAGTCCCAGAAAAGAGCAAATTGTCTAGTGGAGATTTGTGAGAATACACTCAGAAATAGTCCCATAAAAGAGCAATATATATATATAGTGGATGCGTCATCATTTAAAACTATTCTCTAAAGTCATACTAGTATTACGTTAGAAGTTTGAAAATGGGATTTGTCAAGTTATACAACGAGACTACTCGTATTTGTGAGAATACGCTCAGAAACAGTCTCATAAAAAAGAAATATGTCTAGTGGAGACGTCAGCATCTAAAAATAATATCTAAAGTCATACTAGTATTACGTTAGAAGTTTGAAAATGGGATTTGCCAAGTTATATGACGATACTACTCGTATTTGTGAGAATACGTTCAAAAATAGTCCCATAAAAGAGCAATATATATAGTGGATGCGTCGTCATTTGAAAATAATCTCTAAAGTCATACTAGTATTACGTTAGAAGTTTAAAAATGAGATTTGCCAAATTATACGACGATACCACTCGTATTTGTGAGAATGCGTTCAGAAACAGTCCCAGAAAAGAGCAAATTGTCTAGTGGAGACGTCAGCATTTAAAAATAATATCTAAAGTCAAACTAGTATTACGTTAGAGGTTTGAAAATGGTATTTGCCAAGTTATACGACGGTACTACTCGTATTTGTGGGAATACACTCAGAAATAGTCCCATCAAAGACCAATATATATAGTGGATGCGTCATCATTTAAAAACAATCTCTAAAGTCATACTAGTATTACGTTAGAAGTTTGAAAATGGCATTTGCCAAGTTATACGACGATACCACTCGTATTTGTGAGAATGCGCTCAGAAACAGTCTCATAAAAGAGCAATATGTCTAATGGAGGCGTCAGCATTTAAAAATAATATCTAAAGTCAAACTAGTATTACGGTAGAAGTTTGAAAATGGGATTTGTCAAGTTATACGACGATACTACTCGTATTTGTGAGAATACGTTCAGAAACAGTCCCAGAAAAGAGCTTATTGTCTAGTGGAGGCGTCAGCATTTAAAAATAATCTCTAAAGTCAAACTAGTATTACGTTAGAAGTTTGAAAATGGTATTTGTCAAGTTATACGACGATATTACCTTTATTTGTGAGAATACGTTCAGAAACAGTCCCAGAAAAGAGCAAATTGTCAAGTGGAGGCGTCAGCATTTAAAAATAATCTCTAAAGTCAAACTAGTATTACGCTAGAAGTTTGAAAATGGGATTTGCCAAGTTATACGACGATACTACTCGTATTTGTGAGAATACGTTCAAAAACAGTCCCAGAAAAGGGCAAATTGTCTAGTGGAGGTGTCAGCATTTAAAAATAATCTCTAAAGTCAAACTAGTATTACGCTAGAAGTTTGAAAATGGTATTTGCCAAGTTATACGACGGTACTACTCGTATTTGTGAGAATACACTTAGGAATAGTCCCATAAAAGAGCAATATATATAGTGGATGCGTCATCATTTACAAATAATCTCTAAAGTCATACTAGTATTACGTTAGAAGTTTGAAAATGGGATTTGTCAAGGTATACGACGAAACTACCCGTATTTGTGAGAATACGTTCAGACACAGTCCCAGAAAAGAGCAAATTGTCTAGTGGAGGCGTCAGCATTTAAATATAATCCCTAAAGTCAAACTAGTATTACGTTAGAAGTTTGAAAATGGTATTTGCCAAGTTATACGACGGTACTACTCGTATTTGTGAGAATACATTCAGAAATAGTCCCATAAAAGAGTAATATATATAGTGGATGCATCGTCATTTGAAAATAATCTCTAAAGTCATACTAGTATTACGTTAGAAGTTTAAAAATGAGATTTGCCAAGTTATACGACGATACCACTCGTATTTGTGAGAATACGTTCAGAAACAGTCCCAGAAAAGAGCAAATTGTCTAGTGGAGACGTCAGCATTTAAAAATACTATCTAAAGTCAAACTAGTATTACGTTAGAAGTTTGAAAATGGGATTTGTCAAGTTATACAACCAGACTACTCGTATTTGTGAGAATACGTTCAAAAATGGTCCGAGAACAGAGCAAATTATCTAGTGGAGACGTCAGCATTTAAAAATTATCTCTAAGGTCATACTAGTATTACGCTAGAAGTTTGAAAATGGTATTTGCCAAGTTATACGACGGTACTACTCGTATTTGTGAGAATACACTCAGAAATAGTCCCATAAAAGAGCAATATATATAGTGAATGCGTCATCATTCAAAAATAATCTCTAAAGTCATACTAGTATTACGTAAGAAGTTTGAAAATGGGATTTGTCAAGTTATACGACGATACTACCCATATATGTGAGAATACGTTCAGAAACAGTCCCAGAAAAGAGCAAATTGTCTAGTGGAGGCGTCAGCATTTAAAAATAATCTCTAAAGTCAAACTAGTATTACGTTAGAAGTTTGAAAATGGTATTTGCCAAGTTATGCGACGGTACTACTCGTATTTGTGAGAATACATTTAGAAATAGTCCCATAAAAGAGCAATATATATAGTGGGTGCGTCGTCATTTGAAAATAATCTCTAAAGTCATACTAGTATTACGTTAGAAGTTTAAAAATGAGATTTTCCAAGTTATACGACGATACCACTCGTATTTGTGAGAATACGTTCAGAAACAGTCCCAGAAAAGAGCAAATTGTCTAGTGGAGACTTCAGCATTTAAAAATAATATCTAAAGTCAAACTAGTATTACGTTAGAAGTTTGAAAATGGGATTTGTCAAGTTATACAACCAGACTACTCGTATTTGTGAGAATACGTTCAGAAATAGTCCGAGAACAGAGCAAATTATCTAGTGGAGACGTCAGCATTTAAAAATAATCTCTAAGGTCATACTAGTATTACGTTAGAAGTTTTGAAATGGGATTTGTCAAGTTATACGACGATACCACTTGTATTTGTGAGAATGCGCTCAGAAACAGTCCCATAAAAGAGCAAATTATCTAGTGGAGACGTCAGCATCTAAAAATAATCTCTTAAGTCATACAAGTATTACGTTAGAGGTTTGAAAATGGTATTTGCCAAGTTATACGACGGTACTACTCGTATTTGTGAGAATACACTCAGAAATAGTCCCATAAAAGAGCAATATATATATATTGGATGCGTCATCATTTAAAAATAATCTCTAAGGTCATATTAGTATTACGTTAGAAGTTTGAAAATGGTATTTTCCAAGTTATACGACGGTACTACTCGTATTTGTGAGAATACACTCAGATATAGTCTCATAAAAGAGCAATATATATAGTGGATGCGTCATCATTTAAAAATAATCTCTAAAGTCAAACTAATATTACGTTAGAAGTTTGAAAATGGTATTTGCGAAGTTATACGACGGTACTACTCGTATTTGTGAGAATACACTCAGAAATAGTCTCATAAAAGAGCAATATATATAGTGGATGCGTCCTCATTTAAAAATAATCTCTAAAGTCAAACTAGTATTACGTTAGAATTTTGAAAATGGGATTTGTCAAGTTATACGACGATACTACTCGTATTTGTGAGAATACGTTCAGAAACAGTCCCAGAAAAGAGCAAATTGTCTAGTGGAGACGTCAGCATCTAAAAATAATATCTAAAGTCATACTAGTATTACGTTCGAAGTTTGAAAATGGTATTTGCCAAGTTATACGACGGTACTACACGTATTTGTGAGAATACACTCAGAAATAGTCCCATAAAAGAGCAATATATATAGTGGATCCGTCATCATTTAAAAATAATCTCTAAAGTCAAACTAGTATTACGTTAGAAGTTTGAAAATGGGATTTGTCAAGTTATACGACGGTACTACTCGTATTTGTGAGAATACACCCAGAAATAGTCCCATAAAAGAGCAATATATATAGCGGATGCGTCATCATTTAAAAATAATCTCTAAAGTCAAACTAATATTACGTTAGAAGTTTGAAAATGGGATTTGTCAAGTTATACGACGGTACTACTCGTATTTGTGAGAATACACTCAGAAATAGTCCCATAAAAGGGCAATATATATAGTGGATGCGTCATCATTTAAAAATAATCTCTAAAGTCAAACTAATATTACGTTAGAAGTTTGAAAATGGTATTTGCCAAGTTATACGACGGTACTACTCGTATTTGTGAGAATACACTCAGAAATAGTCCCATAAAAGAGCAATATATATAGTAGATGCGTCATCATTTAAAAATAATCTCTAACGTCATACTAGTATTACGTTAGAAGTTTGAAAATGGGATTTGTCAAGTTATACGACGATACTAATCGTATTTGTGAGAATACGTTCAGAAACAGTCCCAGAAAAGAGCAAATTGTCTAGTGGAGGCGTCAGCATTTAAAAATTATCTCTAAAGTCATACTAGTATTACGTTAGAAGTTTGAAAATGGTATTTACCAGGTTATAGGACGATACTACTCGTATTTGTGAGAATATGTTCAGAAACAGTCCCAGAAAAGAGCAAATTGTCTAGTGGAGGCGTCAGCATTTAAAAATTATCTCTAAAGTCATACTAGTATTACGTTAGAAGTTTGAAAATGGATTTGCCAAGTTATACGACGGTACTACTCGTATTTGTGAGAATACGTTCAGAAACAGTCCCAGAAAAGAGCAAATTGTCTAGTGGAGGCGTCAGCATTTAAAAATTATCTCTAAAGTCATACTAGTATTACGTTAGAAGTTTGAAAATGGATTTGCCAAGTTATACGACGATACTACTCGTATTTGTGAGAATACGTTCAGAAACAGTCCCAGAAAAGAGCAAATTGTCTAGTGGAGGCGTCAGCATTTAAAAATTATCTCTAAAGTCATACTAGTATTACGTTAGAAGTTTGAAAATGGATTTGCCAAGTTATACGACGATACTACTCGTATTTGTGAGAATACGTTCAGAAACAGTCCCAGAAAAGAGCAAATTGTCTAGTGGAGGCGTCAGCATTTAAAAATTATCTCTAAATTCATACTAGTATTACGTTAGAAGTTTGAAAATGGATTTGTCAAGTTATACGACGATACTAATCGTATTTGTGAGAATACGTTCAGAAACAGTCCCAGAAAAGAGCAAATTGTCTAGCGGAGGCGTCAGCATTCAAAAATTATCTCTAAAGTCATACTAGTATTACGTTAGAAGTTAGTAAAATGGATTTGCCAAGTTATACGACGATACTACTCATATTTGTGAGAATACGTTCAGAGACAGTCTCAGAAAAGAGCAAATTGTCTAGTGGAGGCGTCAGCATTTAAAAATAATCTGTAAAGTCATACTAGTATTACGTTAGAAGTTTGAAAATGGTATTTACCAGGTTATACGACGATACTACTCGTATTTGTGAGAATACGTTCAGAAACAGTCCCAGAAAAGAGCAATATATATAGTGGATGCGTCAGCATTTAAAAATAATCTCTAAAGTCATACTAGTATTACGTTAGAAGTTTGAAAATGGGATTTGCCAAGTTATACGACGATACCACTCGTATTTGTGAGAATGCGCTCAGAAACAGTCCCATAAAAGAGCAAATTGTCTAGTGGAGGCGTCAGCATTTAAAAATTATCTCTAAAGTCATACTAGTATTACGTTAGAAGTTTGAAAATGGGATTTACCAAGTTATACGACGCTACTACTCGTATTTGTGAGAATATGTTCAGAAACAGTCCCAGAAAAGAGCAAATTGTCTAGTGGAGACGTCAGCATTTTAAAATAATCTCTAGTCATACTAGTATTACGTTAGAAGTTTGAAAATGGTATTTTCCAAGTTATACGACGGTACTACTCGTATTTGTGAGAATACACTCAGAAATAGTCCCATAAAAGAGCAATATATATAGTGGATGAGTCATCATTTAAAAATAATCTCTAAAGTCAAACTAGTATTACGTTAGAAGTTTGAAAATGGGATTTGCCAAGTTATACGACGATAACACTCGTATTTGTGAGAATGCGCTCAGAAACAGTCCCATGAAAGAGCAAATTGTCTAGTGGAGACGTCAGCATTTAAAAATAATCTCAAAAGTCACACTAGTATTACGCTGGAAGTGTGAAAATGGGATTTGCCAAGTTATACGACGATATTACTCGTATTTATGAGAGTACGCTCAGAAACAGCCCCAGAAAAGAGTAATATATATAGTGGAGGCGTCAGCATTTGAAGATAATCTCTAAAGTCATACTAGTATTACGTTAGAAGTTTGAAAATGGGATTTGCCAAGTAATATATCCGAAGATTCTGGAAGCATACCACAAATTCCTGAAGGAATATTCCTCATTCTGAAGGTAGTGGGTTTCATTTAATGAAGCACCCTATATAGACAGTTCCCTTATCTAGTAGGTCGTTGAAAAGGACAGAACTAGCAAGCAGAACTTTTACACCATGCAGAAAATTCGTTCAAATTCATCAGAGTGCAAATAATCCCAGTTGCTGTTCTTTTCTTCAGCAGATTTGTTGTATTTCTGTCCTTAAGAATGCCCCCGGGCTTACCTTTTTTGTTCTTCGAGTTTGTTACTGTTTGCTGTTAGCGTGAGTTCTGGAGATGTGGCAAACTTTTCGATCCTTTTTGGCATTCCAGGATACGAAACTGGGGTAATTAGAAGGTGCGAGGCTTTGGTGGTAAATTTAATATATAAGTTCTTTCCATAAAGCCTATACCTTGTTCTATTCCGTATAATGTGTGGTTATGAAGCATCTACAAAGTAAAATCCTAATTATAAATTGTGTCAGTCAGATCCGCGTTTACGCAAGAACATAGTGAAAAATACATCATTTTGCTATGAGCTGCAGCTGAAATATTTCATTGTTTGATTTTTTACTTATTATATAATCGTGAGAACTTTATAATACCAATAATGTGTTTTGTGACCAGGAATATAATTGGTTACATTAAGTGTGTCTGTTCGCGTTTGTGGCAACGTATAATCTCAGTGAGCCATGCAGCGATTTTGATGACATTTTGACTGTAGGCACGTAATAGACACTGCTGTTATAGTTAAAAAAATTGTTTATATCACATATCTACCTGTTCTGTAGATTCTAGATTGCTTTAGGGTGTAGTCAATAATAATATTAAGGAACTTAAAAGCTTCAAAATGCACCAAACTTCAATATCATATAATCTTGATGACCGTTCTACCGATTTTGATTAAATTTTTTAATGTATGACTTCCCAATAACAGAGAAAGGAATATTTTCTAAGACAAAATTACAAACAACGTGACGTTCAATTTGGGTATCTACGTTCGAACCGAACATGATTATATGAAGGAATGAATTCGATCTATTAGGTTTTAAACATATATCTGATAATCTAAATTAATCTTTATCAGCAGCTGATGCTTTAATCTTGATATTGCACCACTAATGCATGCTGTTTATTCATTAAAAATAAATCTGTTTGCACCGCGACCGGCTACGTATTCTGATGGCTTTCGAAGAGCAATGAGCCCCTAGGGCGTTGGACGTTCTTAAAAAGGCGCAATTGCATGGCTCATAACCTGTCGACTCCTTCTGCTCGTTTTATAAGAGCGAAGCGCTCTTTTGATTCCTATATAGTCTAGTAGACACTAACTTCACATATAAAGAATGAAGTTAATCAAAAAATATATATCTCTCCAACCAATCATATATAATGTAGATAGTATTCATGTGTTGTCTTTGAAGAAAGGATGTAGGATAACAGATTTTCAATATACATGGATATTTATTTCAATGATTGGCAACTATCGAATGCGGATCAGCAAATACTCAAAGCATCTTCCATCAAACTCCTGGGGATTTACATAAACAATAAGATGTTTTGGTATGCATGCATATTGCCATTCTGCTTGGGGTATTTTGTTCTTCTCCATAAAATTGTATTCACCGAAATACTACTCTAGTCTCAAATGCTGCGCTCATGTGTGGGGATGCACTCCGTGAAACTTGTGGACTTAATTCAGAAGGAAACAGTCTAGAAGAAAGGTGAGTGATTTGTCCCAATTCTATAGATTCTACTATGGTAGATGTTAGACTGAGTTGTCTCAGATGATAACATCAACATAATAATAATAACATAAAAATCTAATGGGAGGCAATTAGCGTACGGTAAAAATGGTTGGATAATGTTTTTTTGGATTAAAAAAATGGTTGCAATCGCATGTCCAACAAAAAATATGCAGGGGAGTTTTTTGATACTGTCAAAAAATTTAACTCAGCCTCAAAGTAGTGCCAATCCTCGTGGGCAACAAGATCGTACTAGGACATGGTGATCTTGATGCTTTAGATACTTGATGCAAGATGACTAGAGTATTGTAACAAATGTAAGTTATATATACCTTATAAATATTCAGTTGAACTGACTGAACTGTGTATGGTATTATCTTGACAGTGAAGTACGGATGAAATCCTCATGAAGTGAATTTGATGCGATATATCTGTTGACTAGGCTATACTGTCGCGTCCTCTTGTGACGCCGGCGGCTAGACAACTTTTATTGGAGAACATGCTTGGACTTATTAATGAAAAGCAAATGAGCCCTAATTAGCGGTATATTTTCATAGCGGGCCCTATAATAGATGGCTCTTTAATATCCTTAGCCAACGTTATACAACAAGACGAGTAATGAACGCTGCACAAGCAGACTACACATCGGCCGGTTGTAATCTGTTCTTCATTTATTCCTGGAAGATACTCAGCTGAAATAACATTTATGAAATCATTATAGAATAGCTGAGGCTGGGGCGTAGTCGTATGGGGTCAATAAACAAACCTCTCGTAATGGACAAACTATATATCTGGACATAGAGTTTGTAACGGTCCCATCGCCCCGTGTAAAGTTTGATTGTTTTAATTTGCATTCAAAATCTGCACATCTTATTCCCTCTGCTTGTGTCCCCTTAGAATTCGCAGCCCTTCGACTTCCCCTGGTATTCCATTTCCAAATTCAGTTTGTCCGATAGGCAACTAGTCTATCACCGCCAAACATGTGTATAAGAGAGCATCTAATGGCGACAGAATTAATCGCTTTGATATTTTATCAGATTCCTTTATATAGTGTGTAGTTTTGCAGTTATCTAATCTATTAATCAGCTGTTATGAGACTTTAAATAGACGTGTAATTACTTGCGTATCAGTTGGGCTTCAATATCACTTTGAGAGTGAAGTCTGGAAATTTTCCATAGGTTGTCAATTTGCATAAATGTAAAACGTACTCTTTGCTTGACTTGACTACAATGACCAGGTCAACAAAACGTTACGAAGTTTCGGCATATTGTTAGTTTTTGTGTTATTTATCTCTTTTTGCAAGCTGTAGTTACGGTGTAAACACTGAAATGTTTATTTAGTATTTGACAGACTAATTAATGAATTTTCCAATGATGAAGAATAATGTGATAATAAACCACAAGTGAGTGAAATCAAGCTTGTTCGAAGAATTTTATGGATACTTGCGTAATAGAGTTTGGAGTACTTGTACTTTTTGTATATATATTCACACGCAAAGGCAAAAAGCCTCCAGAAGTTCCAGAGGCATTACGAGAGACGAAATGGTTATTCACATCAACCTTAAACTGCTGTAAAATACAACAGTCGCGGAACAAGCTTTCCAGCAGCCCATTTCATAATTTCATAATGCTGAGGCTAATGTTGGAAGTTCGATCTGGTGGAGATGCGCCCTTTACTATGTATTATACTTGTGGTGGCTTTTAGTACAGATTACTGCATTTCAAGAACAGGGATCTCGAATGATGAGAAGATGCTATTTAGTTTCTTAAACAATGGCGTCAAGTAAGTTGATTCTATAATCCACTTTATTGAAGTTTGAGATAGAATTTAATAGTTACGATTCACTTGAATAAGGATTTGCAAACATTGAAAATTACGTAAATTTTCAAATATATAAATATCTTAGTACGCCTGCTTTTATAAGCTTTAGCTTTTCATTAATACTTAGTTCTAATTGTGATGTTATATAAAGTTACGTTAAATTTAATAATCGTATCGACTTTAGATTATGTAAACACGCAGTATAGAAGGTACTCCCGCACTGTTTGTGCTGCAATCCAGTTTGTTGGAATATTATCACTTTCTCGAGTATCAAACTGTCACTGAATGTCTAACAGATGCCCCATCTACGTCGTCTATCTACTCGTCCCCCAGAGAGCGTAGAGAAAGACGCAAGGGTATAAACTTTGGAAATTACATTATTGGACGTTTATGGGATCTTAACTTCTAATTCGGGCGGGAGTTCCTGCTTAGGGCCTGTAAACACTGATACGTCGTTAAGTAATTTGGAAAGTTAGGTGGATGCGTGCCAGACCGGTCCACTCGCTGTGGCATCTGAATAGCACTTTCGATCGCTTAGGGATTGGACCAGAGTGCATTTGATGATAATAGCACCATTTATGGTGCATGTATAGTGGAAGATCTGAGCATATTTCATAAGCTCTACCGAAAGAGAGTGTGATAGATTAAAGACTGCATGGAAAGTATCTGGATGAATCAATGAATGTATCTGTCCTATGTACGCCAATTAATGAACAATTTCTTAATAGTGTCATAATAAAAATAATTGATATTTAATACGTATACCGGGTGGTCCATTTAACTTGAGACAGTCGTATCATGTAAAAACGGTGTGTTTCAAGATGAATATGTTCAGATGAGAGTTCTTTGTTGCAATAGGGGAGAGTTTATGGTGACTGTTATTTTACACATTGACAGCGTTTTCAATTTTTTTTAAGGTCAACCATGTTTTTAATGGAAACATACATTTTCTATTGCAGAATCTTACTCTACCAGAAAAATCGAATACCTTTTATTTACTACAACATATCTTAATCCAATTGCAACTTGAGTAGATAAAAATAAAACACTTGTTCTTCGAGATTTTTTAATGCCGCAACGATAGACAACGCTGTTGTGATTTATTTTGAACATTATTGACTGAGTCGCATTTTCTCCGTAGGCAAGAAATTGAATAGAATTAAATAGAATTTTTCTCTGTTGTTTGTTCTTCTCAGAACAATCTGGTTTTAAAAATCATGGTGAAGTGAATCTACATAAAATACATCACTGGAGTGTGGAAAATCCGCGAAGGTTGAGAGAAGTGGACCATCAGCGCCCTTGGTTGGTGAATGTATGTTGCAAAATTATTGATGACAGCTTGATCGGTCCATATTTTATTGAAGAACATTGGATGGACGAAAATATCGAGACCTTCTACAGCACCATTTGCCAGAGCTAATAGAAGATATGCCACTTCAAAAGAGGGAAAGTATGTAGTTTCAACATGATGGCTGTTCTGCTCATTATGTCAGAACTTTCTGGAAAGTACTGGATCGGGAATACCCTAATTGATGGACGAGATAAGGTAGACTTCCTTACCCCATCCATCATCGAGACCGTTAGGTGGCCTGCTAGGTCACCAGATTTCTTTTTATGAAGCCATCTGAAATAAGTATTTGAAACGCTCTCACTACACCAGAGAATCTGCTGTAACACATAAGAAATGCTTGTAGAGCAATCAATAGATAAACTCTCCTTGAGTGCCATGAAAACTTTATAAAATGGATTGATTAGGGTGTTGAAGTTGCCGGGTACCATTTTCAACATTTTTTATAATAAATTTAAAGGTTTCTCATATGATAATTACGATATTTATTCTTTTGTGAGAAGAAAAGCGTTTCTGATAAACCATGCAATTATTGGAAGATTTATAAAAAGAATAACTATTATATTTGTTATCTACTCGAGTTGTAAACGGATTTCAAAATTCTAGGTAAGAAAGAAATAGAAAAACCTGGTTGACGTTGTAAAAAACCTTGAAAGCGTTGTTAATTTCGAGAATAAAAGTCGTCATTAACTGTGCCCCATTGCACTGAAAAACTATAATTTGAACGTTTTTATCTAAAAACATACTGTTTTCGCGCTATACGGCAGTGTATATGGTGGATCTGCCTGATGTTACAGATGACCTCCAGTATTTGGAATATAGAAGGATGGTGAGAAGACAAGATTCGGCAGTACAGCAAACACAATAAGGGTCAAACGGGCGCATCCCCACCAGGTCAAGCCTATAACGACCCGAACCAACCTATTCCAAATGTCGTTCCATTGGAGAAACTCGGCGGCGTAAGATGAGCTGCCTGGGAGTTTGCTCCCCGATGGTTACGGTTTACAGTGGTTTAAGGTCAATGTGAATAGTTATTTGTCTTCTCGCAGGGCTTTTGGAGCGTAATAGGCTTTCTGCCTTTCCCTACAATAAAAGAAAAGTTCGATGGAAAAGTCCATCAGTAAGTGCGGTCGGATATCTTTACCGACCAAATACGCAACTAGAGATATGAACGATGCGAGCAAATTGAAATTAAGAAGATAAATATTTGCTTGCTTCTATGGGAGCGCATCTAACATCATTGGTGTCCTACATTGAATGAGCAGGGTCCAGCTTAGCTCATTCGGCTAAAGAATTCAACCAGCAATCAGAAGATATGTTATTCGGATCTAAGTATGAATTTGTATATCGGCATCCATCTTGTTTGAGACTACATCTGAAAAATGGAAAAAAACCTCAATCTAAAGTTTGTGTTTGTCTGTACGCCATTGGATTCAATGAATAAACACTCGACATTAACTAATCCCGCAAAGCCCTCTCGATTTCTTGGACGATAGGACCGAAAATCCGCCCTACCACCTCTGGAAAAAATCGCCAGCTCGGCCTTTTTTATGGAAGTACCATTAACCGGAAACAAACTCCTCGGCGACCTCCTTCTTATTTATCGGTGTCGTTTCGGGTGAATAACTCTGCCTTTGTTCGATGTCGCCACTTTAAATCCGCCAACCCTCTTCTTACAAACCATCCCCCTCCTCGGCCGATCGCAAAAGGAATCTGGAAGAACGGCAATTTCACAAATGGGTACATTTGAACTGGATTTAAGATAGATAGATCTTTATTTCCAGTAGGTCCAATCACTCAATTCCGAAAAAAATATCAGATAAATACACAGTTTTAGATAATATACTATAATTAGGGTACAAACCAAAAGATGACTTTAATTTATTTAATCCTCTACTTTCCACGCAATGGTATCAGCTTAAAAGATTAGATTCTTTGCTACCACTGAAATATTTTTCCCAACATTTTTCCTTTCTGGGCAGCATTCATCAAAATAGGCCAGATTAAAAATTAAATTCTGAAATTATAATTACATTTACATATTTGATTGCTTCAATGGGATGGGATGCTGTTATAAATACCTCATATGAACAATTATGAAAGACTAGTGATTTAATATTGATAAACTTAAAATATGGGAATTACTTGGTAGACATTCGTTCACGGTTGAGTATGAGTTGAAGGAAAGGTCTAATCAGTGTGTCCCAAATCCATAGATGGACAATAAGGCAACAATCCAGTATCCCGCCATTTCGGATTCTAAATCAAACCTGGATAGAAGCATATGATCGACGTATACGTTTGGAAAACATCGATTGAATATTTTCCTGAAGAATACTCCACCAAATTGGTTTGCAGCTTACATATATTACATATTATGTAATCACCATTCAACTCAATAATGGAAGACTTTGTACCTTCCTCCTGAAATTGTTATTTTCTTTGTGTATTATTGAAACTTGCTGTCGTTTTACTCTATGCTCCGAATATTAGACGTGTTTACTCGATTTCGACTTTTCTCTTTTAGTCACTATAACTTTTTTGTTCTTTGATTCTCCATTTGTTAGTGGACTAACCAATATAGCGTTCTCCATTCATTTTATATCAATATTTTTATCTATATTTAATTTTTTTTGTTTTTCGTATCGGAGGGATCTTGCTCAAAATATGGCCTCATTGAAAATATTTACCAGTCGTTTGGATAATTCCTTTCCTTTACATATACGTTTGTATACCTATATACCATATAGGGATGGATGGCAAAGGTTGGTATTTGTGTTTGAATCACAGATTACCAGGCAGGTCCTTCTATTTCCAGCAGCCAAAATTTTAGTAGATATTCACTCAATCATATGTGGTTTTGATTAGCTACCACTAAGAAATATTTGAATTAGGTATAAATACAACCGCAAGATAAGTTTCAGAAGTTACATTAGATTCAAGGATAATGGAAATACTGTAACGTCCTCAACGTTAGATCGTGAAAATTGTTTGCAGAAAACAAGGGATATCGCTGTAAACCAGTTCACCCTTGTTGACAGATGTCGTAAGAGATATCTGTCACTACTATAAGATAAAGTCTTAATTACTAAGACCCTGACCTCTTAAAGACGTTATTAAGCGACGTCACTTGGGAATAAATGTTGGTATCTGAAACAATTTTTGAAAACTATTGTTTTTCAGATTCTTCTAACGTACGAAACTCAAAATAACTCCACAGCTTAGAGATAAATGTCGATCCTGATTTTCAGACTGCAAGACGATTAATTTGATATGTACTGTCGCATAAAACTGCGTCTCATATATCTACAGCGTATCTTCGGAGTTGAAACCCCGCATTTTCTAAAAACCGCCGAACCGCTAAACGACCCGCGTATTTTACGGCCTCCCATCCACCATCCGCCGCCCTCTCCCTCTATTCGATCCCATGTCCCGTCTGCGGAAATATATCCCTCCGTTTCCGCGACGATAAATTTTCCTTAGCAAATCTCCGATGACCGCTACATCAAGCAAGCGGTGGGCAGACAGAAGAAGGAGAGTGCGATAGGGTGGGAGATATTCAGCTCCCAGATAAAGGCGATGTTTACGTCTTCAAGCTGTGCATAGCGAGGTATAATCGGGATCTGTTAAATCCGATGAGAAACAAAACTGTCACGGACGGAAAACCTAACTCCACAAGAGTTACATTGTTTGTCTTTGGCAGTCAGTCTGGAACGTTTGATTGTACCATGGAACATTTGCACCAAATGAATCTTGGAGATAAGCAATTCGCTTCATTTGACCGAAAATGATTGTTGTTATACACTTAATATGTTGCTTTCCATTTCTGCTACTAATCGTATTCGATGCCTTTGACAACAGTGATGAAAATAATTGAATGAATTATTTTTTTCGAAACAATATATCTATTAAATTTTAGAGGTAATGTAAATATACGTTTTTTTTTAATACGCTGTATAGCTTGATTTCGGACTTCCATTGTCTATGAAATTTGAGTATCACGACGTTTCGATTGATGTGCTATCTTCAATCGTCTTCAGGTGAACTCAGACGATTGAAGATAGCACATCAATCGAAACGTCGTGATACTCAAATTTTATAGACAATGGAAGTCCGAAATCAAACTTTTCATAAATCCACCTTGTCTACAAGTTTCAAACAACGCTGTATAGCAATGAAAATGAGATTGAGTAAATTCTTTATATGGAAATTTGCATTATAGCTCTGAGAAGTGATAGGTATACTTTATAAGTATGAAAGAGTAATTATTCTTTTCTTGTTAGTATTTCTAATTCAGATTTTTTGATGTTTATATACAATGTTAGATAACTTAGTGCTTGATACGGCCAGGCTATTATGTTTCACTACTACCTCGATTCTACTAGTCAGCTGCAATCCGTTTTTCATGTTTCTGAGCCCTTGTTAGTTTTTCGAGTGAACGAGAATTGTTTGAAGTTGGTACAATCAAGCCAAACTAAATTTAAACCTAGAATTCATCAATGCCGGAGTCCAGAACTTTTTTTACAGAATATTGTCCTCACAATACATATAAAAACGCTAAATCAATATGCTTGAAAAGAAACATCCCAGAAGTGGCAACAAGTGAGCAAGAACACATTAAGGCTAACAGGGTATTTCAAAACTTCAAATATCATATTTCATTATAGGTGCGTATATTATATTCAAGTTCATTACAGCGTGAGAGGCATTTAATTATTTTACTTCCCTACTCGAAGAGAAATACCCAAGAAAGGGCATCCTACCTATCATGTATTCAAGTAAACTGCAGCCTGAGAGGTAATCAGTTATTTTACTTGTCTGCTCGAAAAGAAGTAGCGGATAAAAGGCAACAAAGCAGCAAGTACAGTTTGAGTTTACGAAGATATTTAATAAACTTCAAATCCCATATTTCATTATACTTGCGTATATCATTTTAACCTAATTACAGCATAACAGGTACTACGATATTTTACTTCTGTTTTTTAACCAGTAAGCATCTATGTTTCAAAATTACAGAACTGTTCAAATTACAACAAAATAATTTGAATATTATCTGTCATGTCAACTTTCATACTCACTTATTTATCGAGCAGCCTACAAGCTGAACATTATTCAGTATAAAGTAATTTTAATATAGAAATCGATACATTCCTACCAAAACCAGTAATCATGCTTCACATTTCTCCTTATCTAATATTGTCCTAATAAAAAGGTAATTAAAGCCTAGGGGAGATCAGGGTTGGTCGGATACAGGTGTGAACTAGCTTTCAAAAATTCATCGGTGGTACAACTTTTCCATGATTAACAACTGAAAGGGAGTTATAGTCTAGAGAAATAAAAAACAGGAATTCATATTTAATCGAACTAAAAAGTAGACAATAATTCTTAGTAAAAGAATAAAAGAATTAACGAGAAAAATAACGTCATTGTGATAAAATAGCAGAGTAAAATATAGTAAAAAGCACGCCATACTTCTATTTGATGGCATGTATTTTCTCGTTAATAATTTTATTCTTATATTATGAATTATTTTTCACTTTTTAGTTTGATCCACTATAAAATTGGGTTTTTTCAGTTTCCAACTGGTCGCCCTTCCAAATACTAACCGCGCCCGGGGTTGCTTAGCCTAAGCGATAGGACGAGAGCCAGTGGTCTTGGAATGGTCGATACCTCATATAGCTTATTGTAATTGTGCAAAATTTAAAATTAATTTGAAGTGGATGAGATAGCGCTTGAACACTTTGTTAAAAGCATACGTCCATACACGTGAAGCTAATAAAAACCGTGTTATAAGTAATCTAGCTGTTCCACGTAATTTGGAATAGATAATCAAATTTTGATACACACAACTAGGTAAAAAAATCAAATATTGCCCATTTTTGGTCTTATCGCCTACAGATAAATAAAATCTAGTTAATATTGACATTAGCATGATAAATGTTCTGTTTCATTATTTTGCTTCAACGTCTGCTAAAATATAAAAATGTTCCCCGGTTAGTCAGGTATTGTAAATCTGAGATGGTGACTTATTAGTAACCCAACCCAAAAGGTATTTCAGTTCATTATTTATTATATACAAAGGTTACTTAGGTTTCTTCACCGGGTTACTGTTACGAAATGACAAAAGTCACTGATAAGTGCTTATTATTATTGCATTCTTTTGAGCATAAAATCTTGACTTCAGTCAACGTCCATGAGGCTTCACAACATACAGAAGCAAGGAGAAAAATACGACATCAATTCTCTTGTGAGTAGTCTCATTTTCCATATTCCCCGATTACTGACTTCATTTACTTTTGTCATAAGATATAGTAGACCTTCTAAGCTATCTGTCAGAATCACTGTATCATCAGTATAGCGGACATTATTTACTCGCCGTCCATTAACAAATATACCTTGGTCTATTTCCTCCAATGCCTCTCACCAAATCTGCTCAGAATGTATATTAAATAACATTGCTTACAAAACACACCCCTGCCACTCTCCGCGCTGCACCCATTCTTTATTAGAATATTTTCCATCTGATTCCGATAGCGATTGCTAATGGTTCGCAGATCCTTTTCATTTAGTCTCAGGCTTTTCAAATTTTTTACGACTTTGTGGTGATGGACTCTTCATAAAGCCTTCTGATAATCAAGAAGGCATGCGTATACATCACAGCTGTCATCTCCACATCTTTTGATCAGCACTTCCATGGAGAAGTCACGAAAGCCAATGGTATGGAGTCACGTCTTGAGATCGAACTATGTATATTTAACACTTACTCCAAGTTCCCCTTCTTCTCCGCCACTGTCCGTAAAAGTAAAATTTATGCGAGTGGTAGCAGATTCGTAGGTCTCCCGGCCGCCTCCGCCGCCACCATCGCCGCCGGATGATATACACCTTCCAATAAGGCGGCGGGCGGCAACTCCGGCAACTGGCTCGGTTCTTCCATCACGACATCATTGACGTTCGATAAAATGGATGCACTCGCTGGTGACTAGAACTCACACCGATCTTGCAGAAGCCCACCTTTAAAATAGTACCCTTTTAATGTCTAATCACAGGTTCGCTGATTGCGGATCAGGTTCCCGTCGAACAAAATGTTAGACACCAAATGTGGAGGATTAATTTGCAAGAGATGGATTCGATTGAACTAGGTTTGGATCTTTTGGCTTTTGATGTAGCTAATCATAAATCGGGTGTCAAATTCTCCATAAATAAAATGGTGTATACAATGTTGGGTTGTTATTATATAACATTCTCATTTATTTGTGAAAGTAAAATAACAGTCGTCTTTGTTAAACATTTCTTGTGATGGTGGGATACTAAAATTAACATTTTTTCCTTTATATTTATATCACTGCTTCCGAAAATCGAAAATGTCGCCCATGTTTTTTTCCCCACGCGAGCTTCTTTCACACTTCACCAAGAATAAATACTGTCACCGAGGTGGTAAATAATTTATGAACGAGTTATGTGAGTAGTCTATATTTTTTCATTGTCTTGCTTAATTTTCGCTGCCTGTATTATCATCTCATTATTTTATCACATGTTGATCCTGCTTTTCAGAGTAATTTCATAATAACCGAACTACTGTTCAGATTTAGCCCATGTATTTCCTGAGAATTTCAAAACTGCCAAGCAAAGCAGATTGCCATCCTTGTTGCGAAAGATTTAGCTTTTCTGATAAAAGCAAAAAGGGATTTTTCAAGTGTTAAGCTTTGACAGCACTTCACAAAAGCCCATATCAAGTCGTTCAATTTCATACCGGAAAATACTCGAAAACCATAACGAGTGAGATATTTCTCTTCACCAATGCACACAGGTCCATCTGTTGATCTTGTCTGTGTATTGAAGTGAACTCTATACTTATAGATCCCTTCTTGACAATTTCTTCTCCGTAAGTCAGTATAACATAATGCTCCCACCGATGTACGATATTTTGAGATTGTAACGAATTATCTGAAAAAAAAAACAAGAAATGATACGTAACAGTGTGAAAACTTGGAACTTCTGACTAAGCCTGTTTCGTCGGGCTCCGCCCAACATCCTCCTGTCTGGTGTGACTGTCAACTTAGAAGCTGTAGATTGTATCAGATGTATTTGCACTAAGCCTAGACGGCGAGGGGTTGGGATCGAACATTCCGTCCATAGGCAAGATTATTTTTTTAGTCAAATATTTTTGGGGTGTATTTGAACATCGTGAGTTTGCTCCCAAATTGATGATCCGCTTTATTCTACTTAAGAATTAGTGAAAAATAGTATGTTTTCTCTATTTCCTTCAATCTCTTCGTTTTTGTTAACTGTTACTATAATAACATATGCATCTAGTTAAGTTGCTGGATATGAGTGCTGATTGATGTTGCCTGGTCCTAGAAAGCTTTAAATACACGTTTTTTTAACTATTGTTTTTAATCCAAGGACAAGAATATATCTGGAGATGGTGACTTTTTTATTCCGAACTTGGTTTACAAAATGTTGAGTAGTTAACGGTAAAATTTTTGTTTGGTGCTTAAAATTAACGACAGTGCTATTTTTTGTTAGATTAGTTCATAAGAAGGAAAAACGGGTAGTAAACTCAAAAAACTATTAAACATCTGTCAACAACATCATGAAATCGACCAAATATTTATTTTATGGAAATTCCAATGCGATACCTTTGTTTAATAGTTTTGTAGAATTTTCTAAATAACTTCTCCATTTATAAGCTTATTAGAAAATGGCATAATTGTTGATTAAACATGAAAAATTACTTTTGTCGTTAAATGCTCAAAATGTAACATCATTCGAAATTTTCAGCTCTCCATATGGAGTTGTTTTGAGTAAAAGAGGTGAACCGTGGTTTGAAGAAGTTAATATTTTCACCTAACGACCCCAATCAATACTTTTTCCCTTCTCCTCCGCTTCACGATTGCTACGCAGAGGAGTTAACAAACTTTCCAGAAATTTGCTCATCAGAAAGCGATATATGATTGGGGCTAAGAGCTAGTCATTTAAATTGAACAAGAAAATTTACATTCTACTATTCCATCGGACATTGTGAATATTCGGAAAATGTCTCATGTGAGGGCTGTCAAGCGTTAGCCAAACGGTTGAGAGTTCACATGATTATGTGCCCCTATGGACGAACAGCCACTGAATAAGGTAGCTGGGTCGTCGTTCAATTGTTTACTCTGGAATGAATTAGTAGTTGGGTCCATATCCCTATGAGACTAGTACTCCCCGTACGCCTCTGTCGATAAGACAAATGTGCTATCGGATTAGTCGGAGATCTTGGAGGGAAACATCTGGGGGTGTAGGTAGGAGGTGGAGGGCGACTTTATGAAGTGCTAGTAGCTGCAGCAGCTGTCACTGACATATGCCTGGTGTGAGAGCGTGTATATATATATATTGGATAGTGTCAGATAGAGCGCTACGCTGGCTGTTGGGCATCAGATCAAGTTTTTTGTTCGACACCTTCGAAAGATGACAGGTTTGCTCGATGAGATTAATGGATTGGATATGAAATAGATGTTTGCATCGTGCAATATTGTGAACATAACCGAAGAGGATAGATTTTGTCAAATCAGCCATTTATAGGAACTTCCAAGTGCTATTTTCATATTTGCTGGGTTTTGCTCTAAAACTGAAAATAGTGAACATGCAGCGTATTTTCAAATTGACTCATACAAAGCATTTGTTACCATTGCTAGGATTAATTTTTTATAGTACGGGAGTAAGAAGTTTCTTCTTAGATTGTCTATTTTTTTACATCGCAGATAGTCGGTACGGAATCCAATGTGCTCTATAATATCTCCAATTTTTGCAGAACATCATCAACAAATTTACGTCTTTGCGTCTAAGGAGCGGGTTATTTGAATTTTGTCATTTAACGTGAATTTACAATTGAAAGTGATATGAAAAAGAATAACATAGGAAAATTGAAGCCTTAATTTGCACAGCCCTAAACCTAATATAAATTTTGTGAAATGATGGTTTTGGGCGCGATGAAAACAACTGGAAATAAAAGAGACTTAGGGTGCCTAGAATGTGTATTGTATATTTATTTTGTAGTGCTTAACTCACGGAAAATGTATGGTTATTTATTGTACAATCACTTTCTACAAATATAGCACAAGAAAGTTTCAATGTTGTTAGTTTCATCATAGATTTCAAAAAAAGTGCATATAACAACAGCCTCAAGTTTTGGAATTCATGAAAATGGTTCGGTGAGGTAACTCGCTGTGCTATAATAGTAAATCTAACTGAAAAATACGTAGTTTTTATTGTTTTCCCCACTGTATCAGACTTTAAGGCTATGCCTTTGGAGGGATTATTCCAATGTTACTGGCAAAAGTGGAACTCAAAATAGATTTGAAATAACTGGCCACTGTCCAATTGAATATATATTTCCCCCAAAATGGAAGGGACAAAGGTATTGGTTTATTCAGTATATTTTCCTCTTTATGCCATCTATCTAGCTGTATCGCTAAAAATCCAACCTCCTACCGATCGTAACACGCCAATCAAATTCGTAATTCTTAGTTGCTGTTTACGTTACCACGCGGTAAGCAGTAGGAAACATCAGACGAAAAGAAACGAAACCATACCCATTTTAACAGTGATTAATGGCACAAATTGTAATTATAAGAATTCAGATTCTCTTTGTGCAGACGGAACTCGAACCCGTGTCTGCAGCATTTCGCAACAACGCCGTAGTCAATAGACGTGACAACACGGTCTAAAGTATCAGGTAAAGTACACTCTAATTCACATCTTCCATCATGGCGCGCGGCTGGAGTAAGAAAGTACATTACAAGGCTCCTTAGAATCTGTGCCTTTCATTTATTCCTGTAATAATTTCTTGACGGTTCTATTTTGAATGCAAACCGGTGAACAATCGGTTTTATCTTGTAGGTGATTGCGGAATCATATTCAAAACGATATTGTGCAAAGTATCTATCAGGTGGGTTCCACCAGATCGAGCTCCGAAGTTTAGAACTTTATTTTCAAACGCAATTGTTTCAAATCAAATCGTGAACTTATTCTAGAACTGACTTAGGCAGCGTTGGAACGACATTGAACTGATTGAGAATTTCGATTGATCATTATACTCTAGAGAATCACAGAGTAAGGTGATTGATATTATCATAAATAATGGACAACACAACTATATTTTCCTGTTTTATTTGAACAATATCGTCCACTATCACATATGTTTGGCAGACTTCGTAAGATCGGAATATCGATGTCATTCATCAGCATATAGGAGAATTTTCACACGATTCCATTCAAAACCATAAAGGATAGATTAGATGACTTGTTAACTGATTCAGAATGAATCATTCTGTGGCAATCCACAGTACAGAATCAGTTCGCAATATGAAATACAAGCTTATGCTAAATGTCAATCTGAGTAGGCAGTTGAAACATCAGTAAAGGTCTTCAAGCAATCGTATGTTTGTATTAATTAGCGAGAGATGAAACACTAAAATTCCTCTTTCACTGACTGATACAAAATACAGTTTTTATTCCTCTTGTTAAATTTTACACTGTAGGAAAGGAACTGGTTGACAGCGCAGCGTGGCGCGAGGCAACGGGATCGCGACATCGTTGTGACGCCTCATAAAGTCGATAAATAACAACCTTATCGGGGAAGGAAGTATGCCACCCCTAACGTCGCAGGAACGAGTTTCGGAACGTGATCCTCCTTTTTGACACGTTTCTCGCCAGACGAATGGCCCTCGTCATATTCTGCCTTCCCCAAGGCCTGCTGAGGAATTACTATCCAGATTGTTCTCGACATAAAGTGTGATACTGTTGGCATCTTTTGCTCTCCAATACATGATAAACAAAATGCATAATATACTAGAGTAGTGGATGAGCTTTTCTAAGACCTTCTATATAAGGATAACCAAATTCAATCATATATATATATATATACCTATGCACCCGCCAATCTGTTAAGCATGTAATCTCACTAAGCATTGCAACGATTACGATAAAATCCAGGGTACGATATGATGTGAAGTTATAGTGGGCATGATTGCTATATTTTTGAAAGTCGACGCAGCTAGGTTTCAGATTATTTTTGGCCATTATCAAGGATTTCAAAAGGAAAATTCGAAAAAGTAGTCAAATTCCAAACATTGTCCTTTGAGTTTCTGATCATTATAGGGTATAATGAGAGCGCTCAAATATTTTTGGACCTGGACTTATTTGGTCATTTCTAAGCAGCGGGTTGTTTACTTCCCACGCATAAGCAAGGGAGGTAAACAGTCACGAAAAACTTCGAATTTGAGGTAATACGTTTCTATTTATCGCCGTTGATCTGTCTGTCTGTTGGCGGTTCGGTCACGATGTGGTCCCTCAATAATCCCTGCATCAACTTCAATGAGGTATGGTAAGTGATATAATGTGGGAATGAGGTAGGTTTTAGTTATTTCGGGGACGAAGCAGTGAGTAGAAAAAATGGGATGTAAGTCTTGAATAATTTCCAATCAGGATTAAAAAATTTGTTGCTACTCAATTTTGTTTAATAGTTTTTTTAAATAGTTAAAACTTCGTGTTCACTTGCTCCAATTATTTCTAATCACTATAATACGTAATAAAAACTCAAAAGCTAGTAGTTTGCATATTTGCGAATCGCTTTACACGCGGTCAAAAAAAAATTGAGTGTCGAAATGTTTCCGAAGGTCTGCTTTTTGTCACCGCACTATCGCTGTTACCACTGACTGTACCGATTTTCATATAGCAACATATAAATAAATACTATGGGCTAAGGACAATCCTTTTTTTTAAATCGCATTACATTCCTAATAAGTTGACTATTATCGATTAAAAAGGACAACACCTGATTACAAAAACATATCCGACCAAATAGATCTACTTCAATCCTGATACGTAAAAGCAGCAATAACCACGTTCTAAATATCATTACAACCTAACAACGAAACTATTTATTTGATATTTTTTCATACTTGTGTAGAAAGCCAGGTCAGTCAGAAAGATGCTACTTGCAGTATAGTCCTCACATCTATGTCGCCCAAAAATAGTCTCGCCTAAAGTATTTGTAGCTAGGAATAAAATTGCAAATTGAGTTTTTTGCACAATGACTCACAAATGGTCCCCATAAAATTATTTTGTGTACCAGAGAAAGATATTTTTGAACGAAAAACAGTATACCTACATCGTGGGCATTGATGAGTCAAACTACTTGACTCCATTTTTTACCGAGACATTGGTGAAGCTGGCTCAATCTGGCAACACTTTCGACATCCGTACAACATGAACGCGTGGATGACGTTGATGAATTGGCGATACGACGCGAATAAAGGCAATTTTTTCCCGCAGGAGTTTTTGTTGGTTTATGGGGATTTGTCGTGTACCAGGGGAAGAGGGTGCAGTAGGTTGATGGATGGATACCGAGAGTTCGCGAGATTTTTTCTGCAAATTTTACGGCTTCTGGGAGCTAGTTATCCAGTCATAGGTTATTTTTTGCTAGTTTACTACAGGCCGATGATGTAGTGCCACCAAATGGAGCATGACAGTCACCGGACCTCTAGTTGAATTGAAGTAAGTTTAACAAACGCATCTTCTATCATTCAATCAGTTCCTATATAACTAAGAAAAACTCAGACAACTTTTGAGTTTTTGGTAGCTTTGGACGACTTTCACCGGCTGCTGACGATGTTTTTGGTTTACGTGCTTAGTGATGTTTCATTCATTGTCACATTTCGACGAAAGAAATCCGTTTTATTTTGCTTGAACAGCGCTCTGAATCATGGACGCATTGTTGTTTCTGGTCCGGTGTGAGCAAACGCTGAACCCACATCGAAAGGATCTTGCGCATGCCTAAATGTCAATTTCAAATTGTGAAGACGCAACTTCATTTTACGGTCTCTGAAAACTATTTTGTAGATATTCAGAATCATTGGTGCTTGTATGACTGCGTTTAAATTCAGCATACCAGTCAGTAATAGTTGATTTTCCTGATACAGTGCCCCCATAATGCTTTTCAAACCACTGTTTGCCTTCAGCAGTATTTTTTTCCGTCAATAAACAGTGTTTTATCAAAACAGGAAATTTCTTTCTATCCATTGTCCCCAAAAATACAAAACTAGGGTCACCAAAACGACAGTAGCTGTCAGAATTCCATGAAATTACTGTCTGAAGGTTAGAACTATCCGGAAGATCGCGAGGCTGTCAACAATATTGCCATATTTGTGTGAAACGGGGATTCATTGAGCTATGATAAAATTATACATGTCTATCTGGTTCATCTTCTAACGTTTTGGTTGCCTTGGAGTTACAGTTCATTCTTTAAGTGACTCCAACAGCGTTATGTAAATCCAGCGGCTAGTTAAAATTCAACTCATTATTCACATGCATATGCAGAATGATTATAGTAAAAAATGACGTAAGAAGAAATTCAGATCTTTTCCATACTCCCAAGATTCAGTTTATGTGGATCAGCGGCTCTAAAATCCGATTTCAATACTCTGATAAACTGTTACAACTCCACGCGAAATATAAAGTAATCTTCTCCGACACCATTTGTCTGTTAGCTATTATAGATGCTACTAAAATAGAACCCAAAGCAATTAACCAGCTTAAGAAAAAGGTTGACTAGGCACTAGTCGGATTAACGTGCCACCATTACTAGCTAGCAAATCGATAACGGAACGGTAGCAAAATGAATAATTCTGCATTTTTTGTTTCACTATATTTCTAATCCAAGCAACAGGGAAGGATGAGGTCATGATATTGCATTATTAAAATATGAGATTTTGAAAACACGATCTGCCGCAAAAATATGATATCTGGCATCACCGGGTCACCGCTATTGTCTGGCTGAAACGCCCCCGAAAAAATACAGTTTAGTTTGTGATCTCAATGGATTTACGACGTGATTTCTGTATCGAGAATTGATGGCCACCTCAAATACATGTTTATCTATTTGGAAGGCGAATGTGTGAGCAATCATTTGCATCTGAAAAGTACTGACAGTTGCCGGGGTCAAATGTTCACATTCGCGGACATAAGTCTTTGCAGACACAAACCCTGGCGTTGTACCTCGAGATTCTAACGACACACGTAGTGCACCTAACGTCATTGCCATTCTAGATCGAATGAGCCTGCTTGTCTCAGTTGATTGGAGCGTCTAACCGGCAATCAGAATCCCGCAGCATTCCAGGATTCTTCTAAGCTTTCAAATGAGGATTCCTACCAAAATCTATTTCAATCATTTATAATTGTAACCTCCACAGTAGTATCGTTGATTTACGATTCCAAAATGTAGACATTCCAGTTCAAACATGTTCGTACCGCGCGGAAGTGGCCACTTACAATTCCTGAAACACAACGCAGGCACAGGTTCCCAGTCTCGATTCTGGATGCGATATATATGCCGAACTAATAAAAGAAGGAAAAGCCGAGAAAATAGTATTTGCAGGGGTGATTGAGCATACAAATGCCCGGAAGACGGAGCAGCTCGGTCGACTGGTCAACAGATGTGCGAAAGTGAGAAATACGACTAAGGGATAGACGCGTTTCATTGATGATTTTCCACATGCATTCCTGGACAAGTTATCAAGATGGCACTAAATTAATTAGAGACTGTATTAAATATTACGTTAAATTTGGTCTGTCCTCGCATCCACCATGTATGTACCTCACAGTGCAATGCCAATTATCAAGTAACTTAATTTTTTTGTATAAAATATACCTGATGAATATTATTGTGGTATAGAGAAACTTGTGGTTCAGAAATGGAAAAAACTAATATTTAATATGATTTCCAGGAATCCAGAAGTATTTTATACCTTTTTAAAAAACAATTTATTGATATATCTAGAAATTAACGAGTCATGAGTGGTATTTGGAAAGGGTTGAAATGGTAATAATGAATAATGCAACGCTTCTGCTTTAGCCTGGTTGATTCTAGTTTCAGAAATTTGCTTCATTCTTTATTACTGAACAAAGGATTTTCCTGAAGATTGGAGCAACTGATGCATTCCGTTTGAGTCTAGTCAGTAGCAAACTCAACCACCAAAGTGATTGGAGCCATGCCTACATTTTTAAATTATAATAATATAATAATAATTTAACCGTAAAATGTATTGAGTTTTATTATGTAGGAAAATTGCTTGTATTATGGTTTTAAATTTTATCATAATGTTTGTGTTTATGTCATATCATTCTTTTTCTGCAAACGGATTATCATGCTTTTCTAATACTTGTTCCATACTTTTTCATATATACCCCATGGTTTAGGTGGAAACCGCTCCAACTATAGAAGTTTCCTTTTTTGTTTCACAAATTGATGGCTGTGATCCATTAAATATAAGTTTATGTTTTTTCAGCAACTGTATACTCGTAAATGCTATATAAGATATGCCGTTACTTCCTATGTTGAACTTCGACAACTGAAATTAAAGGCCAGTAAGAAAGAAGGGACCTTTAGTATTACTAATTCCTCGTTTTCTGGTCACATCATACATTAAGCAGTATCAAAACACCGCACACATGTGAAAAACGAATGTATCAAATGAAAAGATGCATATTCAACGGCAGAAAGAAATCATTTTAAATCCTAACTGCGAAATAAGATAAATATTCTATAAATCTACTTGTTTCTTCTTGGGAATATTCAAATCTCGCTGCAAAAGTCGTTCAGCTTTCATTAATAAAATACAAAACTGTTCAAAGATTGACAGCCTGAAGATGATTTAAATGAGACGTGTCATGTGTTTGAATTACAAAATTTCATCTGAATGATGGAAGTATTCCACCAAATAAGACCCTCCACATTCCAGAATATCTGAGCCTGGTATCGTGTATTCGATATCTAAAATTACTAAGGTAAATGTAGATTTCCTGCACATGCGCTATGATTAACAAATGGGCAGTCCACCTTGTATTTTCTGCCAATCCAGTTACCTTATTTTTCGGAGAGATACTCTGTCTAAATGAAATACCAAAAACATACCGTACAAAAGGGCTTTTACAGTGCTTACAGCCCTCAATGTCTCAATATAAAGTCGTCCGAATGACCATCGCAATGAGTATTCCTTCAAAGTAATCCCCTTAGCGTCCAGTGAATCATCTTGAATCGCAGCTGGCGGTGCCCTAGCAGCCCGTGAAGAAATACAGCAGCCGTTCTCCCCCATTAGCAGGCCACAAACTGCCTTTTAAGGAGGATTTACGACACTAGGAATCGACACGGATCCTACACGAGTTATCTACGACCTACGTACCTCGTTCCTTTCCCCAGGCACAGGTACCTCTAATATGATTTAGATGTTACGGCTATAAGATTTCGAGGCTCGTGACTGGAACAGAAGTTGCATTCTGGAGGAGCTTTATCTTACAGAACTTCAATTGGGATTATAGTAAGAGGGGAAAAGATCTCAGCGGGGCGGGGGCGTACGTAAAGGGTGTTTTTATTAATGCCATGAAATTGGATTCATTTCAAGGACAATTTCATGGCATTAATGTTTGAAAATAATTTCGGGCATGTGGCCGCCATGGCTGGCGTGTACATGACGTAATCTGGAGGTACAGTGTTCATATACTCTTCGTAGTAAATCAGGCTGTATTTCGGCAATAACGCGACGATTTTTGACTTCTAAGTGCTTAATTGTTTCTGGTTTATCGGCATAGAAATGTGGTTTTACATATCCCCGAATAAAATAATCTAACGGTGTCAGATCGCTTGCAAGAGAAGGCCAGTTAACAGGTCCATTTCGTGAAATCAATCATTCGCCAAATGATTATTTAACTAAATTAATTCTATCGCCCGCTGGGAAAGTTGGTAATCATGTGTCTGCAGAGCTCACTGTTGACTGTAGCATTCTAATCATCATCAATTTTGAAATATACGGACCAATGATTCTACCGGCCCATAAGGCGCACCAAACGGTGATTTTTTCTGGACGTGATGGTTTTCGACAATGACTTCTGGATTATCATCGCTCCAAATTCGACACCGTAGCCATTCAACCAAAAGTGTGCTTCATCACTGAACAAAATTTTCAATCCGAATTGTGGATCAATGGCAATATTTCTTTCTGCCCATTCACCAAATTTACGACGCAAACGATGATCATCTGCTTCAATTCCTGCACAAGTTGGATCTTGTAAGCACGTAAACCAAGATCTTTACGCAAAATTGTCGATAAAGTGGACGAGCACAAGTTTAATTGCTGGACATGATGACGAATTGAGACATTTGGATCATCATCAACATTACGCTACACAGCAGCGATGGCTTGTTGTGTGCGTACTGTACGACGTGTTACGGGATGCGTATTATCGTTGAGAGTAAATGTCTTGCGAAAACGATCCATAGTTTCTCGAATTAATCGCTCTGATGGACGATTATGAGCACAGTAGAACGCACGTAATGCCCGATGTGTTTCTCGAACTGAGCCGTGCTTTTCAAAATAAATTTGAACAATATTCACACGTTGCTCCGGCGTGAGTCTATTTATGATGAATTGCCAAACGAAACTCGCCTCAAATTGACCCACAACAAACAGATCGGCTGTCACAGAAAACAGTGTTGCTAATTTAAAGTTCTCCGCCTCTAAAAAAACACCCGTTATGATGCAAATTACAATGAACTTTGAGAAGCTAGTTATGTTTTGTGGTATATTCTGCTGATAGTCCTAATTTCATTGTTTCAATTGCATATACTTGACATGGATCCTGGTGAATTCACTGTACAGATGCATAGGAGGATTTACCACAGTGAAAATGGACTCAAACTACACGAGTAATGTACGACCAAGATACGTCGGTCCTATCCCCGGAGGCAGTTAACTGCAATGTGCTCATATAAAATATTATTTTCTTTATAGAACAAAAAGCGGCCTAACTTGTTTGATAATGGAACATCATTTTATCTAACACAGACTGCAGTTTGTTGCCAATTAATCGTTTCATGTATTCCACAATCAAGACAATCAACAATATCGAAAAAATTAAATAAGTAAATCCTATTTACCATTTAACAAACAGCACTATAAAATAACAACTGTGTAATTTCTAGACTTGCGGATAAAAGACTATAGTTTAACTGTTTTCGATGACTACTCAGGCTACCTGTATGCGGACTATCTGAATCTTAACAGTATAGTAAAATCGAAAAGTCCAGCGTTGTATTTGCCCCACATATAATAATATAAATCCTAGCATAAGTAATCTCATCGAATACATCAACCATTACCATCATACGCCCTTAAGGTATTCTGGTTCCTAATATCTGGTTAATTGAAGACATAATTTCTATTTTTTGATCTCAATCCTGCTGATTACTGGTTGTAGGATATTCAAAAAATAGTGTTTTGAACACGATGAACGACGCAGCATTGCAAAGACAAGATTCTAATAGAAAGCAAATTGCTTGAGGTATACAGTTCAATGAAATCGATAACAGCAATAACTCTATATTACCTAAGTCACCATTTGATGTGGTTTCAAAGGTACCCTTATCATAGGATCATATTTTTTCAGGTGACGCAGAATGGAGAGACAGTATCTATAAATGTTACTGGTAAGCGATGGGTAGCTGCAGATGTTGCGCGATTACGCTGTATCACGGATAAAAAGGATGACCAAGCAAGTGATTGATGATTTTTATGCATGATAGAACATTCCTTTATACTAAACGACTTCTAAAATACTTGTTTATTCCTGTTATTCGGATCTTATCATAGGCAGACATTTTGTAAATGCATTTCCTACAAGATCGCCTAATATCAACCCAGTGGATTTCTGGCTGTGGGATATTCAAAAGAATAGTGTTCAGAATATGACAAACGATACTGCAAAAAGACTCTATTGGCGAGCAAATTGCCGCACTGCAAACAGGAATGCTGAATGATTCCGTCTACAATTTAGAAGATTAGTTAGTCATTAGTATTATTATTTCGGTAAAGTAAATGGCGTGACAATTTTAATATAGCGATACAAAATGTAGGATTTCAAAGCTAAAGTAGAAGCATATATTGAGCAGACATTTCCCTTTGTTCGGCCTCGCTACAAAAAAGCCATCCTCTCCTCATATGTGCGCATCTATCTGGCGGAAATATTTGTCATCCTGGCGACCCTTTCAGAGCCATTTGCGCCTCCCCGAGAATATGGAGGCAATTTATCCTTTCGAAGACTTTATTTCTCAGGAAGCGGTGACGATTGATTGATGGGATTCAGGTAAATATTTTACGTATAAAGTGCTCATAAAAGAGGGTAGTGTAGTTAGAGGTTTGTTTTAGTTACAAGGCGCTTGTGCGATGTGTATAAGCATATTCGAGCAATCAGTTTTGTAGCACTTTGAGGTGAGCTTGTCTATAAGTATTTCTTCACTAATAACATCTAACAAGCTTTTATTGAGTCTTCTTTTTCCGGATTTCTAAATGCGAATTATGTATCAGTTTCCAGAGTTTCCACCTTGCGGAGGAAGCAAGTGATTAAGTTGTCAAGCTACTATTAGTTTGACATATTCCTGTGTGACAGGATGTAATGAAACGTGATTTTCACTGCTTTCAAGACGTCAGGTTATAGATAATTTGAAAATAGTTCAATTATGAAGGACCGATGGCTCGAAAAATTTGAATTCCAATTTCCGGAATCAACAATAAGGATATTTAAAAAAAAGGTAAATACAGGATGTGACATAAAAATTTAGAAAATAATTTTCAGAATTACTTTAGTTCAGTAATGGTAAAGTAAAAAAACTAGATTTCCAAAGCAGACTTCGGCTGTTGACTGCCCTGACAGGCTTACGTCGCTTTCAGTCAGGGCAGGTTAATAAATGGTATCCAAATACTAGAATATTAATGAAATAGTTTTAATTATGTTATCACTTATGGCAGCGATAGACATTGCCCTGTATGTTTTTGGAAAGTATTTTTATACTTGCTCCAGTGTTATAAATAGCTTTCTATGAAATATTTATACCAGTTCTTATCATATTTAACAATAAAATAAAATTTATATTATTAATTGGGTACTTTATTCATATTTTGAACTTGCTAAAATAATTTAATTGTATTATGTTACAGGATTCCTATTTCTTCGGAAAAAGACTTTAATAATCTTATTTTTTTTTACTTTTTAGTATCAAAACAAACTTCAAGGAATCGCAATCACAAGACTCAATTTCTTGGTGTATCATATGTAACAACAGACTTAAGATTATTTAAATCATGTTGTTAGGATAACCATTCTATTTAATGCGTCATCACTACATCGATCTCTTCTTGTCAACCTTGAGCAATCAAGTTCTTCTACCTGGATAACATTGGGTATTCGTCTGACGATGGCGAGATTTAGTGATTTTGTGTTAATTTCACCTATTCATTTCAAATATTCAGAAAAGACTGATAAAATTATCAGTAATAAATTGACTCTTAACATGTTAAGAAATGAACTATATCTAGTTCTCTAATACCTGACTTTGAGCAAGTAGATCTGTAACTAATATGTTTCAGGTACTGACTGCAGTTTTAAATGTATCATGTGAAAATATATTATTATTCGGACAAATATAAACTCTTATTTTAGACGTACCAATGATAAAACCCCATTTTACTGGGCAAACTCACTTAAAGCATTTGATACATGCTTGCGATTCCGTTAGATAACACACCACCACCGGGTTGAAGATAAACTCCTGGCTGCAGATAAACTCCTACAGAGTAAACTAACAGCGCTTTTTAGGGGGTGCGTTACCGCAACTTTGCGATGCACCTTCCTTTCTCCTCCACCCGCTGTTACTTGTACTCCTCTTTCCCCTCCATGCCCCGGAGCATCGTCTGCAGATTCCTCGGAAAACTCGGTCGCTGTTCTCAAACTTCCTGTAAGTCTTGTGCTCCTATGTATCCTAAGACTAAGATTTCCCTAGAATATCCTTGTAAGCTGTGACAAGACAAAGATATTTTCCCATATTCAATATACACAATTTTCGTAAAAGTTGAATGATTAGTTTGATCGTATACTTGAAATATTCAGGAGTACACCCTACAATCAAATGAAGGTCCAAATTTGCATCTCTGAAATTCCTCATATATATTTGACTTTGATGGAAATTAGTTATGTATTGATACGATAAACGCATGTATCGTCCACATCGGCAATACTAGTAAGGTGCTGACTTTTTCCATTTGTAGGATATGCTTAGGTATAATTATGGCCAATCAGAGAAGGACGGATCAATTTCGATCAATCATGGGAGGATATAACAGGAATCCGACTAAAAATATTCAATAGATTTGTCAGAAATTGGTTAAAAACGGCAAACTTTGTATAAAAAAGCCCCACCTCTACATCTCGAATGGAAAATATCTACATTATCTACTGTAATTAAAGAACTGGGAAAGACAGAAAGTCTATCGCACTCCATAATTGCTTCATGGAGGAACTCGAGCCTGATGTATCGTAAGCTTTCTATAGGGTATGACATGATAATATGGCCTGACAGACTTCTGATCAAGCTCGCTACTCCTGCTGCTATTTGTGGTGGTGGATGAGCGTGCATCTTATACGTTTGCTAGCCAACCTGGCATCCTTTCTTCAACGTTCTTCTTGCTGTACATATGAGCTTTTGGAAATGATATATCATCCAATCTATAGCTTCGCAAAAGACAGCACCCTTATTTCCAGCATGAAGTCGCATGTTATTCAGGTCAATGTGAATATCGAGAAAATTATCAAGATCGAATCATGTTCAGGTTAGTTCAACGCACTGAACTACCCTGACAAAACAATTACATGTTAGTCTGACTGCTGTGGAGATACAGGTACACTTAGTAGACAAGTCGTCTTCCATCAGGCTCCTGAGGAATAATATCGAAAGCATTATACTTATCCTGGCACGACCATGTTGTCTGCCTTGCTAGGTTGTCGTCCTACAAACTGAAGATCCTTTTCCGCTCCAGAAAAATTATATACACCGGAACAGCTTTTGCTACTCTACAAGGCTCATCAGGTCATCGCTGAGATACTGCTTGCAAGTCTGGAGATGTTCTCTAAAGTAATCTTTTCAGCTTCTGAACACAATCCAGAAGAAAGCCTTACGTAGTGCATAAGCCTGATATGGCAAAGGACTGTCTAGAGCATCGAATAAAAGTATCTTCGACTGAGTTATTTAGCATAATAACGCCAAGGGTCAGCAGTACAAAAAATATTAGAGGGTCATATGGGCGCATCGTTACAATCTCAAATTTCCAACACCCCGAACGAACCTCTTCCAAATGTCATTCTTTCACAGAATTCCATGCGTTGTGAAATGGGATTCTAGAAAGTTTGTTCCCCAATAGCTACGACTTACAGCGTTTTTGTCCGTTTGAGTAGATATGTATCCCCTTGTGACTTTTATGGAGCATGATAGGCTTTATTTGTTTGTGAGAGGTTACCTATGAAAAGAATCCGAATCTGAACGATAAAATCTTAACTGTACACCTTCTAGCGAAGTAAATGATGCTTTTTTTATCAGTACGTGAAATGAAGTAATTTTGGAATGATGGATTTATTGGTTAGTGTTTCACCGTTTTGACATGCTGGTATAATGTAAAAGAGATTATAGGTCAGTTTTCTCTCTTCATTCAGTGCCTATCATCTATTGATGTTGGCGATCACAGGAGCCCATCGTTCACTGCCATACTGAATGGTTCTGCTGACGTTAAGCCTGTCCACTTTCTGCCTAGCCAGCCAAGGAATGCGTTTTCGACCAAGTTCTCCCTTGCTGTTGATCTTGCTTTGTTGTAAGATCAACTGCAGCAATCAGTACTTCGTTTCAAGGATTTTCCTGTCTTTTCTCAATCTTGCTAGAACAGCTTCATTGGTGACGTGTTGTACGTATGACACTCGCAGCATTGGCCGGTAGCACCACATTTCGAAAGCTTCCAATCGCTTACAGGCATTTTCAGAAAGGCTCCAACTCTCTGCATCGTCATTACCAATCACCAATGATTAACTATTTCTATTTCTTATCTGGCCTTCATTTTAGTTCTGGTACAGATACAGCAGACGTTTCACGGAATTGTTGACTCACATATCTGGCGTAAACAGCCACAACCTGTTAAATCTAAATAACGATAAAACATCAGTCCTGCCTACGCCAATGTCCTGGATGTTTCAACCGTTCCTCCTTTTTTCTCACGAACGTTAGCGAAAAAGCTTACAATTGTAACGGAAACTTTTATATTTATGGCCTGACTTTTATATTTACGTCGAATCAATCCACAATTCTCAACGGCCGCGCCTAGCGCCACGCCGAGGTGGCGAACTTTTTCCAGCTGCTTTTCTTTATTCCCTTTCCTGTCGACACACAGCCAAAAGTTTTCACATTTTCGCTGAGAGTTGAAATTTTATAACTGGGCTACATTATGCAGCAGCCAGGCGCGTCTGGTCACGATCTCATGTCGTTACACCTTTGCCTTTATATCCAATTTGAGAAAGTATTTATTATAGATCTTCCATTATTTTATGACTAATATATCTTTGTTAGGGAAATGTTCAAAGTTTCCAGGACCTGCACGATTTTTTCAAATAAATCTGAAATGTATGTTTCTGGCAGTTGAAAGAGAAATTAAAGAACTTGAGGTGAGTAAGATCCCGAAAAACGTTTGGTTCTGACGGTACTTGAACCCGTATCACGTCAGCGCGCAGCAGCAGGGTTGGAGACATGGGTTCGAATCCCGTCTGCTCCATGTTCTTTCCAGGATGCATCTCACTCCAATTTGTTTATTTGATATCTCTTTTATGTGTTTACACAGTTTTCCAGGTGGTGGCACCACGTGGCAACGCATGCAGCGATGTGCAAAGCGTGAATGAGAACGTACCTTACAAGGTATCTCAGGTCGTCTTGTTGTTGCGGTGTGGTGGCACATCGGCTCTCACTTGAGCACGGGATACTGTAGACACGAGTTTGAGTCCCATCCCCATAAAAAAGACTTCATTTTTCTCAGCGAAATTTATGTCTTAAATCTCCATTTGCTGTAGAGGTTTCTTTGTAACGACTCCATTAATCATATTATGAACAAATAACAAGAAATTTATTAGCAAAAGTCACTAACATAGGCTCCTTGTCCGATATCAAAACATGCTCCATGAGCCTATAAATGGCATAAGCGGATCAACAGTTTCCCTATTCGGATATCTGAAAATTGAGAACAAAGGATGCATTACGGGACAGATGCCCAATATCAGCCACACTGCATATTTTAAACATCATAAGGCCCCATATGCCATGAATCACTTATATGCAGGTTCTGTAATATAAATAAACATTTTTTAGCACTCCAATAGAACGACAAGGTAAAGAGTAGCTCAGCTAGATGAAATAAAGAGCTATCCATTCAAATATTATACGTATAAGCAAGTCGTGCTGATGAGTAGGTGTAGGAATCTATATTTTCAAAACTCACGATTCTTTCAGAAATTTTAAATTCATAGCATAGGTAGGTAGCATCGCCCTGTAGTTTTTACTTATTAAAAAAAATCTATAAAGGAACAAAACAATTAATGGCACTTAACAACAAAAGCCTGAAAACCTGTAATATAATAAACGATAATAACATACCCAGTTAAATTTTGTGGTGGCCCATATTTGGACTAGTTCCTCCCCTGATATCGATTCTGTCTCAGCCGAATAATTCATTCGTGCTTCCGACACGTGTTTCGCTGATTTGTTATACTATCTTTGACTGGTTCATTTGAGTATTTGCTCTAGTATATGATTGTCAATCTTTTGACACAGTATCAGCAATCACTACATAGTTATACGAATTGCCAAACCATATTTTAAAACCAACAGGTGTTTCGTTAACTAAGTCAGCATCTTCAGTATAAGCTTCAATCTTCACCTGAAGATGCTAACGTAGTTACTGGAACACGTATAGGGCAATTATAATGTGACAGGTGGTAAAGCTGTGTAGTTTTTCTGTTTGCTTTGTAAACTGGAGCTAATCAAATTTCAGAATTAAATGCTTCTATTGCTATAATACGTATTCTATATATTCATTTGACAATAGCTATTTTTTGTTGCGATATTTTAGCATATTTTCATGGTTGATCAAGTATATATAATATACGGATTTTCAAAAGCATTAGCTGTTTCATGAAAATTGGTCCAATGGTTACTGATATCATCCCAACAGACAGACAGAGCGACAAAAATGATTGACAGAGATTAGTGCGATGTTGATATTAAAAAGATGTACTTCACCCACATATAGTATCGACATCCATCACAGAGTTCTCTGAATACTTTTAATTTGCAGTAATGTTACACCAAGCAAAATTTTTCCTTAATAAGTTTTAAATTTTTTTGTGCATTAATGAACTCGTCGCCATATAGTTTCACTTTACATGACAGAAATAATACTACAATGAACTATATAATTGTTTAGTTCCTTGAGCTCCTAGTTCAGAAACTTTTCTCGGAGTGTTCTTAATTTTTCACCTGAACTGAAGCAGGTGCAGGTCACCTACAGAAAAAAAGCGTTCTTCAATCCTTCCTGGATAAGCTGTACCGTTACCTTTGTCTACGTTCGACCTTTCGCAAACTCTGAGAACTCCTTGATACCTACAATCACCTACAATCAAAATTACGATTCCCTGGGGCTAGCGTTGTTCTGCCAAAATAGTGACGATACCATTTCTCTAATGATCATAACTAGTAGAAGTGATCTTCGACGTAGTAAATGATCCGCGTTATCCGACTGCCAAAACGATTTTTTTATCCAGTTAATATCACTGGCTTGACCTTCCCTGATGGACATATCTTTTCGGTATTAAGGGGACAGTTGTTACAAGAATTATGATAAGCATATAGGAGGATAACTTGAAAACATACATAAGAGAGGAAATGAAATCGAATACTAGAAATTACCGTTCTCGCCATGGCGAACTTCTAGCACCACAAAGGAGCCTCTTCTAATTGTAATTATCAGGGAAGCACCTTCAACAGCTCATTTCACATTGCTGAAGTTTTCTGAAAGGATGACATTTGGAAGAGGCTCCTTGGAGATGTGAGAAGTTTGACTATTCTTGTTTGAATATCCTTGCATGAAGGTAGAAACCGGGACTAAAATTTTACATACTGGGGAAGCAACTTCGAGCAGGTCACTCCACAATGTTGAAGGAAGAATGATATTTGGAAGAGGCTCGTTCGAAGTGCTGAAAGTTAACCCTAGCGAGGATGAGCCCTTTTAGTACCCATTGCAATGATGGCTTTTGGTGTTGTTACAAGGCCTAGGTCCAATAATTGCCGGTTCTCCACCTTATCATGAGTTAAGAAAAACATTACCAGAAAAATATTTGTTTATATAACCTGTTCTATCCCGCTGTAGCGCTTGGAACAAAGTCATCCAAAAATAATAAAATAAATATTTTTCGTCTGTGTTTTCATTAATCGTGATATTGATTTTATGAGCATATGACATAATATATTACCCCAAATAGGATATCTCAACGAGTTGTCGAGTATTGGGATTGCAAATGTGAAAGTCGCTGTTTGGGAGTTAATGAAAACATAACGTTACATTACTGAACACATATAAGCATTACAATGATAGTAAGATGAGAGCTTTGCAGACTAGAAGTTATTGTTCCGGTTAATCTTTTTCTCCTTATAAGTTTTGGTTGCTGATAATAGCAATGCCTGCCATGGGATTTTGAAATTATATGTTACTATTGATGAGAACCATCCAGAAGCTTGATGAAATAAGACTCCGGTACTAGGCGTACCTTCATTCTCATGGTTTTTTTATAATAAAATGGTGATGGATGGACTACTATAATATATATAGAATTCGAGGAGAGTTTTCTGGATTGATTAATATTAATGGAATAAGGAAAGGTATTTTCTGATAGATTATTTCAAATTTTCAATATCCCAAGAAAAACAAACCACTTGTAACGGCCTATTTTGATATACCGGGTGGTCCATTTAACATGAGACAGCCGTATAGCGTGAAAACAGTGAGATTTTTCATGAAAACGCTCTGTTTAAAGTTTTTGGGTGCAATGGGGAAGAGGTTAATGATGACTTTTATTTTCGACATTGGCTGCGTTTTCAATTTTTTTTTCAAGGTCACCGATGTTTCTTTCATGGGAAGATATACTTTTTAGTTGCATAATCTAACTTGAGTAGATAAAAAGTAAAACATTTGTGCTTTTTCGAAATTTTTCCGTACCGAAACGGTAGACAAGGCCGTTATCATTTCTTTGGAGCACTGTTGGCTGAGTCGTATTTTCTCAATGGGTAAGAAATTGAATAGAATTGAATTGTTCTTAGCTTGTTCGTTGTTCTCAGATAAATCTGATTTTACAAACCATGATGAAGTGAATCGGCATAATATGCACTACTGGTGTGTAGAAAATCCGCAATGGTTAACAAAGTAGTAGTAGTGGGGAGGCAAAGCCTGGCAAGTAGGCCACTTTTGGCCCTTTTTGCCGACCCATGGTTAACAAAAGTGGAACATAAGCGGCCTTCGTTGGTGAATGTATGGTGCGGAATAATTGATGAGAGGTTTATCCATATTGTATTAAAGGCACATTAGATGGGTAAAAATATCAACACTTTCTATAGCTCCATTTGCCACTTCAAGGAAGGGCAAGAATTTGGTTTGGACATGATGGTTGCCCTGCTCATTATGCCATAATTTCCTGGAAAGTGCTGGATCGGGAAAGAAGTTGTTTATTCTAGAAGCTCCCACTACATTGGAAAATATGATGTAACGTATAGGATATGCTTGTAGAGCAATTAATAAAGAACTTTTCCTTGGGTGTCATGAACATTTTATAAAATGAATTGATAAGTGTATCGAAGTTGAGGGGTTCCCATATGATAATTACGTTATTTATACTTCCGTGAGAAGAAGAGCATTTCAGACAGGCCATCTAATTATTGGAAAATCTATAAAATGGATAAATATTGTTTTTTTATCTACCTAAGCTGCAATCGGATTTCAAAATTGTGTGAACAAAATATATTTGTTTTTTCTCGTGAATTAAGATTCTGCAATAAAAAAGATATGTTTCCATTGAAAATGCTGTCAATGTCGATAAAAGACGTCACCATTAACTCTCACCCATTGCCCTCAAGAACTTTCATCTGAACGTTTTCATCTAAATGCCAACCGTTTCCGCGCTATACGGCTGTCTCAAGTTAAATGGACCATCCGGTACCTATACAAGATGACCTGGATGGAGCGAGAAGCAGCAGGTCACAACTGGCAGCCTCAGAATGTGGCATTTTCATGTATGATTGCTCAGAAAAATATTCCATTTGTTTTTCTGTAGATCGTAAAAAAATAGGTTTTGGAAAAATATGTTCTATTATCTATAGAATGGTGAACCTGACAGTATTCCGTACTTTTTGGGAGGTCGATCTAGTGGCAGCAGAGCATACTGTAAATGAAATAGAGACTCACAGCTTTTGTCAGGCTGCCACGTTTATTCTAACACTTCAGTTTGTCCGCTTCTTGTTAGACAACTATCAATGCTACAAATTAGTACATTATACCTGAATATGGATGATAAATAATTACAAAAGCGATATTTAGCATTTAAAAAAGTTTAGTCAGTTAACTGAATGTTTTTAATGGATTCCAAAACTCTACAATGGAGTTGACTGAGCTTTTGGAAATTTAAAAAGCATTGATTTCTTAATATTAGGGTTTTTTCCAAAAAATACTTAAGGTCTTTCAGTATTAATATTTTTTTACTAAAATCCAAAAGGTTAACAGCTCTAAAACCCGATTCAAATGTTACAAAGTGACTATTGAGTGGAGAGTACAACATCAGCCTACTTGAAGCCGTTCCTTTTTTCGATGAATTAATACATCTAGATGGCATACGACTGTCGTCACATACGTGAAATTAATCAGAAGCAAAACCTACCGAAGGTTCAGCCGCAATAGCAAACCTTCATCACCCTCTTATCATTGCATCTGTGTGATAGAATTAACGACCTTCCCCTTAAAGGGTCGCTTGAAATAACGCATGGGTTAATTTCCCTTCACGATAAGTCCGACAGAGGTCGCCATGTTGGCTGCCGATGAAAATGAACTTAATCGTCCCCCGAGGGGCGATCTGGCGACGAGGGATGCATAGTTCCCTTTCTATTATTCCGAGAAAGAAAGGATATAGGTGGTGTGCTAATATTAGGAAAGTTCGGAGCTGAATTCATAATCGGTTATGGCTGAGGAGAGCTCATGTAGTGGTCAGTAGGGTGCGAGTATCAAATGTCTCCTCCTATTTTAAAGGATGGTTGTATCAAAAGCAAGTTTGAAAACAACCAGCTTCTATTTTATACAGATATGTATTCATGTATACATATATGTAAGAAGAATATATGAGACTTATAGTGATGCCATCAAAACCGAAATTAGACATGATATACAGGAAATAAAAAAAGAAAACTCAAAAATATTGAACCATTTAAATCAGCAAGAGACAAAGATAGAACAGCTGGAAAAAGCATATAAGGATTTGGAGCAGGAGAATCTACAGCTAGAAAGGGTTATTCGAAAGAACAACATACTAGTATTCGGACTGGATGTTGATACAAGCCTGCCTGATTTCAATGATGTCGTACTACAGAAACTGGATACTCTGTTAGGAACAAAAATATGTACTGAGGATTTGAAAAATATATATAGCATTAAGTCACAGAATAGCTCTCCGGTAAAAATTGAATTTATATCAAACCTTAAAAAACAAAGAATATTCCAGAACGTACATAAACTGAAGGATAGTAGCTTGTTTATCGTACACGATTTGTGCCCAAAAGACCAAAGAACCAACAAAATCCTTCAAAAACACCAGAAGGCAGCCAAAGCTAAAAATTATGCTGCCAAGATAATTGGAAACAGGCTGATAATCAACGGCGATTCTTACACTGCTGAAGAATTAGAAAATGAGAGTCATACTGTGCACTCGGATATTAAGAGCTCTCCTACTACGCCCACGGCTAACACTATCGAAGATGATGTAGAAATTGTTGACAAACATGTTAACACTGGACCAGTCAATGCAGTTCCAGGGAGCAGTGATCCACGACCCAGTCTTTCACCTGGCACCAAACCACCAGCAAAAAAAGCAAAACAGGAACCAGTTAAACAGACTTTAATCGACCACATATCGAGAAAAACCAGACAGCAGAGCCAGACTAGGTATAATAAATAAAATTGTTCAATAGTGCTTTTCAATTGTATTTTCAATTCCCTTACATTTATAAGAGTAAACTTTAAATCGAAAGAAACTTTATTCCAGTTATTTTTTGCTTAATATAATTTACTATGGCGCATAAAATGTCTAATGAATTATCAGTTGCACACCTAAATGTACGCTCATTATTCACTAACTTTGACAACTTTATTGACTTGGTTCATAATGGTGACTATGATGTGTTGGATATCTCTCAAACTTGGTTGAATGAAAATACTCCTTCAATTTCTGTTAGCATTAGAGGTGGTGGAGTAGCACTATATGTGAAAAGTAAATATATTTGTCGTCAGATTGTATTTAATCTTCCTATGGAAGAGTTAGAACACCTTTTTCTGGAAATAAAAGTTGGTCGACTTACATTGGTTGTTGGAGTATTATACAGACCTCCCACTCACTCTGCCTATCAATGCATTGACACCATGGATTCCATATTGTCTGATATTATGTCAAAATATGATAACGTAGCTATTGTAGGGGATGTTAATGTAGATATGTTGAGCACTAATAATTTGGGCAAAAATTAATCTTCTGCAGAGACTATAAAAACTTTGATCATGAGAAATTTTGTGAGGATGTATTATTGACACCATGGAATAATATCTTATATATTCAGAGTATCGACGAGATAGTTGCTGCATTCACAGATTATATTCATGACCTCTTTAATAAACATGCGCCAGTAAAGAAAGTTAGTTAAAATCATCATGAAGCGGAGAGATGAAACCTTACTAGATTTTAGACGGCACAGGACTGCGGAAACGTATAATGTTTATAAAGAAATGAGAAACGTTGCTCTAGCAGCATTAAGAAGAGAAAAACAGGTCTACTTGGAGACTATGTATCGCCACAAAGATCAGAACAGGTTTTGGAAAACCCTCAAGAGATGGAACGTTCAAAGATCCGGTGAGACACAGTTGCCTGAATACCTTAAAGATTTAGAAGCAGTGAATAATTATTTCACTAGCGTTTACAAAGAGTCCCTTGGTGATACTGAAACCGTTAGTCATTATTCTAATCATACTCTTAATGATAATGTTTCGTTTTCTTTGGCAGATCCTAAAGATGTTGCTAAAGCATTACTGTCAATCAAGTCTATGGCAGTTGGTACTGATGAAGTATCCTTAACTATGCTTAAAATGTGCTTGCCAACTATACTACCTGATATTACCCACATTATCAATTGTTGTATAGAAACGGGATATTTTCCTAATAGGTGGAAAGAAGCAATAATCGTTCCCGTTCCTAAGAATTCAACACCGTCGAATCTAGCTGAATTGCGTCCAATTAGCTTATTGCCTATCTTATCCAAATTGCTTGAAAAGATACCAATACCAGTTACGTAGTTACTGCAATGAATAGTCGATAATTCCGTCACATCAGTCTGGTTTCCGGGCTGGCCATAGCAGAGCCACATCATCACTCGGTATTACCGATGACATATTTAGAACACTGGATGGAAAAATGGCCACAATATTAATTGCCCTAGACTTTTCTAAGGCCTTCGACACCATTAACCATGGCTTACTTTGCGCCAAGCTGCAATATTATGGCCTGGATGAGACATCAATGAAATTTTTTAGATCATACTTATCGAATCGTATACAAAAAGTGAAAATTGAAGATAATGTATCAGAAAATAGGTGTATATCGTCGGGAGTCCCGCAAGGATCGATTTTGGGGCCTCTTCTATTCACAATTTATACTGCCGATATTCAAAACAAATTGTCTCATTTCCAAATATCAACCTATGGAGATGACACACAGCTAATTTATCATTTTAACCCCGAAAATTTTTCAGATACAGTCAATATGTTGAATGAAGATATTGAAAATTTTGTTAAATTCACCAAGAATCATAATCTATCTTTAAATCCAACTAAATGTAACGCAATGCTATTTTGCTCGAAAAAGTTATATACTAATTTAAAAATTAAATTAAATTTAAAAATTATGAATAGCACTTTGCAATTTGCAGATACATTAAAAAGTTTAGGAGTGACATTTGACCAAAACCTGAGGTTTCATTCATATGTAAGTAATATTACACAAAAATCATATTTCAAATTGAAAATTTTATATTCTAGTAAGAACATTCTCAGCCACAATGTAAAAAAAACTTATGTGAAACATTAATCATGTCAGTTGTTCGCTATTGTGATGTCTTGTATTACGTTTGTCTAGATACTGTAAACAGAATGCGTCTGCAAAAAGTGCAAAACTCTTGTTGCAGGTTTGTTCATGGATTGAAAAAGTATGACCACATATCAGCTAAACTTCGGGAAACTGGTTGGTTGACAGTCGAAAAAACTGTACAATTGCACTACATCACCTTGGTGCATAAATTGGTGACTACTTCCACCCCTCAGTATCTGTCTGAGAAGCTTTTCTTCAGAAGGAATGCACACTCCCTAAACCTAAGGCAAAGAGACTACCTCACCTTCCCTCGCCATCTTACCACATTATTCCGAAGATCCTTCTCTTATAATGCAGCTAAATTATACAATCAGGTGAATACTGAGCTCAAACAATGTACGCTTACAAATTTCAAGAAAAAAATGAGACACACACTACTAGCCGAGTAAATAGTCGCTTATCCTTTTTTTTTCTTCTTCAAACAAACATATTTCAAATGTTATAATTATAGTTTTAGTTTTAATTATAAATAGGGTTAAATGTAAGAGTAGCCTTTGGCTAAATTTCGCCCTAATAAAGACGTATTATTATTAAAGTATTCAGTAAACAGACACCACTGCACGTCAAATGCATATGTATGATTAATCATCGATATCTAACACTTATCGAGGATTACTAGGATCAGAAGTGATGATAGAACGTCTTTTACCATCCCCTAAGAAATGCTGAAATCTCCCACTCCCCCTAACCTTAACCCTGACGCCCAATTTTTCAGCCCTCCTGACACATTTAAAAATGATCAGGACCCTTAATAAAAACGAGATTTTAGTTTTCTTTTAGTTTTTTGACAATCATTCCACCACAAGATATCATTGAAAACTTATCCCTCATCTCCAAGGGTCGAGCACTATGACGCAGCTTACGAAGTCAAAGGTCCCAACAATTAAACTGCCTTGAAGCCGCAACAGATCCGATTTACGAAATCTATGAACGGTGAGCTGATTCATAGCGACAATATTTTCAATGTACCGTTATCTTTCACATCAAAAGCTAACATACTGCCATAGTGAGCGACGCTTGGGGATGAGTGTTGATATTGCTATCATATCTTTACCTGGGTTACGTATATGCCACCCAATTGCTCTCCACAGTTAGACCGCCAGGCTATACTGAAGAGTCTAGGCTAAAGACGAAACAAGCATCTCTATAGCAAGTCTGATGCACATTGGAGGGCATACACTTTGTGAAACACTTATTTTAAGATAATGTTGGTAGTACATGGCCCTAATTCAGTATTTATATTAAAGGAAAAGCTAAAATTGATGGTTCATAATTATTAAAGGACGTCATCTCCTCCTTTAACAAGTGACATCATATTGATGAATAGTTCTTCAGTTATTTTCATCAGATTGTGCCTACTGCGAGGTTAAATGCACAACGATACTTTATCTGTCGGTTCTCACTGCCACCTGTCTTTTTTGGACCTTCTAACTGCAGATTTGTATTCATTCACCATTTATCGCGTATTTTCTGACACTTCAAACATAAACCAGACCAAGACACGGCTATCATCCCTTATTCCTGAAAATAGCATCTGGTGGGTTTGGAGTGGATCCACCTAATTATTCCGGCGGAATTTTCGTGCCAAAAAGTATTCGTTAATGATGGACGACTGCACTCGAATCATCTGGTAAATTAGCGTCAACTGCGGGCGGACGAATACAAGAATTAGCAAATTGAGTTCGGGCAACATCCATTTATTATTTTACGTTAAAATTGTTCTTTTGCGCTTTGCGGGAGCAGTGGCGTACTGAATAATATCGCAGAAGTCGCATATTCAATATCTGTACGGCTGTACCTTAGATACGAACAACGCGCGTCGTTTAAAATTCCGAAGAAAAATTGTGTCAAGTAGATCGATGTTGAGCTTTTCACGTAACGGTATCACCTTATAATAAGAGAGTAGATTTGGAGGGTATTGGAACTTGTTTAACTACTGAAAGACCTCAAGTCTGATATGATTCAAAATTCCCACAATTTCTAATGTTTTCAAGACCGTTCGGAATAAAGTGGCAACCTGACAAATGACGGGAGCATCTGTCTATATTATATTTATATGCTGCGAATTCGACCGTTTGTCAGTATCCTTTGAGTGGTAGACCGGATTTATCGCGCGTTGTCATATGGATACGTAGCTTCAGGATTACTCTGCTGCCTCTGGACCAATAGCTAATAATGTACGGAATACTACTGGTATCAAAATTTTATAGACGTTACCTTATTTCTTTTGAGATTTCTTAACGACAGATCACCTCAACCATAATAATTAACAGTTTTCAATGCTCACATTACTTTCTGACCGGAAGGATCCAACAAAACGGAAAAAGAGGGATACCAAACTGAAGCCTTCGCTATCATTTGTGGCTTGGAACAGCTATTGAGCGTACCAATAAAATTCTCCGACGACAATGGAAACTTTGCTAGACCTGGATCTCAAATCCCGCGATCTATTAAGTGAATATATCCGCTCCACTAGGAATATCCATCCCCAACACCATTTCAGTCCTCTGTAGAGTACCACACCATATCACCGCATCTGAGACTGATTGGATAGCTTCTCAAGGACTTCTTAGAGTTGGTAGTTAAAGCAGCTATCAGCTGATTTACCCGCCAGGTAAAATAAAGGCCATTCATTATTATTATATCTATGTATTATTTGTGGTGGTGCTGCTCGGATGTGTGGCGATGGAATGTGGAATACGTCTACTGAATGCGCCTAACATTTGGACAAAAGACACAGAAGAATATTGGAGGAGGGTAGCTGATCCTTCCCTATTCTATAGGTATTATCATGACAAATGTTCGATCGAGTTATTTTGTATAATAACATAGCATGTATCCAAGGCCTGAAACGAGCCTCTACCAAAATTCATTCTTTTGAAGAACATTAGGCATTGTGAAATGGTTGGTCGGGTAGTTTGATTCCCATGGGGATAATCTACAGCAATGTGAATAGACATTTATGCTCTCGCAGCGCTACTGAAAGCGCGATAGTTTTTCTCCCTTTGCAAAAGGATATCCCTCAGAGAAAAAAGACAGTGCCAAGAATTGAAGGTTGTATTTTAAACTAACTAACTGATAATGATTTTACAATTCTTTATATTTCTATCGAGGCTGTCTAGGTAGCCGAAACGTTAATAAAGCTATGACACCAATCACATGCTTCAATTGCCCTTAAAGTGCCAGATGGATTTTTTCTGATTTTTTGAAAAAAGGTTTCTGAGAATTTGTAATAAATCATGATTTTTGCAGATCCTTCAGTGTAAGGGTGTTATATATATATATATATATATATATATATATATATATATATATATATATATATAACACCAGGAGCTACAGAGGGCAATATGTTAATATATACTATGAAGGTATTAATTGAAAATCAACAGAAAAATAAAAAAAGGTATTATTTCACATTTTGATTCAAGATGTATTTTGTGGTTTCTGAAATAAAACATTCAATGCACAGTAATCGACGTCTGCTCAAATTATCAACATCTTCGCACTCGTGCTCGTCTCCAGAATCCTCATCCGTAGGATTAGTTGGATCTGGTGGCGCTATATACAATGCTTATATGCTGTAATTTATTCCATCAACTTCGCCAAAAGCTATGTCAATTGCTTCTTGAACAGAAAGCCTCTTCTCAAGAATATCAGCAAGCCTTCTGAAATACACAGAAAAAAATGATTCTTATAATAGTGAGATAAAAATTGAATTTCAAATCCTGATTTGATTGTAGTAAATTAACAGACTGATCTTGTTAACTCAATTTTTATCGATACACTATTATAAGGTTCTATCTTTGTATTCCATTTTAACCTACTTTTGAAATATCTCAAGTTGTACAATGTATTAAGGAGAATGAAATAGCTTAAGGAATAGAATATCTAAAAACTTGAAAAATCTTAAAAAATATTATGACATGAACTAATTTAAGGACGTTTTGAGGGCGCTGGTTAAGGTTTTGTAGGGGTTTCCCTTAATACTACTGCAAATGATATTAAGTGTATGCTCTCCACAATGCATTAGACCTTCTATACTCGTAGACATGCATGTTTCGTCTTTAGCCTAGACTTGTCAGTATAGCCTCGCGGTCTAAGTGTAGAGAGCAATCGGGTGTTATATACGTAATTCAGTAGAGGGTATGATAGCAACATGAACTCATCTAAGTGTCGCCCTCTATGGGGACGCCCATTGACATCTGACGAAACATCTGTTGCAGCTTCAAGGCAATCCAGGTGTTAGGACCGTTGGTTTCGTAAGATGTCAATGGGCGTCCCCATAGAGGGCGACACTTAGGTGAGTTCATGTTACTACTGCAAATGTAATCGCCAAAACGGATTTCTCCTAAGACAGACAAAAGATGGAAATATAAATAAATAAATAGAAAAATAGCGAGACAGGATAAATAGTGTGCTAGATTTGAAAGCTCTAGTTTCGTTTCCATGATAGGATCTAGTTAGCTAGTTGGCAAGTAATCTGGGTAGCCTTTGTTAAAAGTCAAATCTGATATTCCGAAGATAATTTAAATATAAATCAGAGCGCGTCGCTGAAAGAAAAATAGTATCATATGTGAAACGGTGTGTTAAATACAAAATCCTTTTATCTGAACGATGTAAGAGTTTTACTAAGTAAGAGAATCTACAATTTACAAATCCTAGTGTCATTTGTGTCTTTATATTTTACCGTTTTTCTTTATATTATATAAATTACCTCAATCCTTAATTTTCGCGTTGGTTCCTAATTATCTGTATATATGACCGTATTTCTCGGTGTTTCCTACCCTACCGTTCGCAAGGAAATAAATCTCACTGCTTGCGTCGGGACGGACAGTTTAGTGCTAGTCGTTATTTTCCAGTTTCGTTCCTCGCTTCCCGATTTCCTCTCCCAAAAGACCACGATCTGTTGACTTTAATCTCGATCTCGGGTTTTGCTACCGGTCGCTCTATATACGCTTCATTTTTTTCTCTGGTCAGATAAATGGATATCCAGCTAGGAATTGGACAAGGGGTATTTTTTTTCTTGATTTGCTAGCACCACTCTTCTTAAACCTATATATTGTGGTGTATTGTATGTTAGGCCCAATTCTTGAGTGACGGGGATATGATTTTTCTAAGGAAATACGAAACCTTAGAACAAAATGTTTACAACCTTCCGGTGACATAACTGACTCGGAAGTAATGCGAAAGCTGTAAGCCATCAAAATTTGGTCAAATAATGAATCTTAGAAATAACCTTTCAACCCCTCCGACTTGTGAAGAGTGAGAATATTGGATATGTGCTTAGTTAGCCGGAAACTGCTTTCAAATCAATTTTCGTTTCATTACAGTTTTGAGGACAAGTTTGAACGTAACTCTTTGCTCGCATCCCGTATTGGCTGCCTAAAAATCGAGATGCCACATTTTGATTCAGGCCTAAGTTCACAAAGTGCACAAATACCTGTCATCAAATGAACACAGAGCAAGCTTTCACAAACTATCACATAGGGCACAAGGGGTTAAAAATCATAAATGGAATGTACGGTAGCAAATTATAAACAGCAGCACAAACACGGACAGAACGGTGAATGAGTCACATTGATTGATAGTTGTCACTCGCCACAAAGCTGCTAGATTGAACATAAACAATATTTTCGAGGAAAAATTGTATTATGGGCACTTTCGGCTAACGGGTCGATGGACGACGAGTTACCAGGAAAGCGCCTGTCAGCTTAGGTAGAGACTGTAGAAAGCGGTGTTTTGGTTAGTAGAAACGTATGTAATGTCGCGATGGTCATCGAAAAATCGCCATACTCACTGTCTTGCGGAAGGAGTTTTTCATTTTTAAATTCAAATTATGCAAATACTGGAACGATATCTTGATTGTTGGTATGAATGATAAAGATGGAGTATTCAACCAAAACTATACTGTTCTACAGCATAAGATGAGCAGTAAGTATCTGAGATAGGGATCGCATGTTTAAAACACGTATCTCAAACTTATTGAAAAGTTATGCTCCAGACGGATTCATAGAATGCGAAATTCACAAATAAAATGGAACAAAGAATATAACTTGGTGAAACAAGTGACACATAATCTGACAAAGAGAGATGGCTGTATCGTGATGTTAAAAGCCATACAACGGTGAGAGCTAGCGCTTGTAGGCGATGTGAGCACTACCAGTTTTGCCGTCCCGTTAAACACAGTCAATGTCATTTATTAGACTTCATTATGACGCATTTGTGCTAACCCTTTAACGTTCAGGCTACAGCTCCACGATAAATGAGTTATCCTGTCACTCGCATCAGTCGCAATATCTGATAATGAGTCAAATCAGCCTCAAATCTGAATGAATGGCAGAGCAGCTTAAAAGAACAAACAATCACATCTCCCAAAAGAAAATCCAAATCGCCGGCATCGTCGCTCGTCATTCCATCTTTTCGAAGACACTTTCCGACCCAAACGCAGGCTAGAATTTATCTGTAGCATTTGCGCCAGCAAAAAATAAATTGCTTTGGCATGAGACCAATTCGCTGAATTCTCAGTGTTTTATCAGCCGCTCCCCCTGCCTAGGCGCTTTACGTAAAAAAAGCATTCTATTTTCATAGGTTATATGCACAAAATGCCTCTCGTCAAGATGAAAACCTGTGCCAGTAACGGCCTTGCCAGTTTAACCTTTAGGTATGCTGTCTATGTGTGCTGTGTATGAGTACGATGTTTTATTATCACACTTTGAGAGCCCTCAGCTTGTTCAAGCTATGATTTTTTTAGCTTAGGCCGCAGTTCCGTTGTTCTAATTCCCACGCATATGCCACAGAAATATTGTCAACACGAACATTTTTGCGATTATTTTATGTATTCGTGCTAATAACTTCTGTCGGGAGGTCTACCAGTTTGTCTGTCTACCGTCCCTGTTATTAGGATAACCGTGTATCCTCAGTAACCTCACCTGCATCGATTTTTTATGTAATCTATAAATAAATTGACGGCGTACTATTAGTAAGAGATACAAAATGTCAAACCCTTCTAAACTTCATTAATATCTGTTTGTTTGTTTATTATGTATCAAGAAAATTTTTTGGAGTCATAAATTTTAGGGATTTCCAAACTCCTTTTTGAACTTAGTTACTAAGTTCATGATCGTTTTTTAGTGTAGTCAAAAAGACATGGAAAGACTTTGAGATTATGAAATCCATAAAAGTACACATTTTAGTATTTTACATAGTATAGATGAATAATAAATGAAGCAAGTCTGTAATTTATGAATCTTCAGATCTCTGATTATCATAGCGCGTTGTGAAAAGTGTTACTGTCCAACCCTAGAGAAATCTCATTCACATTTTTCTGTGATTATTAATTCTAAATTATTTTTATTTTTTATAGATAACCTCTCACAAACGCGCGCTTCAAAAGCGATGCAAGAGGACAAATGCCCATTCTCATTGACCATAACGTGCTGTACGTTGTATCCGTTGGGAAACAAACTCCCCGGCAGCTCATTGCACAATGCCGGGATTCTCCAAAAGACCGACATTTGGCAGAGGCTCGTGCGAGGTATTGTAAGCTCGATCTGGTGAGGATCCTTTGTGACATCAACCGAATCCACCAGACATATTGCTCGTCCCTGGATTGTATTCAGAAGCTTCAGGAGGTATTTTGTATTTTTGTAAGCATTCTCCCTGGCAACATTGGTCTGATTTGATCCTTGCAAAGTAACTGTTCCATTGAATATAAATTCCTGAAGTGGAAGAGAGCTCATCTTTTCCGTAGCCGAACTAGCAAGCCAGGCAACATTAATCACAACAATCGAGCTGCCATAGCTAGTCTGATGAAGATAAAATTACAGTTACTTCATAATTGTTGGGTGTACCCAGTAAAATTACACTCTTGTATCTTAAGTGTATGCTCTCGTCAATATAGCCCGGCGGTCTAGCTGTAGAGAGCAATCGGATGAAATATCCGTAACTCAGACAAGTGTGTGATAGCAGTATCATCTCATCTCCAAGCGTCGCCTTCTATGGTGGACGCCCATTAGCAACCTACGTGTTAGGACCTTTGACTTTGTAAGTTGCCACCTGGAGATAAGTTGATACTCTTGTATCTTTTCGGGTCGAAAGTATTTTGAGAGGTTTGATAATGATCTTTTTGTTGAAATGATAATTAAGTAGGCGTTGGACCTCTTTTTTTCATTCATTTATAACTCTTGATGTTATGTCCGCTACAGTGAAACTCAATCCATTAAAGCAATAAACGTTAAGTAATCACAAGCAACCGATTCGTTTTTCATTGGATCTCTGGATAATCAAATATTTTCTTTAACGCCTTGCCTGATTCTAGACAACCCTATTCAACAGCCAGCATGTCCTACGCTGGAGACAAAGACCCTTTGTTCCTGTTGAAACAATGGCCAGATCGCAGACGATGGTTTCTTCCGGAGACCCCTGACGAATTTTTTCGCTTTGTGGCCAGTGCACAAGGGACCTTAATTAGCCAAGTTGTCTGGGTTCAGTAGTGGTGCATTAAAGGGGTGCGTTTTCTGGAAATCCCACAAAGAATACGAGCTACCTCATTGGTTGCCGGTTTTAGAAGACGATACGGAAAGAAGATAAAATAGTTGTCAATTACTTTCTCCACCATAAAATTTAATCGTTTCAAATAGACTTTCGATTAGAAACACCAAAAGACATGGTAGTAGTGAGATACGAGAATATAAATCTGGCATTCTGAATAATTGTTTTATCTGATTGGCCATATGGAAATCCTACTAAGAATCCACTTGATAATATAATATTATGACGATCAAGCCATGATTGCGTCTGACAAGGAGAAAGTATAAAATTTATTAATTCTAGCCCCTGGCAAAACAGAATTAGTGATACTTGCCAGCAAATATCCTCCTCAACAGTTGAGACTGAAAATGGTGTGATTCGAATTCAATATACTGTTCAGAACTTGGATAAATGGATTTATGAATAAGGACTCCTCACTGCTTTTACTTACAATATTTATTATACAATCATAAACGTTAAATAGCGGAATGTAGTTGAGGACGCCAGAGACAACAGAGCAAAAAAAATAAAAAAAATCACTAATTCGGCCGTAATGCAAAGCATATCAAATATCTATCTAAAAATGTTCATATGTATTTATTTCAGTTACTGCAGCTTTAAAAAAAAAGTTGCAGCTGTTAAGAATCAAGCCACCGATTTTCCAACCATGAGATACGTCTATCTTCCGGTAACACTCCATATCAGTATGAGTTTCTCATAACGTGTCCCAAATAGACCAATCTCCTTATATATATGGTAACATCGTCGATATCAATAAATTTCTTCTTCTTCTTCATACACGAAAGTTTCAGGATTCTGTCCAGTTGTATGCAATGTATATTCAAAAGGTTTTGATGGCATGGTGTCAACAAAATAACCGTTTTCTCTTTACATCTATCATCAACTCACGCTCTATATTATTATTGATATTCCATATGAAGGCTTATGCTTTATTAGTAACGATTGTCCCTTTCCATAACTATAGTTCAGTATAAGTGTATGAGCATGCGGTTGGGGAGCAACAACTATCCACGATGTTTTGTTGAAAGAAGATATCGCATCAGAGGTGCCTTTAGGTCCAAAATAATGGAGGCAGCAGACAAGAAAAATAGACTAAGAGGTCAGCTACAAACACGTGATGTCCATGCATTCATATCCAACCATAATAGCCATAACAGTTTATGTTGATTAGCAATAGCATTAAACATATCATACTTATAATTTTTACTAGCTTGAGCGGCAACCGATGTTTGGTAGACGTGCCATTTAGTTTTGAATGTACTCGTTTTATTTCATTTCGATATCATTATCTTATCAGCACATGTCAATGTTTGATGAATGATCCATTATCCAGCTACTGTACTCGTATATCGTCAATCAATTTCAGTGGACATTAGTAACTAATAAGTTATAGACTTGCATTTCCATTATATTATTGATAATTTTCGATACAACAAATGGATGTTTCCAAACGTTCCTTTTTTGCATCTTGAGCTTCTGTTTCTCATGTCTTTTTTATTTGATGAGGTCAAAATTTCAAATTTATTGATATATCAGATATTATTTTTTTGTTCTATGTTAGTAATGTTAGTATTTTATGCTTGTTTTATTGACTAAAGAAAGCTATTAACAGCTTAGTGCGGACACTTTTGTTCAGTTAATAATCCCACTGCAAGAATGTAGTTTACCTCGCTATCTAGACCGATAAGTTACCAATCAAATCCTGTACATGCTATTCGAAAGGCTACAACGCTACAGAATAAAATATACAATATTTACCTCTAAAATGTACCAGCACTCATCAACTGACCAGTGGTCGTTAATTAGCTTCACTCAACCGCAGATATTAGTGCTATCCTTTCTGAACCTCAATACAATGCAGGCTTGGAATGACAAAATAACAATACCTATTCGACAAACGTATTGTTCCGTAAGCCACTTTGATAGACAAGTATTAAAGATACCAATCATGCCTACACGGTGATGAGTCTCAAAAAAGCAAAACGTTTCCCACACCGTTGTCGATTGGTTTTGGCTTCTTAGTGTAGCAGTTGAAGAGTGTCCATTATTCGTCATTATAAAACAATTCTGATATACTCGCTCAACAAAGTCGTTTTTGCTATGTTGAATACTTTTCCACTATTGAAGCAAGAGCTCGGCAAATAGGTATTCTCACATTATTTAGCTTGCTGAGTCTTGTTAGTTTAATTTGTAAAGTGAGCACATTTAGTAGAAGTAAAGTAGTACTGATTTTTAGTTATAGATATTGCAGTCATTTGTGCATTCAATACTTGCCGATAGAGTTGCAGAATACTCAGAAAATAGCGCTGACAAAGAAGCACGCTGGTCTGCTAGCAGTGGAAATGGAGGGAAACCCAATACCTGAATCATCTTTCATCAAGCTTCTGGGAATTAACATCAACAAGAACATGTCATGGCACGATTTTGCTACAGGCCTTGCTAGGTCGGCCTCTCACAAGCTGGTGATTCTCTTCCGCTCCAGGAAATGATATTCTCCGTAACAGCTACTGCTACTATACAAGGCCCAGATCAGACCATTGCTGAAGTACTGCTCGCATGTGTGAAGTTGCGCCCCACAGCACTTCCTGAAGTTTCTGGGCACAATCCAGAATCGAGCAATACGTCTAGTGGATGCGCCTGACCTCACAAATGACCTCCACGGTTTGGATCGTCAAAGAAGGGTGGCTGATCTTATCATGGCAGATGTTCGACCCAACTTGTCTCGCATAATAAATACTAGGAGTGTGCATCCTCATCAGGTCGAACTTACGACGCTTCGAACAATCCTGCTCCAAAAGTCTTTCTTTTGGAGAACCTCGGCGTTGTGGAATGAGCTACCGGGGACTTTGTCCCACATGTTTACAATCTACAGCATCTTAAGGTCAATGTGAACAGACATTTATTCTCGCACAGTGCTTGTGAACTGCGATAGGCTGTCTGCCTGTGCGAGGTTATCTATAAAACAATCACAACTTGCAAAGCTTAAAAAATGTATCATATTTCTGATATAAAATAATTACGCTTGAAATCGGGGGTTTCCGGAATATTTTTGCCCAAATCTTCCTAATTCCTGTCATAAAAATGCAATAAAAATGAAATGAAACTGCAATAAAATAAGCGTAATAAATACCATAATGAATCTTGGTTAAAAATCAATGCCCTAAATAGTAGGAGACTACTTTCGTTTGCCTCTCGACCTACCTATACATACTCGTATAGGCAAATGGACGGCGGAGACAGCTAACTCGTCTGGTATTCCACTCTCAGGATTTCTGAATAGAATCGGGTCAGATTCCCGCAATGGGAGATCCTTGCGAGACAGATGTCTCCCTTTGTTGACGGCTACTCTAGAAACTTGATATCTAGGAATGGTTAACATTATTTGGTGTGGGATACACAACGTGCACGCAGCGACATCAGTTCGCAACACCAATTAAATAACTTTATCGTGTTTATTTTGGATAAGATTTTGTCTTTTATCTGTGTTTACTCAGTTACGTGTGTTCCGAATCTCTTCAATACTCTTTTATACGTGTTGAAACCACACAACATCGCACAACGGAGATACATATGCTCGTTTTAATGGTCAGACGGTTACTGATCGATTTAAGCGTTTTCTCCAGAATTGTGAGTGGTTGAGCGGCTACGGTGTCAGCCCGCAGTGCTGGAGTCACGGGTTTGAGTTCAATCCGTATCAGGAGTTTGTGTCTTCAATATGTGTTTACCGATACAAACTCGGAATAGATAGATTTGTTTATAGATAACCTCTCATAAAGGCAGAATGCCTATCGTTATTGAAATATGAATGTGCCACGTTTCTTCGATATTTCTTTCCTTTGCACTTCTAAGCGCGTCCACTAGATGAATTGCTTTACTCTGGACTGAATCCAGAAGCTTCTGGGACAGCGTTGAAGCGCATTCTCACAGATACGAGTACTAATCCAACGATGGCCTTGCAGAGTAGCTGCTGCAGTTCTGATGAATAATACTTTCTATAGTCCACCCCTAAATTATATTCATGTAAGATTCCCTGGTTGGTTTGAATTAGATTTACTCAATATATGCCAACAAAAAAACATGTTTTTTTTAAAACATTTGCAGTACTACCTTGAATCTCAATGCGAAATCTGTCATTGTATTTGCAATCGGCTTGAGTTTCAGGCCAGAAATGGAGGGATTAACTCGGTAACGGCTCATATGTGTAGGGATTTTCTACTTATTCCAACGAGATGGCAGAAATCCTTCGCTTGGAGCCATGACGTACTATCTAAATTAGATATTTGAAGCTGATACTAATTGAAACATTAACGTTTCACTTTTGTAGGATGATATATCCTCGCCGTTCCTCTGCTACTTCCATCTACTATTCGATCTTTGGATAATAGACTGCCGGCCCAAGACTTTTTCAGTGGCGGATCTGCATATAAATAAAAAACATGTATTTACCGTAGTTAAGAAAGTAATTATTAAGAATCTCGAACCTTGAGACGAACTTTAAAGTATCTTAAATACAAGGTGAATGAAGTATGTAGGGAATCTCACAGAATCATACGTATAGGAAAAACAGGACTTTCCTACGAAAGAAAGTTTTATAAACTTTTCCTGAGAAGATACAAGGTTTTTAAATATATATATCTATATATATATATATATATATATATATATATATATATATATATATATATATATATATATATAAATTTTAATTTTTTTCACAGCTATTCTAAACATTTTCATTCTGGTCCGAAAAGTACTTTACAAACAGGAAGACAAATGGACAGGCAGACAGACTGGTAGACTGTGAAACTGTGTGTTAAATACACAATCATTTTATCTGCAGGATGGAAGAGTTTCACCGAGTAAGAGCAGCTACAATCTGTGTGAAAAGTATGTCTGTAATGATCATACCTCCTTGCTTTCTGTCCACGTTGTGTCTTTTTTTGCATGAGTTTGGGTGTAACATTCTATGTTTCGTAAGTTTCGTTCGGATGAGGGTATGGATGTTGTCTATGTCAGTATGTGACCACTCGATGATGCCAAAGGAGTACGTGAGGACCGGTATTGCAAACGTATTTATAACTTTGGTGAAATATCTATCGTTTATTTTTGTTTTCAGAAGTTTTATAAGACGGTTGTTGAATTCATTTTTTCAGTTGTACTTTTGGTTATCTTTGAATCACCTTTTTACGACACGATGTATGATTAAATAGGTTTTATATAGTGGACACTTATTAGAACATCCCAAAATAGTGTGTTTAGAAGCATCTAACCTATGTAATTTGACATGAAAATTCTGTACGATAGAATACAAAAAATACAAATAAAAATATTTATTTCATGCACCACGTTTCACCAATAACGTTTATGAATTGTGTCAATTTTCAACGTACCAAATTCCACTTGCAAAATTGTACAATTTCTTATCAATTTATGAGTGAAGGTGTGGATATCATGGACTATATTTTTCTCAAAATCTTAGATGGTAGAAAGATGGGAGCACGCCCGATTCTCGATTCATCTTTGATGAAGCTTCTGAAGATTAACATCAAAAATAATATGTCATGCCACGATCATGTTGCCGTCGTTGCTATTTCGGCGTTCCACAAACCGGAAATTTTCTTCCGCTGCAGAAAATTGTATTCACCAAAACAGCTACTACTACTCTAGGAGGATCAGATCAGATCCTAGAAATACTGTTCGCATGTGTGGGGATGAGCTTTCCAGCACTCCCTGAAGCTTCTTAGCTGGCAAAGAGTTGTAAATCTGATGTACAAAGAACATGCACAGTTTGGAACATCGAATAAGAAGTTCAGATCTGTTCCTATTCTATAGACTCTAACATAGTAAATATTCGATCGAACTGTCGCTAACGCTCTGTCACTAGGACCTAAGGATAAATTGATTAAAACGTATTTAAAAGATAATCATATCATATATCGTTTTACTGGCACACAAAAAAATACGAAATCTTCACCTTCCTCATACAGGTCAAGCAACACCAATGAACATTTGCCAGTGACAATCTCCTTCTATTTGAACCATATTTCCAGGTATATATTACGCGATACGATGTATTTTTCTCTCTAGCGCTGAATAAGCTCCACCTTTACACTACAGCCAGGCAATTAATTTAAAATACGAGTGGTATATTGCAGGAACTAGGGAAAAATCTTACTAAAACAAGTTATTTATAAGCTCCCAAAATGATAAAAGTCTGCATCAAAATTCCAACAGCTAAATTGGAGAAAGCGTGAAAGGTATTTCAACATATTTCGCAAAAGAACCGCATCAGTTGAGTCATGCGAAGGGCTATTGGAAGCTTGGTTTATATAGAACCCAAAAACTTTGCTTGACTATTTTAGCTAGGAAACAACAATTAGCTCATGTATAAGTGTCTACACAAGTAGCGCTATCCATTAACGTCTTTACGAAGGCCAAAGGTTCTAGCTATTACCATACCTCATATATCATCAAGGGTGAACTGATTCACAGCTGCATATCTTGTCCTCCGTAAATACTTTTCCAATGCTCTGTTGTCAGCGTCATTCACGTCATAGGCTGATGGCTAATGTTCTAAAAACGTTTGTCGCATATCATTCATGTAATTATGTGGATTAAAAGCATCTAACTAAACTAGTAAGCTGTAATATAGTCTAGCCATCAAACTTATAGCATAATAACCAATACTGATTGACACAACGTAATATGATTTAATTATAGTTATAAGATAACTATTGATTTGAAGGATTAGATTATACTAAACGACAAAATGGTAACGAATCTCTCGAAACACCTTAAGTCAATTGGAATAATGGGACTGCGTAATAAATAAGGGAAGAGGTGTCAGTATCAATTGTAGTCAGTTTGATGTGTAAATTTGGATCATCGATGAGTCTATTTTGATAATTACTTTCAACTTCTCACATCCGGTATCAGGAAAATTGATGAAATAGTGTATTTTAAGAAGTTAGGTAATTATTTTTTACTATCAGCTAAAACTCAGATAACTATAACCTGTCAAAATCTATTTTATCTCACGTAGATTGTCTACAAATCGGCAAGCTGTACAAAATAAAAGTGTATCCGAAAGGTAGGTTTTTATTTGAAACAAAGACATTTATTATTTAACATTCGACGATAAAAGCGCTTGTTTGTCATGTTTCAATAATTGATTTGTTTTACTTTTTGAGCTCAAGGGAATACTGTGAGTAAAAGGCATTTTGCATGGGTTTCCAATATATCGTTTCTAGCACTAATTCTTCAGGACAATGCAACGATATTTGTGTGCGGAAATGATGGCAGAAGGGTGGTTGGTTAGTCGTGCGAGGCTTTTTTACAGTTCCTGTTACAGAATTTTGGACACTGTCACATGAATATGAATATCTCTTGACTCATTTCGGATCTTATTTTAACCATCATTAGCCGAAATAACATATATAATAACTGGCTACCAGCCTGTGTCTCACTGCCCACCCTTATGACTGCTTACCATGCATATCTTGCTTCACGTATGTCATATGCTCTAGTAAACTGGAGTCACAGTGTACACTCTTTTAAAGTATATATATTTGCTTTACAAAGAAGTATTTCAATGATACATATTTTTGAATGTTTTTTATATTTTTTTTGACTTGTAAAGATACTGTTGTGTAATGTTTATGAATACATATCTATCTATCTATCTAACCTTTTTGTAGCCAAGATGTCAGGAAAAGGGCTTCGCACGGAGATAGAGCCATCCTTTCTATATGATTTGCACAAAAAATATTCTCAATATGATCGAAGAATATAAGAGCATATTTTCACCGCCGCGTCTTCGCGACTATATCTAAAATTTTGTAGAAAAAAATAGAAAAGAGCGATTATTATGAGCATGTTGAAGAACGATATACAAAACGCCTTTTATTCTAGCTAGAGTTATCTCTTAAAATCATTAAGTCGATTGAACATGCGTTAAGCTAGTGTCATTAGTCAGGTGTTGTATGTTCAGATACCATAGTTTGAAAACGGCTTGCTAGGCTCAGTTATCAGCATCTCGCGTGAATGTCTTTGACGACATCACTTGTTGATCGTGATCTATGGTTGACCCTGCTATTCGGCAATCAAACCTCCTAGCATCGGCCTTTATGCTTATGCGTTAATACCACTCTAGTACTCTATTTATACAGATCAGGAGGCAATCTCGTGAAACACTATTTCCTACTTTCCGTTATCCAGTTCTTCCCTCTATAATCAATAATTTACATTTATCTGGGATACGAGTTTGAGCTCCACCGGACTGTATTGTACATCGCTAATATTTTATATGAAGATGAGCAGGCAGAGCGCAGAGAGAACGTTAATGTTTCAGTAGGCTGAACGTTAAAGTTTGATGGGTTAAATAAGTCCGCCTGAGGAATGTTGTTGGTGTACTCTATAATCAGATGGTATGTCCAGAAATTCTTGCAACTGGATGCATATTTATAGCTCACAGTGGATTTCGAGAGTTAGAATCTATTCCATTGGTTTCGTTTCAGTCTCGTATTGATGTGTTGTAACACGTCTCACTCCAGGTGTCGCGCTTCGAATTCCGTGTATTTTGTTCATTTCAAAAATAACTTACTAATTTGCTAAAACAACTTCTGAAACTTATCTTGTGTTTATCTTTCTGGTTGGACTTACATGAATGAACGAATACATGAATTACCAGTAGCAGTAGTGGTGGGGAGGCAAAGCCAAGCGGGTAGACCATTTTTGGCACTGCTTGTCGACCCCAAAAAACAACACTAAAATTAACAAGGTATTTTTCAGTCTACCAGTCATTCTGATAAAGGTCATGATATCTAACCATTGCGATCAATAAACCTCGTCTCTATCAAACTATGCCGCCTATCTCTGCTCTAAGGCTACGATATACTGCACATTTTCTGAGAAAGTGGAATGAGATTTCTTCATCTTTACAGCGCATCGGAAACAAGAACTTTCCCACTTTTATAAGGGATGAGTGTCTGTTTAGAGAAGGTGAATTGATTAGGGCCAGCGATGAACCTCCTGGCCTACCTGCTGCTCTCTGGCCATGCTTCTTTATGTCCATTTGTCAAGAATGGCATTGACTTGATGTGATATCCCAACATGGCTTCTAGGCCAATGCCCCTAATGCTGTCGAGTCATCTGGTTTCTCATTAGCTGGTACACCGCTGTGCTCAGATACCCACATAAGGACCACGTTTTTGAATTGCTATATTCTTCGACCCTGGCCTAAAAGCAAATTAAATTCTATTGGAGCTTTTTACGCCACCGTCCGTGTTTATCCCGAAAAACACCCTACTTCTGTTATTCTGAGTTTAGAATGCTGGACCCCAGTAGAGTCCATCTGTAATACTCTACGGGCGCACAGTGACATTTTATATACACTGAGGCCTTTTCTTCTTCGACACAGCGCAAGCACGTTGGGTCATCAGACCTACCAATAATATAAAATGACTGCTATCAAGGCAGAGACAGAATTGTTCCTCACGAGCTCTAAGCCCTATAATGACTTTCTGTGCCTGATATAGATGTCCGAAAATAATTCCTAACCTTTGTACGGCAATTCTTACTACCGAGTCAGGGCTTAAATCTTCCCGTTTAACACAATCCTTGCATAGCATCCGCCATAGCATAACTACTAATGCCTTTGGTTATAGGATTAGATAGTTATACTCTCCTGCTTCTAGGCCCTCGTCTTTTCTTAATACAAAATAGAAAAAGCAGATACGCATAAATTACTGCCTGGAAAATGGTGGTCCAATGGGAGTAAAAGCATGGTGCCGGATCCGAAAACGCCGGAACCAGTATCCTGATTTATCTTACTTCCCGCAGTCAAATCGTAGTTTTCTCTTCAATTCTCCAGCAGAATTTGGAGCACCAGACTGGTTGGGTATCCCTTGATGCGTAACTTCTTGACATAGCTTGGTTTTTATCAAAACTAGAACATATGGAACCCATATCTATATGTCCGTACCTTTCAGCTTAAATAAATTCTTTTGTGATAATTCCGATGATGCTGAGTTCGATTCAATCAAATAAAATTTTGATAATCTGCACGGGCCTTGCTAAAGTTTTTGGGCACACAAATTCTGTATTTATCTGAATGAGTTATCACTGCACAATCTCGACAAGTGGAAGAGTAAACAGCATGAACATGACATTCCCATCAGAGGACTGAGGGGTCTCATCTGTGTGACAAATGTCATATAAAACTAGAGACTAGAGGAGGCCAACGGAAGGACCTCCAAAAGTTGTTCTTTTTGAGGAACCACGGCTTTGTGGTATGAGTTGCAGGGCGATCTACAACATTCCAAGATAAATGTGAATAGATATGTATCCTCTCGCAGCGCTTCTGAGGCACGGTTGGCCTCCTGCCTTTGCGGATGGTCATCTATAAAATAAACATCCTAATATATTTCGTGATAGATCTGGAGCTCTGAAATATATTTGCGGTAGGTACTGCTGGTACCTTCTGTTGTTGAAGGATGTATAATATAAATTAATACAGTTTTTAATATGCCAATTTCCTTATCAGCTCTTATTCACCATAGAAATTACCATGACCTGTTCGTAAAACTCTGATCCAGATACACCGGCACGCGTCTTCCTGTTATTTGTAGCGCCTGCGTTCGCAGTTTCTGGTGTCCTAGGTACACTAACGCGCGCCAGTCTACCGGAGTCTCTCCGGAGCGATACCGTGAATGCCGGTCCGTTACATGGCCGAATAAGGGCGCGCGTCTATCTACGTGATCACAATGTACGAGATGGTAGGTTACATGGTGGTCATATGCTTAACGGTTTTGTCACAGATGTCGGTTGTTGTTAGTGGTAAGTCATCTTTATAAATATATATTTATTTACAAAACTCACAAAAATGTTCTTTGATACCCGAAGTTATGAAGCTGTTGTTTGTTGCCATCAGTTTGAAGTACCATTTTCAAATGTAAAGGCAGAATAATATATGGCACATTGATGTTAAAACGTTGCAAACTGTAACAAACGGGAAAGAAGGCACATTTCAAAATGCTGCTATTTTCCAAAAGAACTACTTATGGAAAAGGCTCTTTTGAAGTATTGGAAGCTCGACCTGGTGAGAATTGCTGCTCCGGTTGAGCCCCTCTATAGTGCTTGTTCTAATAGTGACTTGATCCTGATGATAATATGATTCCAGCTATCACCGTTTGAAGGCGCTCTAACTTCTTCATACTGGCATGGCCAGTACGTTTTTGGCCCGAAGCACGTTTTAAGCTGGCCTCTTACTGTAAATCTTGCCCATTGGTCGCCCAATCTCCGCAGGTGCATTTCTCATAATGTCTAGGTGGTAACTTCAATACAAAGGTAATGTTACGTTGTTGATAATGGAACCTCGCATTTTTGATGGCGGTCTCAAAGTAATTGTAAGGCTTCGGGAATAGTTTTATATTCAAACAATAGCAAAACTACGTTTTCACAGATACAACTTTTAATAAAACAGACATGCAAAGCTTTAGGCTTTAAAGCTACAAAGCTCATACATATGTTTCAATGACCTTAGTGCGTCTTGTAAAGTTAACAACTTGTCTATTTGAGATTTACACATGAAAAAATGTACCAAGTGGCGTATCTTCTATTGATCATGTATCTACCACTGGATATAATTTAGCTATTTCAAAACTGGAATTTATCACAATCCTGCTAATAGGTCAAGATGTAGGGAAACATACTCCTCGCTACACCATGTAATAGGCTAATTAAAAAACACTGGGAAAATACGCAAATCTTAGCGAACGAAAATGAGATGTTTGAACAGTTGTTTTAAATACCTGCAAAAAGTGAACACACTCGTACAATAACCACTACAAATTGAAAGCACAAGGTCGATGAAGCCGCTAGATGAAAAAGTAAACTCAAGTCGGAATTTGAAATTTGTGTAGGCAGATTATCAGTTGCCCGTATGAAAATGATTCGAAAATACGAACTTTCAACATATATTGAGTTTATTAAAGCAAATTTCAGATAACCCTTAAAAAATTTCTCCAATAATCCGCCATGGACCCTACCCTCCACTATACGTATGGCCTGTTATCGACACGCATGTTTCGTCTTTAGCCTAGACTCGCTAGTATGACTAGACGACATTAGCAAGCAAACTAGGTAAGGTTGTGAAGTGTCCTAAAAAAAATACCACTTGACTTTGTAAGGGCATCAGTGTCGCGACACTTATAGAAAAATGTAACTAGTAAGTATTGTTACTCATTTACTTCTACGAATATCATATAAATTTAATTTTAGATAGTCATATACGATGACCTGAAAACAACGACGGCAATCAACCATATTAGTATGGTATATTTACGCCTACAAAGGATTGTCTCAATTTATGAGTGCAGCTTGGAGCAAGAATGTCACTACAATTCCGATATAAGGCAAGGATTGTGCTGCCATGCGCTAATCTCCAAAAACTACATTCTAAACTGGAGTTCCTGATAGTTTAAGCTGTTGACTTGCCTTGCGTAGGTGTTTTGAATTAATCGGATTCTGAATCTCAGGACCTATATCCGATGCAATTACAGAAACACGACATACAGGTTACTAAAATTGGGAAAATAGATACGAGAAGTAATTCAGTCAGAAAATTTCTTAGCATTAGTGAAAAATTTGGGGGAAATGGAACAAATGGAAATAAAAGTGACTGGGGTTAGATGACGATTATACCTGACAAAGACTCACAATTAGTTCCCACTTAATCACTGAACTCGTAGCATTAGCATTGCTATACCAAGAGTTTTTGTATGATTTTCGATAAACAAAACAAGCTAGTAATATTTCACTATTGTACATTTATTCCTATTTATACAAATACAAATATTGGTCAGTTACCCTAGCGTGGCTCTTGATATTAGCTTAACAGTTATTATGGCACTACAGTCCAATCCACCTCAATATGTTGCCTATATAATACAAAAATAGCATCTTGAATTTGTTGACTAGTTTACACCGGCGCTGATTGATTCAGTAACCAGCGCCAGAACGTACTTGATAATACAAAGCAGAAGTCTAAAAAAAACATCGAAATCGAATACCAGTTGACGGCGTTGAAATGGAGCTCTGCCTGCCCAATTGATTCAACATCTCCCACTGGAAGTCAAGGATGAAAAAGATATCGCGATGAAAGTTAATTTAGATTTTTGACACCGAAGACCGGAATGTGGAATTAATCAGATATTAAATTTGCTGGTCAAATGAAGGAACAATCAGCTTGAGGCGGTTTACTTTGGCTAAGTAAATTCATGCTTATATTTCCGGCGCCTGTCAATATCCATAAATCAAAATCCTTATTATCTATATTTGATCCGATAATCGGCTCATTATAATGCAATACTGGTAAGTCAGTAAATTCTATTAACCTTTATTCAAATTCATCGATGATCATTTAGGTGAAGTACTTGGTGAGATTTTGCCCATCCTACACTGTACGCATAAGCACACATATTCCGACAGCAGTTTAGAAGTATGTGTCAAAAATTGCTCTCCATGTACCAGAAATAATAAAATAGTTGGTTCTGAATAGACTGAAACATTTTTTATGTTTGTTATACGTGTGTACAAAATCAATACCAGGGTTGCTTGATTGATGGCCGCGATAGGCAGGTTACTTATAATTTATTAGTAGAATACTGATATGAATGGAAAAAGTGTTATTTATGACTCAATATACAATAATAGAGTTTACCGTCATACCGTGGAAATAAAAAAATGATGGATAGACCTTTTAAATTCATTAAAAACAATCATTTCGCTACGTGCACCGATTGGCTAACCGGAACCTGTTTTATAAACTACGGTTGGATTATCTGAACACATGATGAAGCAGGCTACTTGACAGTTAATCCATAAGTAATTATTTTGTTTGCTTGCCGAAACTCCAACGAATGTTTTAGTAATCATTGATTAGTTGAAGCTTGATGAGTCACGTTGACAACCTCACAATTTCTGGAAGCTTTTTCTTATTGATAACCTCTTGCAAATTTAGGAAACCTATTGCGGTCCAGAAGCGGGGAGATGAATGTATATACACACTGATCTTAAAATGGTGTAAATTGTAGCCATCTGGAAGCAAAGTCCCCCACATCTCAATGCACAACATCGAGGTGATAAAAAGGAAAAATTTCGGAACAGGCTCGTTTCAGTCATCGGTCGAATATTTGCCGTGATAGTGCCTACAGAATAGGGACAGATATTCTAACTTGATGTTCTAGACTGTAGAGCTCCTTTGTAAGGTCGGACGAATCCATTAGACATATTGTTCGTTTCGTAGATTCTATCCAAAAGCTTCAGCGAGTGCCTTGGAGCGCATCCCAAAACATACTAAAACCCTTCACAACAGGTGAAGACCTATGGCGCTCCAGGAGTGAAGATAAATGTCTATATATATCGAGCTGGAGACGCTATAAGTAGTAGCTATCGGGGAATAAACTCCTCAGCAAAAAATAATAACTCATGGAAGTGTTTCGGTCGACGTGTTAGAAACTCGACCTGGTAAGTATTGGGCCATTGTGTTCTTTTGGTGTCCGTAGGATCGATTGGTCTTATTATTCGGAGCAGCTTGGTTGAACATTTATCATGGTAGAGTTGCTGGAATAGAGATCAATCACATACTTCTTCTTGATGATATGGAGTTGTAACATTAGATACGTCCACCCCACGAATTATCATTTCTGGATTGACGCGAGAAGCTTCAGGCGACTCTTCTTCCAATTATTCCAAATATAGTTTGATCTGAACTTTGTAGAGTAGTAGTAGCTGTTTTGGTGAATACAGTTTTCTGGAGTAGCCACACGGTAGTGAGGAAATATGTTATTCTTGACGTTTACTACCAGCGCAATACGGAAGATGAGTTGAGTCTTAAGCGGGCGTCTCTCCTTCTCCGCTGTTAGTAGACCAGTGAAGTCCTCGTTCATCTGAATAGGATATTGTTTCCGCCTATATAGGATATCTCGAGATATGAATATTTGGTCAACTGAGAAGTTCTGGATGAGATTAGATGTTGTTTCAAACGGTTCATTGATAAATGAAAGAAGGGGGAAATACAAATCCCTGGGTAACAGTAGCGTTAATGGTAAATATTTTGGAAGCATATCTACTATACTAACACGAATAAGAATTTTTATGTCAAAAAATTGGCATAGTTCCTATTCAGTATAGCCGTAATATTGGTTTCTGACATTCATACCCACGGACATAAGGACAACTATTAGTATTTTCTGTTCAGTGGATCATAGTTTCATCTACCAGCAAAACTATTAGAGCAAAGTTAACTGTTAGATATTCTGGCTGATAATTGAAGCAACATGTGACTACTAAAGGAATGCTACTTACGTTTGGATCTCGCTTCTATTAAAGTGCGAATTGAATACAATTAAACGTAGGTAAACATATATTGGTAATAATATGAGGTTTCCATCAACACTCATGTCAAGTAAAGGTAAATCATATAGAAACAATATTACAGTCTTCAGCTGCACAGGAAACAAAATGATGATTGACGAAACCAGATCCATCTTAAACGAATACCCAACATATGTAGTATTATTTCAACGAGAAATATACCACCATAAATTCTATACATAGATTAGTGGCGTCCCACAAGACCTAAGCAAGTAGATACTAATTCTATATCACATTCAGCTCAACTTGCCCATTGTTATTATCCAGTAAGCGTATGAGACAGTTGAGCAGCGTATTGTATGATACAATACATTTACATGGCTGTCCAAGATGACGAAGGTCTAGAGGACAGGACGCATGATGGAGGTCAGCCAGTTTAACGGACGCTGCTTCCATGAAAAGGGTACCTCACAGTTTATTCAATTAGGTATTATTATGGTGATGTTATCAGGATCAGCTATCTACCCATCACAAGATCGTTTAAAATTCATAACGTCTCAAGTCATCGACCAAATGGAATATGCTCTCTCTCTATCTTATTTCAGAGGGTATAATTCTCTGTTCCAATCTCTGTGAATATTATAAAAGCTTTATGTAACTGTATGACTGTTTAATGGAAAATACTTGCGACGCCTACGACGTCTACTAAGAATGACATTATTTTGAAACTTCCATCACTTGCTAAACTAACCAATCCTCCCAATGAAATAATTAATGAAATTCACAGAAATAATATAAATTTCCAAACATAATTATTTTGTTAATATTGATATACAAGTTTAGGTCCTAAAATACCTTGGTCAGTTTTCTCTGTTGTTCATCATGATTGTCTTACCAATAAACGAAAGAATAGCCATTATTTCGAAAAACTGAGGTAGACAACTTTAATGAACAAATCAATAATAGAAAAACATGTGAAGTAAACGGGTCTTAGTGACACAAATTAAGAATTTTAAAGAGTTTAAAAGTAGAACATAAAGGAGAAGTCCATTTATTTTCCCTGTATAAATATTTTGTCTATGAATAAGACTATCGATGCTTGCGGACAGAGAAAATTAGTGCCGAAAATGGTAAATGCCTTCTAGACTATAACTAATACCGCCAAAAAGCAGCAAATATTGAATAATTTCTTCGTGCGACTGCGTCCTACGCAGCACGCCCAGCATGCAGTAGTGCTTCCTCCTTGCAAGACTGCCACTTCAAATTTTGAAAGCTATTGAGCTTGTCCTAGCAAACCCCGTTACCATCACCGATTTGGGCAGTACAGGTAAAGCATTCCAACATGATATGTGATGATGCACGGAACGGTTTCTGTATGGTCCAGCCGATACCTAGGATCGAAAGCTATTTGAGAACGTTCAACAGACTTAATTTCTGTAAGATCATAGAATCATACAAAGCTAAGTCATTCGCAGTCTATCGATCTCAACAGGACATACAGGACACCACTGATCTAATGGTTAGTATGGTGTGTTTTTTCATAATGAGTAGTGGAGCTCTAGAGACCACTGAGTAAGCGCCACAAACTCCTGATCCTCTATAGTTTCTCAAGTTGTTTTTGATTTTCATACATAACTTATGAATTGCCACTTCTATTAAAATCTTGATTACCTTCGAATGTACATAAACTAATGTCTTTTAATCGAAATCGGCTCATAGGTATCATCTACTAACCACCAACCAAGGTTCCTCTTGATTTCATTTCACAGTGCGTCAGTTTCATCTTTGTAATAGTCCTTGTATATCTGCAAATTTTGTACAGCATTCAGTCTATTGATATACAGTCCAGCTCTCTCCTGACTTTACAGAATACCCTTTGGAAACATTCACCCAGCAGCTTGCTAGTTCCGGAAATATCTGACGGCTATTGTGAATGTGAATCGGTTGGCTTTTTACCTCATCCTGTCGGCCTATTTAGATCGTGCCGGATTCATAATGCCGCCTAGCGACCAGAGATCTCACATAAGCTGTCTAGAATGTATAATTCCGTTTGCAAAACTCTACCCTCATATAAATTTAAAGTTTTTTACTTGGAATCTGTAACGTGATTTAGCTCAATTACAATCTTCTGCAATTAATTCCGCTACCGGACGGAAATATTACTTGAAGGATCATTTCAAACTATCATTCCACCACACGATTATCACTTCTTCGACTCATTCTTATATCGCATTCCAAAAATAGGATGCGCCAGTTTCCTTAGCGGAAAAATATCTCAAGTCTAGACGAATGACCGAAAGTCAATTACTACATTATTCACTTTAGTGACAACATTGCTTTCAGGTGAGGTGGGAAAAGATAACGAGCAGGAAAGTCAATTGTCGAAAATTGTTGACAGCTACAAATGTTACAAGGTTACAATGATCAGCAATTTTACCATCTCACCAAATCCAAAGTTATATCAAAACTACTGTTATTTTGAAAATATATTAGAATACAAGAGACAACTTTTTCGGCCAGTTTCTGGAATCTGTGATATGAACTAAAAGTCGTCGCAGCATTTTCATGATAGTAAAAACTGTGTCAAGCCTTTCAAGCATAGATTTTCGTAGTGAATATTTACTTGCAAACCCGACCACGACTGAATGAACTGAAAATTCAACAGTTTAGGATAAGATTGGGCAACATTTTATTTGGTCGGCCAGTCCTTCGGGTGAACGTTAATTCGAGCTAAATCTCATTCCTTGACTTAGTTCCTCACTGTGTTTTTAGGAATACCCAAGGCTGGTTCTGGGTTGAAGAATAAAGATGATGATCCCTTTCTTGCAAGATTGGCTTCGTAGCTTTTCATTCGGTTTTCATATTAAATCACAGAAAACCTGTACGGGATGGACGGCATCCCATTACCCTTACTTTCAAGTTGCCGAAGTAATTTGTAATTTTCAATCTATTTACAACTGAAGGTCTATGGAGAAGCTACTAACTCTGTTTATAATGCAAATACGCTACTGTTGTTGGTCTCCCTTCCCGTTATATTGTTGTCACCACTGCCAACGCGTTCAAGGACAGGGTTTTCTTATACAGCCATCCAGTGAATGGACCGTTTTTTATGTATGATGGATCATTGTGCGGCAGGCAATGATGGGGATACATGTGGGAGATACGAGCAAAATTTAATTTTGTGCAGGGTTGTGTATTAAATTGTAACATTTGTGACTTCTGAAACTCATTATGTTCGAACTAATGAGAAAACCGCATGATAAGTTTCAAAGTTAGATTGTCCTATTGTTCTCCATAATTAAACGTGTTTATCTGGAATGTTGTAGGTGAAGTGAGGCATTTATAATTTAACATATCCATTAAAATCAACATTCATTTAAAAATAAAGGGAATATTTGTTATGGAGAACTGTGGAACATCATTCATGTCAGAAGCTGAGAACTGATACCAAGTACTTACTCTACATGATGCCCATGATGGGGTTGCAGGAAGGCATGTAACACAGCTATCAGCAGGCTATTAGAGGCATTTGACTCCACGAGACATTAGTGGGCAGCGCCACTTGTTGCAACACTTGGTGTACGTTGCTATCAGACACTTACCTGGGCTGAGTTAGGTATATATGCATCGTATTTGCTTTGTACTATCAAACACAGAGCACGTCACGTGTATAGAGGAGAAACCCTTTATATTTTATATATTTATTCATTAGGCTCAGATTAGACACTTATCGTCAATGCAATGCTTGTCCTTTCTCACAAAACTTAGAAATCTTCCTTATTTATATGATTATATTAGATATTCTGTATGTACTGCTTGATGTAATCATAAACTTACACAAATACTAACGTGACTATTCACATGATCATTGTGGTGGATGGAAGTTTACTTATTAGGCTCTATAGTCGTAGACTATTTTAATAAGAATTAGGGATTGTGATATAAACTTTAAATCATGGTGAAGGTGTGAAGTGAAGTTTAACAAAGTTATTGTATTCATTATAGCATATATATATATATATATATATATATATATATATATATGCTATATATATATATGCTATAATGAATACAATAACTTTGTTGAACTTCACTTCACACCTTCACCATGATTTAAAGTTTAAGATTATATATATATATATATATGTATTTTTTTATTGAAGCAGTCTGTTAGTCTTTTGCCGACTAGTTAGGAAACAAAATGATGTCACTGGAGCGGCAATAATTGCAATGTGTACTCTTTAAACTTTTTAGTATAGAAAATATTGTTCGTCAAAGGTATTTTCAAGCATGTCAGGATTAAAAAAAAGTTGTTACAACTGTCATCTTTTCCACTGCCTTCGTCCATTGTCAATCCGTTTTTCTAGCATCTTAACTTCAACATTCTGTCCTCTCTATAAGACTTATTTGGATGGTCGTATTATCAACTGTAGTTGTCAGTTCACCGTATTTACTCTACCACGAACTCAGTAAAGGCACGCCAACAAGAAGGCAAATATTATATAAGCTATGAAAGGATGCTTTTGACGACTCAACATCATTTGCAAAATACATATAGCTACAGCTTCACAAGCGTAGTTAATGATTTTCGTGATACGAAATACTGGATATTATATTAAATTTAACAATAAGTCCTTATCCAACATTTGAAGGGTAGTCTGTATGTATGATTGATATTTCCATTTGGTAAAACGGATCCATATAATCCATTTCAAATAGTCTCAAAACGATTGTTTTGAGTTTTTCCCTAGTGAAAAGCTGATTTTCAGGTAGCAGACCAACCGGGCGGTAATTTTTTTATCTTAGACCATTCGAATAACGGCATTTATTACCTGAACTTTCGACTATTTTGCCTCAAAGACATACATATAATACAAACTTTTACATTTTAGAATGTTGGGACAAAGCGCTTGTCTATGAATAGGTGGAACTGTTCAAATAATTTTGCATTAATGTTGTGTATTGTCATGTATCAAAAGGCTTAATGATTTTTAGGCTGGTTATTGTTAGGCATGCATATATATTTCATATTTTTCGATAAAATTGGAAAGTAGCAATACCAATCCGTAATTTACTTTTTATCTTTATATGGAAAATATGAAATGTGCTTCCAGTACCTTTTTGAAGAATTTACTTACTCAAAAAACGAAAGCTGTAGATATTTGAATATATATATATATATATATATATATATATATATATATATATATATATATATATATATATATATATATATATATATATATATATATATAGATAAAATTTAACTGAACCATTTTATTTTTAGTACCTATGAAAGCTATGTTAGAGTAATTTTTTATTAATTTAGTTTTTTTGTATTTACTAGTTTTTATTGCAAGTCGAACTTACCATAATGATCGTGCAGGTGACTGGAAAATGGAGACGATACTCTAACAGTAGTATAAATAAGTATAATCTGAAACGAATAATTAATTAATTAATAATTTGTGTAAGCATATGAAAAACATCAATTGCCTATATAACACGACATGTCTGGAGAAATTGGGCATCAATGTCAGGAAACCGAATCTACTTTTAAAAATATAATTCTATTTAAAATAAAAAAATATATAAGTATTTATTTACGACTCCGTACCTAGTAAATTTAAGATTTCATTAAGTTACGTAGTTGGCTCTGTTAAAATGTATGTAATAAAGCATATTAAGTGAATATCCAACAGCAAACCTGGAATGAAAATTATGTGAATTCAATTCAAAATAGAATATCGATCTTATTCATCTTCGCGATAAGACAACAATGGCGCATTTTGTTATGTAGTCCACTAACTAATCACAAAACAACATGACCTTAAATTTACCTATCTAAAAAACGATAAATGCAGATTTGAACGGGTTAACTCCTTAAAAAACTTTCACTGGCGACATACGAGTATCCTCACAAGCTTTACTGACAGTGCTTACGTATTTATTAAACAAACATTGGATAGCAAAATATGCATGACACCTTGAAAACTGTTGAATTGTCAAAGTACGTCGGTATCTAAGTTCCAGCAGTGTTGTCATAATTACTTATTTTTCGTGTTAACTTAATATCTTTGCATAAGTCGCACTTTTTTTAATGAACGATTGCCTTTAAATGAAAACAGTCGAGTAATTTTCCGTTAAGTAATCTAAGGTTTTGAACCTGTGTTTTGGCCAACATGACACTTATAGCAAAAAGTCAAGTCCTTCTTTTATTCGGTTTAACAGCAACGAAGAGCTAAAACTAACAAACCGGGGAGATGTAACACAATCGGCTTATTTCTCTACAGTTGTTTGTCTGTTGTTGCGACGAGCCGTTTAACAGAACACGCAGTACGACGTCACCTAATTCTCGACACAGGCAGACAGATTAACAGTGGAACGATCCATACGTACACAAAATCTCCTAACGAAGGTAATCTCTCCTGTAATTTCGACTGAGCAGGTTTCCCACTCGCGAAAGGAGATGTATTAGGTGTTGGAATAAAGCAGGTAGGCTCATGTTTTACTCAATGCTCAATTCTCACGCTAAGTTTTTTATTCACGAGGCACTCGTGAGTTTTTGCATTCTTTTGTTTTGATTGCAGTGATCGAAGTTATCTTAACTGATCGAATCACGTTGGCAATGCGTTCTTTACTGCCACAATAACTTCCCCTATCGAGTTCAGAAGGTGATAGTTACTACTTATACCATACACCTCAAGCACAAGCAACAAAAGCAGATTACTTCAATCGGTCCAATTTACATGGGCCCGTTGTTGTTCAGTGATCGACATTCAATAGGTTAAAATTTTTGTTCTCTCTATTTCGTACGCAAAATGACTGAATCGACTTTGGCTTGTGAGAACTTGACATATCACAAGGGTTGCCAGATGACCGGCATAACCGAGGTTGTAACGAATTTATCGTATTTGTATGTGTGATGAAGTAGGAGAGGGGGTTGTTTATCCATTTTTCATATGCATAAATCACACTAGTTATCAAATAATGGTGGTTATGGACCTATTGAGGTTATGTTTGCTATCACAGCCTAGTAAAGTGGCTTATATGAGGTGTTTGACATCATATTCAATGCAATAGATACTCGAGGGAAAGCAATATAACTTTTTCTTACTTCTCCAAGGATATAAACTACAGTTTTCAAAACTTTATCTATGTATAAATGTATGACTGAATGTAGCTCAAAAACCATTGAACGTAATGTTGCGATTTGCTCTTTATGAGAAAGTTTTAATTCTGGAGAAGAATGTACGCGTACTGTTTATATGTGGTTTACAAAGTTTTGATAGTGGTGTTGACCTGTGTTTGCGTATTATTTATGAAGCTGTGTATACTTATTTATGATATTTTCAAAATATGCTCGTATTTTATAGGTATTATTGATAGTAGATGGATTCCTAATAATCGTGCAGTGGATGTCGCAGGATACGAGTATATATAGCGCATCCTCCTTCCATTGACGTCAAGCAGTAATGAGCTCAATCTTATATAAAAAATAATGATCCATATGAGAGCAATATTTGCTTTGTGGGTACAAAGAGGCACATAAAAAGCACGTAAATTTCGCGTTTCCGTTGAAATCCTACGCTCATTCGTTTTTAGGGCGGGGTCTGGCGTTATATCAAGCTAGATCCACTTTTATGATAAATAAAAAATAACTTTCTATGTGAGCCCAAAATTATCCTTTCAGGTACATAATAACTAGGTAGGAAGCACAATCCTGCAACATAAAAAAGTTTTCAAAAATAGGATCTGCTTCGGTTCACCTCAAAGTACCTTAACCACAACTGATGTACATAGATACAAGTATATAGATAAATAGTGTTCATTGACCAAATCATAAAAAAAACTTTTATACAGCATGTCAAGGTGAAATGATATGAGTAAGTTAATAAACTTAAATGTTATTAAACGATATTGTCGATATTCGCGATTATGCATAATCAGTATTCAACTCAAATGTAGCAAGCCGTAGCAGTAGTTGCTGAAATAGAAGTGGAACAGATTAGGCACCTTCAGAAAAAAAGGTACCAATGCCTTAGGATGCCATCTGTAAAAATATTAACGGTTTGAATGAGTCGGAACCATTGAAAATTCACATGCAGCGTCCAAACGCGATTGCAAATTAATCTATAATTTCTGTATTTCGAATGGAAATATGTGCACAATCATTCAAGTCGTGCAAGTACGGTGTCAAACGTTTGTGAATAATAATAGAACCTCCTTATATTTTTCTCGTCTTTTGATGGTAACTCCGTCATTAGGGCACACATTTCTTTAAACTCTAAAGCTGTTCCGTCTTTGTCGCAACACTAACCTAGTGTCAAACTGTTCAGACCTTTAGCAGGCAAGTGCTGCGTGTAATTTATTCCAAATGGGACAAGCGGTCACTTCTACCCGCATATTTGCGGATTGCAAAGAAGCACGTCCTCTATTTGCACTGTATGTCATGCCTTTGCTACCCTAACAGCGCAGATAGAAAAACACACTTGACTCTGTTGGTGGTGAACACGCGTTTCTGTTGCATAATACCTGCTATTCGTGGCGCTTTGTGCTACCACATTGTGCCTAGCGACAAAAGGCAGACTTCGCACAAAAGCTAAATGTGTGTATACAAGTTTGTCCTCGTTAACGTAACTCCTTCATTGGTGGTAATGTCATTCAAGTAGTCGGACATTTTTAATATTCAGGCATTAGAGATAAGGGGTTATCATGCAAGGGTAAATTTCTAATTACACTGACAACGCCGTAAGCTGTAACTTTCAGGGTATAAACCGCCTGGCAGCTAATTCCACGATTCTGTGGTTCTCCAAATTAGTGGAATCAAATTTATCGCACTTTTATCCGATATTCCAGAGCTAGACTTTGTAGAACCTTTGCAATATCAGGCGCATTTACAAGACGTATCATTCTCTTTTAGACCATGTCCAGAAGCTCTACGGAGGTTTCGAAGCATATTTCCATATATGAGAACATTATTTCAATGATGTAACATGAGTATGGTCAATAAATTATGATTGATTAATACTAAAGATCTTGTAAACTCATTAGGCTTGAACACACTATCCTTCACTATATCACTGAAAGCAATGGACGCCAAAACATGATAAAATACCAACTACCTGTCGTGTTAGTTTTTTTTTATTTTTCAAACATTTTTGTACCACTGTCATAGTATAAAGAATAACAAATTTTCATGAGACATTTTTTATATCCAATTAAATGTCTATTGCACCAATATTCAGACATTCGAGTCCTGAACCCAATAATAATAATTCTTAGAAAAATATCAATTAACGGTGACAACACCGATATAAATATAGATGTCCCTGAGATCAAGAATTAAATGAAATTTGCATTGTACATTGTTAGTGTGTACTGAATGCAATCAAAGTTCTAAGACTTGTTCGACTTATACAGTAGAAGCTCTAACCACTAACTTAGCACATTGATCAGGCAGTAATTCTCACTGACTCTAGATCGGTGCTTCAAACTCTACTACTTGGTCATCATTCCAAGCATTTCAGGAATGAAGTTTACTTCAATACAAAAAAAGCTTGGTATAAGAGCTCATGATTAAATAATTGGCAATGAACACGTCGAGTTAGCAGCAAAGAGAAGGTCATCCTAACTAGCTTCTCCTACCAACCTTAAAAGCATATATATTTTCAAACAGAATACTACAAAAAAATCGTTAGTAGAATACAAACTTTCACAAATAAAACGTTTTGTATCGCCCGACCGATTAGAATATAAATCGGAATGCGTAATAGAGAGAGAGGTTTTTTTATGAAACTGTGTTAAATACTCATCTAAAAACAAAAGTGTTGAATGATTACAAAACTCGGAAATAGTATAGTTTCTTTAATATGTTTTGCACCATCCTCAGAGTAGTATAGATTTTTACTTTCATTGAATGTACTATCTCTTTAGTCTTCCCTGAGAAAATCTAACTATATGGTAAAAATTCCCTGAAACATGTCGCCACTTCTGGCTAAAAGTATATAAAGTTACATTAAAACCATTTTGTAGATGAAAAAGTATCCACTTAGTACACACACACCTACCATCCACAAAAGCTTACATTGCCCTGCTCATTCATGTTTAATCCCACTTTCAAGGTTTTTATTTGTTCTCGTCTATGACCCGTTGTGTTCACAAAAAACTTGCGTTCTATATCCTTTTAAAACTTACTTCTGTCATCAACTGAACCAATAATATATTGAATAACTGAGCAGGTTACCTCCCATTTCATGACGAAGGGATATCGTGAAGTTATTCTTCGTGTGGAATGCTGTATTGTTATTTGAATAATCACCGGTATCGACTTGCTGTCACAGATTGATAAATTGATCATCGTTATCGTTTGCACAAAATACTACGTAGCTAAGTGTATAGTCTGCACCATACACGTGGCCTGCTGACGAGTCTAGGCTAAATAAGAAACATGCATGTCTCGAAGCAAACAACATACATACCGAAGGATAATCGTACCGATTCTTAGCAGCCTAGCAATGCTGGCAATAACAGTATACCACAAAAATGTTTAGGAAAAGCAAGGAACGTTGCTGTAAGTCAGTTCACCCTTCTTCATAAATATCTTAGGGGAGATGTTTCGCCATTATATAGTCAGAATCTAAGAGGTGTGGGCCATTTGACTTCGTAAAGATGGCATTTGTTGCGATACTTGGGACAAATGTTACTATTTACCACCTGTCCCTTTAGATTTCTAGGAGCTAGGTGGTCCTAAAACACTGAAACACAACAGCCTAACTAAAGCAGCCACCCTCTGCACGAACCACACGTGGCAAAGCCAATGGTTGAATCCACGCACGTTTGAATACCTGCTGCTGACAGAAAAACCAAACATTCTGGCATAATCATAAGTCATCTTATCAATAATGGACACTTTGCCGATTTGGCGTTAACATATATATATATATATATATATATATATATATATATATATATATATATATATATATATATATATATATATATATATATATATATATATATATATATATACATATATATGTTGAAACAGGACCCTTGTAATCCTGAAGAGGACCTTGATTCCAAGTATTCGAGGTTATCTGTCTCAAAGTACCTTTCAACAATTCTGTCAGATTGTACCGAGACCTTTTTGACTATTTTCAGCCACTGTAGCCGTATAAACTCATCATTCCAGCTCAGAAGTACTATTTTTTACAAATATCTTCTTAATATATATCAACAAACCTTTGGAAAGTCATCTACTCAAATCTACAGCTTCTCAGATGACAGCAGCCATGTTTCCTATATGGAACAAGACAAGCCACCAATTGCATGCCTTATCAGTACTACAAAGCTTAAGTAAGGTTCATTATGTGTCTTCTAGTGTTCAACATGTCGTCTATTTTGTTGCTATACAATTGTAAGCCATTCCTCCAAATTTTATACATCATTATTCAGGATTTCTGGTTGCATCGCAGCAGTTGAATTCTCAATAGTCTCTTGCGTTTGCCATTTCATTCTGTGTTGTACTTTTATAGAGACTGCCGAAACGTTTATAAAGATATCGGTTAATCGTGGTTTTAATGAGCGGCCAGCGGAAAATATAATAAACCTTCCAAAATGTACCCCTTACTATATGATGACTTCATATTGGGGTCTCTAAGCTCACAGGGTTTAATAATTTTTCGATTTTCCCATTCGTTGAATTTATCACATATTTATATTCATATTTAAACTTTCTATAACCGGGATGGTGATGTACATATACAGTCATCAGCATATATTATTTTACTTTATTCAAGCTGATTCAAAGGTCGCTCTCGACTCTAGCCACTTTGCAAACACTAGTCCCTCCCTTAGCTACGTCGCTTCGCCCTTATACACGGTAATTTGGCTTCATTCACCCGGCAGCCCTCGGTGGATGCTCATCAATCAAGACACCGAGGTGGGCGCGAAAGATGGTTTGGACGACCCGAGCATATTAATGATTCGATAAAGACGATACCCACCTACGTCACGCTACACTAATAGGCTATTTTGAGAAATAAAGGTGCGTCTACACGTCACGTTTTCACACCACTACGCGCGAATGGTTGAGCTTTAGATATTGATTTTTTTATAGATAATCTTTAGCAAAATTACAAAGCCTATTGCACTTCAAAAGCGCTACAAGAGGATAAATGTCTATACAGTTTTACTTTAAAACTCTCTAGATTATAATGTTTCAAAGCATTATGTCTCTTGTTTGTATTTATTAAAAATGGTTATGCATCATCAGTATTCTAGCGCTTCATAATAGTTCATAGTTCCGATGGAAGCAGTAAAAAATAATCTCACAATTTCATAGAATATATTATTCATAAACGTTAGTAAAGCCATTTCATCAATTACATGTGGTATTCATCAAAACGTCATGCGAGTATACTGTGAAATGACGAACCACAGGATAAGCTTCAGAGATCACATTAATTACTATGGTTCTGAGATGGGTCCCAATCAGAACAAAATTACTCGTATGTTCGACTTTACCACTGGTATTCTATACGATAGGAAGCAACCCTCCACCGCGAGAGACTAAGCATTAGTGATGTAAATTAGCCTACATCGGCATCCAGAACAGCTTCGCTTGCTTTACACGCACAGAGCCGAAGCTTCGTAACAATAACTAGCTACTTTTTGGATATAGTCCAGCCAAACATTCATGTTGCCTCTCACACAATTAGCAACGTTGAGTATCACCCACGGCCAAAACCATATACTTTAGATCGGATGATGTTAGGCAATTAAGCTATACACCTGGAATGAGTATAACGTCAACTGAAGAACAAACTGGTGGTATAAATTGGAACTAGACCCAATGCTACATCTAACGCATACCTACATGTCTGTCTGTATTTTCCGGTCGTTTAGATTTTTTACCTTTATGTTCAAGATATGCTATTCGTTTCTAATTTCTAATCACATTTTTACAATTTTAGAAGGTTATCCCAAAAGATTCAACTGGGTGACGTTTTTTTGTGATCTAAATCCCTGAAAGGACGGCTCGTCAATGAAAAAATTAGTTCTCCAAGAGTCGCGCACTGTGTCGCTGCCAATTGGCTACTTACGCAGTCAAGGTCATAAAATTTGGACTACCGCGAAGCGATGACAGATGTCCCTTACGACGTCTGTCAAAAAGAGTGAACTAACTTGACTTACAGCGACATACCTTGTGCTTGGTCAACACTATTTACGATGTACCCTTATCTCGGCTCATTCACGTCAGAAGCTGAAAACTGATATTAAGTGTATGCTCTACAGTTCTACACTATGCATCAGACCTGCTATAGACATTGATGTTTTGTCATTAGCCTAGACTTGTCAGTATAGGCTGACAGTCAAACCGTAGAGAGCGATTGGGTGGTATATACATAACCCAGTCAAGGGTGTCAGAACAACAGCAACACCCATCTCCAACCGTCGCACACTGTGGCGCTAAACAATGGCATATGCTATCACATCCTTGACTGGGTTACATGTATATCACCAAATTGCTCTCTACAGTTAGATCGCTAGGCAACGACGAATCTAGGCTAATGAGAAAACATGTATGTCTATAGCAGGTTTGGTGCATAGTGGAGAGCATACACTAAAGAAAATAGGCTTTTGCGCGCTAGGGAGGACCAAAAAGTCTATAGCTCTACTTGGGACTGCATCAAACATATACAAGATGGAGCAGGTCTGCCCAGATATAATACTAATATAATAAATCAAAATCTATTTATACAAAACAAAACTCTTACTGCTTTTCTAAAGCGTCCCAAGCTAAGGTTTTTGTACGATGTATATATGAATAAGCTACGACGGAACATAGAAGTACTATGTCTATGTACTGTAAGTGTGTTCCCAAATCTGATGCATCTATCATGTGTATCACTCCTAAATAATAATTTTTTTCTTAAGTATTCGGGGTTTGAGGAAAGCAAAATCTTGTGTATGAGAACTAAACAGTGAAGTTCGAAAATTTTAGGCATTTTTAACCAGCTAAGCCATGCATATTGTTCCGAAACATGGTTAAACTTGTTTAGTCCAAAAATGAATCTCACACAATTATTTTGTGCAACTTGTAGACGATTCTTAGTTACAGAATTTAAACAAGGATAAAATAAAATAAGACAGTAGTTGAACACTGACACCACCATGGATTCGCTGAGTTTTTTTCTTAGTTTGAAATTTAAAATGAATCTGTAAGCATAAAGTGCACGCAGCCTTAGGTATGACTTCTTCAATCAATTTTTTACATGACTGGTGAATCTAAGCTTATCATCAATGGTGATGCCCAAAATTTTCACCTCATTTACGAAATTCAATTTTTCGGAACCAATTTTTATGACCTTTGAATACTTCAAGACTTGATAATGGAAAATACATCTGGAAATGACGGAAAAGTATGGATGCAAGCTGCTACAGAGGATGACGGAAAGTAATATACTGCGTGGAAAGGACTGATTCAATCTACCTGGAACATTTTCTAGTTCAGATATATATATATATATATATATATATATATATATATATATATATATATATATATATATATATATATATATTCAATGATATTTTGATTCAAGCACTGTTCTTATTTCTTTATGTTATCTCCACTAGGCGATAAATGTTTGTAAGACTAATATCTTCCACTTCAGACGACATTACTTTCAATGTTTTCGTTTTTAGAAGTTATAAAGTATTTTCCACAAATCGTAGCACAAAAAAGCTAATCTATATACCTGGCATGACTTACCTCATTACAAAATCTCCTGAACTAAATATTCTGTTCTGTCAAGAAAATATTTGCTTAATTTTCTAGCGTGAGCCGTTTAACCGCTAGTCGCGTTAATAGCCTAGAACGTTCAAGAAGTGCAATTTGTGGAGATATTATAGTGGTTTGTAACTTTTGAATTGGTTTCGTTATTTGAGATTGGTTAATCAACTATGATCATATTGCTGATGATGTGAATTAGCCATTGCACACAGAGGTTCTATTCTGAAAGAAAGGTAATAATATATCCTATACTAGATAGTGAGCAACTGTACCAATAATTACTTGTACCATTTACATATTTCCGTCAGACCTACCATGTTTAATTGTAGACTATAACTGGAAAATCTATATTCAGTTGGTGCACCCTTGATTTTTAATGCCTAGTCTGAAAAATAAACAGCCTGCGTTCCAATAATACATACCAAATATGAGTCTCGAAATCCCCTCTCTAACGCCTAAACACAATTAGTCGCAGCTTGCCCTATCATGTCGACATCGCCGGCAGTTGTTGTCCTTATCTGTATCAATTTACATTTACTCCACCTCAACGGGGCCATTTCCAATTTCTGCTCCCTTTCCTAACTCTCTTCAGTCAGTGGCGGAATGAAGGGTGCATTTTGATTAATGTTACTTGCATAAGTCCAAGCTGTGACAGAAATTGAAAATCATGGCTGTTTTCTTATTTGATGCCTAATATCACATATTTTTCTTCAGCATAATTCATCGATATGACCATTCCAAGTACTTATTACGCTCGGTATGTCTGTCCGCTTGTCGTTTGGGTTGTCTATCAATCTCTTGGTCTGTTGCTCACAAGGTCAGTCAATCTGCCTGTTGGTTCGTAGGTAGCCTCATATTTTAATATCACCTACACTAATTTGAGTGAAATTGAAGGAACTATGTCATATGAAGTCATAGAAGGCAATGATGCAATATTTTTTTAATTCTATAGATTGACAGTTGCAGTCGAATTTAAACAAATAATCAAAATAATACATGTTACCGTTAAGGCCTATTCGCACTGAAAACATGCAAAAAAACTCTCTCGCCTCTTGATGTATCCACGACAGATTTTTGTTGCATGGAAAAGAAAAGAATAAAATGAAAGTGAAAGAACATCAAATTGTCCTCTAAGTTTGGATTTCTATCTATTGTATTATATGTGTATATTGGAAGCGGTCAAAGATTTTGACGATTCTAAACATTGGTTTGATACGTTTATCGAATTTTTGATAGCTTTAAGGTGTAGAGGAACAAACATATGTTTTGTGGCTAAATTGGGATGTGATCCTCATTGCCACCAGTTAGAACTGCCACTGGCATCCAAGTTACCTGAGTACGTCCTTAGCCCTAATCAAAACAAATCGCCTCCTGCTATACGATGACATAGCAATTTGGCCCTACCGTCTTATCGGCAGAAATGGCATGTCGAGCAAAGCCTACTTGATGCCTTGACTAATAGATAATCGAGATATGGAAATTGGGAGAACAGTTGGAGAGGTAAGCAGAGAACAAATATATCATATCCCATTAGTCAATGGATTTATGTTTAATATTGATATTCATAGGTTCTCCTACTCTCTAATGATCCTAAGTTACATGCATGTTATAACGACATCGCGTTGAGCGTGTGGTCTTATTTTCACGCGACTTCTACCAATAACAGTTTGAAGTTTGATAAAGCTTCGGGCAAGTAATATATTTAAAGTATTTCTCAAGAGTAGATGCGCATTATTCATTTTTTCCAGGATTTACACTTGAAGCTGTCACGACGAATCTCTGGAAAATTTGCAGCGGAAAGGAAAGATGAAGTGCCCCGTAAATTATGCTCAATTTTCCGCCGTGTAGTTTTTTATTTAAAGCCATTCATATTTGGGAGCGTCTGGAATTAAATAATTCTTTGCCACGGATTTCAACCAAGCACAAGCTTTTTTCTGTACTTGGCTTATAATCTCATCGCTCTCTGGAATTCGAGGTATATATCTCCCTGCAGGATTTCGTTTGAACTTTTATCACCCGATTAAATATGTAAATTCATTAAAGCATCCTAAGATATGAACTGAGTAACGACTCGACGTCTAATTTTGTTGCAATGCTATTGGAATACATACGTTTTTAAGAAGTACAACCAGTACAACTAGATATCCAAGTAGAAAATGTTGAGTGTTCACATCTCTTTCTAAATGGATTAATAAGATGAGTTGAAAAGCTGTAAGACTGCTTATTCTGTCATCAAACCTCTTTTTCCAAATATTCTCCTATATTATTGACTATATTTTTCTGTGGTACTATGAACTTTGCTCAGTGGTGCTGAACTCTGGTAATTTATTTCTTTAACTACTCAGCCATACTCCAGTGATCGCAAACGTTCTAAAATCATCCATAAAACAGGTTTCTATTGTTCTGTACAACGAAACCTAGCTAACTGACTCAAAACAAAATAAAAAAGCGGTCAAATTCAGCAAACCTTCCTTTGTGATATCATGAGCCCTTCATACTGTGGAATGGCCCTTCCAAGCAGCAAACGACGCTATACAGCGTGGTAAGTATCAAATCCACCTAGTAGACCCAATTTTTTAGGCTGCCTAATAGGACAGTAGATTCTCCGGAACAGCTTCTGCTGCTCTTCTAGGCCCAGATCAGACCAACGCAGAAGTACAGCTCGCATATGTGGGGATGCGACCCAAAATACTCCCTGAAGCTACTAACACAATCCAGAAACGAACCATACGTGCACTGCACCTTAACTCACAAATGACCTCCACAGTCTGGAACATCGAAGAGGTGGTTGACCTGCCCCTATTCTATAGATATTTTCATGGCAGATTTTTGACCGAAGCTGTCTCGCATAATTACTCCGCCATTAATCCTGAAAGAGCTCATCAAGCGCATCCTCACCAGGTCGATCTTACAATGCCTCGAACAAGCCTGTTCCATAAGTCGGAACTTTTTTCACCGATACAACGCGAAGAAAATGACACAGGCTAGCTAGTACCAAAGTAACTTATACCTATGTATATAATGTATACATATCTGGAGCATGTTATGGTTCCCCAGAGGGCTGTATTCGAGGAAAATGTATGTGTAAGCCATGTATAGCCGACATTTAATCTATTGTGAATCCTAGTATTCGAACAGATTATTGAGATTTTTTTAGGCGTTAGAGCTCTGGGAACAATTCATTCCACCGAGTACTCAGCGACTGCCAGCATTGTTTGCCAGCTAATCCCTGGATATTTGGATCGTATGAACGCCACAATAGCTGCATAAACGGAATGTAGTGAGTATAGCTGATCAAGCTGTCCCAATTTTAATTTCCAACCCAATAGACGAAAATAGAAGTTTAAAGCCGCATTCGATCTGATTTAGGATTAGAAAAGACGTGCTCTATATCCTGTTGCTGAAATTCTTTGCCTGACAAGAATGAAAAGATTATTTATCGTTATGTTTCATTACTAAAAGTGTATGTGTAAGAATGTGTATTCAAGAATGAAAATGTAACAAAACAAGACACTAATATTTGAGTCTACAGAAAAGCCACTTACTCTTTAGTATGTAACTTAGATTCGCTGCGAAATATTTGACAGAAATAATATGATTCATTTTTCAAATTATTTTTTGAATTTCAATAAATGCCGAAGAGGCACTAAAGATTAGTTCATACGTATGTGTTCTCAATCATCGGCTACCGAGAAATACATCGAATCAGAAAGAATGGTATTTAATAAATTAGACAATTAATTTATTTTGCATGGGCAGATAACCAGGCGTAAATATTGATATCATTGTATTTTTTAACTTTTGTTTCTCATATTTTGCACTATGATAAAGACTGCCGAGACAGTCGAAATGTTAGTTCTGATATTTAATAGTTTTGTTTAAATTATCAGCCAGTGAAAAATTGTTGGTTCGTGGACTCATTTTTACACAATTTTCAACCAATCGTTATCGTTGAAGCAATAGTCGAAAAAGTTTTAATCTTCCTGCATAAATCCATTTCAAAACTTGCATGCTATAAAAACTCGCAAGAATGTTCATGTGATAAGTATAATGCGTCTAGAGTGAGACAGTGGATACCTACGTAATTTTGATGCACATCAAAGGATGCTTGAGAAGCACCGGCATTAACTTTCGGTACACGGCTAAAATAAAGGGTTGGCAATATCGACATATCCAGTACCATGAGACCTCAAGCATTCTGAACATAAGAATGAAAATGTATTAACTTACACTTCGTTCAAAATAAAAAATCAGTTAAGCAGTGGCGGAGCAGCATCCTAATCCATGAAAGAAAAGGATTTTCATACAACAGAATTCTACACGACTGGACCTACATTCCAAGACATGTATTAAGCCGGGTCCACATCAAACCAACAAAACAAAAACAAAACAGCATTTCAATGTTTCTCAACATTTTGGAAACAAAATTGAAACATTTAGGCAACTATTTTGTTTTGTTGGTGATTCTAGCAACTTTTTATCTTCCCGTCGCCGGTCGGTAAAGATCAAAGAGTTGATGTTTTGTCTGCATTTCTGGCAACCCTGATGGTCTGATGTGTACGCGCGCGAACAGAAGAATACATCAGACTCTGGTAATACTCTCCGGTTGCCAAAAATCTTAAAGTGAGCACTGAACGTTCTGTTACACTAATGGCATTTCTAAAATTTGTATTTTTCTTCTGTATCGATGGTCCGATGATTTGTATTGAATTTTCAAGGTCAGTACTGGTCATTCTCAAAAAGTTTTTAAAGTTAGATTGCATTTCTCCACTAATACCGACATCATCTTTTCGTAAATCTTCCAGTAATTCCTCAACGCAGCTTTTTTGTCGGCTCTTCAGGCTAGGTCTAATCCAAAAATGTTTTTCCTTTTTTTGGGTTAAAAATAGAAAACCAGCTGCCATAATAAACAAGTCATTTTTCCTTTGCAATTCACAATTTCGAGCACGCCACATTTTCTTTCAAGGACCAAACAGTTGACTAATCGTTTTCTGTATGTGGACAGCAGTTGACAATTTGTTTCTGTTTTCAAAAACTTGCAGTTTTGTTGTTTGCTGTTTTGTTGGTTGTTTTATTTTGTTGGTTTGATGTGGACCCGGCATTAGCCTTCATGGTTTGATCAATAATATGATAATCATTTCATATATCGCATCGTAAGAAAACTACAATTTTAGAAACAGTAGCCAATATTAAGTCGCCATCCATGTTTATTTCAATACTAGACTGTTACCAAACGCTTGCAGCCCTTGGTTGTCGTATAATTGTAATATCTGAGTCAAACGTTGGATTTAGTTTGTCGCACCGCGTGGCGCCGACCTAGATAGTCCTCCTTGTTTTTCCAACAGTACCAAATGTTCGCAATACTTTGTTCTGCTATTGGAAAAAATGCTATTTCCACCGTTATAAGACCGAGACAAATGTGTACCAACGCATGATGCCAACGTTGTGCTAATATTAGCGTGAAATGTTGGATCCCATGTTTGTCGCATCATGTGACGGCGGCTTAACAAGCAGTTTGCCCACTCACACACCGCAATTTCAGCTGCAAAATGAAACGATTGCTATACTATAAAGACTTATTACAGTCGGACTGGTGACTCAAATGTTTGATTCAACTTTTATTGCATCGTGAGGTGACGGCTTATCCACCTGTTTATCCTTTCAAACACCACGGCTGCAAATGCAAACTCAACAACCTCTGGCCTTATGATGACCATACAGGAAGATACAATTGTTCCAATTCGACTAGTGAATTAAATTTTGCGGCAACATGTGGCGCCAGCTGAATCACCTGTTCTTCTTTTTTAGACACCGCAATTATAACACAGACAACTAACATATTATAATGACCATAAATGAAGATGTAATTATTCCAATCCGACAAGCAAGTCACATCATGGAAATATATCTGTAAGCTATGTATAGCTCACATATTGGATCCAAGGTTTGTTGCAGCGTGTAGTGTCGGCTTAATCACTGGTTGATCTCTTCGATCTACTACGACTGCAACTGATTGCGGACTACAATATTAAAATGGCCACATATTAAGATGGACTTATTCCAGTGCGACTGGTACATCAGATGTTCGATCCAACGTTTGTCACATCGTGTGTTGTCACCTTAAATACCGATTCTTCCTTTTCGTACACTACTACTGCAACTGCTACCTCAACGGACTCCGATATTATAATGACAATACATGGAGATGGGATCATTCCAATTCGACGGGTAAATCAAATGTTGGATCCAACATTTGTCTTATCGTGTGGTGATGCCTTATCCACCGGTTCGTCTCGTTCATCCTCCACTACTGCAAACTCAATCGGCTACAATACTGTGATAACCACATATGAAAATGGAATTCCAATCCGACTCGTGAGTCAAATGTTGTATCCAACATTTGTCGCATCGTGTGATGCCGGCTTAATCAAGGTTCCTCCTTTCCACGCACCGCGACCGCAGCTGCAATCGAGTACGATATTATAATGACCACACATGAAAATGGAATTATTCCAATCCGACTGGTGTGCAGCTTCGACTTCATTAGTGAAGGTAATTTGCGCGAGAGGATGAACATCCCGTTTCTGGCTCACTTGATGTTTGTCTGCGGTGGATATTGATGGTGCACTATGCGCGTTATGACACTGTAAGTGCTCGTCGGAGATGAGATTATTACCATTTTTTGAGCGATATAGAAACATGATATTTCAAATGGTGCAAGATAAGCTTCAGTTTCTTCGATAACTTCCTCGACTGGTTTATGTGTTTTCTCTGAGCCATGGCTTCATATTGAGGAAGAGGAAAAAGATACAGAGAGCCAGTGGGATCGTACCTCCTAATTCTTATTGGATCGGACTAATATTTCACTGCAGGACTGGCCAGTTATTATTCTTCCTTTCTGTAAACAGTCCATGAGTATAGATAGATAAAACGTTGTGTAATTATCACACAGTTTCACAAACAAAACTCTTTCATCTAGTGACGCGTTTCGATTTTTATTAAAATCATCGTTGGACTGTCAGATTTGTACTGCTAACAAGGCTACTCAGATTACTTGCCAAATAACTAACTAGTCCTATCATGGATAGAAAACTAGAGCTCTCAAAACTAGCATACTATCCTGTCTAGTTATTTTTCTATTAAATTGTTTTCATTTGTCGTGTCTGTCTTAGGGGACATATTTTTTTTTGGCAACTGCATTTATACTAGTGTTACGGAAAACCCCTACAAAACCTTAACCATCGCCGTCAAAATGTTCTTAATATATTTCATGTGATAAACATTTTTATTTCTTAAGATATTTCACGTTTTAGAATATTTTATTCCTTAAGCTATTTCATTCTTCTTAATACATTCCATAACTTAATATATTTCAGTAGTAAGTTAACCTAGAATACAAATAGATGGAAACTTATAGTAGTATATCTATGAAAATTGAGTTTAAAAAACATCAGTCTGTATATTTACTACAATGAAGTCAGGGTTTCGCAGATATTTCTGAATCTCTAATGTTTCCATGAAGTTTAAATCATGTATTTTATTACAAGTATGAAGTACACTCATTCTATTGTCTCTGCCAACTTTATGATTAGTATCTAGTAAGTGTTTGGCAAAATTTGATTTTTGTGGATGGTTGTTTCTGAAGGCACTTATATGTTCCCTGTACCTTCTTGTAAATGCTCTAGCTGTTGGACCTATATAAACAACATTACAGAAGGCAGATGAAATCCTATAAACACCTGACCTACAGATATTGGATTCTTTCTCCTAAAACTCTTTCTTTTAGTGACGCGTTTCGATTTTTATTAAAATCATCATCGGACTGTCTGGGTAGCCTTGTTAGCAGTCAAATCTGACAGTCCGACGATGACTTTGATAAAAATCATAACGCGTCACTAAAAGAAAGGGTTTTATTTGTGAAACTGTTTGATAATTACACAACTTTTTATCTACATGATGCAAGAGTTTCACCAAGTAAGAGCATCTGCAATCTACAAGTCCATGAGTATTATTGCTTTAAAATCCCATCGAAAAAGCTCCTGCAAATTTCGTATAAAGATATTTAGGCATTGCGTCAGCATTCACAGCAGTATATAGTCCTTATATCCAAAGTGAGCAATGGCGACACCCATCGGACCGACAGATTTTTCATATTCAAATTACCATGCGTAATATCAATAGCCATTCCGTATGGCAACCCTACTAGCTCTGATACCTTACTCACTTTATTTCGGCGGTCAGCGAGAATTATGTCCTGGACGATTTCCTTGGTACCGCTTTTGGCGGGTGGTGTCATCAAGCTGCTGTTATCTATCATGAAGATCTCCATAGACAGCGTTCAACTTCGCTGTTATTTCTTTTCCCATACAAAAAGGGCGGATCGATATTGCTATTTATATATTTTATCATTTACCTCTAAACACGTGTAACAAAAATAGCTGCCAAACAAGAACTATCCATCCAATTAATCAATCCGATTAAATTGCTTTTTGATGGATAACAGTACGCAGAAGTAATTTCAACGCCCTTCAGCAGCTCCATCTGGTGGTAAACAGGGATACTTGTCGATTGTATATACAGGGTGGACAGAAGATTTGGATTCCGCCCGATAAATCTTTGTTAATGGCTGGATTTTCTCCGTGCTTGCATTTTCTGAAAAGTAATGACAAGCCACATTTTCGGACGTGCGCTATTTGACAACTCCACTGATCGTTATTTTGTAGTAAATTTTTAAGGCTGACATTAAAGACACTTGCACCATGGGGTTAGTTTGTATACTCTATACTCAATAGATTATAATTTGATAAACAATCTTCTCATTGAAGTATCATTGAAGTATGAGCTTCATTAATTCCTTTTTTGTCATATAGCGCAATTTCCGTCTGCTAATTTAACCAACGATTAGCACATTCCATCAGCCCGCAAATGTTTAACCAGGATACGTTTCAATTAAATAATTGAAACTCCTATATCGAAAGCATACTAACAAAAATGTACGTTCTGTACTATTTCACGTTGCGTTTTATCCAGTTTCAAAAACCTACAGATATTCAGGCACAGATTGTCGTTATAAAGCTGTCAGGATCGCCATTATTTTAATGGCATTTTTTGCCGACAATTTATGACATGGTCGAATGGGCTCTCTATCCGGAATACGAAATTTATGTTCAACACGTTTTAGAAAACTGTTTCAACCGGCCATTAACAAAGTACCACAAAATTTGGTCGTAGGTAGATCTTGCGTTCATGTGTGCAATACTTCATAACTTCTGCTTCATACTCCGAAGACCGGCAGTGAAAAGGGTGCAAGGAGGTATTTGAATAAAAAAATATGATTTTTGTTGGAAACGAATCTTAATAGACTATAACCTCAAAAAATCTTAACAACTGCAACCGGAAAGAAAGACGCTCCTTTATCACAAGTAAGACAGAGTTATATGATTTGTCAAGCCTTTTGTTCAAATTCCACAATTTTATTTAAGTATTAGGGCAAGTCGATGTGATTGAATGATTTTCAATGAGTTTAAGTTAAGAACAAAGTTATTGACAACAAACTTCAATTTATTGTAAAAAAGTGAAGGTAGACTAATAAAACTTAGTAAAGAGCCTCCATGCATTTAATTTATTACAAACCACATTATCATACTCCGTTAGATACTTCACTTTCCATTAATGTTGAATAAAACATTAATATCTAAAATTTATTTGATACTATGTATCATCGGTTTGCAATTAAAGCGATTCATGTAGATTTGATTGACTGCTAACAAGGCCAGAGTACTTGCCAACTAAATAACTAGTCTTATCTTGGATTCAAAACTAGAGCTCTGAAATGCATCATACTGTTTATCCTTTCTAGCTATTTTCTATTAAATTATTTTTTCCTTTCTTGTGTCTTGCATTTACACTAGTGTTAAGTGAAGCCCCTACAAAACCTTAACCATCGCCGTCAAAATATCCTTAAGATATTTCATGTGACTATTTTATTTCTTAAGGTAGTTCATGTTTTATTCCTTAAGCTATGTCATTCTTCTTAATACATTCTATAAATTAAGATATTTCTGGAGTAACTTATAGTAATGTATCGATAAAAATTACAGTTAAAATTACAGAGTTAACAAGATCAGTCTGTTCATTTACTACAATGAAGTCAGGGTTTCGCAGATATTTTTGGACCTCTAATGTTACATGAAGTTTAAATCATGTCTTTCATTACAATTATGAAGTACACTCATTATATTTTCAATACCAACTTTATGATCAGTATCAAGTAGTTTCGCAAAATTTGATCTTTCTGGATGGTGGTTTTTGAAGGCACGTGTTCTCTGACAATCCGACGAGGATTTAGATATAAATCGGAACGCGTCACTGAAAGAAAAAGAGTTTCATTTGTGAAACTGTGTGTTGTGTTATATATATATATATATATATATATATATATATATATATATATATATATATATATATATATATATATATATATATATATATATATATATATATATATATATATATATATATATATATATATATATATATATATATATATATATACAGATACAGATCCATTCTGTTTTTTCAGTAACACACACTACTTTTTATCTGTAGAAGTGTTTCACCACGTAAGAGCTTCTAGAATGTACAAATACTTACATAACTGTTTGTTTTTCTTATATGTCATGGAATTGCTGTTTATGTAAGAGATTAATTAATTGCGCATGATGATGACGATAGCTCTTTTTACTGTAAAATTCCTAGAAAACTAGAAAGACAAATTGTTGCAAGTGGGGATCAAACCCACAACCTCCCACATTGTAGATAGATGTTTTACCAATGAACTACGGCAAGTCGTATAGCAAATTGGAAATATAAGAAATAATCTGGTGATCATTCAAGCTGAGAAAGTGTTACGAAGAACTATGCAGAAGAGATACCTCACATGGCATATGGTCCAGCTAGGTTCACGGCTCGTATTCTTAGATTCTTGTATCGGCAGTCAACATTATAGCATAATAAGTTGTATGCGATCCCAATTGAAGGATCTGGTTCTATAAAGGTAGTTTCAGGTCATCTTGAACATCAAGGAAAGTTGACTAATTTGACATTAGCTATCAGTACAGCGAGCTAGAGGAGCTCGGCGGGTGCAACCTCACAAGGTCGAAAGATCGACACCTCGGGCGAGCCTCTTCCAAAAATAATTCTTCAGGAGAACCTCGGCGTAGTGAAATGGACTTCCGGATATGGATAGTCATGTATCATCTTGCTGCGCTCTGCCTCTGCGAAATAGCATCTATATGAAAAGCTTTTCCATGTTAGTTGGGTTCTATTTCCTTTTCCTGTACTACCAGGAGCATTTTTGCAGTTCGTTCTTAGATGTGTAGATAATGTATTAGCTCCATACTTATTTACTTTTGAAGATAACCACAGGATCCGTTTCTACTAGCTCCATTCAAGAGTGGACTGTCTATTCCCGGGAAAACCAAATCCCCAAAGACCGTTTATCGTCCCCCATTTATTTGCACACGTCAACAAAAAGGCCTGGATAGGCCGTAAGGTCAACAATCCGGTTTTTTTATTGTTTACTATCAGCGCTGTTAAAACTGGCACATGCAGCAATTTTTGTTTTTTATTGATATATCGGCAGGATACACGATCCGTATTTAACTGTTGCTGTTTTCGAATTTCAGCCTGGCATTCATCGAAACAAATCTCTCACTACATGGAGAGCTCACAAATTTGGAAATAGTGATGGACTGTTGTATCATAGCTTTTCAGCCTATATATTCAGAAGTTTGTCTTATACTTATTAGAGCTGCTAAATGAGACCACATGGATTTCCCCAAACGCTACACGGTGCTACCATTCTCCAAAATAGTTCAGTTTAAACCTGACACGCGTTTCACTAGCATAGTTAATATAAATATGTTCTACTAGTAAACCTGTGCAGCGTTTGTGGATGCTGCACCAAAGGATGAAGAATCACATACACATATGATTTGATAAATAACCTAAGAAGTTTTGGCTACCTAGGAAAGATAGTCCTGCCGAGACAATTGTAAGGATAGTAATGCTATTTATTAGGCCATATGTGATTTCAACTAGCGACCAGTACAAGTATGAAATTAATCATTACAGTTGCTTCAACTATTCTGCTGATTTCTCTAGCTCTGTATAACCATTGATCAAATTGATGATTCTTCTTCTGTCAAACTCATCTAAAACTTCGACTTCATCAAACTCGCTTACTGACTGCCTCCTTGACAAATACGACAACGAGAGTATCATGTGTATTATTATATTCCTCTATCTATCCATTTCTGATTTTACTTACCACCCATCAGCAGCCACATCCTTCCGTCGCTTATTTCCCTCGGTCAATCTGTCACTCTGTCTGTCAGTCTGTGCCCATTCCTTTAATAGGGTAGCCTCAACCAACACTATTCCTACTGCTTTACCTATTAGGCACTTTGTAATATTGGCGGCGGATTTATAAGCAATAACCCAAAGAATATTGAAACAACCTCAAACTTGGCTTTTTATATTTTCGTTGATGGTTGGGCATTCCCAGAGAAATGTGAACAATTGAAAATCTATCAAGACATCCAAGCTGTACTTTTGTGAATTATATTAACGCTTAATTATCTTAGGACGTGGCCAAAAGATGTTTACATCATTGCTCAAAATTTTGAAAAAGCCAACAATGATTTTCACATCACATAAATGACAATATAACAAATACAATTTGATATCAGCGGGGTCCGAGTTTTGTTTATGTCACATAATACATATAAAGTGTTCCATTCAATATTCCAGTTGAAAATTACATTGATGAGAAGTATACTTCAACCTATATACTTTGTAAATATATGTCGCTTAAAAGCGGCATCGCAGGAAAAGTAACAAAATAGGATGTTTCTGAATTCATCAACTTCAATTTACGAAGGGACTCAGTGATATCTTCATTGATCTCATTAGATATTTTTCATAGCGTAGGTAGTTCTGAATCAATCTAATGGACCATATTTATGCCTTTGGATCTGAATGTTTTCGCAGTGTCACATTTCGATCATTATTCCATATACTCCCAGGAACTACAGAAAGTAAAGTCGCTAAATTAATTCATGGAATGATATGTAGCAACTTCAATTTAAAACATAGGCACGTCTTATTATGCCTAAGAGATCAATATCATAACGTCTTGATGAATTCTTCTAACAACTTCTCAACGAAACAATTTCCGGACCTACGTTCATTTGAAAATCCTTTTCTAAGGTAGAATGTGCTGATCTGGACTTCAATACAGGGCGCCCTGTATCTGTTACGTTGTACACGTAGCCATGACTCTCATGCCTCGATTTGCTTTAATCCAATTCAGCTGCTTTCCAAACATCCCCGATTCTTGCCACCTGCCTCGCAGACACGTGAAGTTATCCGAAATGATCACGTAGAGTCATATCACACCAACACACGCTCATTCCCATCCGGTTTGTATACCCTCCACTCTGCTCGGTGCTGTATTCCAGTTACTTTTTACGAGGACCCTGCCGACTGCTGTTAGCTTTCTGCACGCGTTCGACACGTCCTTAAGGCACTCCTTTAATCAGTAAGGACACCGTGAGAAGAGCGAGATGCTCATTGGCGGCGGAGCGACAGGACCTCACAGCCTTCAGACGGACTTAGGGTAGTCCCTATCTTGAGTCAACAAGAAGGATACCTTACCCAATGAGGCCTTACAAGTTCAGCTTTATAGTAAAAGTTTTTGAGGCTTCCTCACATAAGGAAGCGTGAAAATCTTGCAGGAAGAACACGGAAAGAGAATAACAGAATTCGCTGGCTCTGTCCAAACAGTTTCCATTCTACATGAGTTTATTCAATGTTTTAAGGTTTGACTTCATATTTATACTCATCACTGAATCTAAGTTGATTCATGATTCTTTGAAATGCATGATATCCAATTTTATTTTTTGGAGATACTACGATATTGGTAAGTACTCAAGTAAACTTCTTGCTGCTGATTGGAGAGACTTCTTTGCAAACATCAAAATAATACTGAATGTATGCTGAGAGGATCTATATCGACATAGAAATCCTTGGTCCCAGAATAGAATTTCATGAAAGTATTTTGCATATTATACTTTTGGTATGCGTTGAGTATCTTTACGAAGATTTGTAAAATCGACAAATTACACATATTGATCCAGTTCATTCGTAGCCACGACATATTTATTATTATGAAAAAATAGATCATAAAGTGGTAAAACTTTTATAATATATTTTATACACAATGCATAATTTATTATGTTAACATTACTATAAAATAACTACTATGATAAGAAGGTGATAAAAACTTACTGATAGGATCACATTTCAATCCCTGTTTATGTTCTCTAGAAAATTCTCCTATATATGGTATACAAAGGGTGCCGATAGTCAATGCTTTCCAAAACTATAGATGGGCCATAAGACCAGATTTCCAGATGTTTCCGTATCAAAAATGAAGGGATATGGATCAGTAATATAATCACACAATTAGCAACATCTCCAAGCGTCGCGTACTGTGACGCTGCCCATTGGCAACTTACGAAGTCACTTGGACCGCCCTGAAGCCGCGTCAGATGTCTCTTACACCATCAGTCATAAGGGACATCTGTTTCCAAAGATTAGAACCTTTAACTTCATAAGTTATCAATGGGCACCGCAATAGTGCGCAACGCTTGGAGATGAAATGATATTGCTATCACACATTTGACTGAGTTACGGATATACCATCCGATTGCTCTCTGCAGCTAGACCGCCAGGCTATACTGAAGAGTCTAGGCTGAAGACGAATCATGCATGTCTATAGCAGAACTGATGCATAGTGGAGAGCATACACCAAATCGCGCTATTGGGTTTCGTTTCATTTCATAGTACTGCTAGCATTGTGTTTCTTATGTGGAAGTACGTTATGTGCCTTGTATTGGACTCAACTACAATGCAAATGCATCAGCATTGTATCCTGGTAAAGTAGTACATCCTATATTTGATAACAAAGCTGTTACCCTGGAGGTATCATGTATGTTATTGCAATCACAAAAGATTAACACAGCTAATAAATATATAGCAAAATCCGAAACAAATGGATTCTCGCTGAGGACCAGGTTTTTATGATTTGTAAATGAAATTTAGGCCAAAATTCAATTTCCGCTGCGAAAATCAGCGTCAGTATGAAGCTTTATACTTACATGCATATCTACGTCCCCATCGTAGTTAAGTCTTTTCCTTCTACGGCAATGAACTGTTGGTGCTAAAACTGCGAGTATAAAAATAAAGAGTTGGTTGATTGTACGGGTAGTTTTAATCAGCATAGTAGAGCAATTCGGTTATTCTAGACCGGAATCGTGTTCAGAAGAATTTTATTAAGGTTTATCTTGGAGACAGCCATTGTGCAGATTGCTTCTTTACTTTTATAGTGCTTTTCATCCTGTCGAATGAAATTACCACAATGCAAGAATATATTGGCACTAAGCTACGTGCTCTAATAAGGTACAGTTGGTGACGTAACGAATTTAATTTACCTCTGATTTATAAGTTTGGAAGTGGGAACTGAAAAATTTTACTTCTGTAACTTATTTAGCAGGTTTCACCGTAGTTGTTTCTGTCCATTCAGTCGTTTCGTTAAGCCGCATACGTACATAGATGAAAACAGTCACTATATTTGGTATTTAAAATGCTTCAAAGTCCGTTATTAATGGAGACTGAAAAACGATCCAAGTATAACATGAACTTAAGAAATTATACTGATCATATTTTATAATTCTCTGCACTGAAGCAATGAGGATTTGAATATTGATTAGATTATACGTGAATACGTTATGAAACCGCTTTTATCCAGTGGGATGTGTTTTCAAAAGGTACCTGATATTTTCCATTAAATTTCTCTCCTGGACCACGCTGTAAAAGTTGGTTTGCTCATCGTTGAGACTTGCGATGAATGTTTTTCCACCCAACAGGAAAGAACTTAATTAAGAAGTTCACCCAACTAAATCATTAATAATCCTCTTGAGTAATTTGCGTTTAATTTTTCATGTTATCTCACCAGCGTAGCCAAAATAGGACCTTAAAAGGGTTTTTCTTGCATTCATTGACGATTATATAATACAAAAGAATATGTCACATCATGTAGACATCGAAAGAGGTGCTGGCGATGTACAAATGAGGTTCAGTGCAACGCATAGAAGACTACTTGTCAAAAAAAAAGATCACATGCTACTCTTCCAGCAATGGAGATGGAAGACGCCCAATACTTGAGTCATATTCGATCAAGCTTCTAGGGATTAACATCAATAATAACATTCAGCATAAGAGTTACTGCTTGCTACTCTTCAAAGCTCGTATCAAACCATCGATGGAATACTGCTCGTGTTTCTAAGGTAGCGATCAGCACTACCTAAAACTTCTGAATGCAATTCAGAAAAAAATACAAGAGCCTACAATATTAAATGTACTATCAAGCTACTTGGCATAATAACATCAGTACAACAAATAGTACAGAAGTTCAAAGGGTGCTTCCATAAAAGATGGTACTGGAAGAGCATTCTCCAGAAGCTATCCGCTGGGAGAAATAGCATTGTGGAATTATTTTCTGGGGAGCTTTTACTCTAATGATTACGATTCACAGCATCTTATGGTCAAGTATAATGAACATCTTAAACAGCGCGATAGGTTTACTGCCTTTGCGGGAAGTTATCTGTAAAGAAATGTTAAACAAACATGATATATTTTGCATTATTGATGTATGGCTTATTGGGGAGCAAGCAATAATTAAGTGGTGCGTTTTAGAAATATGCAACCAGAGCTAGGTAAAGTACCGTACAACAGTGATTATGGATACTTCACAACGAATCACTTGAAAATATACTCAAATATATACGATCATGAGTTCCTGTGAGAGCTAAACGATGCTTAAAAATTCTTTAAAACAATTTAGAATATTCGCAAAAAATTAATGACGAATGAAATATGATATGATGATATGAATATTTCACCTAACTGTAATAAGAGACTTTAAGTTGTGAAAAGGTTATAGTGACTAGTAAGTAAGAGAAAAAGCTTGGACTATCAAATACCTTCTATTAATTATTACTAATGATATTTGCTAATTAATAGATTCACGATGTATTCTTAATGTTTGTATTTTAATTTCAAAGTAAAGTAATAAGATAAAGATACATACTAAGTAGTACTAACTAGTAAAATATCGAGATTCCTAGTAATACAAATAGAGGTACAAATAATTCTTTCAAAACTACCAGGCATTCGAAATTAGAGTCAGTTAGCACTGTGTTCTGGAGAATTCCTTATACGAGTAGTTGCATATGATACCTGCGTCTTTGCTCAATAGCGCACCCTGTATAGATTAACTTGGATGAATCATTAACCTATTTTTTGCACTTGTATCTCTATCATTCTGGGGCTGATAATCACTACCGCTACAAGCATCATATGGATCTTTTACACTCCTTACGAAAACAGATATAACAAGGCGATTCACAAATCGTTGGGGTACAGGAAAATTGACGCAATTGAAATTTCTTGCTTTTCCAGGGAAGGCATTTTAAATATTCAGAAATATTATTTCCAGCCTAGTTTTGCTCTTTATTGACTTGAACAGATCATTTTAGTTGTCGATTATTCATGTAGTTACTTAACTTTATGTAGGTTTGACATATATTTTTTCATTTGTTGATAAATATTGAGCTACAAATATAATCTTTTTTCGGATCATGCCTCTTTTTCTGATAAAAGTGCCGAAAATTACTTGGCGTAGGTAAAAAATGCCGTTCTTAAAAAAACGCAGGTGCACTTGTGCCATCTGCAAGCCGTTTTAAGGTAATGCATTTGGTCGAGATACAAAAGGAAGACTCTTATTCAACTAATATTACAGTATCAGAAATAATAGAAGAAATTCATTTATTTCATCCGGATATAAAAAGATAAGTTTCATTCAACTGAATACCATATTTCAAATATACGGAAGACAATCCGGAGACGTCGATTTCCCTGTCGAATAAATAAGTAAATCTGTCGTTTAGATTAAAATCACGTCTAGAAATAGTTTTCTGACTTGTCAGGAAACTTCAATCCTAAAAGTTCAACCTCTGGTTTCTCTTGCTCAGAGATTACACCCTATACTCGGCAGTGTAGGGGCTTGCACTGGTATACATTTAGCCAATAGTCAATATCCTCAGTTCGTTCTTCAACGTATTTGGATTCTTGTCGCATAACGTCTTGACGTTCGTTAAGAGTTTCATAGATATCTGAATCACTAGAACAGTCATTCTTGGCTGTAACCCTTTTTATTTATTTTTTTCGAAAACTTTGAAATTTCATGATCATTACCACCCTCCTGTGTGATGAATATCACCTTAGCAAATGAACCTAATCATAAACTTGTCATGTGTAAGCAAATATGACTGAACTTTTAGTATACTGTGCTAAGGAGGATCAACAAATGATGCAATACCCTCAGACTATTCAACATTAAACCATAATTTGATTTAACAATCAAAGTTCTGGAAGTTATGAATTTCAGTACAACCAGCTGCCAATATCAATTGCACCATTTACAGAGAAAAATCGTAACAGTGAGACAGCAAGTACAGGTGTTATTCGAACATCTTTTCATTGCATAACTGCTAGGGAAAGACAAATCTAGCAAACGGCATCGGCATCTCACCCCCGGTTATCAAGTTCATCCCAAACGACGGTACTAAAAATATACGAGTATTGTGTCTCATCAAAATGAAATTATGCACGACTACAATTTTTAGCACAATTCTTGAGTGCTGTTCAACTCTGAATGACGTAGTGCTGATACCTAACGTAAATCATAGAAAAAAATTGCTAAAGTCCATCCGCATTGCAGACGTGAATCCATCAAGCGGCCTCCGTATGCTTATATAACATTTTTCAACTCGTCGTTGGGATTTCTTTGCATTCTTCTTTCGGCAGTTTCCGTGTTTTTATTTGAGGCTGCCAAAAGCGGCACCCGTCTCCGTATCCACCCAGACGTTTCCAACAAAGAAAAAACTTTTATCGGGCATTTATCAACGTAAGACATAAATCCCTCTACAACTTCATAAGTTCGATCTGTATTCTGCCCCTTTCCTTTTAGTATACAGTACGATTCTGTAACAGAAGAATATTGATGTAGGTACCCTACTGGACTAGTTCAGGGAGGAGAAGATATGTATACTAGATTTACTACTACCAACAATAAAATAAGTCATACGTTTCTAATCGACCAGCGTAACTATGTAGGCTATTACAGGAAACTATATTTTCTTTATTGATTTGAGAGGCTGACAACAGTCACAAGTAACTGCTTACCAGGAACCACCGCATGTTTCAACGAAAAATATTGTAATACTAAAATAAAATAGTTTATAAATCATTTTCACATATTATGCTTTCTATTTTGAGTTATTTTGCACTATTACGGCTATACAAAAATAATGCTCTGTTTTTATACATTGATGTCTCTGTTACATTCTGCTTCTGGAGTTTCAAAACAGTTATAAAAGACACTTGCCTGACGGCGACTGTAATTGAGAACCATTTTTTTACGCTAAAAACGCATACCAGACACATGTATCTTGTATAGTCGCAATATAACTGACACATACCGAACCGAAGTATCTGATACGTACGCCTTGAGAAAACCACTCAAAATTAGCATCGCAGTGTTGATGAATCTGCAGACATAATTAGGCGCAGTGCTCTAGGCAGCAAGTGGCTGCATGCCTCTACGTCCCACTTTAGGTGGGACATTCCTGTTTTCAGGGTGTCTGCTTCGCTTACCTCAGTGAAGGCAGAAACATTCTACTTTTGAAACCAGACCAAATAACTTCTATAGTTTTTTTAGACTCGCAGCTCGTGGCGTGGGCAAGAATACTTGGAGCAGTGAGATCATTTCAGCATAGAACTAGAAGTGTTTGATTGGGTAAATTTGACAATTGTACCCACGTGAGAAGAAGTGCAGAATGATGAAATGACCGATCATGTAAGGATTTGTTACCAGCAGCCAAGTTTCGGGAATGTTAGTCGAGATTACGCTTATTTCCAACTGAAAATTTATTATCACTCACTTTTACTTGAAAACTAAAACTGACATTTTAAAACTGATTTTTATACCAACAAATATGAAACAACTGTGTAAATATTAGAAGTCATGTCACTAGAGCCAAAACATCCAGTTAATATGTAATTCAACCTACTATATGTGTTTTCTTCATTTTTTATAAAAATCGTTTTAAGGTTACTAAGTTTTTAGCATAATTGTAGCAGTGTGAGTGAGTTTTGTAAAGTAGTCGTAACTGAATAAAATGATATCCGGTGAAAACAATTTTCTAAAGCGAGATAGAACTCCAGCTATTGGGATGTCGTCCTAGCAAGTCCATCAAACTGATCATTCCAGGATATATCATTGTTGATTCTTCTGTAAAATGAGCTGGACTTTATTTGGATGTCATCTAAAATTGAAGTTCTATCACCCACGAACCTGTAGATTACATTAGATGTTATTTCCAACAGTTTATTACTGTACAGCAAGAAGTACGTTAGTGAAAAAATAGATTCCTGAGGAATGCAGGCATTGATGGCAAATCCATCTACTACCACAAAATCATCTGAAGATTGACATCCCATAGGCAGGAATGTTAATTCCTAAACCTGAACCTAATATGCCACATTCTATCGAATGCCTTAGATAAACCGAGCCTGATGGTTCGAGACCCTTCATGAAGTTTAATTGATTTGGTTCGCATTTGTCTGCTATAGGCCAAAATAACACCGTGGATCTTTGCTTGCGGAAGCAGTATTAGCAATCATTGATGATGTTTTTCTCCAGGTATTTCAGAAGCTGCGGGGATTTTTTATTGTGCTTCTTAGGAAATGGTTGCAGGTGACCGATATTACATCTACTAGGGAACGTACTCCGAATACGACCTTTAAATACGACTCTCTCATGGTTAACGTAATAATGGCATGATTACACGTCATTACCCCATCTCAAGTATATATTCTTTGTAACCTTATCCGAAGCTAAACGAGGTATACTGTTACCAGATAACTAACAGGTGGTAGTCGAGCACTCAAACAGCTTACTAAATCTCCCTGTATCTTCATCCGTTTTCCTAACACGCTCGTGTTCTTATCTGAGCTTCGTATCTGCTGATGCCGATGTGTTCAAGAGCCCGAAGCCCGGGTCCGAGCCCGTAAAACCGTTCCAGTAAACTGGCCGGATTAGCAGGGTGTGAACGCCACCGACCCGAACGCTGCACTCGTGTCGTTCCTACACCTCCTTACTACCCCCGCTGTTACTGCCGCTGTAAAATTATGATGAAATTGTTAACATTGATTGAAGATTGAATGTCCAGGCAGCAGTGGGTTCATAGTTTATAGTTATAAAACCTTACTTAAATTGAACCAACAGTCCTAAAATCCGATCGGAATATTTGAAAAACTGTTGCCACTATACGATTTGACGTACAGTTACAGAGTTAACAATACTTGACGCCAGTTTTTGAGAGGCCAAATAGTGCTCTGCGATAGTAATTGTTAATACAGAAACTTTATAAATTAGGCCATATAAACATGTTAATGAAGGGTGGATTCTGTGCGGTAATACACGGGAAACTTTATACTTCACACTTTATTGAAGAACTTTTGCAATTTTTCGTACATGCGGCATAACCATCTTTCGACTCTCGACTAGTTGCAATTGACTGACTATGCCGTTACATCCATGTTACCAACTTTATCAAAACAAAGTTTTACCAACCTAAATAGGGTTAAGTGTAAGAATAGCTTTACGCCAAACTTCGCCCAAATAAAGACGTTTTATTATTATTATTATTATTATTATTATTATTATTATTATTATTATTATTATTATTATTATTATTATTATTATTATTATTATTATTATTATTATTATTATTATTATTATTATTATTATTATTATTATTATTATTATTATTATTATTATTATTATTATTATTATTATTATTATTATTATTATTATTATTATTATTATTATTATTATTATTATTATTATTATTATTATTATTATTATTAAATAAGAAACTAGATAATTTTATTGCATCTCTAACACCCCCTCTCAATAAAATTATTTTATTTACATTCTTGAACATAACAGTCATTTGAAAATTCACAATGCACATCAAAGAAAATTCAGTTGGCCAATAATCCCAAACCACTTCTAAATTTCTCAAATTTCACTGTACCTAAAGGTTTTGTGAAAATGTCTGCTAACTCATCTTCACCTTTTATGTGATTTACATGAATCACTCCATTTCCAATCTTTTCCTTAATAAAATGGAATCTTATATCAACATTTTTCAATCTTTTGTTATTTTCAGATTTTCCATATTGAGATTATTTCCTAGATCATGTATGATAGCATTATCATGATTATTGTCTATACCTCCCTTCTCTCTTTCTCCTCCAAAATCTAATGAAATCACTTTATCTGAACTGTAATTTGCTATATTTGTCTCTTTCTCACAATCTGGTGTAAATATTACATCTCGATGAACTTCAACCCAATTTCTTTCTGGAAAAATATTTTGTAACCTTTTGTGGTTTCAGAATATTCAAGGAATATCCCCCCTTCACTGTTTGGATCTAATTTTCCCTTTTTTTCTTTTTACTATGTTTACAGACACACTTGTACCAAACTCTTGAAGGAATCTAAAGTGAAAAGTTTTATTGAACCAAGCCTCATATGGTGTAACCCCATCAACTGAGCTACAGCCTCCTCTGTTGAGTACAAACACTGATGTATTGACAGCCTCTGCCCACCAATGTTTTTTTCAATTTTCTGCTATGCAACTGTATACTACGGGCTTCCATAATTATTCTCATTTCTCTCTCAGCCCTTCCATTCTGCTGAGGTGTGTCTGTGCAGGTTGTTTCATGGACGAATCCCTTTTTATCAGCCAGTTTTCTGACTTCATTACATGAAAACTGCAGTCCATTGTCAGTTCTCAACTTCGTTGTCTTGTTGCCAGTCTGCGTTTCCACCATGTTTAGGTATTTCTCAATGTTTTCAAAAGTTTCAGACTCATTTTTAAGGAAATATACGATTCTGTACCTGGTATAATCATCTTTTAATAATAAAAAATACCTGACTCCTGCCACAGAAGGTACCTCCATTGGATCTTCCAAGTTTCCATGGATTAATTCTCCCACCTTAGTAGCTCTTCTCTGGATCACAGAAAATGGCAGTCGAGTTGTTTCCCCATTAAACAGTCTTTAAAAAAATGGTTGGTCCACTTACTTATACTGTATTTCACCTTTTTTCTGTATCTTTCTCACTTGGTCAAAGTTTATGTGTGCTAGCCTTAGATGCCATTCTTGCAAAGTAAGTAGATTGCATTGAGATGCAACGTCGTTAAAATTCAAAACTTGAAAATTCATTTCATACAAATTCCCTTGTCTTTAGGCTACTGCACTTACTTTTTCATCTTTGTCTACAAGACTGCATCCATCTCTATCTGAGTACATCATGAAATTGTTGTCTAAAACAGTACTTAACAAAAATACATTTACTGTCAAGTCTGGTATGAACAAAACATTTTCCAGATCTGTTTTTATCCGCTCTATACTATTCCATGCCATAATTTGTACAGTGCCAACTTCTTTTACTGCTAATAGGGTACCATTACCTAGTCTCACCTATCGTTTGACCATCACACCTTTCATTTCTCTGAACTGCATTCTGTCAAATCACATATGTTCTGTGGCTCCACTGTCCATCCACCAGTTTCTTTCACTCACATTCTCTTCTTCTATTAGTGACAAGATGTTATGACAGTTGAGTAGTATTGATTCACTAATAAGCGCTTGTTCACCTGGCTTACTTCCTTCTTTCTTATTTGTGTTTTGTCTCTGTTTTTTAAACCAAAAATTTTCTGCTATATGACCTGAACGCTTGGAGTAATGGCGTAATTTCGGTTTAACCCTAGTACAATCTCTTCACAAATGAGGTCTCTGACATTCAAAACATTTGATGTTTCTTCTCCTAGCATTTTTTCTACCATAACCTTCATATTTCTGAACAGCCAACGCTGTTCATCTTTCAGTGCTCTTGCTTCTTTCTTCTTCTATCAGTAACCTTGACATCAGGTTTTTCAAAGTTTCATTTTCCTGGGAAGTACTCTCCCATGCTGTTTCAAAGTGCTTCATACTTTGTGGACATGACATCAGGACTTTAGCCATCACCATTTTGTCACAGATCCAATGACTTTAGGTTGCCCTTTATTTCTTCTAACTGAGACATGAATTCAGCAACTTTCCCTTCTTCATACTGTAGGCAGAAAAACTTTTATGTGAGCAAATGAACACTGACCTGAGATTGGTGCTCAAATATTGTCTTCAGTTTTGTCCACATGTCGGCTGAATTTTGACATTGTAAGACATGAGTTACCACTCTGTCATCTAATCTGGACATTATTATCTCTTGCGCCTTCGCGTCATTGCTACCCCACTCCATTGTATCGGCCGGAGGAGCTGGTCTCTGGCTGGTGCCCCAAACTATACCATAGTAACCTTTGAACTTCAAGGCCACCTGTACTTGAAATTTCCAAATTGTCCAGTTTTCTCCAGTCAGCTTTCCGATCGTTATTTGTTGTGCCATATTCTTCGAGTACTTCAGCGTGTTTTTATCACTTCTAGCTACAAACACAGTCTTCTCCATTCTCGACTAGTTACAATTGACTGACTATGCCGTTGACATCCATGTTACCAAATTTATCGGAACAAAGTTTTACCAACCTAGATAAGAAACTAAATAATTTTATTGCATCACTAACAAAACAAGAAGTCATAACATAGGTACCATACAACATTTTTAAAAAAGCTGTGAGATTGATTAAGGCTGTACTTACTTTGCGATGATATCAGTTTAGTGATTGATATTTGAATTGAGTTTTAATATCTTATTAATTTTGATGTTTCCGAAAATGTCCATAATGTTTCATAGTTCATTGACTTATAAAATATTTGATTTTAACATTTTTTAATCCAACCATAAGCATCCGCGTGGATTCTGCTATTAATCGCAAACCAAACACAGCTTTCATCTGGAATTGAACCATGTGCTGATATCATGCACTACAGGTTGAAGTTTTGGGATCAAGCTCAAAAACAGTGCTGTCTGCAAATCCCTTACAACAGCAGCTGCAGCGCTGTCGCTAGAGCCCACCAAATTAGGTGAGCTGAATAAATATGAAATTAATCCTGGATTCTTACTGACAATCTCCGGTTATTGTGTTACCAGACACAGTAGTGGGAAATGAATATTTCATGCATAGCAACTTGATAATAATAACGGGTATAATTTTTTCCAGTTGGTTGAGCGGAGCATCCAAGCCAAAATCAGTGGAAATGGAAATAGAATCACGGACGCAAATTGAACGCCTACAAGCGAATGAGCGATATTGCTTCCCCTCATCCTCACCTCTACTTTCCTTCTCATCACCGCACGAATGTCGAGTAATCTCTAGTAGTCTAAGAGAACAATATCGAAAACGGGAATAAGTCCTCGTAATCTATCCGTATTAAAGGGTAACATTCGAATAACAAACTGCATGTCATGAAGTAACTAATTATTTGTAGAGAGTATATAGTATGAGTTTTTAAAGGATCTTCAGTTTGATCTTCTTTTTTTGATGCTTATCCTCTATGTATGCTAGCGCTCACATTTTTTCAAATCACTTTGCTAGGGATTGATACGAATAGTGTCACAGATGTCATCCCCGTCCCGGATTTACCTGCAATTTTACCTTGCATTATCAGTAGGCAATTCCATACATAATAATAATAATAGACATGTTTATTGATATTACAGTAATATTGTAACAAAGCTAAAGTTAGACCTATATGGCGAAGTTTAGCGTCTGCTACTCCTACACTCAACCATATAGACCAGAAGCAGATGTTAACAATGACAAAAAATTACATATCACAAGAAAAATTTAACGAATTTATATATAAGAAAGAAAGAACTGATATGAAGCGGAAGATATTAGAAAAAAATATTAACAAATTCGGAATATCTTTTATTAAGTGATCAGATTGATGATAAACTGATTGAAAAAGATTTTATTTTTTTATGGAAAGATGGTACGGAGTAGTCTTTATATATTTTGGATATCTCATCATATATTACCGCAACGTTATAAGAGAAACTACGTTCGAATAGGGTTGTATTATGTTGCTGTATTCTAATAATTTTTCTCGGAGTGATCTTGTATGAATATCCTGATAAAACGAAATATTTTCTCTTAAGTCAATTGGCTTTGTTGTGATTAGTAATTCATTTATGAAAACTATATAGTGATACTTAACTAAATCATTTATTTTCATCCAATTTAGCCTTTGATACTCCGCTGATACATGAGCAAATTTTTGCAGCGTAAACATGAAGCGTAGCAACTGCTTTAAATTACTTGGGTTTTACTTTTGGTAAAGTGGTTTGAACATGAATAGTATATAGTATTCGAATAATTTAGAACATATATGACTAGAGCCTCACACAGTTCTTTACGTAATTTAAAATTTAGTAAATACCGGTTTGCTATGAGAGCACGTGGCCTCAAATAAGTATTTTTCGACAGACTTCTTACATGTTCAATGAACCTCAATTTTTTATCAAAAATTACACCAAGAATTTCTGCTCAGACAGCTAACGGCAAAATTTGGTTATTTATTTGAATTTTTAGATATGAGAATTTCCCAATACAAAACAACAGGAGATATATTATGACATTCTGTTTCAGGTCGCCATGCCAGAAATATCGAGTCAAACGGAATATCCATATTGGGAAAAGATTACAATCATGGTGAGTAAATTTTTTTTTGTAATGGTGAATTTTCTTGTTGATGTTCTTGTGGGGCCACAGTGGGTCAAAAATCTAATTTATTGAAAAACGACAATTTCCGGAAGTTGAATTAAAAAACTGATCAGTCTTAAAACGTTTTTACTGCAATACTTGTAAAGCATATTGCGTTTTGGGAGAGTCTAGACATATGTTATCCAGCGGCAAAAATAAATTTGTGAACTGATTGAAATATCTCGCATTTTTTTAGTACGTATAATATTTACCTCTCAACTAGTTAGGTGCTGGGCTAAGTACACGCAACACCAGACATTTATCCGGTAGTCCAAATCTTGAAGATCTATGTGATTTGTTTCAAAAATGGCGTTGCGCGGTAGAATGTTTATGAGAAATAGCACAATCACAAAGTAGGAAAAATCAGAATTTGACAGACTCTGGTGAAAAACCTAACAGAACTCATGGAAATTTCGTGAATTTCAGATTTTTTGAAGGAAGGATTAGAGGCAATAAGCAATTTGAGAGATATGTGATTTCTCATTCCTGTTAACCAACCTAATAAATAAATTCATTTCTACATACAGATTTTTTATCAATATGACCTTTCCGATTCATGCGTGAAATTAATGTTGAAGCTTCATTTAAGTAAATTTCATACAGAAAATATAAATCTGACATTACATCATGAAATGCAATTTTTACACATAGCTGGTGGCCGCCGTAACAAATATATTTCGGCAAACTTATACCACTCATTTATCACCGCTGTCGCAATTAACGTGTTAATATTACATATTTTGTAGAAGTAATTTAATTTTTTTGAGAGCTCCTTACGAAATTCTTAGATCAAATTTCGTAGCCTATATATTTGCAAAATTGGTGAATGTGCAGGATACATACCTCATTCACAATTTATTGTAAATTCATATTGATTTATAAAAGTACCCATCTCGAATTTGCATATTTATAAATTAAGTCACGGTAGTACTGAACGTAACTTTATAATGAGCGTACAATAAACAAATATTGCAACTACATTGAAATGAAACACTAGCACATTTTTTCGTCAAACTATACACAGACATTTTTTTTAATGTCTGCTATGAAATCAGGGTTCATCTATCGAACCCTAATTTTTGAATTCCTAAAATCTAATCTTATTTGGATTAAATTCATTTATTTAACATTGGTAGATCTTCAGTAACCAATACAATAAATTTTATCAACATCCTGGATTGCCACGTGCTTTTAGTATCAGATTTAGCATAAATCATCAACTCTCCAGAATTTGACCAACCTTTGTTAGGCACTTATCTCAAGTAGGTAACATCAATAGATCTGTTTTTTATATACGCAATAAAATACATGAATTTGACTCAAATAAAGACATTACTGATTCAAAAGTATTAAAGAAATCTAGATTGTACTGTAGTAAGTGAGAAAATGCATTGTTCAAACTGTCATCATCGATGCACAACTCAACTTGTAGTAGACGTCCCAGTATACGTTTATTTTTTATTTACCCTTAACCCTGTGATGCTCAGTCGGGTTATACATCACCCCTGCGAAAATTCAAATGCTGTCTAATTTTATATGCTTGAATTGGCAATATCGGCCATTCAGCTATATTTTTTACATGTTAGACTGTATATCATGTTGTTCATGAAAGTTGTTTTTTCAGGTAAGCTTCAACAGATATTTCAATTAATTCCTAACATCAGACGTAAAGCATTTCAGTAATAGCTATTAAACTGAAGCTTTAAGTTTGAGGCAACTCTTACACGATGGAATGATGAACTTAAGGATGAACCTCGCTCAGGTAATCGTACCACTGACACTGACTGCGAACACAATCTTGTCTGAGAGAGAAAGCATTTGCTCAGCAAAAGATAGTTGAAAATATCATTGTGGAAAACAACAGAATCCATGTAATGTGATAAAAAAAAGAATGGGTTAGTGTGGAGCATATAAATTCCATATTATACACGTTCCAGGACCAAAAACTGTAGCTAAGAATATTGCATCATTGTTGCAACCAAATGTATATCAGTTTTTATGTCGACATCTACAAAAGATCCACTTTTGATCATATGATGTATACATGTTCTGTCTCATGAAAGACATGCAGGTGATCATTATGACTTTTTATTTTATGATGAATCAAGCAAGTATTCACTTCATATGGAAAGGCGCTTGAAAAATATAGTACCTCAAACATCGAAGGGATTAATCAAGAATATGATAGATATAGAGTAAATCGAAATAAGTTGCCCTCCTCCAACATAACTGCGGAAGCAAGCTCTCTTTGTCTTATATCCAAGAAAAATAACTGGATAAAACTGCAAGTGCGATGTGTTCGAAGGCTATATGCAATAATCATAGAGGTAAAATCTGTATTGAGTGTTTCAAATATATTTTGTTCTAATATAATGAACTATTTTTGTATTATATTTGGACCACTACATTTGAATACATTACTGGGGTTATAGACAATCCCACTTCAACAACTATAGCTGGCCTATTCGCTTAAGGATTCCAGGGTTAAAATACCTTGAGGAACAAAACATAGCAAATACAAAAGTTTCTTAGAAAATGGTGTCTTAAAGTACGAAATATATTTTCACAGTGAAGATTGGGATTTTCTAGAGACAAATTAAAGCATTGTAGAAATCTATACAATACTGGCAAATATATCAGATAAAATTGAAAAATGACAGAATCTACACTAGCTACTGCAAACAGGGGACTGTCCTTGAAAGTATTAGTTTCATATTTTTACTAGGTTTTATGGTAGCTAGATAACATTAAACCTGGATAGCCATGCTGAATTTAACATGTCTTTTTTATGAAATTAAATATGTCACAGTTTTTGATGCCTTAATAGTGAAACCTCGAGACACACCTTTAAATTATTTCATGATTAGGGAAGAAATCTAATCAAGTAAAAACATCAACTGCTTATAAGAGGTTATAACAGTAAATTAAAGTTGTAAAATTTGTTGACAAGGTTTCACATAGAAAGTCGATTTTATAATGACACGTTCCACTTAAATAATCAAAGTATCATCAGACTGAAACTGAAATAGGGGTTGCCCTTATAACCATAACACTGTTACCAAAAGCTACATTTCCGCAAGACGTAGAAAAGATAATTGGATTCAATAGAACAATAGCTAAACAGGACAAATCTAAGAGACAGTTTTATATTCATGCTAGCAATGTAATGTGATAACAGCTAGCTGACAATTGACCTGGATAAAATTATTTGTAAGCAGTCGATTCAATGGAAATACGTTACTCAAACACATATGTTTGTCTGAGAAAAATTCCATTTTATGTTAATTATAGAAGAGTTTTCCTAATTAGGAGCGTCTACAGAAAATTATATCATTACGGAGTCATAACTAATACGATTGGGATTACAACAGATCTTACCACTTTCACGAGCATGTACTGAAATAACTTTTCTGGCATTTTTGTATCCGAGATGTGATATTTTATTTATCCTCTGTTCAGAACTATAACGAGGGCACGTATGTCCGTCCAAGAGCGGCTTTTCAGCGATTTTCAGTTTTCGCTAGTTTATGATGCGCCATCCAATGAGAGCTACTCTCGACTTCCCTGCGATGTCAGGAATATAAACAATGTTCTTTCCCGTGGTTGCGACGTGGGTTCTCAACGAGGTATGAAATGACATCTTGTACGAATTCTTTATACAAAATTGAATAGAGGTATGGTGGACAGTGTACACCTATAAATAAATAATATATATATATATATATATATATATATATATATATATATATATATATATATATATATATATATATATATATATATATATATATAGTGCTTATAAGAATAAGAAATCAATAGCATCTTCGTTATAAAAATCTTTTATTGAGAGTCCTAGTTCCCTACAAGCCGACTTCGATTTTCGACATAATCGCCGTTCACTTTTAAGCGCCTCTTGTACCGCTGAACCAGCATCCCTATGTCCTCTGGATGGAAGGTATCCATTTGGGAATTGAATCAGTTCACAATAGTGGTCATAAGGCGAAGCGTGGGAAAGGATATAGTGGCTGGGTTCATGGTCGGTACTATAAAGTGGGTGGACCATCTTTCTCGTTTTTGCAGCGGTGTGGGAGTAGTGTTGCACGCCTGCAATTTTCAATTGCCTGTCTGAGTTTAGTTTCGCAGCTATAAATGCTCTCTCATGATACAACAATTCAACCAGAATCTTCTGATGCCAGGAAACCTTGCCATCATTTTACAAGTCGAGTAAGGAGATTGCTGGATCATTTTGCTTTTGGTGGAGTTGAGTGACGCCAATGTATTGACTATTATTCTGATTTTCGGCTATCCAGGTGCTCTTTGTGCTGGTCTCTGAGAATTTTTCCGGTACTCGCGACGCGCACAACTTGTGATATTAAAGTTGTTTCATGACAATCTTGAATATACTGATACGTCCGAAATGAAGATATTCATCAACAAGGGCGCTAACCGTCAGTCGTCAAGCAGACCAGAGCTTTTGCTCAACGAGCTTATCCATTTAAAGAATGGGCCTACTGCTCCGCTCTTCATCGTGCACATTAATGAAACTATTCTTGAATTCGCAGCACCATTATTTTACCTTCACCGCTCCAATGTTATCATACAATAGCGGAGTAGACGACGGCGCCGTCAGTAAGGACCTTTGATCGATGGTAATTTATAGTATTCATTACAAAAAATTATTCATTCAATGTCTCCCAAATTCACTCATCAGAGATGTGACTTACGTCAAAGTTTGTGGAGTAGCTTGTAATATGAGTTAATGGGCTCATCTCTTCCATGTTGGCCATTTCTAGGATGCTGCAAAACAGATAGATTCCTTGCTCAGAGAATAGCGTATAATTGTCGGTAACCCTGCTTTGATCACCGTGCTCACATTTTTTATACTTCCAGAAGCGCTGCAAAACGGTAGATGTCTATTCACATCGATCTCAAGAGGCTGCAAATTATATTCATCGATGAACAAGAATAACTTGTTATCGTTTGAGGTTTTGGATATTCGACCTTTTAGCAATGCACCCGCTGTAAATGTTTTGTGAAGGGATTTTATTGAACAAACTATATGAGTGATATTTTACAAAGGTAGTGGAGTTCCCAATGAGATTCGTACATTATAGGAATTAGGTACTCACAGAATCATATAAAATTAACTGGTACTGATAATGGGTTTTGTTCAAATCGATGCAATATTACTAAATTTAGTGACATTTCACACACATAGTATATATCAAGAATATCGTTTCTAATTAATTAACTGATCAATCTATAAATTAATTTGTCAAATAACAGCGATTGCCGTATCTAGAATCAAAGTAACATAATTAATATTAATTAAACATAAGCATAAACATGCAATAGTATGTAGAATATATTATTGACATACAATAGGCTGAAATAGATGTATTATAGTCATATATTACAACTTTAGCCAAGTGAATTTAGACATAAAAAGTTTAGTTAATTCTCACCATAAAACATACTCAAGTACGAGTGATTTAAACAACAGTGTAACATTGAGGAAACGAATTGAATAAATTATTTTTTTTAAGATGAGCTTCATGAATTAGCAAATGGGATACCGCATTTCAAATACTAGGTTCACTCACGCTTATACTGCGATGCCAATAGTTGCACTGACAGGCAGAAGAAATATCGGTGATTTTAACTACCCACGCATTATAGAGAAATAGATTTTTGTCGCAAAAATTCTAGAATTGGAAAAAATACGTTTTGGTACGATTTTTTACATCTTGGCATGAAATTACTATGGCAACAGTACAATGTTATGCACTTATAAGGCAGGCCGCTGAACCTTGAACCATTTCGTCCTAGTCTGATACAAGTGCATATTAGGCCGCCATTGATCTAAACATATACAAGCCAATAAAATAATCCTGATCACAGTCTAATCAGAACCTTCTGGGAAATACGTGACAAACATATAAGAATACATACAGTTATGCAATTACGTCCACATCTCAAGAAGTTTTAATCGACCAACATATATGAATACCATACAATCAACGGAGCTAAAATACGGGGCGTTGAACTGGAGACTATTTTAAAGTCTGTTTAAATGACACACAAATACCACCATTTCCCAACATACTTTGTCACAGATAGTAACATCTTCCATAATGGTGTATCGCTGCAATCTGAGCTGCAACAGCGAGCATTACACTATTTGAACAGCCTCCATCTGGGGCTTGTTATTGAGTTTGTGCGAGAGCATTGAGGGGAGAGGCAATTAGAAGTTAACGGCGCCATTGGATGTAATTGACTGTACCTTTCAACCGCTGGCTCGTACCAAGTTCTGCCAGTTCATACTGGGAGGTCCAACTATTCAAAGTTCGATGTTTGTGTTTGAATATTGCACGTAACTCACCTGAGGCGCCGTGTATATTGAGCATACTGGATGTACAATTAAACGTGACCTAGTGGAAATGCTGGAGTCATGTTTTGTTATCTGGAAAGTCGCGTCGTTCATAAATGCCTAGTGAGAACAACTCTCGGACATCCATGATTCTAAGGACATTGCCGTTAGAATGAAGTATATAGTGTAGATTTTGCCGATGTTATGAAAAAGCAGTTCTCACCCAATTATCATTTAGATAATGATAGCTAATGGCAACAGTGGCAGTACTGTTGCTAATACCTTTTCGGAAGACTAGTTGACAGAAACTCGACACAGTATACTACTGGAATCCTTCTGTAATTCCAGCTAAACCTATAGATCATATTAAAGACGTCAAACTGTGTAAAGCACATGAAGAGGACCAGATTACCAACAATGCATTGCCATGGCGTATCTAGACCTCAGTCTTGGGCTGAGGCAACAAAAAAAGCGGTATGTTAATAGTAATTCTAATAAATAAGGAAAAGCTAAAAGCAAGTGAAACAGTGGAGTGATTGAGCTCTGAACTGCCATAAAGGAAGCATCGTGATGTTTTTGTGAATGGGATCAAACCGATAAATACTATATGCTTTAACTCATTTAAAAGAGGGTACAGAAAAATTCACGTTCATCCTGTCACCCTCATACGTACAAATGCGCGCCCACCGTGCCGAAATTCAGTTTGATCGCGCTATGGGATTTATAGTAGTAACACTCAACCTACGTCATCGCGGATTCAAGAATTATATACGCGTTTAGTATGCATATTGGGAATTATGGAATCCCCAAGTATGTCAGGAAAATCCAGCCCAAAAATGTAAAATCATGATTTCTAGTTATTAGCTGGTTGTCGTGTGAAGTCTGACTGACTGCTGACACGGCTCGATACTCTAATATACAAAAATAACCATCTGCCCATCTCGCTTGTTCCACAACCAAGTTTCGAACAATCTTGACATTCGAAATTTCTGTATTGACAACTGCTCACATGTTCCGGATGATGTATATACAGGCTGATCTTTTTTTAGCTGATACCGCTGATTTCATTACAGTATTAACAATTATCCATATTATTACTTTTGAAACTGCCCCACCCCCCTCCGCAAGGAAATCGTTGGTACAGGTCTGACCACAACTAGATTCCTCGTCGCCCCCTATGAGCCTATCTAATTTTTTATTCACTACGTCATCATGTTGAATTTGAGGATTTATTTGTATTTCAATAATTAGTTAATGTACTCTGTTATTTTCATTTGCAACGCAATCTATAGGAAAAGATATCTAATTAGCAATGCATTTTTATAAAGATTACGTTACCCAAATTTAGATATGAACCATTCATCCTTTGGGAAAAAAATGAATTATATAGTTGCTCTAACATTTTCTAGGGAGGGGGTAATCAACCTCATTACCCTCTTTGTATATGCCGTTACCCCCATTACCCTCCCTTGTGTATGCCCTCGGCTGAAAGCGTTCATGGGGAACGTTGTGAATGCTATGCTCAGAACTCAGTTCTTGCTTGCGGCGCATGAGGGACCATATTTGTTCCAAATAATGTGGGTTTTGTATCTCCTCTGCTGTTAGGTTATTCTAAGCTCTCTAAAGAGATGATTTATCATCACATTGGGATTTTTTTTGTCAGCTGGAGCATGTATCTAGGGATTCACCTTTAATGAATGTACTGGAATCTTGTTTCTGGATGACTACATAACACAATAAACTAATCCTAAAAAGCTTTTCCTCTTGGCTACTGAAACTTTTCTTCTAAAGTCCCACCTGAAAGGGAGGAAATTTCAGATCAAAATTAGTAACATCTTAACAACAACATAGCCAATAAGGGTCGATGTCCCTCAGAGTTCGGTATTTGGACCACTCCTTTATTATACGATCCTCGGCCAACACAAAAAGGGAATAAAGGAGTGGTCCAAATACCGAACTCTGAGGGACATCGACCTAATTACTGCGAAGTCTATTTTCTTGCTGCCGATACTGCACTTGTTTCTCAGTCGAGGTACGGCGATCTGGCGCACGATAGTCTACAGACATTCTACAGAAGTGGTGGACAAAGTATTATAGTTGATTAGAATGAAGCATTAGAAGACTTAGGTTATATATCGTACTAAAAGGCGGCACCCTGTCTAAGGTAATAGTGAATGGAGCTCGCATGTCGTTGCAAGTTTCTTCAAATTCCTGACAATGGAATGACCTAGCAGAAACATACTGAAGCATTCGTAAACAAATTCAAAATTATATTTTGGCAACCATGCTCAATCTTTAGAACCTAAAAATTAAGTTTCATAAACAAAGTTCGACTAAATGGCAATTACCACATGTTTGTTTCACATATGTATGTATAGCTCATTTTTTTGTCTCAATGACGCATAACATGCAAAGCCTGCGTAGAATTTCGTAGTTACTATTTTTTTTCTTTTACCAAACGTCAATCATCCATATAAAACTCCAGTTGCAGACACAGAGTCAGAATACACAAAACTGAAATTTAATCATGTTTGGTATGACAGACTTATCAAGAAAGGATTATTCAATCTCGAGGAAAAGCTGTTACACGTCGAGATTTTGGACATGATGACATGGGTTCAATAATTAACAAAAATCAAGAACGTATTGCATTCAGGGCTGCAAAATCTCCAAAGACAACCCTGTTAGAGCTCCATAACAAAGCAAATTTAGCATATATGTATGATTTCACTTCCAATAAAATAGATTTTACGTGAGTTTCAGGGCCGGCTTCATCGCAAACGCTATACCTGAGAAAAATAAGAATATGCCGCCTCTCTTCTCATCCATGAATTGATGCCATTGGCAATAGTGTTTCGACAGTTTTGCCACCCCTTCAGCTCCTCGCAGTGGAAAGTTGCCTTTGCTGCATTGGATGGTTGAATGCACGTATTTGCTCTCCAAAATGTCCATAACAAGAGTATAATCTTAATTGTGATCCGTACCTGCTAATAGGTTTTACTTAGTTACACCGCCCCCACCTTTCCCTACTGTGTGATCTTGGTCGAAGTTTTGAATTTGTGGTGCAAAAGCTTGAATGTCGTTATCAGAGCTCAAATATAATGATACATTCATATTTATATCCCGATGCTTACATCAGTGGTGACACTTGTATGCATATAAACCGAACATAACTAATGGGACAACGGTGTGGCGCTGTTAGGAAACATAAAACGTTTTCGGTGTTTCTATCAACGAAATGGAATATCTATATAATCCGTCTTTGGACTAGCTTTCAGGATGAAGGAAGGGTATCTAAGACTGACATGGGCTAATTTTAGGATCTAGAAAAGTAAACTACTTTCTCCTGAATATAGAGATTCGACAGAATGTTCAAAAGTCGAAATAAATTGTAAGAGGGATATGTTATATGTGTTGTGCAGCAAACCACTGAATATTATGTTATGAATGGTAAAATTGTATAGTTATATAGGTTTGCGAATATTGTTATTATTGGCAGGAAGTTTCTATGACATTTGTTTGAGCAACAGTTTCAAATCTTCTATTAACACTGAACACACGTCAATACCCATGGGTTATATCTAAAATTTTCTTATTTACAGATCCTACAATTCGAGAATAAACCTTATCTACCTTTTCTTGCCTTGTTACAGTATAGCTAGTGTTGAATAATTTCTTCAGATTATACATTATTTCTTTATTCTCTTTTTCCAACAAACATCCTCAATGAAAAAATCTACGGTGCTTCAGAAAATACATAATCTCGGGTTATTTACATTCAAGATATTATTGGATAATTATTTTGCTCGGCCTCGGAGCGGAAAACGAGACGCGTCCAGGAAATGTAAATTAAATGAAAACACGGCTTTGTCGAAAATAAAATAATGTATCGTCTCTAAAGCATGAAGTGACAGTCTTGTTTCAAAAATAGTGGGTTAATTAGTCCAAAGCTAAAGCTATAGTGATAATTGGGTTATTATTCACACCAAGTCTGCATTGCATGAAAAGTGTTTGTCTCAGCAGACTAATTACTACATCTGTTAACAAAAATAAACAATAAAAATAGATTGAAGTAGATCGACTCAGTACTATTTGCGGGAAAATATTACTCTGGTATAACGTACTTACTCAAAATTTTATGATGCGACCTCGTAAATTAATATAAGTGAACCACGGAAATAATCTAGCTTACTCTGAACTATTTTCTATGAGGTTAACCCTGACGTGTATATGGTAACAGGAAATTAGAATAATTATATTATTCTAATTTCCCGTTACCATATACACATGTTTCTTAGTTCTTTTATCTAGCATTCCACTAATAATTTTGATGACTGCACAATCTTAAGCCTTTGTAATGCTTAGCAGGGCTGCTGAGGATCATACATGCGGAATTTGGCGTATGGATTGATTGAAAATTTCATGTGTTACGATGGCAACCGTTTCAAAGACAACAATGACTTATAACGATTCCACAAAAAGACGGCGGCTCGAGAAAAATTGAAAAGTTAGTTTTTCTTTTAATTTTTAATCCAAGATCTAAGAAGTATGCCAATATGAAGAATTTTTCGCTAATTTCAGATTTTCATTGCTTGCTATTGCCATATGGCATATTCTCCAGTGGTTACTGGGATTACGCGGTGACAAAAATAACTGCACACATACCGTGACCAGTGATGAGGTATTTTGAAATCATTGATCATTCTGAAAAAAATGTGACGACAGCTACCAGATATTACGAAAACTCTATAAATGTATGGAAACGACGTTCGACATGTTTTTGGGTTTTTTTGATTCTTGCTACTCACTCCACCGCTAATACACCCACTTTAAAAGATACAGCAACATTACCTACTGAGAACCCACACCATATCGTTTCTCAGATTTTGTCAAAATCGGTGTAGACCGTGGAAAATAAGTAACAATGATTTCGGTGGTGGAAGTTGACGCTGTACCGTCTAAGTAATGATATCACTTCAGAACGAAGAAAATTGTATCACATTTTGGAGCTGTCGATCTTTGGAATTGAATATTTCGAAAATAGAAGACTTAGATCCTTGAGGATCAAATAAATTTCTAGAACATTCTAGCTTCCTAGATTCTTATAGTTCACTATATTTCCCAGGGCTTCCTTTAACGCTATAGCAGCTTTAAATTGCGATCAAAATCTTCAGTAAACTTATGTGACGTAGAGAGTCAACCTACTTGACTCTAGCTTTTAATAGACTAAAAGCATGGAACACTGGTCGGATATAACAGCATCTGGGGGTGTACCAATACATGAAAGGGAGTCCAAAAGTACTGTCGTCATCATTCCTTATCACTATACAGCTAGCTGTAGTGAAACTGAATCTGAAACGGAGACAATTAGCCCCCTTTAGAATAAACTGCCAACTATGGTTTGAAATACCTTATAATAATAAAGGATACATATTTAAATTCCTTTGAAACACTCGAACTGCATCCAAAATCTACTATGTATCGTAAAAGTCTATCCATAACTGGTAAAACTGAATAGCCAATGTGTCTATAATTGTCTATATCAAGTAAGTAAAGACGTTTTCAGGGTTCAAACATGTATGGTTATCGGAACGTCTTTCGTAAACGCCAAAGCAAAATGTTGTGATCTCTTCCTCCCTTATCCTCAGCTTTTGAATCCTCTCCCTCTCCCAAATATTCTGTAAATGTTTTTTTATGACGATAACTTCACTATGACTAAACAGATTTTGAAAAATTACAATTTTTTTATCCTTGTCTTAATACTAACTTAGTGTAAGAGTTTCATCAACTACTCAACTCGTTGAGGGCTACGAAGAATATGCGGACTACCGAGATTTATATGTCATGAAACTTGTCGACTACGTAATAGCTCAATTTAAAAAACATACGTCTATTGGCATGTAGATTAAACATTATCTCAATTTCGGAAATTTCTGCGACTAAAATCTGTGTGAGATGTAAGGCCTAACTTCATGATAAGGCAATACTTAATTACCTTTTCGTTAGAATCTAACGTTTGCGGTACGTTCCTTATTGTTTCTCCCACGTCACTGCGAAGCTCAACGTTAGCCATGGAAGAGAGACAGACAGACGACCGGAGTCCTTTTGTCATACTTTTGTTCTGGCTTGTTGGAGAGTCGCTGAGCGAACGTAACGATGATAAGTGAATTACCTGTTTCCTCTGCTGTTTCCCCTTTGCTCGTGTTTAGAGAAACATTGCGCTTTGTAGATACCCGCTTTGCTGTCAGAAAGGCAATATAAAATCATGCAGAATGGGGGAGTTTTGATTAATTTTGGAAGACATGACATTTTCAGTCAGTATTTCACTTAAGGGTGAGTCTTTTTTGATGGTATGCTTTACCCTTGATCGCTGTAATGTGGTCGTAATAATTTTATATACATATCTTAATCCCATTTCAAAAGATTTGGCCATCCCCTCGCCACCTCCAGGTGCCCCAATCACCAGTTTGTCTTGTATGATTCTTTCATAGACGGTGCTTTTTCCCAGTAACTTTAGTGGTTATAGTGATCTACAATGATGAATTAGAATTCCAAGAAATTAATTTCGCACAGAATGTTGTTCTGTCTTTGGAATAATTGTTTAAGCGTTTGTGGAAAAGTAATGTGGTAATAGTTAAAGAATGTTAGACGTTTTCAATTTGTTTGAATGAAACTATGGTAAGAAAACACACACACTTATATGTTATGCCCTATTTCACGTCGCACTATATTGTGTGAGAATGATCCAAACAGACAGAATATTATATTTCTGATAATTGAGGTTATTAGTCACTGAGACCGCACTACGATAATGACGAGATAATTTCTGTACTATGGTTTTTAAGGGCTAATTAGGGATGCTTAAAACATCCCTCTAATTTTTTTGTTACTCTTATACCATAGTGTAAGATCCTAACCTAGGTCGAATTTAGCACGGGGGCAATTTCTTATGAGAAACCGGCAATTTTGTCTTTCTGTAGATACACAAAATGGCGTTTGGTTTTTGCTGATGCTGATACTACTATAGATATTTCTACAAAATACGTGTTAAACTGTAGTAGTGAATCAACGTTTTACATGAAATAAATAAAATTAATCGCAACGATATGTGGAATAGAAACTGCAATTATGACGGCAGTGATAATACCACTTTTTAAAAGTAGTGCTAACCCACCCGCATGGTAGTTGCAGACTTTTAAAATACATGGAACGTATGTTTTATGGACTCAGAATTTAGATGTCCTGTTGTTAACACAGCTATACTCCTATATGTATAAAGCACGCAGTGAGCCAAAATTGAATCGTTCTATTTAGGGCTCAGGTCTAGATTAATTATTTAATTTGATTGTCCCAGCTACTAGTACATTTATGATAGTTGTTTGAACTGAGATGAGTGATTTATGTCTCTTTGCATTATGGATCGTCGAAACAATTTGGAGATGCGGTATCCGTTGCAGACTATAATTGACTTTGACTAGAATTATATATCTGCATAATATTCAGTATGTTTTGATGAAATGGTACGTATGGGATACATTTTTTATGTAATTGAATGAAAATGTTGGTTTTTCACCCAAGATCAGAAAGGAAGCCCGGTATTTATGATTAGTTCCTCCAGATATCCAGAAGCACTAGCAACGCCACCATCAAAGGTATTGCAAACGTTCTACCTGGATCACCCACTTCTTCACTTTAACCATTATGCACCTTAACACATCAGATTTGCTATTTAAGCGGCATTTCTTATAAAAGATAATATTTAGGAAAACGTTTTGAAAACTGGTCATCTTGAGGATTACCAATTAACTGTCACAGATGTTGCATATACAGTATGTCATCGATGAAGGGATCTATCAGTGAAACATGTTCTGAGATCTTTATTGTTACCAAGTACTGGCACTACGTCTCCATATGCGATCAATGCGCGTAATTTGAAATTCGGAAGGAGAATGGTTTTCAAGAAAGTCTTTCTAACATCAGCTCTCAGACTGATTGACAGACGTGCCTCTACGTAGCTCAATTATAAGGGAATCTGCCATCTTCTTGTCTTGTGCTTAAGTAAAATAAAAAGTTTCATGAGATAATTTGTTACAGAATCGTCTTTTCCTAGATTTGTGGAACCAATTCCAAATGTCACTGTCACAGTTGGACGAGATGCCCTGATGGCCTGCATTGTAGAAAATTTAAGGGGATACAAGGTAAGCCACAAAAGATATCCAAATGTTTTATTGATGTAATATCAGCAAAAACACTTCTAAGTAAATTGTGCGCTGACTTGATAATGACCTATTAGTTCTGTGCATATCGACTTTCTGTGAATAACTTTTAATTTTACGTATAGACAACATGTTCCATTCACATGGGACTTACAATTTTGTAAATTGTAATCATCCGATAAAAAACTCTCCAGCAGTCCGTTCAAAGACGATTCGGTTCTTCAAGAGAAAGATCTTTGGCGAAGACTCAAGATCCACTAAAGATTTTTTAAGTATCTTACTTTATGTGCAGACTTCAAAAATGAAGATTATCCATTCGACCCGTATTTATTAGGGGTGGCATTCCCGTGATCTCAAAATTCCGGTGTTCCGGTAATATGGACAAATAACCTGTTCTAAAATCTAGGGATAAAAGAATAATTTCTGGATTTTCCCCCATGTTCCAAACGTAACCTGCGAATTTGGAAAAGTACATCTTGTAAACAGTGTAAATATAGGTAGATAATTAAAGATGCATATAAATATCTCTCAACACGAAAGGCCTCTAGCATAGAATCAGAGCGATGTTTCTCCTTCGGGATTATGCAATCAAACTCGTTTCAGCCTAAAGGATGCATCTTTGAACTCAACAGTCATCTGTGGGGTCATGTTTTTCTAGCAATTAATAATTTGATATGAATCATCTTACGACTAATTCGTTAAGGCTGGCTGTTCCAGTGATTATTTTTTATAGCTAAATATTTTTTTTATCTTAACACATCCTTCAATCACTACACAGTTTTACCACTTGCCAAACCACTTTCCTTCAGGTTTCAACCTCCACTAGGTGCTAGCATAAATACTGAAACACGTATCGGGTGGCGCCAAAGGATCCAGTAACACATATACTAACACATGTTAGGATATTTTTTCGATTATGCTTCTTATTATTTTAAAGTTTAATTCTTTCAAAATTTCTGAATACATTTGACAAACTGACATATTTTTAGTGGTTAATGAAAATTTTCTTAAGAAACAGCTTCCAAAGAGTCACTCCATATATAAATTCCCTGTCAGAAAATTTGGCTTCGTCCTCAGCATTTCGGCCACTACATTTTGTGCATCTCAGATCTAGCTACAGCAACGAAATATAAAAATATACGATTTTTTGCTAATTGCTATGGCTTAGATTAAGGTTCTACAAGCCATTGATGATGCCAAATCTTCAGTTAAATCCTTCAAAATCCAAAGTAGTAATTTTTTACTCCTAAAGAATTTGGATATAATTATTCTCAGAAATGATTTCAGAGTGACACTTAAAGGTAATGTAGGTGGGATATCTGAAGCTACATGGGTATCAGCAACTCCAGAAGTCAATACCCTCCTCAAAAAATATCCCAAGAAAAAATCGTGTTCCTACGCAACAAATTCGAAGATGTAGTGGCAAAATTCACACACTACAAACACATATATACCGATGCATCAAAATCAGTAAGTGGGGTAGGATGCGCGGCAATCACACATAATATGAAAATATTGGTAAAACTCCCACAGTTGTGCAGCATCTATTCAGGCGAAATACTTGCTATTAAAGAGGCACTTACTATTGCAGAACGTAGCGACAAGGAACATTTTCTCATAGTCTCGAACTCAATGAGTGCATTGAAGAGCATAAAAAAATATATTCTACTAATTCTATGGTACGACAAGTGAGAGAAAAGCTCAAAGGAAATAAGGTTGTGAAATTTTTATCGCTACCTTCGCATATTGGGATCGTTCGGAACAATGAAGTTGACAGAGCTGCAGCACAACCAGTTACACTTCAGGAAATTTCACAAGAAGGTCTAATTATTTCTATTACAAAAACCACATGTGGGATCAGTGTCAGAACCAGTCAAGAATGAGAGAAAATAATAAACAGTTTGAAATTGTTCCTAACTTAAGAACAAAACTGCAGCTTCCTGCCATACGAAGTGACCAAGTAGTTCTCTCTGTATACGAACTGGTCATACCATCGCAACACACGCATATATCCTGTCCAGAACCGAAGAAACAGTCTGTGTTCAGTGCAATGTGAGACTAACTGTGAAACACATAGTGATGGACTGCCCCAAGCTTAACAACGAACGAGTACATATGACTTACCCACTGATTTCAGAAGTCTGATTTCCTGAGATTCCTCAAAGCTATCAATCATTAAAAACTGATTTAATCTAATTACAGCCGCTAATAACTTCCGTAGTTAATGCGGCTTTGTTTCTTTAAATAAGAAAAAAAAGACCCAGCCATCTTATTTGATCAGATATTGAAATTTGTTTAGCATAATACGCTCCATGCGTAGCGTCCTCAATAAAGTGTAACACGATGGCTGCATTTTGTTAACGATTCAACTGAACATCGATGCGCAAATCCTGAATACTCAACAACGTATCCAAATAGTCCAGACCGGCTTCCGCAGTCCCGGTGATGGATTGCCCGCTGCCGGGATTTACAGGATCTAGCAAACGACAGTCGAGAAATTCGATTTCTTTGTTTGTGGATTACCAAGTGACGAAGCTGCCAGAAAGGGATGCACCAGTGTCGTACAACGGCTGCAATTACACTGACAATTGACTAAAAAAAAATATTCCTGAGCTAAAACCACGTACTCACCAAAGGAGCATTTGCAAACAGTGCTTTCAAACACTTACAGAACAATATGCAATTACTGAATACCGCTTTTTGACTTCATCAAATTAGTCTCCACTATAATACATGTAGCCTGCTGTACATATTCACGTTTCGGTTATTGCCTAAATTAGTTAGTGTAGCTCGGCGGTTGGATATGTACTATTTTCGCAAAAATTTCAACTCGATTTGATATGGAACAGCAGACTAACTGGTTATTTCACAACAGAAAAAATTCATTTGCAGGAAAAAAATTATTATCATAAATCATCCCATGGAAAACCGGTAACAATGAGGCCCATTTGACTTAATTTATGCATACCTGTGTTAAAAGAATATTTTGTGAAAGGCTCTAGTGGAATTTGATGCCAAAGTATTATCAAAATTTCCTGAAACTCCATGGATATGCTAACGAATAATAATAGGTAAATAAGAGGTAATTTTCCGCTATACATTTTTCTAAATGGAACACGAAATCTTGGGCTTAAGATAATATACTTATTACTTATATATAACTTACTATGTCATTTATGGTCAATGTTGAAACTTGGTGCTTGACTCGACCTGATTTCATCTAAGAAGTCCATTATGTGGTATAAAAACTGCATACATTTTTTCACTCTAAGAAAAACAGGATTCACTCCAATCAAAATTGCTGACCAAATTTACCCTACCCAGAAATACAACAGAAAATTATTTTTAGGTGTTTATATTCTTATAAGGTCGTTTAACCTAATCCATCAGCCTAAATGTTTGCAGGAGGGAACTGAAATACCCTAAAATATTGACCCTTGTTCATGCTTCTCAGCTTCGTGGTCCAGAATACTTTACCAGACGAAAGAATAGCAGACTATCTCTTCTCATCTTTAAGAAACTTCATTACCCATTCTATTAGCAGCACTTCTCGGCGGTCTCTGAGATTCTCATCGAAAATCCGTAGTATAGGAGCAACGTGCCACTGCTAGATTAGTCAAGATATCAATAGTATCAGCAATGAAACATTCTTTGATCTACAGTACCACATTCTGACTTGAACTCAATTCTGACTAAATATTTCCCTGAATAATAAGGCATAGTGAACTTTCAGTGTGAAAAAGGACGTTTCAAGACGAGAAGTCTTGAAAATAAAAAAATAAATAGGTAAATTTGATCTTTGCATTGAGTACTCTTCCTGATCATTTTTTATGGTCAATCATATTAAAACTAACATATTCATTAATATACATTTACCATGATACCAAGATGGTTCACAAAGCATTCATGTTCTGGCGTCAGGAATGTTTTAAAATTCTAATTCTGAAACTCACGTCCTGGAATATGATGAATAATATGAAAGGTCATACATTATAATGTGTTTTAGGTGGTCAATCAATACCAACATTTGTCAGGGCACTGTTGTTCTAAAATTAACAGTAAAATTTGCTGCGCAACCAAATTTTTGTTTATAGAAACAGTGACAGTATATCGGTCCAGTGTCCATTATATTGTTTATTGGTTCACATATCATATTATCGCCCATATTGGAATACTAACAGCGTTTGAGTATGCCCTTCATGCGTGATTAATATAACAACTATGAACGACACTGTTTTACGTAATTTTAACCACATTCTACTGCCTGTTTCAATATTAGGTTATATTCAGGTAGAACTTTCGGCATTAACCAAGTTTTTACCAATTTCTTACTCCTGTTAAAACAATTAATTTTGTCTGTATATAGTTACAAAGACAATTAATACCAACTTTTGACTTCTAAATTACCTTGGTTTTATTCCCCGCTGTAGTGAAGATAACGTCAAAAAGTGTTATATTTGTCTGGTCCCAGCATGGTCTGCATATAGTTCGAAAGTAAATAAATTAAAAGTAAAAAAAAATAATAAAAACAAGCTAGCATTCAAATGGGCTAAAAGAAATAAAATAAACTTTTCTATCAACTTACAACATCATTACACAATTTATATGATATAAAAGCTTGTCGCGAGACTTAAGTACTGGTATTTACTCAGTTTGACAATTTTAAAAATCAAAATCAATCAGATCGTGTTATTCAATTTACTTATTTATCTACACAGGTAAATTTCGCGATAAGCTTTTTATCATATAAATTGTGTAATGATGTTACAAGTTGATAGTAAAAGTTTTAAAGGAATAGTTCATTTTATTCTTTTTAGCGCATTCAAATAAAAGCTTGTTTTTAAAAACGTTATTTACTTTCAACCTATTTTTCACTTTTTAGTTATCGCAGGACAGGACTATGATTACCATCTTTTTATTTCTACTCAAACTTTCATTCTCAGCAATCCCTTTCATTTGAAACCCATATTGTAGGAGTGCATTAATAACTAGTCCGCCATCTTAGATGTTCCGCCATGTTGGATTTAGGATGACGTCACATAGCTAACCATGACTTGTCATCCAAACTAAACGTGTGTACAAAAGTTCAGCTCAATCGGTTGAAGCTATCTGCTTCAAAACTGAGTTGCAAGATTCCGCCGAACAAACATAGCTACCTAGTTTCATAGTTACATAGTTACATAGTTACATAGTTACATAGTTACATAGTTACATAGTTACATAGTTACATAGTTACATAGTTACATAGTTACATAGTTACATAGTTACATAGTTACATAGTTACATAGTTACATAGTTACATAGTTACATAGTTACATAGTTACATAGTTACATAGTTACATAGTTACATAGTTACATAGTTACATAGTTACATAGTTACATAGTTACATAGTTACATAGTTACATGGTTACATAGTTACATAGTTACATAGTTACATAGTTACATAGTTACATAGTTACATAGTTACACAGTTACATAGTTACATAGTTACATAGTTACATAGTTACATAGTTACATAGTTACATAGTTACATAGTTACATAGTCACCTAGTTACATAGTTACCTAGTTACATAATTACTTAGTTACATAGTTACATAGTTACATAGTTACATAGTTACATAGTTACATAGTTACATAGTTACATAGTTACATAGTTACATAGTTACATAGTTACATAGGTACATAGTTACATAGTTACAAAGTTACATAGTTACATAGTTACATAGTTACATAGTTACGTGGATACATACACTGCAAGGTAAGTAAAAGATGTAAAAAATAGGTACCTACTTATAACTTTAAATGCTAGATGGGATTTTTCTTGCAAAACATAAAATCGGTGAGAAATTGAAATAACAGTGTAAAAAACGTTTTGTTCAACTCGTGTTTCATTGTAGGCAAAGTCACGCTCATTGGACAAAATGAATCATTTCATGAGTGGTTACATAAATAGCCTCATTTACCACAGTGTGATATCGTCAAGAAACAAGCTACTTCTTACCAGAATGAAATCGAGTACCTATTCCCTTTCGCTTTCATGTAGAATCACGCCACTGATGGCAGCGGTAGCAGCGCATAGGTGCAAATTTTGCAATTCAAATGGGTTCGTTTGTCATTCTACTACGAAACGTCTTTGTTAACTGCTAGGAGATAAAAGATTGTGAAAACGGTTTTTTAATGGCAGCCAGTTTTGTAGGATCTTCGATTACACTGGGATTTGCAAGAAACTGAAACGTGATAATGCTTTCCATTGTTTTCTGCTTAACGTTTTTCCAACACTGGAAAACTGTTAGTCGTATAAAAATTGGTGTCAAATGACGCTGTACCTCCCATCCAGAGGTGTCAATTGAGGATTAACAACAATCTTGAATTGGTTGTGGAACTGTTGATAGTTGAAACTAAATTTTGAAAAAGATTTGAATTGATTGATTAATCTCAAAATTTTTGTTTTGATAAATGTATATAACTAACTACAAATGGAATGATAGATAGGTCTTTAATCCAGTTAAAATCAATAAACTGATGCAGCCGCACCTGAGAAACAGCCAACTCGCTTAAAAGTCAACTACCTTCTAAGGAAAAATATAATACAATATGAGAAGATCTTGATATATTTGAATTGTTTGAAGCATTCGAAATGTGTGGAAGCTTCACTATGTTCATAATTAGGTTGTATGTACAATTCTTCACGGCTAGTGAAAAAAATATATCACGTATGCGTTTTAAAGGTGTGAATAACCATCCATGTCTAACAAGAAAAGAGGGTGTCAGGTTGAAAAATTTATATAGGGAAGATGGTACTAACCAACGCTTAAATTTTGTTTTTGCTATAAGAAGAGCTGCGGTATCTTAATATTGGACCTTGCCTTGAAATCTTCAGGACAGGGCAACATTTTCCGAAATCTTAGCAATTTAGAAAAGAGCTTTCTTACCTTGTTGATTGCAGATCCCGCTAATCAAAGCTTTGTTTTAACATAATCATTCACTACTATCCCCTACCTTTATGGACATGTATATGTATTAATAATCCATACTTATATACATATTGAAGACAATTCTGATGTGAGAAAAATCTAGGAAAATGTTCGGCGCGGCCGCAACCCGAACCCATCTGTCAAACATTACGTCGATGCCTTCCACCTTCGAAGATGAATGACGCAATCGACAAAGATTCCATTGATCAAACGATCACTGCTGTGCGGTGGCAGCACGGAATGTTGGAAACGAGGGTTCGTGTCCCATCCGTACCAAAAAAAATATTAATTTTTCTCGCTGCAAAAGTGTGTCTTTTATGTATTGTTGAATGCTAATTCAATCGACCTGTGTATCTCAAAATACTACTGACCGGCAGTGCATCTGTTGAAAGTCGTTAGAACATCTCGACATTTTACCAATACTGTAATATCTGAGCAATAACAGCCTTGATCTACAGAGAGCATACGTCGGCACCGATTATTATTTGAGTTATACAACATGGATTTCCCTTCGTATTCCTAGCGCCTAGCAGCAGCTGGAAGTTTTTCCATTTTGCTGTTCATGCCTAATGCATTTTAATCCCAGACGTTAGTGTAGGCTGCTGGTTTGCGGCGAGCATGCACCAACCAGCCGGGATTATTTCTCGCTATATACCCGAGCTGCGCATATACATAAATATATATCTGTACTATAAGGTTCTAGCTAGACTTTCGGGCAAATACTGAATGGATGTGGAGCTTTACCGATACAGCAGTTGGACGAAAATTCTGATAGATCGACAACGATGTCGAATGGAGATGTCCAAATAGAGTTCAATTCAATAATCATGAGACTCAGACAACTACCCTGACCAGAAAATTACATGCTGCCAGTCATGAAGATGATGGGACACAGGCATCTCATATCAAGCTTCTGAGGATTAACATCAATAATGACATCTTCTAGTAAAAAAACATCAGATCTTCGCTGGAATATATCTCTCAAGTGTGGGAATGGACTCCCTGAAGCTTCTGAACAAACCTCAGAAAAGAACAATACAACTACTGAATGTCCCTGATGTTAAAAAAGAACTCTAGAGGCTGGAACATCTAAAAAAGCGACTGACCTATCTCTATTTTATATATTCTAGCTTGGTAAGTGTTCGAACCGCAAAACTAAAGGTTCTCAACGGGCTCTTTTTCACCAGGTCAAACACAAGCCTATTAACGTTATGGCATGGGCTCCTAGGGAGTTAGTTTGCCGATGGTTACAATTTACAGCGTTTGAAGCTCAATGTGAATAGATATCTATATTCTCGCAGCGCTTCTGGAGGCCGATAGGTTTTCTGTCTCTACGGTTATCTATGTTGAAATCTAAAGTTTGATGAATCTATTTGAGTTAGTTGTAACAAAAACACTTGAATGCAACTAGTTAGGTACAGTTTCGGTAAAAAAACGCTCAAAACGTTTTTCAGCACATCGCATTTTTCAATAGCCGATAACTTCAACATTGCTTACAATATTAACTGGTGGTTCAAAAATATTGTAAAGTTGTTTTGCAGGTTTCTTACATTTTGAGCCCATAAATCAATGGTTTCCAAACTGGAGTTTACAATTATGGTGAAGGACGGGGCACTTAATTATTACAAAAATGGAAGCGTCATTATTCAAGAAATGGGGCGTCATAGAGAAAAGTTTGAGAACATTGTGCCCGCCCATTATTAAAATCGTGGAGCGGTCACGCTATTTGGAATTAAATTGAATATAAAAATATAAAAAACATGGAAAATCTTTGATCCCCCAAATATTATCATTTCCAAGTTTTCTATAACTGTCATTATTGAAAATCATTCACTCAAGTGGATCAACTGTTAATGTATTATGTTCGTAGGTCAGATATATTGTAAAATTTTAAGTTCATAACTATTTAGAGTAAATTTCTCATTTCTGTATTTTGAAGGCCGGTATGTGGACAATCATCATATCCAAAAAGTGCGCAGGATTACTGGGGCCAAAAATTTATAATAATACAATGTTTATCGATACCACAGCAACTTTATAAAATCCGCCTATTTGTCTGGGAAGCAAAACGAGGTTTGGATAATTTTTGATCTTAGATATATGAACATAAGAGCATAACCTACTCCATTGTCGCATCATTTCCATATCCAAAATTTATCAAAATGGATACAGTTGGTACTAAGATCACGTGGTGAGAAAGATACTAGTAGCCAGAGTGTAAGACAGACTGGCAGAAATAGATGCTCCTGAATTGATTAAAAAGTTATTATAGTAGTTTAAAAATTTTAGCGATCTTAAAACTTCTCTCGCTTTTGCGCGGGAACTAAAACTAGCTTTACTCACCAACATCATATCGCTCCCCAAATATCTTCTAAATCGATGCAGCGGTTGCTGAGGTTACGGGGTGAGAACACAACCGACGGACCATCAGACAGACTGACGACTGAAAGACTGAAATGATGAAATGTATACTTATGATTTTAATACCATAAAATATCAGAAATACTTATTATCTAGAATTTATGGAAAGTCTATAGGCGCAATAGAACATGCTCTATGATTATCAAGTCAACATATAAATCAAGGTTACCAGACAGCGGAAGATTGTACTCACCTCCCTTTGAACATCAACGTCAACATTATTTTGGTTTGTATTGCAGGTTGCGTGGGTACGTGTAGACACCCAAACTATCCTCTCCATTCACCACAACGTGATCACACAGAACCCGCGTATCTCCATCTCGTATAATGACCACCGATCCTGGTACCTTCATATCAAGAACGTCCAAGAAGTGGATAGAGGATGGTACATGTGCCAAATCAATACTGACCCTATGAGGTCGAGAAAGGGATACTTGCAGGTCGTTGGTACGTATATTCATATATATATATATATATATATATATATTCATAAATAAACTTAACAATCATAAAAAACGTGTTTTCAGTTCATTTCTTGTACTTTGGTGAAGGCTGTAGAGGCAATCGAAATCTTAATCACATGATTTCAATTATAAATTTTTACGGCACAAAAGAAGTATACTTTATGACTTTTTCAGCGGTTTACTTGTAAATGATTTATAGTACGTCAATCGGAACGCTATGGCACTTAAAAATTATATGTAGAATGGAGGTCCGAGGCACGAATTTTGAAACCACAGGATGAAATTTAGAAGTTCCATTAAAATTGTTGGAGTCGAGTTTAGAACAAACAGTATTTTGTCCCCAGTTGGAGCATGAGAACAGCTACCAGCTAACTTCACAACTTTAGGTGAAAAATTATTGTAACTTTCTTAATTACTAATTTATTTCCACTGGTAACACCGCAACTGATACACTAATTTATATCCACGATTTTTAGTTCTCAACCATTTACGTCGGATCACCGACTGACTGCTGTCACTACTCGATGCTGGAATATATACAAAAAAACGCCCATCTCGAATGTTCCATAACCACTCTAGAAAAAACAGACACAGTCGAGATGTCTGTTGAGAGCCGCACACGTTCTGGATGTTTTGCATAGAGGGTGATCTTTTCTTGGCTGCTGGCCGCTGATCTCGTTGCAGTGTTATGTAAATAACAGAATTTTCCCCCAGAGCAAATTTATAAAAGCTTCACCCTAGCTCCCTAGCTAAAAAAATAGTTTTATTTGTCATCCATATATGCTATGAAATATTCATCCCTATATCGTGCTTTGCGTATCTCTGGGAGTCATTCGACATCACTTCGTATTCAAATGTACGCTATTGGTAAAATTTATACCTGCTTAAAATAGGACATTCCATTTTTCACCGATCTATCTAATTTCCTCTGCACGTCCAGAAAGTTATTGAATTTCATCGTATACGTATCTGCACCATAACTCACATAATTCCATGAATATAAAACTCTTTGTTAGTCTATTCTACTCCCAGTTCCAGCTAAGGCAGCATCTGAGAGAACTTCAAATAGAAGACATTTATCAAAAGGAAAACTGGCAGAAAACTGCTTTTTAGTAAAATTAACCGTCTCTTCGGATGTTTTCTTTTCATCAGTAACAGATAAAAGTTCTTGTTCGAGCGTGCACTGTGCTGCCGGCTTATGCAATTCTAACTTTGAAGTTTTCTCTGCAGATCCAACGCTGTATGAGTTATTTTTCTAGAATATGAAGGCCCTGTGTGAGGTATAATCGCCGGTTAGATTTAATAAGCGCTTTGCTTTGTGACCGGGGCACATGTCGCTAAGGTCACATACTATAGTGATGGATAGAGATCAGATTATAGTCATTTACACATGTGCATATCAAGCACACTCGCATCGGTTATTGCCTATTTTACTGGTCTAGTGATGATGGATATTTTTGGTACATTTGAAATTGTTATATAGGGTACCTGTCAAAGAAGCAAAATTTTACATTACAACAAAGAAAAATGCTTCGGCTCTCAAGAACTCGGTGGACATTCTCCTATTTGTTATTGTTTGGCCCATACCTCAGAGTAATAACCAAACAAAGGAATTGAGCGAATTACTTTGACAGTTGCTGAGGAAACAAATTAATAAAAACTCTCGCTAGGACAGATTCATTACTAAGTCTGTGGCGTCCACTGTACACAAGACTTCTTAGCCTAGACGCGTCAGTAAAGTCCGGCGGTATAACTATAGAGAGCAATTGGATGGTATATACGTAGATCAGTGTGATAGCAACATAAAGGCTCATCCCCAAGCGTCGCGCGCTATGTGACTGTCCATTAGAATCTTACGAAGTCAAGGGCCTAAAACTTTGACAGCCTTGACTCTGTAAAGGATACGACTTACAATATCTAGCCAACAAAGGTGACCTGATTTCCAGGGACATCCCTTGTTCTTCCTAAGTATTTTAATATTAACCACAAAGTGGAACTTTCCATAAATAAATTTGATTGATAGGACAAATGTCTGATTCAAACATTTAAGGACATTGAGCTACCAGCAATCACATATCTTTTATTGCAGATAACTTGTAAATTCACGACAAATTTAAATTGTCATATTTCTATCACTGGCATTGCAGTCTGACATGTAAATTCATACGTTTCCAAGATTGCTACAAAATACTGAATGCTTAGCTCCTATGGCGAATGACAAATGACACCCCACATTAAAAAGTATAATCAAGGATTTTGATAGACAAACAAATCAACTCATCTCCGAATGTCGCCTCCTATGGAGACGCCCATTGGCAACTCACGAAGTCGAAGGTCCTAACACCTGGACTGCCTTGAAGCTGCAACAGATTTCCCTTATAAATATTTGTCAACAAGGGTGAACTAACTTACAGCGACAACCTTTTTTTTCGGAAACACTATTTACGATGTACCGTTACCTCGGCTCATTCACATCAGAAGCTGGCTACTGATATTAAGTGTATGCTCTCCACTATGCATCAGACCTGTTATGTTACATTTTTCGTCTTTAGCCTAGACTCTTCAGTATAGCCTACCGGTCTAACTGTAGAGAGAAATCGGGTGGTATATCCGTAACTCAGTCAAGTGTGTGATAGCAGAATCATCTCATCTCCAAGCGTCCGGTGGTATATACTCTTAATATCAGTTGTCAGCTTCTAATGTGAATTAGCCAAGATAACGGTGCATCGTTAATAGTGTTTACGAAGAAAAAGGGATGTCGCTGTAAGTCAGTTCACCCTTGTTGACAGACGTCGTTAGGGGCATCTGTTGTCGCTTCAAGGGAGTCCAGGTGTTAAAACCTTTACTTCGGAAGTTGCCAATGAGCGTGTCCATAGAATGCGACATTTGGGATGAACTGATGTTGCTATCATACCCTTGACTGGGTTACGCATATACCACCAGCTTGCTCAGTTAGTCCGCGAGACTATACTGACGAGTCCAGGCTAAACACTAAGCATTCACACTAGCAGGTCTGATACATAGTGGATAGCATACACTCAAAACAAGCAAATGTTAGATAATCGTTTCGGAAGCTAACATGATTACTCAAACAGGGTTGCCATACCTTTACTTCCAATTCTAACTTGTTCACAATGTTATAATGTTATCTAGCATCTCAAATATTTAATCTTGGTATAATCTTCGCAAGGTACAACTGCAATTAATTCTCTAGAGTACCTAACCAATGAATAAATAGCGTACGAATAACGACTAGAGAATAAAAAGCCACTGGAAGGGGAAGAATAAACAAATGTAAGGCTTCAGTGTACAAGAGCTCACGATATAATTTTTGGCGAAGTTGCAAGATGCAAGCTAAGAGCGCGTCTTTGGAGAAGACCAACGTTGTGTACAGCCGGAATATTGACGTATTCTTCGACAGGGAAAACGACACAGCTACTGCTGAAACTTTGAGGAAAAGGAGGTGGCATTTTTATATTGTACATCCAATACATTGAACATAGAAAAAATGTTCCATAAAACTATTTGTTCGTATCACTGCGGTTTGAAATTTTTCCATGAATGCCTTTTCTCAAACAGATTCCATTCTCAACATAATTATATCCTAGTTATCAAAATCACCTTTGGTCACCATTAAGTTCATTCAGACAAACAGTTGTAAAGACAAGTCAAAATTAGCATATTTCATAAAAGTATATTTCAAGCATATTAGTATGTTGCTCATCAAATCTGACTACTGACCGATAACCTCAACCACATAAAATTGACCGAAATACCTTTACTAATATTTCAGCTGCCTCGGAAGCCTTTTCCAAAGTACAAAATATAAATAAATATAATTTGGAACGTATGACAATGGAATTTTTGGTGGGGCAGTAATGAATGCCGCGAGCAAGGATTACCTTAGATAATAAACTGTGGATGTTATAGGTACTTTCATATTTTGAACTTTGAATAAGGCTTTCAGTAAATCACGTGTGACTTCGATTAGCGTCCTGTAGTACGACATTAAAGGCTAAGCTTGACAATTATCATTAATCGCAGGTAGCAGCTTATTCGTTTAAGTATCAAATTTATGTGGTTAACTATTTATGACTATATTTTCAATCCCTTCTGTCTGTTCACACGGAACTACTCTTAACCTCAAATTTTGGTCATAGCAAGCACTAATTTTCACTATAAAGTGAGACATAAAGTTATAAAAACGTAATAACTGAAACGTTAGCAAAGTTATTAATCATATATGGTTTTAGCACCCACTAAAGATAATGATTGATTCAAATGTTCCTGATTTTAACACAATCATTCAAAATACGTATTATCACAAAATCAAAAATATTGGCGATCACAATATTTTTCTCGCTCATGCATGAGAGGTAAGGTACGGGTATAGCTCTGAATAAATTATTCCTTTCAAACTGTTGTCTTTTTATCTCTAAATATTACTACTGCACTGAACAGCCACCATTCAATGTAATCCACTTAAATACTTTATGACCAAGCTCTAACGACGTCGATCTTTTCTGCTGCTCAGAACGTGAACCTGAGGTGTTTTCATCCCCTTCAAAATCACCCCTAAGCAGCGTCTCGGTCTAGTGGCATTCAAATCACTCCCATTCACAGCCCAGGAAAACCCACTTTCCAGATTCTCTGGCCGATATTAAATTCGTTAGTTTATTGCGATTTCCTGAGGTGCCAATTTTGCCTTTGCTGTCTAGATTTGCAACTTCACTGACGCAATGGAGAATTTCACAGACAAAGTACCATTCTCAATATTTTTGAGAAATGAAAAATTTGTATTCGAGATAGGTAGACATTCGTCTCTAGCTACTATAATTCTTGATAAGATGAGATAAACAGAGTCAGATTAAGTTTAAAGTAGATTCCAATTTTTTAATATAGCAATTTAAGTCCATCTTGGCGGTTAAGCTTATCTGGGTTCTTCAGCTAATTTCTTGAATCATTATAAGCCCCTGGAATGCTTGTTGATGGAAATGTATGTTCTCATCAACAAAATCATCATCATGCATTTACTTCAGTTTCTGTTGGCCAATCTATTCTTAGCTGTTCGTCACCACGTAATATCAGTATTCCCTAAATCGATTATTATGAAGTTTAGGGAGTTATATGCTCCAGGTTATTCTGCTATATTTTAAGTATCGTTGGAATGGCAGCAAATTAATTAGTAAGAAACAATACATACTTCTTGTATGTCTTGGTAGTATATGAGCTTAGTAAACAATTTTTTTATCCGGGTATTTTTGAAAGTCAGACTTTTCTTTTACATCTTTCAAGCAGCTGGTAATCTTACGTGATCGATAAAATTTATTTGCATTTGCATTCATAGATTCTAGAACGCCCATTTCAAGCGCCCAAAATAAAATTGAATTGCTCTTTTCATCTTCTGGTTTTTTTGATTAAATATCACTTGCGTGATATTTATATTGCGTATCCTATATTTTTTGTTGATTGACAGACAAGCTAACAGGTAGGCAGATATATAGATAGATAGGTAGGTAGACAGATGTACAGATCGACAGATGGACAAATGGACAGATGGACAGATGGACAGATGGACAGATGGACAGATGGACAGATGGACAGATGGATAGATGGACAGATAGACAGATGGACAGATGAACAGATGGACAGATGGACAGATGGACAGATGGACAGATGGACAGATGGATAGATGGACAGATGGACAGATGGACAGATGGACAGATGGACAGATGGACAGATGGACAGATGGACAGATGGACAGATGGACAGATAGACAGATGGACAGATGGACAGATGGACAGATGGACAGATGGACAGATGGACAGATGGACAGATGGACAGATGGACAGATGGACAGATGGACAGATGGACAGATGGACAGATGGACAGATGGACAATGGACAGATGGACAGATGGACAGATGGACAGATGGACAGATGGACAGATGGACAGATGGACAGATGGACAGATGGACAGATGGACAGATGGACAGATGGACAGATGGACAGATGGACAGATGGACAGATGGACAGATGGACAGATGGACAGATGGACAGATGGACAGATGGACAGATGGACAGATGGACAGATGGACAGATGGACAGATGGACAGATGGACAGATGGACAGATGGACAGATGGACAGATGGACAGATGGACAGATGGACAGATGGACAGATGGACAGATGGACAGATGGACAGATGGACAGATGGACAGATGGACAGATGGACAGATGGACAGATGGACAGATGGACAGATGGACAGATGGACAGATGGACAGATGGACAGATGGACAGATGGACAGATGGACAGATGGACAGATGGACAGATGGACAGATGGACAGATGGACAGATGGACAGATGGACTGATGGACATATGGACAGAGAGACAGATGGACAGATAGACAGATAGACAGATAGACAGATAGACAGATAGACAGATAGACAGATAGACAGATAGACAGATAGACAGATAGACAGATAGACAGATAGACAGATAGACAGATAGACAGATAGACAGATAGACAGATAGACAGATAGACAGATAGACAGATAGACAGATAGACAGATAGACAGATAGACAGATAGACAGATAGACAGATAGACAGATAGACAGATAGACAGATAGACAGATAGACAGATAGACAGATAGACAGATAGACAGATAGACAGATAGACAGATAGACAGATAGACAGATAGACAGATAGACAGATAGACAGATAGACAGATAGACAGATAGACAGATAGACAGATAGACAGATAGACAGATAGACAGATAGACAGATAGACAGATAGACAGATAGACAGATAGACAGATAGACAGATAGACAGATAGACAGATAGACAGATAGACAGATAGACAGATAGACAGATAGACAGATAGACAGATAGACAGATAGACAGATAGACAGATAGACAGATAGACAGATAGACAGATAGACAGATAGACAGATAGACAGATAGACAGATAGACAGATAGACAGATAGACAGATAGACAGATAGACAGATAGACAGATAGACAGATAGACAGATAGACAGATAGACAGATAGACAGATAGACAGATAGACAGATAGACAGATAGACAGATAGACAGATAGACAGATAGACAGATAGACAGATAGACAGATAGACAGATAGACAGATAGACAGATAGACAGATAGACAGATAGACAGATAGACAGATAGACAGATAGACAGATAGACAGATAGACAGATAGACAGATAGACAGATAGACAGATAGACAGATAGACAGATAGACAGATAGACAGATAGACAGATAGACAGATAGACAGATAGACAGATAGACAGATAGACAGATAGACAGATAGACAGATAGACAGATAGACAGATAGACAGATAGACAGATAGACAGATAGACAGATAGACAGATAGACAGATAGACAGATAGACAGATAGACAGATAGACAGATAGACAGATAGACAGATAGACAGATAGACAGATAGACAGATAGACAGATAGACAGATAGACAGATAGACAGATAGACAGATAGACAGATAGACAGATAGACAGATAGACAGATAGACAGATAGACAGATAGACAGATAGACAGATAGACAGATAGACAGATAGACAGATAGACAGATAGACAGATAGACAGATAGACAGATAGACAGATAGACAGATAGACAGATAGACAGATAGACAGATAGACAGATAGACAGATAGACAGATAGACAGATAGACAGATAGACAGATAGACAGATAGACAGATGAACAGATAGACAGATAGACAGATAGACAGATAGACAGATGGACAGATAGACAGATGAACAGATAGACAGATAGACAGATAGACAGATAGACAGATGGACAGATAGACAGATAGACAGATAGACAGATAGACAGATAGACAGATGGACAGATAGACAGATAGACAGATAGACAGATAGACAGATAGACAGATAGACAGATAGACAGATAGACAGATAGACAGATAGACAGATGGACAGATAGACAGATAGACCGATAGACAGATAGACAGATAGACAGATGGACAGATAGACAGATAGACAGATAGACAGATAGACAGATAGACAGATAGACAGATAGACAGATAGACAGATAGACAGATAGACAGATAGACAGATGGACAGATGGACAGATGGACAGATAGACAGATGGACAGATAGACAGATGGACAGATAGACAGATAGACAGATAGACAGATAGGCAGATAGACAGATAGACAGATAGACAGATAGACAGATAGACAGATAGACAGATAGACAGATAGACAGATAGACAGATAGACAGATAGACAGATAGACAGATAGACAGATAGACAGATAGACAAATAGACAGATAGACAGGTCGCAGATTCCCGGAGTCCACCATTCCATTGGAATGGAAAATAAAGTACTATTATAAAATATCTCTTCCGAGTTCAATATATTATAACTATCTTTTTCAGTACCTCCAAGCATAATGGATCGAGAGACAAGTTCGGACATGGTAGTTTTAGAATCTACTAACGTTAGTCTTACGTGCAAAGCTACAGGATATCCGGAGCCTTTCAGCATGTGGAGAAGAGAAGATGGCCAGGACATAAGATATAATGGAGAATTTGGTAAGAGAAGACTTTTTTTCATGAACCTCAGTATAATGAATGTAACCACATATAGACCATACAGACGCAGCGTTTTGAGTGGCACATTGAGCAACTGAATCTTTTTTCGGACACTCACCCTGTACTCTCATTTTCAATGCCGAATAAAGCCCGAATTGTACTAAAGTACCGATTTACCAAATTTAACAAAGACAATAAATGATATCCGCGAACGAGGAAATTATATCTCGCTCTTTATCCACAAAAAAAGTAATTGGACTGTTTATGAATTTTTATTACCAGACAGCTGTGCGTCGTTCAGATATATCTGTGGACTATTACGGTGGAAGAAAAACGGCTGAGAAAATTAAATGTTGAGGGTCGGTCTATTTTATTCCTCCACTTTTAGCCCTCTTTACATCAGAGGCAGCTGAGAAAATAATTGTTTTCTGTCACCATGAACACAGTGCAGTGTAGCTGATAATTGTTGTAATTCAAATGACGTGGACAACAGAACTCTGCAAAATGTGAGAGTTTTTCACAAAATCTTACCAGCAATAGCAGAGGTGGGAGGCTAAGCCAGACAAGTACAGATTGACAGGTAGGCATACGCCGAAAACCACCAGTAAAACCGCCTCTAGGACCGCGGTAAACAGCACACTTGACTAGGAAGTAGAACAAAGTCTCGTCCTCGCCTCAAAATATCTAGCTGACATGGTGCATATCAAATTTTATGAGGAACAAATGTCCATACGGCCTGCAGTGGCCCATGAGAGTCTCTATCAGAAGATTGAAAAATTCCCTATTCATATTCAACAGCCACAATCTCTCGCTGTACCCATACTTACTCCAGTTCATTGTACGCTCATTTGTCTAGAGCGATATCTACTGAATTGGCGTCTGCTAATATGCAGCATGGGTTCCGGGCTGATCCCTATTCTTACCAAGAGATCTGCTTGCTCTTTTCCTGATACATCGCTGTACCCAAAGATCCACATATAAGTATTACATTCATATATTGGTCCGGGGAGTGGTAAGCATTGGAGGGCAACATACATTACTAGACCAGAAATTATATGAGATGCTCCAGCCCTATAACTTGCCAAACTATCATAACATATGTGAACATAACTTGTTCTGCATACTGTTGTACTTCGGCTGAATATGTCACCAGAAAAATTACAATTATCTCTGCTTATCAAAATCACTGCCTTATGGGTTCCCAGCATTATAAATACTTTACTCTACGCCTTTTTTCCTTCCATTCTTCCTTCATTTAAACTTACGATTTTATTGACCTTGAGTAAGGACATTGGGACACTGCTCTCCGCATACCCACGAAACAAACTAAAAAGAAGAAATACGACCCTTATCCTTATTCATCATATTGTCCATCGCAATCTCTTAGCTTCCTTATGCTCGGCGTCGAGCTGACAGCTTAAAATTTAACGTCGGTATCCTTTGAAATGTCTGGGCGCAAAATTTATATCACTTCAATCTACTCGTTTCATGGAGTGTTAAAAGCAAACTAGTTAAAAACGCGTTTTCTAACAGTTTACTTGCGCATATAGCTTGTGGGCTACCCACCATGTTAATCTGTGTGTAAATTATTTGACACCATGTAATCAACACTAAATTTAATTTTGAAGAGAAATAATTGTACCACCAACATAATTTTTTTCTTATAACATATTTATAACATTATTGTTTGGCTTTTGTTAGAAAATATTAATTTATATATAAAACTATAAAAGCTGCTTCATTTTATCTTACAAAAACTGAATGAATGTTTTCGTGGTATATTAATTTACGATCAAAAAATCAATTTGGCTTCAATTCTCCTCTGAAATGTTCACTCAACATACACTTTTATATTAAAATCTCTGAAGGAAGTGGTCTCATTCAAAAAAGGAATTAAAGAACTACTATTTTTCATGTAGGATCAAGAAATGGTTAAACTTGTGTAAAATTGTTGAAATCGCGCATTCTGGTGTTTGGCATTTTGGTTCTAATACCAAACATATCAGCTCGTTACTCGCAAAAAAACACTTTCACTTATGCTGACTGGACAACTGTGATAGCTTACAGCTTGCGATATATTGTTAATACTGGAAGCACCTTCAACCCGACAAAGCAATTTATTTATTGAGCACTGTTGTTTCTACAACCTTCTACTACCACTTTGTTCAGTTTCACGTACGGATTCCTCTAAAACCATATATAATTCCACCGATACATCAAGCTACTTCGATCCTATCAATCATCCTAAATTTTTCCAAATTTCAAATTTTTTCCATTCAATATTTTTATCCGACGGCGTAACCGACCTTATAAATCAGAATTTACTCCTAATCCCCACTAAGGTTCCTAATTTTTTATATAAATCTCTTTTTTCCTCTCTTCTTTCATAATGTCATTCCCCATAATACGTCTATATTAATATTTATACCGTCTCTTGAATATGCAATCAAATTAATGACCTAATTTCTTTTGGTTTATGGCTTCATAATGCGATTATGAGTCCATGAATAATGAATCTGATATACTTGGAGACCTAAGGTAAAGTTCCGTGTCACATAATTATATACCTGTCTACAGCTTTAGAGGCAACACATCTTGTAAGAAGTCAAAGGAATTAGGGTTTTATAAAGGAACTAAAGTTGTTCTGTTTCTGTTTTAGTGGCTTGCAATACGGATTACTGCACTTCAACTGATTAGGGATCTCGCATAATGAGAAATGCGCCATTCACCCTCTTAAATAATGACGTCAAGCAAGTTGACTGTACATTGCACGTGCAGTTGTATCAGTTTTAAAGATTGTGACGGAACTGTAGAGCTACTGATCCATTTGAACTAAATTTTGGAAATCACGGAGAATTTCAGAAACTTGATTTTATTCGATTCATGAATTTATATATAATTTTTATAGCTCAGTTCATATTTGGATGGGAAAACAGAGTCTACCTACTTACTTAGAAGCACTGCCTGTAGCGTGGCATATTTAGGACTTCATAGCCTATACAATTTTTGAGACCAGAAGTATACTGAAAACGATTGTCAATTGAAATGATGCAGTCTTCAAAATTTCATAGACATCTAGGCTACCTATACGCCCCAACCGACAATCAATATTGCCAAAAATTAAAGGAGTAGATAAACCGTACAAATTAGAAACCAGACATTTTTTATCATTAAATAAAATGTCAATTATCTCCTTCAGGACGATTTTCTGAGTCTTAGTCCATGAACATGTTTTAGAGGTTCCATTCACACTGGAAATTTATCATTATGTGGACCTGTTACGTGAAAAAGCCATGAGATTTTTCCTCTGCCTATACTGTGTTTTCCTTGGAGGTTGCCTTAAAAAATCGGCTGTTAGCCTAAATATTCCAATTCACGTCTCTTGAATATCTCTTTTCCTGCCTAAGCTTATCACAACTTTTGCATTTGTTACTCGATTGACAAAAAGCAATAAATTCATTAATTTAATATACATGACCTTTACATTGCAGTGAATGTAGTGGATGGAGAAATTCTCTCCATCACAAAGGTTAGCAGGCTGCATATGGGAATCTACCTATGCATGAATCTACCTATGCATAGCATCGAACGGTGTACCTCCTTCAATCAGCAAAAGAATATCACTTAGGGTACAATGTAAGTTGCTTTCATATATCACATGTTCTTATATATTCAGCTAGACATGTTTACTGCCCTTGAAAGTACTAGGCAATAGCTATGTCATTAGGCCTACTCTATGTGAGTAACTCAAAATATGGCTCAATGCTATTTCGCTAACGACAAAGGAATGGTTGTCATCGCAAAAATTGTCTAATGTGACATATGACGCCTCAAAATTGTCAGTATATTTATACCATCAGAATTACTGAGTCAATTCATACTCCCCAGTTCCACCAATGCTGTCAATACCGAATCAACTTGAAGGAGCCTTCGTAGGACAAGATGTCACACTCGAATGCAGAACTGAAGCTTTCCCAACTTCCATTAACTATTGGACCACGGAAAAAGGGGATATGATCATATCAGGTAGTTAAGCCACTATTTGTAGAAACGTATGTTCCATCTGACAACTTAGGATAGTAGATCAATAGGTTTTTCAATTTCATGTAAAACAAAAGTGTCTGAAACTGACACACTATTCACATTTCGAAATCCTGAAAAAAGTGGTCTAGTGTGGGATTCGAACCACACACCTGTTGGCCAGAGCTTCCGACCGTTAGTCGGAAAGTGTGTATCGAATCCCGCACTGACCCAGTCTTTTCCGGATTTCAACTTGCGAATTATGTTTCAGCTTTCACCTTGCGGGAAAAGCAAGTAATTAATTATTACAAAGGTATCTAATTTTTGAGCATCTATTTCTGAATGATGTGGTGGTTATAGAATTCATTCCAAATTACACAAACTGTGGTATCAAATCCAAGACCATTGTACAACATATTTGAATTTACCTGATGTGGAGTAGTTTTTCGTACTTTTGAAGTTATTTTTGCGTAGTATTTTTCAATATCTGAAGTGCATCGAGAGGAAGTGAGGAAATTTCTGACTATATACTCACCGTCTCTCAAAAATTATACTACAACTCCTAAACGATCCAATATCTTTGTTGCATTTTTAAGGAAAATATTTTTACTCGCAGTTTTCAAGCAACTTGTTGATCTATTCTGCCAGTTTGCCTTCTTGCAATAGAACTTAAAAATTGATTCACGATTTTCAGGTGATAAGTATGAGTCTGTAGCAATGGACAACGGTTACAAGAAATACATGATGCTCAAAATCCGAAAAGTTGATAAGGCAGATTTTGGATCTTACAGATGTGTCGCGAAAAATTCTCTTGGTGAAACAGATGGTATTATCAAATTAGAAGGTAAGCCTTGAACATTATATGATGAAGTACCGTTTTTTGATGCTACGTAGGTACATGAGGAAAAAACTGTCATGATTATATGAGTCTTGTACTTATTTTACCAATATTCATCTCTCTCGGAATCTTTCTATATCTTTTTGTAGGGAGTTCATAGGTAATGGAGCAAGTTCAAAGAAATAGTTTCAAATATGTATGACTTGTTTAAAGTTGTCATTTCACTGTTCTGAATGATTGACCTTGATTTGTCTGTATGTGCGGATTGTACAAAATTTTTTTAGGTGCCAATTTCATCATCACATGATCTCGAACAATGGGAACATTTCAGTTAAAAAATTAAGCACGATTTTACTTTCACAAGTGTCATGCCTTCAACAGAATGAAAAGATAGATAAAACTATATAAAAGTACTGATAAATGATATATTCGCATTTGAGATTACTAATATGTAGACCTTAGGTGCTTTTATTTCGTAGAACCCTTCCACCATTAATAAAATTAAGATTTCACAAATAGAAACTCGTCTTTCGTGACGCTTTTGGTCTTCACCTTTAGCTAATCGTTAGGTTGCTAAAATTAACTGTTTATAAAGTCTATCCAGGTTCGTTGTCCACTATCAAACTTGCACCAGTCCTTTACAAACTATACTATCCTACCAGCGAGGAGTGGACTGGGTGCAAGGTCAGTATCTATCAAGGGCAGGAACAATATACTCAACAATTATAGAGCTGTGACTCTACTCTGCATAATGTTGTTCAATGTTCAGCATAAATAGAATGCTATATTTTAAAAGTCTAGTTTCATATTCATGGAAGATCTTAGCTATTTGACTGGTAACCTGGGTAGTCAATTTCGACAGTTATCAATGATTTATAGGTTACATTGAACCGCAACAAAAAGAGACTTAATTACTTATAAATATTGGCATTGATATATCATCATTATACGACCGTCTTTGATACCTATCTTTGGGGTTTGATTACTCACAGGATTATCCGCTAATTTCTAGAAGATATAAAGGGGACAGAACATGTGAGATACAAAATCGTCGTTCGGAAGAATTCTCATCAGCAAAAACTATCAAAATATTCATATTTAAAGTTTGAGGCCTAAATAAATGGCATCTGTGGGACTCGAATTCAAAATCGTGTTGGAATCATTCGGCAAGCAGGTACCATCTTCTCCGTATAAATGGGTCAGACCGTCATGAGAAACAGTTAGTTTCTACCGCTCGTGCACGAGAAGCAAAGTGAATTTAAATACCAGTCTTCTGTTCATAAAAGAGAACGAACGAAATCCGTAGTAGTGAAGTCCCGGAATGGTAAATTTTTCCAACCCCGCGCCGAATCTGAATCCAGCAAATTAAAATAGATAATTCGGACGGGCAGGCGTTTTTTCGGGTTGATTGTCCGATTTGTTTTCAAGCCGCAGGCGATTTTAAAACTGCCTCGCTTGCCCTTTTTCCCCCCAAATTGCTTTCCTTTCACTGGTAATGAAGATTGCCCGAATTTATACTTTCCGGTGCTTAAACCTTACACGCCAGGATTTCGGATAATGGATATTGTGCTCTGGGGAACTGTCACTGATTTCAAATGTAAATGCAAAAGTGTCATCGACTTTGGACGAATCAGATTAAGTTTGAAAGGGGGAGACTGTATTTAGAGCTGTACATAATTACCACTCCACATTGAATAATATATTCTGGACATAAGGAGATCGCTAGTTTTCGTTGTCTCGTATATCACTTTCAAATGTAAATGCAAAAGTGTCATCGACTTTGGACAAATCAGATTAAGTTTGAAAGGGGGAGACTGTATTTAGAGCTGTACATAATTACCACTCCACATTGAATAATATATTCTGGAGATAAGGAGATCGCTAGTTTTCGTTGTCTCGTATATCACTTAATTGTGTTTCTTCTTTTCAGAATATACCGGGTGGTCCATTTAACTTAAGACAGCCGTATAGCCCGAAATCGGTGTTTTTTTTATGAAAACTTTCAGATGAAAGTTCTTGGGCGCAATGGGGTGGAGATAATGATGACTTTTATTTTCTACAGTGAAGTCAAGTTTTTATCAAAGTCAACGATGTTTTTTCAATGGGAATATTGCAGGATCTTAATCTACACGAAACAACAAATACCTTTTGTTCATAAAATGTTTGATCCGGTTGCAACTTAGATAAAATATGTGTTCTTTTTGCAAACATTTCCATACCGCAATGCTAAACAAAACCGTTAGCATTTCTTTGGAACATTATTGACTGAGTCGTGTGTGGGCAGTGGGCAAGAAATTGAATAGTATTAAATAGATTTTTTCTTTTGCTTGTTGTTCTCAGATGAATCTGGCTTTACAAAACATGGCTAAGTGAATCATCGACATAATATGCACTACTGGATTGTGGAAAATCCGTGAAGGTTGAGAGAAGTGGAACATCAGCGCCCTCCGTTGGTGAATGTATGATGCGCAATTATTGATGACGGATTGATTGGTCCATAATTCATTGAAGGAACATTGGATGGGCAAAAATATCGAGATTTTCTACAACACCTTTTATTGGGCCATCTAAAAGTAGTTATTTATTCGAGAAGCTCTCACTCAAAATATGATGTAACGCATAAGATATGCTTCTAGAGAAATCAATAATGAAACTCTCTATGGGTATCATGAAAACCTCATAAAATGGATTGATGAGTGTATTTAAGTTCAACATTTGTTATAATGAATTTAAAGGATTCCCATATAATAATTACGTTATTTATGCTTTCATGAGAAGAAAAGCATTTCTGATAAGCCATGTAATTATTGGAAACTTTAGGAAAAGAATAAATATTGTATTATGTATCTACTTGAATTGCAATCCGATTTTAAAATTTTGTGGATTTTTTTTCTCATAGAGTAACATTCCGGAATAAAAAATACTTGTTCCCACTAAAAAACATGATTGACCTTGAAAAGAACCTTGAAAATGCTGCCAATGTCGAAAATAAGGGTCATCATTACCTCTCCTCCATTACCCCCAAGATCTTTCATCTGAACGGTTTCATCAACAAACTTACCGTTTTCGCTGTATGTGGCTGTCTCAAGTTAAATGGACCACCCTGTATACAACATACATTCGATAACGTACAGTTTTTTCCATAAACGCAAAATGTCAAAAACATAAAGTACAATTGTCTAAAAACATGAGAAATGTTCAGCACGCTGGTGCATTTTACTACTGTCACTTTTTTTGGTGAAGATATCATTGATGCCTCCATATCAATGGATGTGCTTAACTGAAACTATCGCAAAACCGCTAGCGCTGACAGCTCCTATAAGCGCTAGCTCTCACCGTTGGATCGTTTTTAACAACATGATACAGCCATTTTTCTGTGTCATATTGCGTCATTTTCACGTTTATCCATCAGCAAGTTATGTTATTTGTAACATTTGTGTGCATTTCCCATTTTATAACTCGTATCGCCCCGAACTTTTTAATAAGTTTGAGATACATGTTTTAAACATGCCAACCCCATGTCAGATACTTACTGTCCTGCTTATGCTGCAAAACAATATATTTTTCGTTGGACACGACTTCAGCTTCATCATTCATAGCGGCAATCCAGAATTCAAAGATGAATAAACTCCATTTACAGGACAGTGAGGATGACGCCTTTGCAGTGACAATCGTGACATGACATAAATACGTATTCGATAATCAAAGCAGCACTTTTTAGAAGCACTAACTAAGTTGACTGGAACCATCCTACTAACTTGTCCTTCATCGACTAGTAAGCCGAAAGCGCCGGCTAATTTCTGTTAACCACTGCCGATAACATTTAATGCGCGCTTTGTAAGCTTTTTTGAATGTAGTGTTATACATTTTCAGAGATACCTGCACCAACGACATTGAAAACAACAATCCATCCTGATATGTTAGATCATAGAAGAGGTTAGTATACGAATTGATTTTTATGCATGCATTCGCAAATCATCATCGTAATTTTTCTGGAGGGTACGTAGTATTAGGAGTTGTTTTTCTATATTTTCCCCTCTCCCCACACAAAAAGGTCGCGATAAGGAATATGAAATGCATAGCGGCCTTATATTCTAATACTAGTCTTTATTGAAGTTTTTAAAGTACGCAGTAACGTCAAAACCTTTTAGTGAAAGTAGAAAAGTGTACTTACTTTCCTTGAATGTATCTTTTTGTTGCAGACATAAGCCTCGAAAGTGGTCTTGACAGCAAAGTTCATATTGGCTCTAAAGTACCAGGTAACAGCTCAAAAATGAATTAATGAATGTGTTTTTAATATAGGGGCCAAAAATAGGGGTTCGGAGGTCACTATATTTGGCAAGGGAACAGGATACAGTGGATTCACGGATGTTTTCGGATTAGTATCCCATTTGTGATAGCTTGTGGATCCCGCTTTGCTGGACAAACCTTGTTTTCATTATTGATTTGCTTACTGAACCTTGGTGGTGCTAGCCAGTGTATTATAGTTCTTGAATCTTACAATACATCTCAATAAGTATCCTCCTCCTCCTTTCACATTACATTGTCCGTCTCACGATAAAATACTGGATTTGCCCCTGTTCATAATACTTCCCATGAATCCACTTTTTTCCTGTTTAAATTAACCGATATGATACTTTGACTTGAAAAGCTTAAAACTATTATCAAAAGTAATATTCTCCCAAAAATTTCATGTCACAGCAAACTATTGTTCATAACAATCGCAAACTAAGCTGCAATGGCAGCCTAAGCGGGTGATATCAAAATAATGCATTCTTAAGAAGATCTATATATTTCTACATCCATTTGATTAGCTAATTCACTTTAAATCAGTGTTACACTATACGTTAATTAAGCAAATTTTTCTAAAACGGTCCCACTATTTGCATAACGTCATTATATTCATTTTGTGAATATAGTAATTATATCTGTTAACAGAAGGAAAGAACTATGGAAATCCCAGTAAAAAAACTACTGCCCTGCCGCCTATTTTGCAATATAAAGCCGATTGAGATAACATTTTAGCAAGTAAAACATTACTTTGTTCCAGAATACGATTACGACAGTGTCGGGGGTGAATATACCCTTCCCTCCAATGGTCCTCCTCCCATCCGTGAACCACCGGGGGCTTTCAGTGGAAGCAGCAGTTCCATAAAGAGCCTTCTTCTCTACACAGTCGTGTGTGTAAGGATCTTCCTTAGTATTGGGAGGTGATGTTAGATGGAAGTAAAGAATATGTAAAAATGGAGAGAATAGGAACCCAAAGGTGAGAAATATGGGTATGATCAAAATATTCATTATCTTTATACCTATATGGGTGATACGCGAGCATGCTACACTTGGCTAACAACATTAGCCTTCCCAGCAAACATGCAACTCAAATAATAGCTAATATTGATTCAAATAAAAAGTCTACGGCCATTTTATAATTTGTAAATTTGGTATCTGAACATGGTATCAGTGTCAAGAATGATCTATCTCATTAATAACATAAAACAACATGGCGAATACTTTCCAGGGGACTTTTCTGATTTCCTTGGTATACCCAACCCTTTTATTTTGAATAGCCTTTTCGATTTAACTACAAACGATATAAAAGAATATTTTATATAGTTGTTCTGCGTTAGAGAATTACATTGAATTTTTCAGCTTAATTATCTGAATCAACCAGAAAAGCATCATTATTTTTAATTCTATCTTCAATCCCCTATCTTGCCTGTATATTCTACAATGCTTGAAGTTCAAAATAAAGATCGGAATAGAATAAATTATGGATGAACCAGATTCTCCCGAAATAGCCTACAGTTGTAGCTCTCTTCCCTTATTGCCCTTGACTAAAGACGTATGTAGTTATAACGTTACTTGAGCCAGTATTTCTTATCGCACTACAAGTTTGTTGTCTGGACCAATAATACAGCATTTTGAGTTATCTTCAATCGTCTTCAGGTGAACTGGCGAACACGTTCCTTTCATGCCTATTTATACCCCGTCCGGTGACGTGTCGTTGTGCGCGGTCCGTTCTGATTGGTTCCCGATGCGCGGTATTCCGGTCTGCTGACGTGGCTGTTTGTCGGTCATTGTTTGTTGTCTGGTCCAGTCGTAGTCTATTGGTCTTCTTTATGAGTGGCTGCCAGATTGATTTAATGTCTACGCTGGGCTTACTGTACACTTTGCTGTTGTTGGTGATGAATGCCGCCTCCTTGAATTTCCTTCGATACCAATGCGGTTCCTTGGCAATAACCTTAGCGTCGTCCCAAGCTATTTTATGGTGTTCCGTCCATGCGTGGTCAGCAATTCCAGATTTTCCTGTCTCTGCTCGCTGGGTGTTGAGACGATGTTCTTTGATTCTTACTTCCAGTGGCCTTTTTGTTTCTCCAACATAGATTTTACCACATTGACATGGTATCTGGTAGATGCAGTCCTTTGTCTCTTGAGATTCATTCCTGGGCTTAGTTTTTGTTAGGATACTTCTGAGGGTAGCATTCCTAGAGAATCTTGTTTGGATCTTGTATCGCTGACCTATTCTTTTGATTCCATCTGATATTCCTTTGACGTAAGGCAGAATGAGTAAGTGCTGAGATCCTTCGTGTTTAATTCATCTACTGTTGGTATTTTCTTGTATTGTTACTTCCACCAAAGAAGCTAGTGGAAGTAACAATACAAGAAAATACCAACAGTAGAAGAATTAAACACGAAGAATCTCAGCACTTACTCATTCTACCTTACGTCATGGTTATTGCCGAAGGAAATTCAAGGAGGCGGCATTCATCACCAACAACAGCCAAGTGTACAGCAAACCCATCGTAGACATTAAACCAATCTGGCAGCCACTCATAAAGAAGATCAATAGACTACGACTGAACCAGACAACAAACAATGACCCACAAACAGGCACGTCAGCAGACCGGAATACCGCGCATCGTGAACCAATCAGGACAGACCGCGCACAACGACACGTCACCGGACGGGGTATAAGTAGGCATGAAAGGAACGTGTTCGCCAGTTCACCTGAAGACGATTGAAGATAGCATATGAATCGAAACGTCGTGATACTCAAAAATTTTATAGACAATGGAAGTCCGAAATCAAACTTTTAATAAAATGACGTTTTAGTTTTTTTTTTTATTTCATGTTTACTTTGTCGCTTGGGTCATCGTAATTGTAACAGAACATGCCAATTCTTTACCAGTTCCCATCATTTATTAGACTTCTACGGCTCAACATCGTTTTTTCATTAAACTAAATCTCTGAATTTATCCCATTACGATGCTTAACCTATTGAGCATATTTGAAATCCCTTCATACAATCTTCAAGATACTGTTTTCAAGATGAAGCCTTCATTTCAGCTGTGAGCTCTACCAAATCCCTTAGGAGGTAGGTATCCCATCAAGATGAAGAAAAACGACTGAATGAAGAATATGACTTTATATAATGTAAATATGAAATTGTATTATGAACCTAGTACAAAAAATGTATACAATAACGCTGAGCATAAAAATATATATTAGATCTGCTGACATTGCCAAAGCATATCATGAGCGACAAACATAAGTGATATGAAATAACCATTGCTCCTGTGAGTTTAATAGAGGCTGATGTGCTGAAAAATAAAACTTTTTATAAAGATACTTTGGCGTTTTATTAAACAATATTCCTCCTATATTGAGTTGAGTGTCTTTTAGAAACAGTCTGTTTTAACTTATTGAGATTCTGCAAGAAGCATTAAAATCATTTGGGCATAATTTTGTTTTTCAAACTCAAATGCATGCAATAAAGGCCCAAGAGCAGGCTTGATGAGAGGGAGTGATAGGGAAGCCCCCAGATTTTTATAGGAGGGCGACCAGAAATTAGACCTCTTATCAATTTTTTCAAAGTTACGGGCTGTTAAGTACTATTTCATTTTTTGCTCTTCAGTGGGCATGGATTGCAGATTTTCTCTAGCGCCCGGATGTCCCCTCGAAGGGCCTGCCCATTATGAAACTGATACAGGTATGGAGCATACTTCTTCCTAGCGGGAATCTATGACTCAAACTCAATCTCACACGAGACTTGAAAAAACAAAAAAAAAGTCTGAAATGTGGTTTCAACACAAAAATATTCCAATCTAATATTGGATTGTCTAGATCAGATTGACTGACTTTGCGGGGGTCGGCTAATGGCCTATACCACTGAAGCTGATCAACTATAGTACTCAACAAATACAGAGCCAGTCTAAAATTCGTCCCCCCTTCACTAATTTTTGAGCCGCCTGGTGTATCACAAGGAAATTTAGAGCTTGAAGAGGAGGCGAAAACCTACTATTCTGTAGAAAAATAACCTCCAAGATATTTAATATGGCGGCCGAACGTTATCTTCAGTTTTTTTTCTTCTTTTTCCAAATCGGACACCCAGTATATTATTTCATATTTTGAAATCTGCTCATCATTCTTAACAGTTTTCTCGGAAACGCTTTACTCCTCAATTTGATTGTTTTCGAGACATCCTAGTTACCTGGTTTACCTCTGAAAGCAGGCCATTTTTACAGTCTGACAATGATTAAAGGTTACATCGGAACGCGTCACAAAAAAAATTGTTTGATTTGTGAACCTTTGTGTTTAAGTTACATAATTTCATCTCAATGGTGAGAGTTTTTCCAAATATGAGCTTTTACAATATACGTATTAACATCAATCTCGATCGAATCGGTGGCATTTTTAAAGTCCTCGGTCCAAACCCAATCGACACAACGAAAATGAGGACCTTTTTTAACAAACTGAATCGGAGATCTGTGTTTTCAAACCATAATCGGTTAAATAAGTACCATAAAAAACTAATGAGTGAGGTTTGAAAGAGTCAGGTCGACCTAAGTCAGTATTTTTTATGTGATACATCACGGAAACTATGAAGCTGAACTTAAATACTCGGTATTATAAGTATCCACTTCGTTCTAGATTGAACCTGCGGTATTTTTAAGGTCCTCCGCCCAAATATGATCGATACGTTCACTGTGTTACCAAACCTCCAACATATGCGCGTTGATTTATCATCTGCACCGCCGCTTACCGGCACTCTCTAAGTTATGAGATAATAATTGGTATTTTAGAGTTGATAAACTTGTAGAACTATGATAGATGCGTTAGTGTGGCGGGACTGATAAGGCATTGCTAGGCAACGGTGAATGTTCTGCCTTCTGTTTGATACAACAAATCGTTATAGATGATACGCTGGAGAAATTTTGCAGGGCGATATTATAATATAAATACTCCTATTGTGCAGTCAAGGGAGTTGGGACTTTATGATTCTGGGTATAGGGTCATCTTGTGAGAAATGCAGTTACGATTATGTCCTAAGTGTAAGGAGTAATTTAATGACTGCTGAAGACAGCTTTGACCGCCAGTTCACGGTAGAGTATCCAACATGAGAGGAGTGGCGTCAAGAGGTCCGCAGATCATCGAGAGGGGCGAAATTCTGGTTTAGAGATGACTCACTAACCGAGGAGGGCTCTGGTTCCAGGGTTTGCGGACCCAGTACAAGACTTTCACATTCCTTTGAGAAATACACTACGATTTTCCAAGCGGAGATCGATAGTACTCGATCTTATGTATCGAATATATGAAAATAAAGAGCCCAGGAAGTATATTATTGTATGCTCCGACAGCCAAGCAGCAGTGAGGGCTCCAGGTGCGTACAAGGTCACGTCGGAATTGATCCTAAAGTGTAGACTGTAGAGAGACTCTCGATGATATTGCAGCAAAGCATCAATTCACATTGATGTGGATCCCTGGACAAGCTGGGATACGTGGAGATAAGGTGGCGGATGAAAAAGACCGGGTCTTGAAAACTAGTGCGGATAGAGGCACAAAAGTGCTTATACACCGATGGCAACATCGGAGTGCCTCTTTCCGTTTCATTAATTTATCAATTCGACTCAGAGAGGTCAATTACGCGAGAACGTACCTTCCAAGGTGCCTTGGATCGACATGAAATCGAAATGTGCTGGCCGAGCAAGTACAGCATCAGCAGAGAACGTTAAAGACACTGATTCAAGTTCCGTCTGCACCAAAAGTTGGTCTGGAAACTGAAATCGTAATATAATCAAAGACAATATGTCGGAGCTTGTATGGCATGTGAAGTAACTGTTAAACTTATAAAGTCCTAAAAGATTTATTTTCATAAGCTAAGTGCAGAAAAAAACCTTTCAAAGAGTTACGAAAAAATTGAGATGAAATTATAGATAATACTCTTTGTGAAGATTTCGGAGCAAGTAGTTGAGATAAAATAAGTCAACGCAGCGACAGATATTCATAATATTTGAGGCACAACTGGTGCAACTTATTAGATTACACCACCGCCTACGGAATTATCTTTGAGCATAGTTATTTCTTCTTTTTAGAATATAAAGCTGTTGTATAAATACGTTTGAATTGACATTCTGATCAACTTGCCTTGAAGCAGTAAAGCTGCCGATTGCAATCTCATCATACATTCTAAATTTCTATTCTACTATTTATATTTTTCATCTTTTTACTTATATATGCCGCACAGGCAGCTTGAATGTATAAAAGTATCCCTAAGGTAAGTTCTATTCTTGCGAAATATACAATGGCAGCAACAGTGGGCACGCAATAATTAATTGACAGATGTTTAGCTGGCACAACAGCAAGCCCGAACATGTGATGCGGTGCTGTTTCATTTCATCTTGATTCCCTAGGAGACGTCCGACGTACAACGTACGTCCGACTGGACCGCAGGCGATTTCTCAGCTGTATATCCGTTTGTTCGTCCTGCTGAATGGCAGCAAGCGCCCTCTCAGGACCTGCCGACCGCTCTAATAGGACGAATGCTATTAGACACTATTATTACAAATACATAGCCGAGCGCGCCTAGCTATTATGAGAGCAATATTGAACAATGATAGTTCTTCCGTTGAATTTATTCTCTTAAATTAATTTGATCTGGCATCGGGGACGGTTTTGTCTGTAGGCGGACTAGGCCTCACAAAGCGCTATAAAATAGGTAAATAATATAAGAATAAAATGATTAACGAGGAAATTGTCATTGATATAAAGGCGTGGGCTGCTTTGTACCACATTTTTAAACCAAATTTTCATTTTGAAATAGTAAGAAATTATAACAAGTGATATTAAACACTCCACACTTTTATCTCAATGACATTTAATTTTTACGTTAATCATTTCATTCTTATATAACGAATTGTTTGCTAATTTTCGTTCGATTGACTGTAAAAGCGTTTTCTATTTTTCTTAAACTATAATTTATTTTTTCTGTTTAGTTCAATCTAGTATAGAAGCTTATTTGTTTGTTTTTTAAACTCATCGTAATCATCATCATTTATTCATTAAGGAATTTATTTATTGTACTTTGATGTTTGAAGCCACAATTACGTAGCTACTGGAATTGTCATAATCGGACCTTGATAACTGTGCAAAATTCAAAATTGATCTGAAATTTTGAAATGGGTTAATAGCGTTCGAAGATTTCGTTACAAACAGATAGGTGAAGCGCGTTAACTAGGTAAACTTTGCCTCAATCTAGCAACAGGGGCGAAGAAGCTGAAACAATACCTCCTCTTAACCTTGATTTTTCATGAGTTTGTAAAATATAACTGAAAATAAAAATTTACATAACGCAGCTTACATTTTGTTAATTGTAAAGTGTATTGAAAAATAAATGTTCAATTAATTTTTCCCCTTGGCTCAAACTCAAGGAATTTAAATTATTACACGGAATACCCTCTACATAAATCTATAGTTTATATAGTAACTAATATCTGGCTACATGATATTATGAAATATAAATCTAACAAAGGATCTTAAATAGTGTATATGTGGAACCGGCCCTGTCCCGCATAATAATTATCATCCTGTAAAATACAATATCTAAGAATAGTTCCAATATATTGGCTGTATGTTACAAGATAGCTTTTGATGATATTTTCAAGCAAAGATGGTGTGGGACAGGCTTAAGGAAGTAAGTAGCGACCATTGTTTCAATATGGTATAAAGAAAAAGTATTTTGAAGCATGCTTAAGAATATTGTACTTTTGGGATATTTACATTGGAAGGATGGGATGACTATGCTTTGATGTATCTTGTATTCAATGTTGCCCTTTACATGACTGTTTTTCGATATACGGAAGATGAAAGAAGCGCCACTTTTAATCGCTCTTTCTGCTAAGGGAAGTCAGAAGATGTTGCGATCGAGAACCTCTGCAACAATTTTCACCAATAGTGGACTCCTTTACAGCGAACTTCCTTGTTCATTCAAAAATTGTATTTCAGACTACTATTGTCAATATAATTTTTACGGAATTAGTATTGATTTACTATCATCGCTCGTCTTCATATCACTTTATTATAGCATATTATAGCTATCTATATACTCCTCTGGCACGGCTAGTCTTTATTGGTTTAGAACGAGTCTCGGTCGAGTGCCATTGTTTTCTGCTAACGTGGCTAATTCTGGCAAACTGTTGTTCATTCGTTTTTATAAGAGGCTGGATTATCGGTTTTGGTCACACACTAGGTGTGCTATAAGAGTTGTCAATTTTGGCGATGAAATCCCACATTATTTTATGCTCGGTCAGCTATAATCGATTTTTCTGTCGCTGATCGCTGGTCTTGAGTCGGTGTTCCTGAATTCTTACTTCTACTGCTCGTTTCGAAACGTATATCTTACCACATTCACACGATACTTGATAGATGCAGTTCTTTGTTTCTTGATATTAATTCCATGGGGTTTTTGTTATATAATATAATTCGAAGTGTCTTACTGGCCTTACCGTTGTTTAAAGGTTTCACATTAATTCCATGGGGTTTTTGTTATATAATATAATTCGAAGTGTCTTACCGGCCTTACCGTTGTTTAAAGGTTTCAAAGACACCTTGTCCTCAATTTACATGCTTTACATGCACTTTTGCGATGAACCGCTATCGACGTCATTTACGTCTGAAGTCTGATGTATCCACTTTTAGAAGAAAAAAAGTGACCATTTTCTTCCCAACACTCTTGGAACGACGAATTTTCGTTGGAGGGTGCTCACTTTCAAAGCACCAAACTAATGACTGCTGTTTAGTTTCGGGATCATAATGATATAACCATGTTTCGTCTCCGGTTACGATATTAAAAGTGTTTTTACTGTGCCCGATATCAAATTTTTCAAGCATAAACTAAACCGCTTCCTTAGGCGAAGGTGATCATTAATGATTGTTCGGACCGCTGCCGATCCAATCCCCAGAGCAGCCTTAATCTCGGTGTACGCTATATGTCGATCCTTTTTTACCATATTTTGCCCAGCTTCTACAGTTTCCGGAGTAACAGCAGTGGACGGTCGACCTGTGCGAGGTTCATCATCGAGTGAAACCACGCCCCTTTTAAACTCAGGTAACCAACTAAAAACTGTAGCCCTAGAAAGGGCAGAGTCTCCAAAGAAACTCACTTAACTTTCGAGGCCTTCCGCTTGTTTTAGTCCCTTTTTATAGTCATAAAACGTCATGGCCAGAAAATCGCGGCTACCCGGTTCCATTTTCACGTTAAAATTCAGCCAACAGTTAGATGCATTCGAGATTGTGGCAAGGCAAATATTGAACGATTCAAACGCTGCCTTTGCGTGTAAGCAATTACAACTTTAGACAAAATAGCACTGTGCTCAAACTTGTTTAAACTTTTATAGATGAGGAATATCTAAAGACTTTCAGCGTGACCCTCGTAGATGCGGTCCTATTTTTTTGTAATTGGTGGCATGCTGGACGCATAACGCAACGTCTCGGGCCGATAGGAAACCACAGCCTCAAGGTGAAATATTTCATTTTGTACCGGTGGTATATTCAACCAATCATTGCGTTGCATCTCATCTCCACGTTGTTGAGCCTCAATTTTACGTCTGGCCATTTTTCATTACTTAATCGATAGCAGATGCACGGCTGTTCAGCCGTGGCGCCAATGCAATAAATCCATTACAGCAGAAGCAATTGTAAAGGCAACGTATTGGTTCCTGCCGGAGTCAGGCATTTATTTCCACTGCTTTTTCCATCCCTTTTTTTGTTTACGCTGGCTAAAATGGAGTGGCTCGAGAGAAAATGTTTGTTATTCTGATACCAGGTGATCTCACTGGAACTATAGGGACGATGGATGAAGAAACATATTTCTTGTGGCTGATGGAACGTGTTTGTAATTAGATTATTGTTGAACTATTGTTAGGTTTTTTGGACTGCATACCTAGATCTAGTCGGGAACGAATCATTTTTTCCTCTCTGAACGGATGCAAATTTTGTGTTAAATTCACCTATTGTTTTCTGAAAGGTCACGGGTTAATTTGTAACCGAAAATGTCTATTTTTCTCAAGTCAGTAGTTATATGAAATAAAGATTTGGAGGCAACGCCAGGAAGTATCAAATGAAATACTTTACAAGACCTCTTTGATGAGTTTTCAGCAGCAACTTTTGTTCCGAGGATTCATACATATGAAAACCATATTTAATGCGTAAAATTTTGAACAAAACACATGAACAGAGTTACCTCATTGAGACAGTATAATCAAGGATAGTAAAACTATGAGGGGATAGAAATAATAATGCACTCCCAGGAGAGAGGAGGGCAGGAAAGCCTTGATGCATCTACTGCTGGAGTGTACTTTCATTCGATGTCCCAATCTCCAAGAACTTCTAAAATCAAACCATAAGGAAACCTGAAGATGAACTTGTAGTTTATATTAGGTTTGAAAAACATTATTATATTCCGTTGGAGTAGTCAACCAAATTGGTTCACAGACCACTGAGAAATTGGCAATATATCCATCATTCAACTTCATGAGAGGCATGGTATTTGAAGTTCCCCTTGAAGAGTAATTGTCGTGTCTCGAATAAGGGTCTATGTTACAAAGTATAGTTCTTAATGATGAAAAACTATTATTTATGGTTTTTCAATGATTTTCATATGTGAGTGATATTAACATAAGCTTTACTAATCTTTAAATTTAAAAAACATACAATATATAAATAATACCTGTAATAAATATAATAAACTGCTGAGACTTGGAAAAAGGGTTTATGTGGGATGAAACATAAAATCTTATTGCTGGCAACTCATAAAACCAAAGTGCAGCTTTCTTCAAGCAAGTCTGGATACTAAACTTTCTACTTTTGCTTGTATGGAAGGTTGACATTAGAACGAATAAACTTCAAAGGTATATAGTCATGCATGTCCACTAAATTATTCTTTACGCAGAGCTTATTTTTAAAGGTTCATTGCAAAGCAATGGCAAATTCGAGAATTCATAATCTTGCATCTTCTTCGGCACGGCACGTTAAAAAGTATTCTAGAATGCTAAACCGTGGACGTGTTTACATAGGCCATTTTTGTACAAAGATCACAAAATTGTTCTCCCAATTTATTAATGGAATGTCATGTCACCAAGTTTGGTTGTTTCGAGTGAATATTTAATCAATGTTCCACAAACCTACCGATGGGCTGTAACTATTCCACGAAGTTTCCTTATAGTTTATTCTTGAAGCCCATATGGGTGGGATCATCTATTGTTGCTTTGAGCTTGAGATTACACTGCTATATGTTTAGTTCTATTCCATAACACAGATAGAATGACGCTTCTGGTGTGGCAGTGTATTACGTCCCTTGTTTTGGATTTATCAACAATGCAAATACTTCATATGTTTTGTAGCCTTCCATAATAGTAGCTAATATCTTGTTTGAAGACAAAACTGTTTCTCTGGGAAGCAGGGAAAAAAGTCAACGACATCTAATTAATCTAATCATATTTTTGTCTTTGGTAAATGGTGTCGAGGAAGCCAAAACATTAGTAAAGGTTTTTAATCGGAAGGTTATGGCTTCTGGGGTCAGTAAGCAATATAATATGAAGCAGAGATACAATCGCAAGATCAGTTCAAGAGGTTGCAGCATCATAAGTCAGTCACAAATGATTCAAAACCTTTTATTGAACGAGCTTATCATATTTCTGGTCGTTGGCCGTACGCCAATGTTTGACTCTACTACGAGCTGTTTAGGAAGGAGCTCTCGATTTGGGATCGTCATTTGTTTACGAAATAAGAGTAAAGCGAAACTTTTCACACCTATTCACCTTCATTTTTCTTGGTATAACTTTGAATCAACGGTGAGGGTTGCGGACCCGGGAAACTGTTATAGGCTATGGGAATTGGTGGGGATATTGGATTCGGGAAATCGATTGAAAGGATTTAGGAAAAATTTCCAGTGGTATGGCTGTATTTGAATATATATTCGCTAGGTCAACGGAGCTATTTCGAGTATAAAAATACTCCTTTGGTAAGATTGAATTGTGCCAATGCGGTAACAAAGCCTAACAAGTGAAATTGATCCTGATTTTTCAGATTCATCAGTCTGTAAAAACAGAAAGATCATTCCACTCCAGAAGTACTGCGGAATTATAAATTCCTGTCCACATTGAGCTTGCAATGTGGTAAACTTAATAGCTTTATGGGAACAAACCCTCTGACAGTCCATTCCATAACGTTCAATCTTTTGAAGATGTACTCAACGCCTCTTAGTGTTTGTTGTATCGTTGACTCTTCCAGTTATTATATGTAGCTCGGTTGAACATTCACCGTAGTAGAACCTATAGAATATGGACTAACATATTAAGCCAGATTTCTGCATCAGTGATGCAAACGCATAGGTTTGGACTCAAGCATCTCATCATTATCATCAATTTCGTGGATGAGGCCTAAAATAAAGTGTATATTAATATAAATTAGTATAAAATGAAAATTGTTTAATGCGTTACGGAAAACCGACTATTATTTCCATTAAAAATGTAACATAATTGCTGCTAGAATATATGATAATGGATCCTTTAAATAGCAGCCAAAAACATTACACAGTTAAATATATGCCGAGTGGTGAAAATGTGTCATTTTTGTGACTACCCCAAAGACCTAATTATTATTTTAATTAATTATTTAATTAATTTAATTTGAATGGGTACAGCGGCTACTGATAATAGGCAGTGACAAAGGCATCAATAAACTTTTCCTTTAAAACTTTTACTATTACCTTATAACGTCTTTATACAATTCATATGATATAAAAGCTTGTTGCGAGATTTAACTACTCGTATTTACTTAGTTGGAAAATTTCAGATCAAGTTACTTAATTTAACTATTTAGGTATCTACACATTTAAATCTCGTCTTTTCTCAAATAAATAGCTAAATTTTCTATTGTTATTGAATAAAAGGTACCTAGGAGGTCGCATCATAGTCTGTACTGAATTTAAATCTTCTTTGCGAAATAGCCCTTGTATTCCTCTAACAAAATATCCAGAGATAGCATCTCATCTTGGATGTTGTATCCCGTTAACAAAAGTGTGTCCTACGGGACGCTGTCTGCAATGCTCCACCCTTCACGAGCATTGGCTTGGCTTTCCTACCACGTTTTGTTGCCATTGTACTAGAAAGACGAACGGGGAAACGAACAGCAGTAGCGTAGGGCAATATACATACCTTTGAACTTAGGAAATAGGACTTTGAATAGAAAAATATCGACCCGACGTCATTGAAATGAATAAAGTTTGTCGCAGTAAAGATCTAAGCATGACAATAAAACCTCACTTAGCTAAATACTCAACTCTCATTAATGGAACGGAAGCATGGACTGTGAATGCTGTCAATATTAAAAAACAAGTGGGTGTGTAGAAACTCTGACGCTGCTGTACCTCGAGATACGAACTCAGTTTGGAATTCGGGAGAATGGATCTCTGGGGATTCCGCTTAACATCATCTTCGCTATGCAATGAGTGAGCAGGTGCCCAATTAGCTCAGCTCGTCAGAGTGTCCGACCTGCAATCGGAAGTTGGGAGTTCCGAATCGCGAACTGGAACTTCAAAATGCGAATCAGCTTCCACCTTGCGGAAAAAGCAAGTAAGTAATTATAACGCTTGTTGCTTACATAGTGAGACTATGATTGTTTGATGCAGATGTCTACCAACCCAAAGACTGACGCCGCCATACCTCGAGACACGAACGACGTGCGGAATTTGAAATTCGTATGAATGGATTTTGTGGGATTCCGCTTAACATCATCCGCGCTCTACATCAAGTGGATCAGAGAGTGGGATCCCGCACTGGGTCAGTTTTTTCCGGATTTCAAAATGCGAATTGTGTATCACCTTCCACCTTGCAGAAAAAGTGAGTAATTGTCAACATGAATGTAGATTTGAAGGGTAAAAGTTATTGATCGTGAGAAAGAACATTGGCAACGCCACTGCCAGGCGCTTCGCATCCTTAGGACCCACGGGAAGTCCTGGCGTGATTTGCCGCCGATAGATTCCTGAAGGTGTCCGGAAAAGGATAGCAGGTGTTTTTCTTTACACGCAAAGTCGCATCGGTGACACTTCCATTAGAGGAATTGATTGTCGTCGCCCTCGTCATCGCCCTTTTAGAGGCAGTGGAATAATGCCTTCTCATCAGGGATAGAAGTAACACCAACCATAACAGATATATTATAAATACAATTCATCATTGTCTGTTTCTCTGTTAGTCGGTTTGTCAAGTTTCCTGCTCAGATACTAGACAAAGTCAAAAAGGAAAAAGATGAGGAGGAAGGAGGAGAATAAAGGCGAAGAAGTGCGTCAATTAGAGGAGGGCACTTAGTATTGTTAACTAGGATTCAAAAAAATGTGGGTTGCTTATGAAGATTATTTTAAAAATACGCCGATTCAGTTTTATCCCCCGGGCCCGGATTATCTCTCCTTTGGTTATGTCTCAAGTGTTGTGTAGTGTTGAGCACACTCTGATAGATACCGAGTCCTATTGTCGATAAAACATTCTTAATTTTGAGTCGAACTTTTCTGGCTTCAAGGAAGAAGCTCTATATGGAATTCTTCAAATCTGTCATATACAGGTGTTAAGCTACATCATGTATGAAACATATTTGGTGAGCCAGATGTGATACTCAGCATGGTACAGCGTTTTGTACAAGGTCATTGCATACATTAGTCTAATAAATATACCATAATTTATGTACAAATTTCAATTAAAAAATGTATGCACACATAGATAATAAATAAAATTAAAATAATTCAAACAAAAAGCAAAATGTTCATTATACAAAGAAAGTCATTATTTATCTTAAGCGTGGATTTTCACAATGCTTAAAAATCTCCGAAATTGTGTGTTGCTGCGTCTATGAAATTAATTTAAACCTCTATTTGAAAGCATTCAACGGCGGGTAACTAACACCTTCAGGGAGTAAGAGTTTCGAAATATTTGACACCAAGACTTTTGGCTATATTGGCTGTACTTCTAGAAGGTATCAGTTTATATTTGCCACGTAAATTGTATCTATGAATATCGTGAATAATCACAAAGATACAAACTCAGCTCGACGGTGATGAGCAGACGCTCTTTCTCCCTTAAAAATATAGATCAAAGGGCTGCGAAAAAACACATACGAATAGGCCTATATTATCTCCGGTAAACGATATTCGGAAGCATGAACAAAGGAAAAAGCAATCTGCAGGTGACCCTTCGGCTTCACATAACTCTGAATCTTTCCGAGCAAAAATCGACGATTCCAAGTCCTCCCGCCTTGCCGTCCTGCCTGTTATTGTTAGCCGTGTGCCGTTGGTGGGCACTTGTGTGTTCCGTGGAAACCACCACCATTACTCACCTGATTCCCTGGGGAACGCCCGATGCCGTTCTGTTTCGGTCGCCGTCCTGCCACGTCACACGAAATCCGACAGGACATATTGCGGTACAGCCGCACTGTGAAATATTATTCGAACCTCTTGTCTTACATCTCCTTGTTTCCCCCATGGTATACACTTGTATGGCAGAGAGAATTACTAAATTGTGGTACAGGTATAGGCCTCAGGTTATTCAAACGAAAACAGTTCTAAGGTCCAATCAAAATCTTCAATATTTATGATCCTTGTTCAGTTAAAATGCAACATTCTGTAGTAACAACCATTGAAATGAAATCAATGATAACTGTATTTTGAAGTTCATGAATATATGAATCTATATTTAACAAGCAAATATGATTCTCGCAATGGCAGAAATCCTATCGCTCTTCACACATGCTGCGGGAGTATAGATGCTATTCACATTGATCTTGAAACTCTGCACACATAAAAATAAATTCTCAGACCAGGAGTACGTGCTTTCATGCAAGTATACCATATCTTCCTATATGCGTGAGGCTATAATAATCTTAAAGTAAGAATATTTGATTTTTGATCATATATAGAAAATTTAAATGAATATATATTCAATTCAAACCTGGGAAGTGATAATATCAAAATCTCTAATTGAGCATATTATAATCTTCGCACAAATCAGAGAAAATCTAACTTTGATGAATATTATAGTGTTGACTGAAGCATTTCATAATCTTGGGGCAAATAGTTCACCCTAATTATAAAATTATTCATTCAGATTCCTTCATTTTTATAAGCTTGTAATATCTTTGTTTTTCGCTAAGGTTTGGGTACTTAGGTTCGAACTCTCGAACCGTGCTCGAATCAAACACAGTCGTTCAACTCCAAAACCATACTACATTTATTGATTAAAAATAATTACATATCTAAAAGTGCAGCGACATGCTACTTGCTTGAATAGCAATAAATATGAATCAATGTGAATGCTCCTAACTACGAGTTTCCGCATAACAACAATATTTCGATGGCAGTAGTTTTACTTATTATTTTCAAGTTCATTAAACCGTATTGCATACAATCACAAGCTGTTATAGAAGCTACTGTTGGTTCCTTAACCTTGAAAATAAAAAAGTATCGAAACTGTACCAATGTGACTTATTTCATACATTTATCTGCGTCATACAGTATTTATCCTAATTCAAGATTGAAAGGTGTTGTACAGATAGACAGAATATAAAAATATCTACCTGTAATTAAGCCAAAAGATATACGTCCACCATTTATAATAGAACTTATTCACAACTCACATATCACTCATATCACTGCAACATCAGTGCGCTTGTATATATAAGATCCTTACAAAAGTCACAACCCCAACTTTTAAACAGCACATTCATCCTGAGAGGTGGGCAATTCTGGTACACGGATGGCTCACTGACCGAGGAGGGCTCTGGATCCGGGGTCTTCGGATAAGACTCTCATTTCCCCTTGGGGGATACACTACTGTCTTCCAAGCTGAGATCTTTGCAATTTTAGCGAGTGCAATTCGCATTCAAGGAAAGCAGGGGCCTAGGATACGAATCACTATTTGCTCCGATAGTCAGGCAGCAATCAAGGCAGTAAGTGCCTGCAGGATAGCATCAGGACTTGTCTTAGAGTGTAGGAAAGCTCTTGACGAGATCGCCGAGAGATACAGGGTCTCGCTAATATGGGTCCCTGGACATTCTGATGTTCGAGACAACATCATGGCGTACGCTTTGGCGAAGGCAGGATCAAAAGGAAATCTTTTGGGTCTGGAACTGGCTGTAAGGTTAGCCGCAGATAGAATTAGAAAAGCTACGGACGAGTAGATTGAAATTCAACACTCTTTGAGGTGGAATAGCATCTTAGGACATCTCTGTCAGGCACGGGAATAGATTACAGGGCCTGTAGCTAAAGAAGGGCGATTTTGCCTCTCTCTTGATAGGAGTCATCTTAGGTTGCTGGTGGGACTGCTCTCTGGTCATAATACCTTTAGGCGGCACCTCCTGGGGATAGTTAGTGACCCAACGTGTGCACGCTGTGGAGATGAGTAGGAGTCCTCGGCACATATACTATGCCGCTGTGAAGCCCTCGGGCACCACTGGCAGGCCATACTAGGGTGCATGATTCTGGAACCAGGGGATATAAAACATGGGCAGGACCTAAGGCCATACTTAACTTTGCAAAAAGGTCTGGCCTTGGGAACTAGAGCTGATAGAGGCGCAAAAGGGCCCGGCGGTGGCCTATGCACCGATGGTCCACATCGGATTGTTTCTCTCCCTATACCTTCATCCATTCATCCGAGAGGTGGTTGGTAAAAATTAAATCCAATAGAAACTAACGGGTGCGGAAACAGACACATGCATACCGCTGATTTGCCGTATGGCGATGCCAGACAAGTAAATTAATTACTTGAAGGAAATAGCAAGATGTTCGTATTCTTGATTTAAGTGAACGTAGCTCCGTTGGAAAATATGATAACTTTACAAAAAAGTGGGATGCTTGTTAGAAACGCAATGAAATCTTAGTTGTAACGAAAATTATATTTTTCTTTAGAGTATATTTCTTTAGAATGAGTATTGAATTCGAAAATATACTTTTCTAGGTTCAAATCAATAACAATTTCCTTATCAAGTAAATTGTCTTAGAGTAAGATCAAAAGTTTTTGTCGAAATTGTTGAATTGAGAGTTTCTTTTTGTGTGTGTCACTGAAACATATTATATGTTGTGGACCACACCAGATCCCAAAAAAATAAAATTAGATTGCAAATCAAATTTTATTATGATCCATGGCCATAGTTTACCATTCTTTGAAATGGAATAAAGCAAACATTAAGGTACAGAATATTGCATAGAGGAAAAATAGATCCTTCCAAGAATACAGCTCCAACTCCATCATATCGTCTGTCTGCCCAAAATTAATTTCTTCAGGAATTGTAGTTCATCTCAGAAAATTCATTGCAATCAAAAACCTTAGGAATATTCGAAACCTATCAATTTAAACAGAATTTCAATAGATTTAAATTTGACTTCATAACTAATTTTTATGTATAAGCATGTATGTATTAGATGTACACAGACAGTACCTATGTGTCATTCTTCTGTCAATGAATTCTTTCTCATACTGTCATTCACTTTGCGAACGTACTTGTGACATGGAATTCGCAAGGTACAAGATACAATGACAAGTCTAATGACTGACCTAATTACTTCTCTCAAGCTTCTCATCCTTCTCAAAATCTATTAATATCTGCTGGTATTTTAACATTGGCAAGTTTAGAAAATGAAAGATTTCTCATAGATTTTTCAATGTACTGTGAATGTGTCCATCAATAGTTGCTCCTATGTTTTCATTCATTGTTTTGCATAACTTTTGTAAAAATACAAATAAGTGTTAACTCAAAAAAGCGAAAAATATGAAAACAAAAAATTTTTAGAGCAGCTTGATTACCAATTGTTGATACATAATGTAATCACACTGTTAGTATGTTATGTTTTTTACATTATGAATTACTATGTTACTGATACTAGCTGTTTTTGTAACACCTTAATTGTAAAAACATTTCCTTCAGAAACACTATGTATTCCTTGATAAAGTATTTTGACACCTTTGAATTAACTTTTCTTTTACACGATTTTTGTTTTTGGTATAAAAATACAATAACTATACAAGGAAATATATCCATCGTATTTTCAAAGACAGCAATTTACATTATACAACCTAAAACAGCGCACAAAAATTGACAGTCCAAATTCCTCAAAATATAATCAATCATTAGTTCTTGTACGTACAATGCTTGTTATATCCAACTCGGTCAACACACAATCCAGGATTATTATACAGTTTGTAAAACTACTGCAACAGTTTTGTAGATTGTATATACTTGATGTAATATTAGATATAATTTTTTTGAACAGATGTAGGTAATGCATCCATGTTACAATATTTGATACTATAACCTGTGACATAGTGAATCAAAAAGCTGAAGCTTAATTTTATTAATAATGAATAACTGATACCTTTCTCATCTTTAAACATTCCATTCATAATATTTTACATCAATGACCTAGAATAAGGACAGAACTATGTTTTCTGTTGCTAATTATATATATATATATATATATATATATATATATATATATATATATATAATATATATAGCATTACCAGTCATTTCTATCACAACATCAAAAGAAAAGCTTTCTGAAAGATGATAATAATAATAATAATAATAACGTCTTTAATCATATAAGCAGATTAACATCTGATTGAGTGACTAGCTGCCTGGCCTTAGGTAACAAGCTGTTCTTACACTTAACCAAGAGCTACTTGGAAAATATGATTGTATAAGAGATACATAAATAGAAAAATACACATTTGTAATGCAATACAAAGTTAAGATAATCAATGACTAATCAATCTAAAGATCATTGTGAACCGATAAGTTTGTTTCTAATACATTTCTTAAAACAATGCAACATCATACTTGTTAAATTACTGGCAAAGGTATTATAAAGAGTAACAGATTTGTAGGTAAAACATCTAGTAAACAAGGCAGTAGAATACAGATGCATCGTCAAGCTGCATAAGACTTCCTGTAACTTGCTCCAAATCTAATCAGAAATGATAGTTTTCAGCATCAAGTGATGCATATAAATGGAATATGGCGTTCATCAATTTATTTTCAGATGAATGGTCGTGGCTCATTCCCAGACCTGTAAAGGATGCATTTGCTAATACCATATGACATGTATATTTTAAACAAATCTTTTATCAAGTTCAATAGCATCAAAGACTGCTCTGCTGTTTTCTTCTGGGTTCTTCTTTCTGGAGGTGGGAACCTTAATTGCCTCTTATTTTATGCAACTAATGAAGGTATATTTTATGTTCTTACACAAGTAAGCACCAGGGCCTGGTTCAAGAGTCCTGCAATTGGAGGAAACAATATATATATTGATGTTGAGGGACCCAATTACATTAAATTAGTTAAAATACAATAAGATAAAAACAAATATCACTGAAAGCTAACATATTTTACACTGAACACATCTAGCATATCAAGTGAAATTTTGCTCTGAAGGTGGAATAATTATGTGTCCCTAAATATATCAACAATGTCACAATTATTTAAGACTTTCAGGGTTAGGGATGCAGTAAGGGGAGAATATGATCATAATTGATATTATGATAAGGTACTTCAAATAAGTCCAGTCTTTTAATAAACTGGAAGGAATTTTAATATCGATTTTTTCCAGAATATTGGAGTAAAAAAAACCATTTATCGACTTAAATATCAAAGATACATCCATGAAAAGTCTCATATCTAGAGATTCTAAATTAAGTAAAATCATATTATCTGTTTAGTTCTAAGGAATAATCAATCTATATGAACAGTAGTTGAAAAACCGATTTTGAACTTTTTCTATTAAAGATTTATATACGGCATATTTCGACTACAGATAAGCATAAAATATTGCTAAATCATTCCGACTAAATAACAATAAATGATTTCCAAAAAGTGAACTGAGAGATCCTTGACCTTTTTAAATATAAATTTAATTATAAACCCCAGCATCTTTAGAGATAGAAGTAATATAGAGACATATTCATTGATTGAAAGTGACAAAGTGAGTAATGTCCTGGATATAAGGATATATCTAGTATAGTAATACCTAGTTAAGCTTTTCTATGTTTTTGGGTATTTCGGAAACCTGAAATTCCCTAATAGCTCCTTTAGCATTATAGTGGTAGCATTTTCTGTAATAAATTGAAACAAGTTAGACAAAAATTACTTTGGATATACATGTATAAAACTAACCTTGAAATGTAGGTTATGAAACTAGAATATGACAATATCAAGCATTTTTTATTATCAAAATGCTCACACATATAAGGGATCACTTATTACGTACCTGATCATGAATACAACAGCCTATTCTTCACTGAATTCAACTGGAAAACGCAACTTTTTTGATTTGACGGCAAATATGTATATTTGTTTACTGTTTAGATTATGCCATAACCTATCCCTACATGAGATTTTAATGTTAATGCTAAGGAAGGGTACACACCTAAGCAACAGCTGATTAAGCGGTAAGACGAGATCATTCGACTAACACAATATATTTTCGATAAATTTCGAATGTTTCAAATAAATGTAAATCATATAAATTTATTCTGTCGTTATACGACATTTTAGGGCGTAGTTAACTTCCTTTACCGTTTCGTTTCTGTTTTAGCAACTTTCACTACAGATCAATGCATTTTGACTGAATAAGAATCACGAATAATTATGAAAGTAGAATTTGAATTCTTAAAAAATTCATACTGATATCTGTATCCTTCAAGAAAAAACTCAAGTTTGAATGAAATAATGCAATAATCCTTTGTCAGAAACAAAAAAATTATTTGTAACTTCTGAATGTCCTGGAAAATTTTTCAATAATCCAGGATGTTTATCTGCACAACATTTTGGAGCCTCGTCTTTTTCGAAGAATTTATTCTTTGATACAACCGATATCTGTAATCTCAAAGAAAAAAAACAAATTTACAGGAATGCCTTATATACGTTAAACTTGTGTTTTTCAAAGTTTACTTTGTCCTTCTGATTTGTCCTGATATCGTTTTTACGAATAGTGTGAATGGATATGGATAAATACACTCCCTTACGGAACGGTTCCAAAACACAAAACAGAACCAACACCAACTAACTTGAGATACGATAAAAGTACAGGAATCAAGAAATTCGTAATTTGTTGAAAAATGCTTTTTTTGCCAGCCCACGATGCCATGGAAACTGCAAAATCTTATATCATCATAACAGAAAGACAAAGCCGACGTCACAAACTAACTTTTCCATTTTTTGTTTTTGACAAAGGATTATTGAATTACTTCCTTCAAACTTGCGAATTAACATAAACAATAACATGTCATGGCACGATCATGTTATTGGCCTCGATAGGTCGGCGTCCCAGAAGCTGGGGATTCTCTTTCGCTCCAGGAAATGATATTCTCCGGAACAGCTACTGCTACTATATAAGGCCCAGAGCAGATCATCGCTCGAGTACTGCTCACATGTGTGGGGATGAGCCTCAAAGCAATTCCTAAAACTTCTGTACTCAATCCATACGTTTAATGGATGCCCCTGACCTCATAAATGACCTCTACAGTCTAGAACCTCGAAGAAGGGTGGCTGATCTGTCTGTATTTTATAGATATTATCATGGCAGATGTTCGACCAGCTTCTCCCATAATAACTCCAAGAGTTGCCAGTTGAGCTTACAACGCCTCGAACAAACCTGTTCCAAAAGAGAACTTCGGCGATGTGAGGTGAGCTGCCGCATGACGGGGACTTTGTTCTCCGATGGTTAGAATCCTCAGCGTTTTAAGGTCAACGTGAATAGACATTTATCCTCATGCAGTGCTTATGAAGCGCCTATATGCTGTTCATAAAATTTAATTGAAGAGCGGAATAATGGTATCCTCCCCCAACCGAAAAAAAATCTAGGTTCGCTCCTGCTCCGGGAACAGACTTCCCGTCAGCTCATCCCACAACGCCAAGATTCTTCCAAAAAAAAAACTTTTGGAGGACGGTTCGAGGTATTGGAGGCTCGGCCTGGTGACTACGCGCCCGATTAGCTCCTCTTGTGTTTGCTGTACTCGTAACTCTTGGTCTTATTATGCAAGAGGAATCAGTCGAATATTTGCCATGTAGTACCTATAAATTAAAGACAGATCAGCTACCTTACTTTGATATTCCAGATTGCGGACCGCTTTTCTAAGATAAGGGTATCAATCAGACCGACTATTCGTTTCAGGTCTGTGTCCAGAAGCTTCAGGTAGTGCTTCGGAGCACAACCCCATATTTTTCTATCCTTTTTCGTATGGGTTGCACTCGACCGAACTTCCATCTAATAGGGAACACGTCTTGCTGGTTGGAGAGTTTGAATACTTTGCAAAGAAATGGTGTAAGATCTGATGCACGACGTTTCTGGACAATAGATGGTATTTGGTCGGGACCACCATGTGTTGTTTTTGTGTATGCAGAGATTGATGGACAGAGTTTATGTTTGAGAAGAGACCTAGAACACTAGTGAAGTTGACCCCGATTATGTTTCCTTGGCCTTGTGGCCTGTCGTCCAAGTGAAGGTGTTGTTGAAGACGGCTCTGTACCCGAACAGCTAGGTATTTTACCTCCAGAATTTTTTGATATAGGAAGTGCCATTGAGGATTATCTGTGTTGAGCGTCAGTTCAGGGAAATTCTGAACATTGGTGATTGGTGTAGCTCAGATGTCGCGGTGACTGCACCGCATTCCACCTAATGTTCTCCAGCATTGGAGCTAGAAGGGCTGCTACTTAGACTATTCAACAAGCTGCCCAACCCATTTCAGGGTATGTTGGGAGACGTTGCTGGCTGCATCCATTCCGTCTTATTGGGTAGATGGGAATCCGCATATCAGAGACGCCAATCCAGGTCAGACCAACTGATACAAAATATATAAAGCTTTGAAAATTACTTCCCCGTCAGTTATACATGTCTGCTGTAAATTTTGTTTCCTATACAAAATTAAAAAACTTAGATTTGACGAATATTTATTTTCACTGAAAATATGTATTTTTATTTTTCCTTCAAATATATTTCCTATACAAAAGTTTTATGAAACAAGACTTAAAAGTACATTTGTATCTAGACGTATTTTATTATCTTTTTCATTCACTGCACACATGTTTTGTTTCACAAATTACGTTACATGGTGTGTTTTATTAACACGATCCTGAGACCTGTATGATAGAAAATCACGCATACTATTAGAAGTACGTTATTTGTCAAAAACACATGGCACTCAAAGAGAAAATTTGTCATATACATACAATTTTTATAGATATCTACAATTTTCATAGATTAACGTAAAGCCAAAATATAAATAATGTTTTATGACAGGAATATGATATACTCTGTCCCACCATGACCACGCTCAATTGTCCCAAGATATAGGAATTTATAAGTAGTAGCATAAGCTGAAAAAGTAGTTTAAAATATATTTCAATAGTATAAGCATTTTGAAAATGGCACCCAGTAGGGTGTCACTGTACTTCCCATGCAATGGTATCAGTTTAGAAATGATAATTTGAACCAGATTTTTGTACTGCTGTTAGTTGAAATTGAATTGAAAGACTTTTCCGAAAATTCCGTGAATATCCAAAATCTGCTTTAAGTGGATCTGAAATCTGATGAGAATTTACGATAAACTGGTACAGAGAACATATGTAATACATAACCTGATTGGAACAATTCTTAAGGGCCTAAATCACAGCCTTCTACAACTTAGAAAATTAATTTAATTTGAACACATTTAGAAATATGTACGTATATGCATTAGTAATGAATATAAATCAATATGTAATAGCAAAATTTTATAACAAAAACAAAAACGATGCGCGAAAGATTGATACTGTAAAACAAACTACATAGTAGATCATAGATAATCTGACAAAAAACTTTGTACATAGGTTCGATAATTTATATTTAAAAAACTTAAACATTTACAATGAAAGGTAAGATACTAAAACCAAGTTGTGAAAAAGATACTCATCACACAAGCATAAAAATGATTTGGGGGTGATTATTTCAGTCTCCGCTAATAGTAACATTCAAAAAAAATTAAAATCATTGAAGTAATGATGAAGCCGTGTTTATACAGTGTTATATTTTACATACATATATTTGGTAGCTTTGAATGTAAATGATTAGGTTAACAAATTATCAACAAGCAACATATTTTGAATTAGTGATGATTCTGATGCATATATCCTGTCAAAATACTTCTTTTTATTGTAGTTTTTACAATAAAGAATAATTATATAAAATAATAACATACATAATGAATACAAAATTGAATTAAAAAAATTAGACAGAACATGCATTTTTATACCTATGTTATAGAAATAGCTATATATCACAATATACAAATCACAAAATGAATGCATATCAACAAAAACTAATTCTAATATTTTAACTAAATATGGAAAACAGGTGAACAGTAATTGAATATTTGTATGGTTATATTTTTAAGTACTTTTTTATGTGAAAATTGTTATTTTTACTTTTACCACAGTCATGCAAAACATTTTTTGAAAATATTGAGGCAACTATATTAGTAATTCGATTTTTGTAGAAATTATGCAATACTTTATTTTTTTACATCTCTGATGGTATTTTTTGATAAATTTGCATACCTACTACTACCTGCATATATATATATGCATATACTACTACCTGCATATATATATATATATATATATATATATATATATATATATATATGCAGGTAGTAGTATATATATTATCAGGTTCATTATAACAGACTAGATCGTTCAAATTACTAATCTTTATAATAATTTCAATACTTAACCTTTTTTCTGATATATCTTTTTCACAGATACATTGTGTGATGGCATCCAGAAATATTCCTTTTATGAATGATTTTTCTCTAAATTATCACTTTGCAACTTTCTAGGTAAAATATAGTGTTTTCTGCAAGTACTTTGGTAGAGGGAGATTGATGCCAAACATCAAGACAATCCACAAAGCATTTCAAAAGGTTCAGCTTATTATCACTTGCTGATAATACAGGAGTTGCCAGTACATTTTTTATCTGCCCTTTGAAATAACTTTTGTCAGGAAGTACACTCCACCAGTTTCTTATAGTTTGAGACATGATGTTTTTCCCAAACATACATAAGAGTTACAGATCTTTTGAATGTAAATAGAGAGTCTTATGACGATTTTGGAGTGATGGTTTTTATCCACTACTAGCGTTTTGCTTACTAGTACTGATTATCGTCAGACAGGCCAGAAATGCTAATTACTCTCAGCCTTCGTCCAAATGCTACATCGTACTGAAAATTCCGAATGAGAATGATATACTGAAATATACTCTTTGTATGTAGACAAATGAATATTTATGTGGATGGTACAGATATATAAACCTGGGGATGGGCGTTAGAGGGAGGGGGTGTGGACGTATCGGTTATGAGAAGGCTATTCTACCCCACCCCTCATACATAATGGATGAAGCCATTCAAGTCGACATACTGCACAAACGACTTCACTGCTGCTGGAGACCGACTGCTACTGCTATTGCTTTTCACTGATTATTTCCCGCGACTTTTCAAGAATCAGTTGTCTTGAAGAAAGCCCATTTTTATAACCGGCATGGTGTTGGCCTTGGAAGATATCTTGAAAAAATTTGATCATCTTGACCTTTAGCTGAAATACCTAAAGTACGAGTATACTTCAAAGTAATATAATTGGACGCAGTAATTACAGTAGTTGTTGCACTTGCACATTTAGAAAAATCCACAGGATGTATTCCTTCAACGCCTCGACGGGGTGCAGATTTCCTAAGGACTGAAGTTTAAATTATGTACCATCAATATGATCAATAGAAAAACAGATTCACAAATTGTAGGTTATAGCCTGCAGACAAACTACTAGCACTAGGATAATTACGTATTTCGCAGTACAGTATGTGTTGCGTAAGTTTAACTCCATTTATATGTGTCGCGCCACCTTTTATTGTAGAGCCATAGATAGATATCGTTTGGTATAGGTGGCCTTTATCTAGCTATCATAACACAATCCAGATTCACTAGTAACAGACAGAGGACGCAAGCACGCGTTACCTTCACACGTCCGATAAAATTCATGAAATATTTCGACGAGAACGTGGGATAGCATACATACCAGGTATTGGGATATAATGATCTGTTGATCATGAAACTACCTAATTTGGCAGTTCAGCCAGGACGAAGCCTTTTTATTGGACTAGATTTGAGCTGTGATAAGGTAGGTGTAGGGGTTAGGGTAGTGGGGGTCCGCAGGATCCAGTAGGGTCCTGAGAGGCAGGGATCTCTGGGGTGGGGGTGGGAATGGGTAAGGGGGGTATGGGGAGGGGTTGGGAACGGGTAAGGGGGGGAGGGGGTATGTGTAAGGGGGGCATGGGGAGGGGGTGGGAATGGGTAAGGGGGGCATGGGGTGGAGGTAGGAATGGGAAAGGGGGGGTATGGGGGGAATGGGTAAGGGGGGTATAGGGAGGGGGTGGGGGTGTTTTAAAAGCAACAACTGTTTCAGCTAATTGATTGATGTTGTTCCTTAAATATCCAGAAATATTGTTTACATATATGTTATATATCAGAAAACTAATAATTTGTGACTAATGAGTCAATATGTGAGTAATAACCATTTTCTAAACAATTATCTGGGGATACATGAAATGATGCTATCATTTGAAGGTATAGTGGTATTTAAAAACTTTTGTAAATAACAATGTGATGAAAAAGACTGATTGCAAATTATGAATGAGCAGAAAATAGTTTCTGAGGCATAAGTAACTTTCTTTGAAGCCAATAGCTGTAACTGATATTTCATCAAGTTTGATAGTATTGTTTGTTATCATATGAATTTTGAATGATATTCTTGATATGGGCTTTTAGAATAAAAAAATCAATACTGTGGTCTGATTGCAAGCTTGTTATATCTAGATAGCAGATTTTTTAGCTGTGACCAAGTACTTCACTTGCAATAATCTGATAAAAATCACTTCAGTTCTTGGGATAGAATTGGATTTTAAAAACATCTTTGAGGTAACCATCATGATAATTGTCTTCTTTCTTTCTTTGGCTATCTTTTGAAAGTTTCATGTTGCACTCCTTTAAAACAATATTTTCACTAAGATCCTGCACTAGTTCACTGGAACTTGATATTAATCTTTCTAGAGGAATTGTTTGATACCAATGTTCTTTTTGAAGTTCCATTGTGTGAGACCTTCCTTAATCAGAGTTCCTACCTTCCTTGGGGTTTTGACTGGGAAAGGCAAGTTGACTGATTTTCAAAAAGGCTCCATAGGACTCCATCTTTTGTGGCATGAGTAAGATTTTTTTTAATATATTCTTAATATTGATACAAAAACAAGATACCGTAATGAGACAAAGTATTTCACCACATGAACGTCTCACCGCCACACTAAGATTTCTTTTCAGTTTTTTTCAGTGGCTATATCATCCTAAGCTCTTGGGCAAATCATACCAGAAACGTGCAGTGCCATATATTCAGTTCTATGAACTCAATTATAAATTGCTTGTTGTAATTTCTTAAGTCAGTCATTGTAAAAACTACAGCAATATATTTTTATTTAACAATAAAATTTTAAAATCAGTACTCAAAACTAACACTAATTATTGTTTGTGTGAGATTGAAGTGAGTCGACATTGATAAAAACCGTCCTTCTTAATTGCGTTCTCACCACACACTGACAGACTTGAACGAACACATTTAAAACGAACGGTTAATTGAAATCAAGCACCGGCAGATATTTTTGAACGCCAGCAAAAAGGACAGTTTTTGGCCACACACTGACTATCTTATCCGCACCGTTTTAACCGCGCGGGTAAGATTGCCAAAAAAGAACGACGTCTGTGGGGGCCTTAAAGTTAAACCGTTTCTCACTACCATCTTCTGGAGGATAGTTCAATTAGGTATAAAGTCGTGACTGGTCGTGACCTTAATTCTATGACAGAAATCGATGTAGGATTGGGGTTAAATCATGCTATTAGGTAGCCCCTACAGGTGGCGACAAAATGGTTAACAGATCTCTACACACAGGACAATATGGAGCATTATCCATAGGGAAGTTGAGATAGCGACACAGATACCGTATATCGGACAGACTTAAAACAGAAATCAACATAAACAGTAATGGACAAAATTGGCAACCGACAGGTGAATAGGCTATAATCAGTGAACCACATGTTCTGTGGAATTATCACAGAACACGACTAACGGTCTAACCTTACATTTTTCGATATTTTCCCGCCTTTTCGCTGTACTACAGTTTTGTGTTTGTTGTATTGTTCATGAAAAAACTGTCTAAAAACAGCAAAAAGTGTGGCATTAAAAATTGTGTTTTGGTTTAGTGCTATTGATTCACTTGTATTTAGATATCTTGTAAGTTGTGCACCTGAATTTAGTACAAATGGCAAAACGAGACTACCAGAAAGACAAAGGTAAGATACCAGATGTGCCATAGCTCATAAGTTAATAATAAATTCCTGTTCAACCCTGAATAATCATATTTTTAACATTTAAACTATAGTCAATACTTCAACAAAAATAATAATTTCACAATCCAGCACACACTAATGCTCTTAAACTACCAAGCTACCCTAACTGAACTACTGTAACAGACACTTTACACTTTAAAGTAAAAAATAGTATAGCTGTATCCAACATCCCAACCATTTGCCTAATTAAGATTTAAATAGTACAAGAGTTTCATCTATATCTCACCAAATTAGTGCTTCTCGAATCTACTTGCATTATACAGTGTTAAGAAATACTCCTAAACATCAATCATTTCAGCTGGTTGCTATTAGTTAAATTTGGTTAAATGCATTGAAAACCCCAATGTTAAGAAATCAGAGTTTGGCTACTTCTGAACAGTTCTTGTGATATGCTTGTGAGTACTACACCAGTCTATCAGTGCACAAAATGTTGCATGATTGAAAAATTGTTTTTATCTTTTCTTGATACCCAGCATTAATCTTCCCTTGAAAATCCTATATAATGAAACATGTTAAATGTAAAAAAATATTCTTGGCCAGTTGTAAACCTGTAGTGTTGGAGATTATAGCTACCTCATATGGTACAACAATAGACAGTTTAGCCTACTACTTGAAAAGCTTGTTGAAATATGTGCAGGTAGTTTTTTGAAGGGTTAAAATTATATATAAGCAAATTTTTGGTGAAGCACAAATCTATTTACATAGAGCTTATATGTTTGTTTGGTAGTCAATTGTCAAATATGTTCTGTTCCATTAGATGATTTATATGCCCTTCCAATTGTAGAGCAATTGAAGACGTTCCTGCTTGAGTACTGTACTCAAGATGCATTTGGAAAAAAGACCTTCAAGTACTCTGAACAGCTATCAAAGATTGCTCATCGTGAACAACCAGCTATCTGGGTAGAACTGGATGACATTAACAACTTCAGTGATGATTTGGCAGAAGCTATCACCAAAAACACCAGGAGATATGTGAATCTGCTGTCTGATATTGTGTTTGATTTGCTGCCAACTTTTGTATCAACACCAGTTCCTGCAAAGGATGCTTTGGATGTCTACATTCAACATAGGTTGATGATGGAAAATAGGATAAGACAGCCCAATGAGCACAGAGATGCTAGGAACAAGTTTCCTCCTGAATTATTGAGGAGATAGTAAGTCTAGTATTTAAATTATTATGTTCAAGAATGTGTTTTCTCATATGCAGCATGCTTGTCAAAGAACATTCTACATATTACTGAAAATTGGAAATAATAATAAGATAAATATGCAAATGAATATCTCTCACAGCTGGTTTAACATTGATAAGTATAACTAGAATTACTTGGATCTAGGATGATGATTATACTATCTTTTCAAATTTCAATTTATTTGTTTGCAAGTAACCAAAAACTTATATTCTAATATAAATGTACAAGGAATGCCAGTGCTATCAAATTTTATTTTAAATTGTTCAACCAAAACAGAATAATCCTGAGTACCTAATAATAATTCATTTACATTACCTCTGAAATAACTGAATCACATCTATGCCATAGAAATTATCAGTATGTATTGGAAAATTACAAAGATTAATCAAAAAGAGAGTATCTTTTGAGATGAGAAATAATTGAAATTAAAAATTATTTACAGCACCCTTATTCTTCTTTCAAACAAAACCATGTTTGATCATAATATAAAAGTATAATTTTTTGGTTTAACCTGTTTCCAATTTCAAATTGTTCTGTTCCGTTTTAGTGAACTATATTTTGAAGATTCGTCATTATCTAAAGATGTCCCAATTCGTGATGTGAAAGCTCAACATGTTGGAAATCTTGTAACAGTACGGGGTGTGGTAATCCGATGCACTGAAGTCAGGCCTATGATGTGTGTGGCAACTTACACTTGTGACAGGTAATGTATATTTTTATTCAGGTATAGGTTTAGGTATTAGGTGTTGTGTATTGGAATGAACAATTTTACTGATTTGTTTCAATATCATTGAGTATTATTACAAAGTTGTAATAAATATTCAAGACATAATTGAGAGGGGGATTACTTCATAAGGAAAGAATATGGCAAAACATTTAATCAAAAGTATGCTATATGTTTAGAGCTCAGTCAACCCCATTTTCTTGTTTGTACTATATTCTTCCATTACAAGTAGTGATACTGAATTATTATGTAGATGTGGTGCAGAAACCTACCAACCAGTTCTGTCGCTTTCATTCATGCCTCAACAGGTGTGCCAAAGTGAAGACTGCAGATTAAATAAAGCAGGAGGCAGACTGTATTTGCAAACTAGGGGCAGTAAGTTTGTTAAGTTCCAAGAGATCAGGTTGCAGGAAATGGTGAGTTGATTCACTTTGCTGATTAAAAAAAAATCATGTACTTGGTGAAACTCTTCTGTTCTTCTATATGAATCACTTTATTAATACAAATTAATGCAGTGTTTGGAAATTTAGTATACAGATAAGGACCAAAAAGTTATGTGGTCTCAATTGGAAGCATTGTTATAAGCTTTTTTAATTCATATACAGTTCAAACAATAAGTATTTTCCAGAAAAGGCTTTGTTTACTCTTTTGTCTTGAGACCCATAGAACGGTAACCTAAACTTCTAAGTATTTTCTCTTGCAGTGTAAGATCTAAGTATCTTTTTGAATTTCAACATTTGCTTTTTTTGTTAACAGAGTGATCAAGTACCAGTAGGTCACATCCCACGTACTTTAACTGTTTTCTGCAGAGGTGAAGTGACTAGAAAAGCATTACCTGGTGACCATGTGGCTGTCACAGGGATCTTTTTGCCACTTATCAAGCAGGGTTTTAAACAGTTAACTGGGGGTTTACTCTCTGATACTTTTCTGGAAGCGCATGTAAGTACACTGAATAATGTAATTTATGGTTATACAAATTAATTTGCTATAATGCTTGTCCAATTGCCATATAGTAGGTATAGGGAATAATGGGGTATTTGTAACTACATTATATTGTATTCCTGATAGCTTAAATTGATTGTTTATGCCATTTTTAATAAAGTTGCAGTTTATAGTGGTTTTTATCTCATGTTTGAAAAATCTGTTTGAGGTGCCTACATCTATAGAGCCACTTGTAAATGTTTCTCATCTATATACACATTTTACTTGAAATTTATGTCAACAGAAACATATTTATGTGGAATATTTCCAGAAGCATTGGATATATATGGAGATTTTGATAATATTGAAAACCAATTGAAAACTGAAACAGATGAACATGAAGATAGGGTTGAATGTGGAAGAATACAAAGAAATTTTTTCAGATATTTCAAAAAACAAGAATTTTCTGAATGCATTCAATCCTGCGAAACAAGTAGAGGAATAGGCATATTGTCATCACTGTCATTATTACCTTCAGTGATACTGTTTGTACTTGTTTGCAGTACTCTCGAGCGGCTCACTTGAATATCGCGTTGCAGAGAGCAAGGTTGCTCATAGTTGAAGTATGGCAGTAGATCTCGAAAAATTTCTATTTAACCTCCTAAAACGTATTTTGTAAATTTTTTCTAATTTTTCTAAGACCTCAGAAATTTCCAATTTCCCTTTCCATGGAAATACTTCCAGCTGGAATATTACCATTCTGATCACTATATACAACTGTAGAGGCCTCAGTCGGGTAATAAATGGTTGATTGCCAAAAGTATTTTTTTCTTTCTTAGAAAATCCGCCCTTTGAACACAAGCGAAGGGGATGAAGGTGGTCTGACACCAGAAGAACTTGCCGCGTTGTCTGAAGACGACTTTTACGCCAAACTTGCTTCGTCTATAGCTCCAGAGATCTATGGGCATGTGGACGTGAAAAAAGCGTTGTTGCTGCTGCTGGTAGGAGGTGTAGATAAGCGACCAGACGATAACGGAGGAATGAAAATCCGAGGAAACATCAACGTGTGTCTGATGGGTGATCCTGGAGTGGCCAAGTCACAGTTATTGAGCTATATATGTAGGCTAGCTCCCAGAAGTAAGTATGTATGTCTATGGTTCCATGGACGAATTCATTGAAGGGTAGATTGGGACTGAATTACATGGCGCTGGGACGCCACAGATTGAAGCGCGAAATTCCATTGAAAATCTATATTTATCATTTACATTCAAGCTACACTGATAGCATGCTTTTATTTCAGGCCAGTACACCACAGGTAGAGGCTCTTCAGGTGTTGGTTTGACAGCATCAGTTACCAAAGACCCAATCACTGGGGAGATGACTCTTGAAGGAGGTGCCTTGGTGTTAGCCGATCAAGGTGTCTGTTGCATTGACGAATTCGACAAAATGGCAGACGAAGATAGAACGGCGATTCACGAGGTTATGGAACAGCAGACCATCAGTATTGCTAAAGTAAGCCGCTTGAAGCGTAAACTAAATGGTGTATAAGAGGTTTATTTATGTTGTGCATTACAGGTACGGTCCACAGATAAACGGAGCGTCAGCAAACGACTGCTGTGTCGTAAAATTCCACCACAGTTATTGAAAATAAATATGTCGACTGGAAATTTGTGAACAATTATCGGTGTACAAGTATGAATGATAGAACGTCTACCAATCAACTAATATAAATTGAGAGCACTCCCTTACTTACTAGAATTGCTAAAAGACCAACTATAAAAAACGCTAAAACTTATTATCTTCCACCATGAACTCAAACTTTCATGAAGGCAAAATTTATGCAAGAAGCCTAATTATATTTATTTTCATAGGCCGGAATAATGACATGCTTGAACGCTAGAGCATCGATTCTAGCGGCAGCCAATCCAGCCTACGGCCGTTACAACCCGCGGCGCACTATCGAGCAAAATATACAGCTCCCAGCGGCGCTTCTCTCCCGTTTCGACCTTTTGTGGCTCATCCAAGACAAGGCTGACAGAGACAACGATCTGAGGCTCGCTAAGCACGTGGCTTACGTGCATCAACACTGCAAACAGCCGCAGCAACAGACTGAAGCTTTAGATATGAGGGTGATGAGGAGGTACATCGCGTTGTGTAAGAGGAAGCAGCCCTCTATTCCTGTCGATCTGACTGATTATATTGTCTGTGAGTATGCATATATAATCTTATTTTTAAAAATACATAGGCAATACAATTTTTAATGTATAGAAAGCATTTAGTTGAATTGAATAAATCTCACCGAAGACAGCAATTGATATCATGCATGACGCGGAGCTTTATAGGTTAATACATGCTATTTTTCTGGCCACCTTTACAAACCCTCATAATGTTCCAGAAACGCTGTGGGCGTATAAATGTTTATTCATATTGATCTAAAAAAATTGTAACTGTCTGGGGACAATCTCTTCTCCATTTCACAATGCTGAGATATTTCTACATTGAGGGTAAAAGGATTATTGGACTTGCATCAGGTATTAACGAAAGACAAAGAAGAGAGCATTCGAGAAACGTACAAGTGCTAAAGAGACGACCTGTGGAACCGCATATTTGGCGACATAGAGACATGTTGGTATCAGCTAACAGTCCAGTCAATTTAGGCTCGCCAAAAGTGTATTGCCTAGATGGAAACAAGCAACGACGCATTTCAGTATAGAAAAAAATTAGTAGATTTCATGCTATACTGAAATGGATCGTTTCATGGTGTAATAATACTTGCGAAATTGAAATTTAATGCATTTATTTTCCTTAAATTTGATATTTCATAAGTACATTTCATCAGAAAAGAACTGAAGGACCTTCCGTCCGACAATGATTTCCACGTTGGTATTGTATTCGGCTCACGGTTCGTTACAAGATAGCTGGCAGCGTTATAATGGGATATGTTTGAATTGTGCACCTCGATATACTGAAAATTTTGTGTAAAATTGTACAATAGTCTTTTTACAACTTCCATTAATGTCAAGTGTCAAGCAACTAACAGCTAGGCAACACTTATTACAGAACAAGCCGTGAACCTGGAACTTTTTGGGGCTGTTAAAAACATGCTGACACTTGACACTACTATCACAGCTCCACAAAACAGGCAAGAACTAACAGATTGATGTTTGAGTTTAGTGGAAGCAACGAAATCAAATTCTACACCTTTATTTATAGGAGTGTATTTGCGCAGTGATGTGACCTATTAATTGCGCACAATACTGCACAATGGTATAAATCTGTAGCATCACCGCAGATGATACCTTTTTCTTCAAATGAGTTTGTTTTTAATAGCTATTAAATATTAAATCTCGTTTCTGAGAAACCATTTAATTAACAACCAGACATCATTATTTTCCTAAAATATTGAAGAGTTGCTACATGCCTTTCAATAGTGAATCACACAAATCAGAGTAGCATACCAAATACGCCAAGAAAAGCTAATTGCGGCCACAGTAGCTATTCATCATCACTTAGACTCAATAAAAGTTCTTTCAATACATTTATCACAATAATACATTCATTATTTTACTACGATGGCTACACTTTATTCTCTACTTCAGGGCTGTACAACTGCTAGTGTCCCCAAGGCGGCTTGCGCTGGCTATCTTTCTTGCACAAGGCGCTATGCGAATTCTCTTTGTCTTACATTAGCGTTTCGCATATTAAATGTTAAATACCCAGACGGTATATGGGTTGTCTCAACCAAGTACAACACGCTGGACCAATTCGTTAGACGAATCCTTATCTGTCAGTCCCAAAATGATATTTTTAGACTTGAAAATATAATGTCCGACTGAAAACTGTCTCAGTACGGCGTGGGAAGTGCAAAGTTAATCTTTTTACCTAATATTTTTTTTACGGAATATTTTTCATAAAGTTTACGTTTATTTCATGTAGCTGCGTACGTGGAACTTCGTCGTGAGGCTCGGAACTCTGACGACACGACCTTCACCTCCGCTCGTAACTTGCTTGCCATCCTACGGTTGTCCACGGCCCTGGCGAGGCTACGATTGGCTGATGTCGTAGAGAAGGATGATGTCAATGAAGCGATCAGACTGATGGAGGCCAGCAAAATGTCATTACATCAAACTGTCGAGAAGAGGGGATACAGGTTAGTTGAATTGAACTTTTAATATATTAACCTCACGCATAGGCAGGAATCTATGCGTTAGGTTGTTATCATGATCACACTCAATCGCTGGCGGGGAAGATTTTAAAATGATTGGCTATCTCAATGGAAGATGTCAAAATTCAGACTCATACTGGTTTTAATCTAACTGTCATAGGCACTTAGGTGTTAGAATCGCGCACTATATTCTCTTCAATTTTTTTTATGATTTTGAATGAATTTGACGTTTGACTCAGCATGTTCATTATCTAATGATTATTGATAAATTTTTCAGACCTCCCAATGTGAGCGATAAGATCTACGCAATAATACGTGAACTTGGTGACGGTAACAGAATGGTGAAGATCTCTGAAATCCTGGAGAAGTGTGCCACCAAGGGTTACAATCCGGACCAAGTGGACGCCTGCATTGAAGACTATGAAAAACTGAATGTTTGGCAAGTCAACCAGACTAGGACCAAACTCACATTTGTAGCCTAAGGATCGTGTTATTACAAAAAATATGACCAAAGATTCGATCACAGCTATAGGTCCATTTTGAAAACAAGTGCGTTTTTCAAATTAAAAAAAAATTTTTTAGAAGAAGATGAGAACGTGTTTTGGTTCTCATTACAATTTTATAGCTGTCATTGGATCTTCTATATACTTCTTAAAAATCTTAAAAGACTAGTAGCAGATTAATGAATTATTTTGTAGCATTTTTGAATCTTTTATACAATTTGTAAAATTTGATACTGTTTATCGACGTTTCTCAGATTGTATTCTCTTCTACATTGTATTGAAATATTTTTGAAGTAGGTATTGCATATGAACATCACTAGAATATTTTTGTATTTTTGCATTTTACAGTCGCAGATGTATGACTGTTCATCCTGTTAAGCATATATATTTTTTTATCAAACATCAATAAAATGTAAACACATCAATATGTCTCCAGTGTCTTTATGCGTTATTAAACTCCCACAGTTTCTTTTTATGATGTAAATAAAATAAATATTGTAAATAGTCGGTAATCAAGACAAACATCATTATTAGTTTCTAGAAAATTAACTAAGTCTACTCACTTCTTACGGAGCAGTATCAATCAATATGAATATATTGCATACTTTGGTTAAAACGTTCATTGTAGCGAAATTACGATTTTAATAATAATAATAATAATAATAATAATAATAATCTTTATTGCCCAACAGATCACTCCAATTACAGGGCAAGTAGTATAGTACATGCAAAATTACGTGCTATGATGTGCACTACAGATTTCAATATAAAATATAAAAACTAAGAACTTAGAACTATAAAAACTTATCATTTACTATATTGTTTGAATTTGTTAATTATTATACCCGATGACTCTGTATTTAGATCACATATATGGGATATTGAGTTTTGACAGTTTTTTTTGCGTTTTTGTCAAATCAACTTGTACCACCGTGCACCGCTGAACTAGTTCAGAGATTTGGACAAAATATCTGGGTTATGATAATGTATGGGCACACAAAAAAGCAGTGTAGGTAATTTGCAGCACAAAGTAATAATTTCCTATTAAGTAATATAAAAAAAATATATTTCAAGTGTACAAGCAGCAGCGTAGGCACCTCAAGTAGTTCTCCTATTTGCACAAAGACAAAACATGAAACCACTTTCCATTTTACAAGTCTAGCTTACGAAACACGAAAACTAAATTAATGAAAGAAAAAATAAACACATAACGTCCTACAACAAAAATAAATCAAATAGGCCTAGGCAACAGTGAATAAAACGATTTCGAATCGGTGATGCTCATTTTGGATCTTATATCCGAATCGCAGATACTAATATTATATCTAGAACCGTGTTGTGGAAAAATTTTGTTCAAATTCAATTCAAATTTTTAGATGAAAAATGAAAGATTTAAATACTTTATTAATAATATAAAACATTAATCCCATATGATGTTCCTTGTTCCTGGAGGGGGTGGGGGGTGGTACGTCGGTCGTATCGACCCCTACCCCAATCTTTCTAACTGGGCCATTCTTTTCTGTTTGCGCTAAGGGTAGCGGATTGTAACGGTAGGACAATCTTCTACCTTCGTTACAATCTGCCACTATTAACATTTCCGCTTCTCATCCTCTGAAACTTGCTCCACTTGAAATACTTGTATTTCAGTTGTGAGAATCTCTTTCTTGTCTTAGAATTATTTGTTGTATTTCTTCAATTCAAGGGGTTAACACATTTCTTCTGAGATCCAAAGCAGCATTATGGTTCATCACTCCCATCAACCAAAGTTCAAAGCTCCATGAATCCTATGCCATGCACATCTAACGCAAGGATGATCACTCCATTCAATATTTCTCTCAAAGTGCTGAAGATACTGGAGGACCTGCGTATGCTCCGATGACACTATATTCACGAAAACTTTTGATATGTTCTGGTTTGTCTTTTATACTATACAGAGTGCGTCAGTCAACACATACAATTATTAGTAATAATGAAGAATTATCTCTTATAATAATTATAGAACAAATATACCAATTAGCTAGAACGCATCTTGTTATCATGTAATGCCGACGTCCGTCATTCACCTCAAACCATAACGATGAAGACTAAATAATTGCATAAGATATTATAAAAATATATTCCAATTAGCAAAATTCCAACGCAATTTCATGCCAGTACAGGTGAAGCGTGGCTTATCTGTACAAAGAAACAAATATTTTTATTAATTCGCCGCATTATCAGTAACAGGTGAAATAAATATTTTTACGTGGGGCGTGAGAAGGCGCAATGAGCGGGGAAGATGATGTCTTTTCCTAATGTTTCACGTCATATAGATCAAAAGCAGCCATGCCCCTGATTTGCGGCAGTCTGTTTGTCTGTCTGCCTGTTGTCTGTTTTCATGTACAATCATCGACCACTCTATAACTGGAAAAGCACTATTAGGATTCACGGAGTTACTCCTGTTACAAGGACGAAAAACCTTTGTAGTTTTCGAATCAATACAGAGGTGGTGCAGTTATCGCCAAAAAAAAAACAAAAAAAATGCTCAAACCTCTACGTTTTCGACGCTCCTGGTATTGTTTGAAATCACAAAAATGTTAAATTCTTCTTAATAGATGTACACTAAAAACCTTACGACCATATGTCCGTATTATGAGCGTAATATACCTTCGATGCATCTTGAATGCTTCAAACTGTGCAAACTATATAAGTTTCTCCCAAAAATTTTTCTTCGCAGTTTCGTCGAACCTCATTTTTGTTGTGTAGTGTACGATTTCGTTACCAATCGCCTCAGTTTTGATAGTAACCCAAAAAAACACCATTCAGCATTCCGTGATTTTCAGCGTGTTTATTCAGCTCAATATGATTTTATGCCTCGGTCGGAACAGTTGTATACCAAAGATTTGGTAATAATCGTGACCATTTAGTGTCTGTTTTGTAGTGAAAATGTGGGAGTTCAAGAGTCATGGCAGTGGCAGTGACACTTTCAAGAAGGGATGGAAGAAACGCAAACTAGCGAAACGAGTTGGAGAAGTTTTTGGAAACGTCCTCATCCTCGTTGTCTTCGGAGGAGAGCGAAAGTGATACCAATGGTGAGTTCATGGAAAATAAAACTGCCAATTTCAAATCGCAATCAATTTCTAACAACAAGTTTGAACAACAACAAAGCGAAAAATCCTCTTGCGTTTACAGACGTATGGAGGCCGATTCTAGGAAGCTCGTGGTATGTTCATTGTTTTTTAGCAAACACAAACAAAAAAAAACCTATGTAGCTCCAGACATTCACAGATGTTTGCTTTCACTCTGACGATTTTTGGAATTACTCCTTGGTTAAATCTGGGTTTAACAGAAGTCAGGATTTAAAACAAGTCCTACATTTACAGATCTGGACTCTTTAATATCTGGGTTTAACAGAAGTTATGATCACCAACAAGCCAGCCAGCAAGTACGCGATACTGAATGTCGAACTGAAGCTACTGTCACTGCTAGCTCCAATCAACAATCAGACATACAGCCTGAGGTGATCATGGGTCTGAGTGAAAAACCCAAGGGAGAGGACGAGACTTCGGGACTTGAGATTCACACAGAAATCACGGACAGATGGGACAGTCAGGACTCAGTGCCATTTCTGGCCCTTTTAACAAGCTTGTTGAAAATCCTGACATACTTTTCAATAACACATTAAAGTTTTTACTTCAACTAGTTGGTGCAACGAAGGTAATAACAGGATCCTATCAAATGCTCTCATTGCACAGAAGGTACCTCATAATACCATCTGAATGATAACCACCGGACCACTGTGCAGAACTCTACAGTAGACGAACATCTGTTTGGTGCAGACCTCCGAAAATAGTTAAAGTCATCTCAAGCCGTGAAACGGGTGGCACAGGAGCTGAGCGTGTCTGCTGCAAAGAAACCAAAATACACTCTCAAGTCAAGTTTCCAGTTCCAGAACCAATCCTCTTTTCCCTCGAACATAAATATCCGGAGGCAACCCTCGATTCACAGCAGATTCAAAATGAACAGCAAGACAGTGGACAGCAAAAAGAGGAGGGGGAGAGCCGAAATTGGACCAAACGCCGTTAGCCGGAAACCAAGTGAGCCACAAATACGCCGGGGATTGACTGTCCAAGCAAGCTAAAGCAAAATAGGAGCAATAGAGAAGTGTATAATCACGAATCTGGTGAATAAATTTCTCTTCTTATTTTTTCAGGAAAAAGCCGAATGGAGAATTTATTTTTATTCTAAATCTAAAAAAACCTCAATAAATTCATTATTGCCCCTCATTCTTAGATTGAAGATCAGAGTAGCTCAGAGTATCATACTCAATGGAAATTTTTTAGCAAAAATTGAAGCAAGTAGTTTTTGTACTAGAATCCTTGGGATTCATGATTAACAAAACCAAAAGTATCCTAAATCTTAAAGTCTGTGAGTTTTTGGGATTCACATATAATACTTGTAATATGACTATTTCACTGCCGGTTACTACGCAAAACATATTCTTTTTCATCACAAAAAACAAGCAAAATAGGAAAAAGTGCAAAATTCGAGACTTTGCTACATTCCTGGGACAGCTAGTGGCAGCCGTACCTGCGATTAAATATGGATAGCTATACATAAAGAAATTTAAAAACGAGAAACAAATACCTCTCATATAAAATAATTATAGTTACAATGCTAAAATGTCTGTATCCCCCCAATTAAAAACAGACTATTGTTGGTAGCTGCAAAACATTAACATATCTTTTTTTGGGATTAAACAGTTTGATATTGAAATCTATTCAGATGCGTCTCGCAAAGGATGTGGAGGACATTCAGAGGGACAAAAAACCCATGGTTACGGGACAGAAGAAGAAGGTAGCCTACGCATTAATGTTTTATGAATCAAAGCTGCTTCTATTGTCTTAAGTGCCTTTCAAAATCCTTATCCAACACAAACAATGTTACAGCCATATCCTGTATCAACCGGATGGCAGTATGCGGTTTCATGAGCTAAATAATATCACTCGAGAGATCTGGCAGTATTGCGAGAGGAAAAACTTATATATCTTCGCCAGTTATACTCGATCTAAACAGTACACAATTGCAGACCAAGAATCGCGCAACAGGTCCATTGAAACAGAGTATGAACTCTCAGCGTATGAAACAGTAACTAAATATTTAGGAAAACCGGAGATCAATAATTTTGCCAGTTATCTGAATTCCAAATGTGAAAAATTTGTATCTTGGTGACCAGATTTGTATTCGTTTGCAATCGACGCTCTTACGATAAGTTGGAGTAGGCTCCTCTTCTACGCCTCCTCACCATTTGCTCTTATATCCAAAGTTTTGCAAGAAATAGTTAAAGATCAAGCCACGGGAATTGTAGTCATTCCTTTATGGCCTAGCCAGCCCTGGCATCCATTATTCCCAAACATATTGATAGAGGAGTCAGTGACGCTTGAATCTAAAAAAGATCTCATTTTATGTCTATTCAGAAACCCTCATTTTCTGTGGACATCCCTTACCCTGGTGGGAGGGAATTTATCGGAAAACCATTTAGACTGAAGAGGAGTTTGCCTGATTCCGCCATTATAACAATGATTGCATCAATATCGGAAAATACTCTGAAGCAAAGCTTTGGGCCCTAAGACCTACAACCCAATTTAGTATTTCCGTACTTTAGCTTGCAACCACAACTTTGTGCGGCCTCAACCTTGAAGTATTATTTATCTAAAGAAAACTTCTATGCATCGTGGAGAAATAAAAAAATTATTTATCACATACAAAATACCTTTTCTTGAATTTAATTTATGAGACCGCAGGTTGGACAGTAACGTCAGACACATTCACAAGATTTTATAACAGGCCTGTAACAGCCAACCCTTGTAAATTTGCAACTAAAATATTGACTGGTAACAAGTTGTACCCATCCTATATGATTAAGCAGAACATAATCCTGTAATTATGATGCTATTGTGTTTATCCTTACATTGAATTGTTACTTTGAATTATTACTACTTAATTGCTTCATTTCAAATTTCTTGGAAATAGATTATTTCTAAACTAACTATCGAGTTTTATCGGTGAAGAAAATATTATGGGAAATATATTTTATAGTTTTTATAGTACAAGGGTTCACAGCATTTCGATGTTTAGCTAGGAATGCTTTGAACAGCTACCAGACCCTTACCCTTAAGGGCTCTCTCCCATAGAGCTAACCATCGATGATACCCAAAATCATATTGAGCTGAATAAACACGCCGAATGCTTAATGGTGTTTTTGGGGGTTACTATAAAAACTGTGCCGATTGGGAAGGAAATCGTACACTATACAACAAAAATGAGGTTCAACGAAATAGCTCGCAAAATTGATATCGATCTTCCTACAGGTAAGTCGTTTGATCTAGCAATTATACGATATTTTAGGGAGCAGTCAATATATATTTTCGATGGGAAATAATTTTATCCTTTTCTGTTTAAGCTATTTTCACTACGTAACACTGCATTTTGATGAATTTGCTTTTTATGCTCTTAGAAAATTGCTTCAAGCAGGTTGTTAAAGTTTCATTAAAATCAGGAAAGTACTTTCGGAGTTATAGAGGGGCCAGTATTACCGCATGAAGTACTGATAAACAGAGAATGAGTGACATGCTTGTATGAATATATCAGACAACAACAGGAAAACATAGTATCTCTAATTCGCTATTTTTCAAAATTACAATACCTGATATTGTATTGATATTTGGTTTACATTTGTTTGGAGCATTCAAAATGGATCTGAAATATATTACGTTATATTATGTCGTAAAATTTTCTTCGTTCCCAGCTATTGTGAATCATTTTTGCCATTTGAATGAAAATGCATGTCTTCAACAAGTACAGAATATTACCGGGATCAAACTTTTTTAGATGATAGAACGCATTCTGGACACCGCTTTTCCTGAAAAATACAGAAATTCAGGGCTTATTACTTTTGCATTTAGTTTTTTTATGGAATATGACAAGGGATTAACTCCATCATTTCCGATACACACTGCGTATAATTCTAATAAAGTGAACAAATACTGATCATTCATTATCTTCTCCGGTATTTTGAATTTCATTTAGGATGCACAAAAGTGTTTAAAACCGTCAAATGCAGATTGTTCGTGTATCCATATGGATTCTTCAGCAAATCAAGAGGACTCTGTATTTAGAATTATGTATTTTTATTGACTATTAATTGACATTGTCAGACGTGCACTTTCTAAAAAAATATCGGTGTCACATTGCACATTGATATTTTTCTGGAACAAAATGGGCGACTGGAAATTTGGGAGAACGTCAGATGATCGTAGGAGGTCTACAGCCACTAGTATCAAAAGTGAGAAAAAAAGGGATCTTCCAACCAGGTATGATAATATGATATATAATAAGGGAAAGACATGATTTTTATTTATAGGATAAATATACATACATTAAAATTATGCATTTGGATTGTAGTTCTCGAACTATAACTCATCAGACAAAATTAGATTTTAGCTAACGTATAGCAATATTCTCTTCCATTCAAGCTATAGGTAAATCTTATATAAATATAAACGAATATAGAGAAAATCTAGAAGAAATGAAATTAGATAAACTCAATTTTCTTCATTTTGTTTACCCAATGTCTAGATAGGATATGGTTAGATAGTGAAATTAATATAATTATCTTCTAATAGAAAGCGTTTGATTACCCGCTGAAATGATTTAACATATTCTTAGAAGAAACTAGTACCTTTATTGTGTGTGACGAAAAGTATGAAAATCTGCACATTTTATTGAAAAGATAAGCGTGCATTTTATAATAATTTTATGTGACGTAAAAGTTAAGTAGAAATTCGCTTCAGGCTTTATACCCAATAAGTTCACATTATTATAAAGGTAAGGAAGGTCTCCTAGCACCACTTGTGAAATACATGAATGTTGGTTAATCGGATTTCGGAACACCGCCAGATGCAACTACAAAATAGTAAAATATTTTTTGGAAAAACGGTTTGTAATATTAAACTTTTATTCATAATCTTTTGATTTGGATTTCTTTGTATGGCTCTATATTTTTCCTACTCCTATAGTTATCAGCTGTTTCAATTGAGCGTCCTGTGTATGTAAGAGGAACACATTCATGAGGTGTACAAGACAGTAACTCAACGATGTTCTGAAGGTCCAAATGTCCATTGGTATCATAATTATGAGATGACAAAGGATATCGTCAATACGCATTAGATCCCGGATAAGTCTATTGGTCGTTAAAGAGACGTTCTTGATGGTTTATAGGATGCAGACGAACCTCTGAAAAAATTTGTAATGTAAAATAGACAGGTGTCCAATATTCAGGAGAGTTCAGAGTATTCCGAAGGCAATGAAGTTGCAAAATTCTTTATGATGAAATAATCAAGCTATTTTATTTTGTGAATCATTAGATTCCCTCACCTCATATGTGCTACTTCTTTCGGCCTCGAAAATCAACACTAAAAAGTAGCATGTTTTTTTTTCTGTTGCTGGTCATACCGGAGGAATAACTTGATGTCGTGAATTAATCTTTTTCTCTGTCAAACCACATTATGCCAAATGCCTCAGCCCGAAGACTAAACATCTGTTCAGTCTGTAGTGGTCCATGAGATGGACTCTAAGTTCTAGCCAAGTGGTATGCTTTCTTACTTCCTGATATACAACTGTGGCCAAGGACCCACATTATGGACTTTTTAGATTTCGCTAAACCATCCACCACTAAGATATATACATTTCCTGACAAAAAAACTAAGGTATATTTTGTACAAAATTAAATTTTTATCTGAACTGCTCACCATACCACAAATGGAAATAATATATTATGCACTAGTAGAGAGCCACCTTTCATACGGTGTTATAGCTTGTGGAAATGCAACAAAAAATCATATCCATTCTCTAGAGCAAATCCAAAAAATAATACTGAAATAAGTTTATAATAAACCTATATTATATCCCACGGAAACTCTCTATGAAGAGAGCAGTGTTAACGATATTAGGCAGTTGTATTTTCTCAAGCTTATTTTGCACCAATATAAATCAAAAAGTAGTCTCCGGTACGTGGAGCATAGATACCTGACGCGCAGTAGTGGCAATGCAGCTCTGGTTCCGAAGCCTGAAAAGAGCAGCTTCACTCGTTCCTACCTGTTCATGGCGCTTAAGATATTCAATCTAATACCTCCCGAAATAAAAAACTTAATAACTACAATTTATTTAAGAAAAAAGTAAAAATGTGGATATTTTGCATCCCTAGGTATGAAATACATAAATACATAGATTGCAGAAGTTTCTAGCGTCTATTGTCTGAAGCTAGTTAAATCGTTGATCCATGCAGCTGAGCCTATTTAAGAGTTGAAGGTGCAATAAGAATCAACTAAAACAATGTGCGTCTTTTAAATTTGTTAAATGTATTTTTATATGTGTATGTATGTTTTAGCCCCTAGTTTCATTGGGTCTTTTCTTTCCTTTTAGTTGTTCTACCATTAGTACTATGTCGTGCCCACGCACAAGGTTGTACCTTTTGTGGGTTTGTCATCATATTTATTGCCGGAATAAGTGCTTTTTATGCTACTATTGTTATACTATGTCAATAAATAAATTTAAAAAAAATGTACATCAACGAGCCGATGGAAATAACATCAAATCCTATCTATAGCTTCGCAGATGACATCACCTTTATTTCATGCAAAGAACCGCCCAATAATTAAATAATCTTCCATCTTCTTCTGGGAATTAACATCAACAATAACATGACATGGCTTGAACGTGTTACACTTCTCGCTAGGTCGGCCTCCCAGAAGCTGGGGTTTCTAATCCTCTCCAGGAAATTGTATCAACAGAAGCAGTTATTGCTACTATACAAGACCCAGAGCAAACCATCGTTGGGGTACTGCTCGCATGTATGTGGATACACTCCAAAGCACTCACCGAAGCTACTGAACAGAATCTAGAATCGAACAATACGTTTAGTGGATGTGCGTGACTTTACCAAGAACTTCCACAGTCTAGAGCTCTGTTCTATAGATAAAGAAACTCATTTTTTCATGCCAGATTGATTGTATTATTCCGAATAATAAATTAATTATGAATATATCATCCTCTCAGAGGCTACTATGCGGAGATATTGACGGATAACGAATACACGGATCCTCTAAAAAAAGAATATAGCGGTGCCCACAAGAAGACAAAGCTGATATGGCAAATAAAGACGGAGAAACACACCCCAATGGTGAGACAGATGGTAACACCTGCAAAGAAGGCATTTTTGGCTCCAGCAGAAAGGTGGATGACGTTCGACGAAGACAAACATATAGTGAGTAGAAGTTTGTTTTTAATTTTCTTGTTGTCATGATGGTCTTGTAATTTTTCTAGCGAGGAAATATATTTTCATTTATTATTTATTTTCATGTTTTAAAAAAACCCTCAAAATTCAAGAAGAAAAAATGCACCCACAACAATGTTTCTGAACAATAAATTAAGTAGGTAGATATCTTGCAACATTTTGGAAATAACTAATGTGATAAATTTATATTCCAGAGTTTTCCCGTGAATACGTTCAAACCTAAAGTGCAGCTTCAGCATGAAGTAGAGCCCAAGACTTTGCCTCGCAATGTGGCCATAGAGCAGCTCAGGAGAGAATACCAGGTAAAAATATATATTACTCTGTGCAGTAAGCGCAGTTTTCGGAAAAATATTTATTTTGACGACTTGTCTGCCAGCCATCGAAATGGAGGGACGGACAATAATTGAATAATCTTCCATCAAGCTTCTGGGAATTGACATTAACGATATCATGTCATGGCACCATCATGTTGCCGGCCTCGCTAGGTCGGCGTCCCAGATGCCTGGGGTTCCTCTTCGGCACCAGGAAAGTATATTCTCCAGCACATCTGCTGTCACTTTTGAAGGCCCCGATCAATTCATTTCTGGAATACTGCTCGCATGTGTGGGGATACGCTCCCAAGCACTCCCTAAAGCATACAATCCAGAAACGAACATTATATCAAGTTGCGTCGCCTGGCCTCCACATAATACCGAAGAAGGGTGGCAGATATATATTTATTATATATAAATTATCATGGCAGGTGTTCGACCGAGCTCTCTCGCATAATAACACCAAGAGTCGCCAGTACAGCAGACAATAGGGGAGCCCAAGAGGCGCATCCTTACCAGGTCGAGTACACAACGTACGAGCCTTTTCCAAAAGTCATTCTTTTAGGAAAACTCGCCGTTGTGAAATGAGCTGCTGGAAAGTTTGTTACCCGATGGCTACAATCTACAACGTATCAAGGTCAATGTGAATAGACCTTTTTTATCGTAAGCGCGATAGGGTTGTTGCTTTCGTAACAGGTTATCTGTAAAAAACGTAGAGATGCTAATAAACTTTCAAAAATAAGAAAAAAATCCTACAAAATAATAACAATATTTCTTCTAAGACCATACAAGATAGAATCTTTTTGTTTTGATGAACTGCCTCTTTGTATTCGTAGTTTTGAATTTTAGAAGTTATGGTGGTAAATTGTCTAGTTTCTCACATTTATCTGTTATACTAGCAGCATTTTTTTTAAAGCTGGGCATTCATGATCTATAACAAAAAAGGTGAGCAGTAAGGTATGAAACTATCAATTATATCTCATTGATATTTCTGTTTCATAAGGGCCAAAGTCTCAAAAAACTTCTGAAAAAGATGAATGTCGCTCATAAGGATTTGATACCAGTTGAAATTCTACGTGAGCATCCTGAAGACGTTGGTCCCACAAATATTTCCAGTTGGACTCCATTTTTGCCATTAGAATTATTCGATGATGAGGATTACGACGTAAGGTAACAGAAGATTGGATCAGTATTTATTGCTAGCTTGGTATATTTTTACAGGCAAATAGAAATGATTAGGAGGAAGGGGAATATATTCTAACATTTCTGCACGAATGTTTGCAATGTCGATGGGTTGACTCGTTGGTGTTAAATTATAAATATTTAATTACAAATTACAGCACAGAACCTGCGTTTTTATGTTGGTAATACTTATTCAACTGTAATGTTTGTCTTTGTCTACTTAACAGGCTTTTGAGGCAGCCAAAATGTTGGTCAGGTTAATTAGGTACATAGCTATATAATATGAAGGAAATAATGTGAATCCCTTGGTCTTGCGTGTAGTAAAACATCCTAAGTCTGACAGGTAGATCGTAGACTTGGAAAATTATTCCATCAAGAAGATAACATTGTTTACTTAACACACCGTTTTACAAAAAAACTCTTTGTTTTTCAGTGACTTGTTTCAATTTATATTTAAATCGTCGTCGGATTGTCAGATTTGAGTGTTCACAAGGGCTACCTAGGTTACTTGTCAACTACATCCTGTCAAGGATACAAAACTAGAGCTCTCCATTCTAGTATACTATTTAGCTATCTTTTTCCTTTCTTGTGTCTGTTTTAGGGGAAATATGGTTTCGCGACTGCATTTGCATATCTGTTAAGGGGAACCCCTAGAAAACCTTATACTTCGCTGTCAAAATGTTCTTAAGATATTTCATGTGATGGACTACTCTATTTCTTAAGATATTTTAAAAATATTATTTATTTATTTATTTCTCAGTACACCTGCTCAACAGAGATCTCCAATAAAAGAGCAGGGAAGATACAAACAAAGAAATAATCAAACATTTCCGATACAATACAAACATATACTAGTATCTAGATTATCCATCAATAACTGTCAGTACACTTCACTAGCCTAAAAACTACTCAGAGATTATTTCAAACACATACATATTATATATTCAACAATCAGAATTATATGAGAATTAGAAGTACTCTACAAAAGAGAACTATATTAGATAATAAATTGAATTAGTACATAGATTGAGCAAGACATCACGGATAAAACAGCATTTACCCTACTGACAGAATCTGTCTTCTTAAGTCTCTAACAGTACAACAAAAAATATCAATATATTCCGATATTCCATCGTAATTACGATACATGACATACAAAGGTGAACACAGTAATAAATTTGTACGAGGGACGGGTAGATAAAAAAACGAGTTAATCAGTCGAGTTCGCAAATTCGGGACTCTAAACATAAACTTCTGTAAGAGGAAGGAGCTATCAATTTCGTTGTTAAGTAGTTTTAGTAAAAATTGTAGACTTGCAAACTCTCTACGCTTTGATAGGTTCGATAAATTGAAACGACTTAAAAGAATATCATTGCGAAAACCATGAGGTGGATAAACACCGTCCAATTTAAACCACAAGTATTTAACAAGTCTTCTTTGAATCTTTTCTAAATTATTCGAATGAACCTCGTAGTGGGGATTCCAAATAATGGAACAGTATTCCAACTTGGACCTAACAAAAGTAGAGAATAATGTTAGAATCGTTTCAGGCTCATTGAAATCTTTGGAGTTTCTCACCACAAATCCTTAACTTTTATAAGCATCTGATGTTATAGAGGTGATGTGAGCTACGAATGACAGTTCAGTGTCAAATATGACACCCAGGTCTTTAAATTCCTGGTATCTTAATAATGTTGAGCCATCTAATTTATAGTTGTAATCTACTATATTCAACTTTCAGCTGAAAGAGAGCTTGAAACATTTGTTTAGATTTATATATAGTTTGTTAATTTGACACCAATTCTGTAACGTTGCCAAATCTGTTTGTAACGTTTCACAATCACCGATATTATCAATTAAACAATTTCAAGTCATCTGCAAATAGGAGAGTGTTGCAGGTCAGGTTAGCGGTTATATCATTGACAAATATGCTAAATAACAAGGGCCCCAATATAGATCCTTGGGGCACTCCCGACTTAACATATATTTTAATTGATTGAAATCCACGGTAGCCCACAAAGGACTCTCTATTACTTAAATATGATCTAAAAAAAGTTATAAGCTCGTGACAAAGGCCACAGTTATTAAGGTTTGCAAGTAAAACTCCGTGATCCAATCTATCAAAAGCTTTAGAGAAGTCTGTGTAAATCACATCAACCTGACCGCCATCATCTAAGACCTCAGATGCAAACTGTGTAATGGTCATTAGATTGGTTGTAGTTGACCTTCCAGGAAAAAATCCGTGCAGATTCGGTATCAGGATTCGTTTAGTATGATTGAATAAAATCTCAGACAGTACCATTTCAAAGACTTTTGGAATATTGTTCAAGATAAATACGGCTCTGTAGTTTTCAATCTTAGTTCTATCTCCCTTTTTAAAGATAGGTGAAATTCTAGAGGTTTTCCAGATATCAGGAAAAATAGCATTCTTCAGGCAAAGGTTGAAGAGTACGGAAAGCGGCTTAGCCAATATTATTGCGCAATCTTTAAGGAAAAATGCAGGAATTCCATCAGGACCTGCAGTACATTCAGGTTTCAGTTTTTTCAGGGCACGTAATACATCCTCTCCCAAAATTCGAGGGATACTCAAATGAGGCATATTATCCGTACATGCATACTCAACATCATCATCTGATGTTGCATATGAAGACTGAAAGAAATTAGCAAAAGAATCAATAATTTCTTGAGGGGTACCTAAAAACTCACCATTTAAAGACATGTTATTAGGAATTCCGGTAGTTTTTTTCTTGCTATTGACAAAGGACCAAAAGTTGTTTGGATTCATTTTCAAGTTGCGCTCTGCTCTAGTGACATACCTTTTATAAGCTATATTTATGTCTTGTTTAATTTGTCTGCGTAAATTTCTAAATGCTCCATAAATCACCATATCGTTATTAGAAGCCTTATACTGTGACCAGAGCCTGAATTTGCGTTTGATATTTCTTATTATCCTTTTACCGAACCAAGATGGATAGTTCGTATTTTTTGGTGGGGTTAAGGGTACGTGTGTAGATAATATAGAATTCACTATTGCATTGAAACTGATACAACCTTCATCAACATCATCAATTTCCTCCAAAATATGAAAATTGGCATTCATTATAGCACTATATAAAGCGGGAAAGTTGGCTTTGCGAAAGTTAAAGCGAGGTACGTTGCTCACATCAAACTTACTACCATACTGGACTGATTTGTCTAATGCCATGACAAGTGCTGGATGAAGATTATCGATTGGCAAGAGTGGATCTTCGCATAGCTCAACGTCGACTTGGCTTGAATAATAAACTAGATCTAAAATACGCTTAGAGAAATTCAACACATAATTAGATTGAAATATCTTGAAGAATTCGCACATATTTTTTATCACGTTTATATGACCATCTGAATAGCTGCTGTCGTTGACAAAGTTATATATTTAGGAATGTTAAAATCACCGAGTATTAGTAGATCACAATCACTACAAAAATGGTGGGAACTCATCATTTCATCGAATATTCTCTCGTATATTTGTAAATTCAGGTCCGGTGGAATATATAGCAGAAACGGATGAATTGCACAGCTCGAGCTTAAATTAATCTTGACACCAACCACATCAACCAAGACCTCAGAAAAATGGAACTCAAGCCTTGTGACATTATATTTCCTATCAATTGCAAGCAAAACACCTCCACCACGGGTCATATTTGTACGATCATAATTGCGATTAGACTTGAACAAGATCTACTTTTCACTGAATAACTCCGAGTCTAAGATACTGGAGCTTAGCCATGTTTCTGTCAAAGCGATGAGATCGTAAGCGCAAGAGCTTGATGCATTAAAAAGATTTGTAGTTTTGGTCCTAAGACCACGAACGTTTTGATAATACATTGAAAATTTATGCGCAGGATCTATAGCTGTACTGGTTAGTGAAGATCCTTCCTCTACTGAATCCTCAATAATTTGTGAACTCAAGGTATAGGACAATGATTGCTATCTTGGCTTTATGATAGAAGATTTAAAATCCTCCAATTTTTTTTATAAAAACTACATTTCTCCACGTCCCAGGCAGCATGGTCAAACTGATTATGATTAGCGGTTTTACAATTTATGCAAATAAGTTGATTTGATTCACATTCTGAAACTGTGTGATTACCCGAACACTTCAGACAGGCAACATTATTGTTACTACAATACTTGGCCAGATGGTTTAAGCCACAACATTTGTAGCAAATTTTTAGTTGAACAGCATCATATACGATACAATTATCTAAGTTTACAAGGAGTCGACCATGATCCAAAACTTTACTGTAAGTAATAGGGTCGACATCAATAACGGCTTGAAATATATTGTCCCGTTTTTTAGTGGGCCATACTTTCAACACTTTACAATCGGATCTGTTCGCAAAGGCGTTATTTTGTGATAATAAGAATGACTCTTACTTATCACATGAGATATTTTCAGATCAACCAACTATTCTCACACGAGGATTAGATTTTCTCACTTCTCTTATCTCGTACTGCTCTGAGAGAGACTCGGCAGCTAACTCCTTAAATTTAGTAGCATCGTCAGGGTTGTTACATTGCAGAAGTATACCTCCATTCTTCAAATGCTTGACTTGTGAAATATTTCTGTTCTTATCCAATGGATTAATAGTATTTTGAATGATTGATTTGGTTTGCATATTGGACTGGTTGGCCTGATTGAAACGGTTACATTCTTCTTCAAAGCAGCAGCATATGAGACATCGGAATGTGCAGAGGGTAATATAGAGATTATATAAAATTAAGTTCAAAAGATCAGTCTATTCATTTGTTACAATGAAATGAATTCATGAAACTGTTTGTTAAGTTGATAATTACTTTATCTGCATCCGAAGTTTGCTTACAAATTAATTATCCACTTGAGTTTATGATTAAAAATATGAAATAACAGACTATTTTTCTCTACTTCCTTTAATTTATCTGTTTCTGTTAACTTTTAGTCTGAGTTGTTCGTTGTGAAATTATCTAATGTAAGCGATTATCATTGGAATTTTCATAAAATTGAAATGTTTGTCGATTTTATGATACTTTATACGCGCAAAACCTTTTCTAAACTATAAATCAAAATCATTCTTTCGAACAGAAACTTAGATTCAGTTGAATATAATTATAAAAAAATAGATTTTTCGAAGTTGATGAACTGTATATTGTAAATTATGGGGCTTATGTATTTATTACATTGGTAACTGTCAGTTGTATAACATAATATCTACCAAAATTTATGGAAATTCAAAAGATACCGTGACTTAATGAGGTATTGCAATTTTATACTCGTATATGACTTTTCGAGTTATAAACTGATTTATCAGAAAATGACGCTATTGTTAATGCAGTATCAAAAAAAAATTGGTCGTTGATTACCTAAAATTTTTATACATTATCGGAATAACATATCTCAATTAGTATCCATTTTTTAGAGAATTTGATGACGAAAAAGTTTATATTATTATATGAATTAACAGGAGCGGAGATTCTGAAGGGAATTGAGAAAAAATCAATAGGATGATCAATGTTTGTAAGCAAACCTACGATGTTCATCTACAACCCTAAACAAAGCGATTTCAGTAATAAATTCGTCTATTGACCCAAAATTTAACCGTTCTCCGTCTAGGCTATTATAAATTATAACTAACGGCTAGAGTAAAACGGTGAAGAGCAAAAAACAATGATTTATTTCGACTCATTCATAGTGGCTCAAGCTATTTAATAGGTATTATGAATTTTCGAATGAGATCTATGACCTGTAAAACTAGTTAAAATAACAGTCTCTTACACTAGGACACCAGAAAACTGGCTCCAGCATGGCGTCATAGAAGGCGTGAGGTATCCACTTCCAGGAGAAGCGTTCCTTGAATTAGCCGCTGAGAATTGTGAAGAAGATTATAATCTTTTCGAATCCTATGGATGGATGAATGTTGCTGTAACAGATTATAACTTTGAAACAAAAAAATGGAATGTACTTACCTTGGATGGACTACAACGGACTTTTGAGGTACGATATTATTTTATAGATAACCTCTCACAAAGCCTTGAAATGCTATAAACTGTATCTCGTGGCAAAGAAACTTCTCGGTACTTCATTTTCAATTGCGGAATTTCTCCAAAAAAATTATGGTACGTTCGAGGTGCTACAAGTACGTTGTTCTAATGTGTCTTGTGTTTTTTGGACGGAATACTCGTATATGGCTGGATCATATTGGTGTAGTTATTCTATTAATAGTTATTAATAACTGTTCTTATAATCATAATTATATATTACATATAATCCATGTTGTGTGCTTCTACTTATATTAAAATTTGATTATGCACTTACCTATCACCGATAACTAAGCAGATGTTATTTTATAATTCATTAGTCATATAGAATTGATTACAGGTTCCTCGTCTATACGTAATGTTCAAAGCAGAGGATCCAATGAATTTTGCTAAGAGAGTGAAGGCTGCCATTCAACAACGATATAATTCAGAAAACCTAATAAGGTTATACAACTTTCTATAGTACTTTGAAATTTGTGTTATATTATAATTTATGATTTTTTTTTAATGTAAATGTCTAACTATTCTTCTGATATATTTCTGACCAGGATACTCAATCTGTAACATGATTTTCTTATAGATTCGAGTTCTTCCTGGACTGTATGCCTCTAGAAGGGACTCCTTCGATAAGTGACAACTTGATGAATAAGATAACTGAAATGATCTCCAACAGTCTTGGAGGAAAAAAGTGGATATTTGGAGAACATTTCCAAAAGGTAAAACAAGCGCTAGAAGACTAGTTGGATGATTCACGAGCCGTGAATATGTAAATACAGCTAGGAAATTAAATACAAAATTTTTGAGTTACAAAAATATAAAAAATGTCTAGGTGTACACGGGACTCGAACAGCTGATTCTCATTGATCCTACTAGTCTTCTCTGCGAGGCAAAGCCACGCGACATCCCTTCAATGGGCAAACAATCACCTAGATCGAGAGTTCTCCAGACCGTTTTGTTAATCGTCCCTTTTTTGATTACTATTTTATAAATTCCCGACACTCTTCAATGAAATTTAATTGAATTTAAGTCGTTGGGTATCTACATATCTCGTATGTTACCATGCCATTAGTATTATACACAATGTCTTAAGAAAAAATACATACACATATGAAGATATCCCACATGGACAATATTAGTCTAATTTTCTCAAGAATAATAATTATAATTCCTTAACTTTTCAGCTGAAAGAAGAAGTTGAACTGAATCACAAAAGGGCGATAGCAGAAATGGAGTTCCGGAATGTTTTTGAGACGGCCACTGAGTATAAGTACTTCAACGTACCACAGAGAGAACCACAAATAGCAATTAGTTAGTATGACGTTTCTCATCTATAAATTAAATGTAAGAGATTACGCCCAACGCTTGAATTTCGCACAACAAATGCTTCAACTTTTTGAGGAGAATGAAAACATGTTGTTAGTAATATGGGGCCGTCAATAGACAAAATCGCCGGTACTGGGCTGATTAGAATCCACGACAGTTACATGAGATGCAATTGCATAGTCCTAAGGTAACGGTTTGGTGTGCGGTGGGAAACTTAGGCATCATTGGCCCATATTTTTTTGAAGAAAATGGGGTCACCGCTACAGTAACATCTGAGCGTTACATTCATATCGTGAATACCTTTTTTTTGCCTGAACTGCAAAGAAGAGGTGTGGATATTCAAGATTTGTGGTTCCTGCAAGATTGGGCCACGGCACACACCACCAGAGCATCTATGGATGTTCCTCGCCGCCTGTTTCCAAATCCTCTGATTTCGAGATTTGGTGACATTTATGGCCTCCTCGGTCTCCAGACTTATCGATTTGTGAGGAAGCGATTCGTCACGAAATCTCTCTAATCAACAGAGACATGCTTGGAAAGAGTGGAGGACAACTTTCGTGAACGGGTGCAACAGTGTATCAATGAAAACAGACATCAAATGCCAGATGTAATTTTCTATACTTGAATATTTCAAAATGCTTCATTATTAGCTATGTTGTGCTACCAATAAATTTTTTTCAGAGTAAAAACTGATAATTTTATTATTATTTCAAAAACACTTGATTCCTATGCCCCAGCCTGTATAAGAGGGCCTATTTTGTCTAGATCAAGATCTGATTCAGATAATCTAGAGCAATTTTTTTGTCGAATTTAAACTTTTCTGTTTCAATCGTTCTTTAATACAAAAAAGTTTTCCGATACTGATATAGAATTTCAGTTTGATCAGATGTTACATTATAACGATGATTTCTTATAGAAAAAATTGAAACGGAGATGAAAAATTTCGAAGAAGTTCGAAAGTATTACGGCTGGTATAATATTTATGTGTTACCTGAAACGTATCTAGCTATGTCTTACGTTGTTGGAGAATGTCTCAAGATGTCTCAGGCCTCATTATTTACTTCAAGCTATGGAACTAAATACGTCACTTTGGAAGAGTTTGATGCTTTACAGACGCAGGCAACTAGCATAGTGAGTTGTAATCGCTTTCATAGGTAGTATAAATTCAAACCGATAAGTCACCGACATCAAATAATTAAATACTGGATGTGTTATATTTTATTGACATGAAATCTGGGATCTCATAACAAACAAATTTAAAGTGCGTCCATTCATATTTACAATATCATTAATATTTATCTCGTTGTTTGTATAATTCATATTATTTGTCCTGGATGCCTACTAAACTGATGCTTTTGCTGTTTTTCCAGCTTGCACCTACCATCTTAAGTTCACATAGCTATATTAGGTAGTTTGCAAGAAAAATTAGGACCAAACTTAAAAGACATTGAATAGTATATTTCTCTCTATATATGAACATAATAAATTTATTTGTAGATTATGAAACAGCTGAAAGGTAGCTGGTTAGAAACCCTTGTTTTCAACATAAGAATGTGCTTAGGCGACCTCGGAAAAGGATGGTTCGACATAAATGAGAAAATATTTGAAACATACGAAATATCCAAACTTAAGAGGTTCATGGAGCTGGTTAAGTTTAGAATGCAGGTAAATAAATAGCTACAATTTAATTCCATTAATTTTGAACGATCTTAGCTTCATTAATGTCAGAGTGACGACAGTACATTTTTGAGATATGGACAATAAGATATTTAACAGAAACGAAGAATGGTTGTTTCATGCCATCATTAGTTACATAGGACTGGAGCTAATAATAGCGTTATGGTTACGAGCTGTATCATAATTGATCGCTATTATCAAAATTTACGGAATAAGTACACGAATTCTTTAAAGCAAATGCCAAAAAGTGCCATCAAAAGCGGATGCCAGTAGAGTAAGTGGCACATTTTTCACGAGAATAGCCGATACCGGCCTGTTGGCATTGACACTGCTATCGCAATATTAAGATCTTGAAGCTCTGTGCAATGCAAGACATTTGATAAAAGTGATGCTCTTAAATCAGATCTCTAGACTTCTACAAGCTTTGCTACTTTTGCGTCATGATGTCGGCAGTGCTGTTCAACTACAACTAATCCTCTGAATTTGTTTTGCAGCATACTTTACGATTATTAGTCGAAAATTCCCTACAAACATACATAACTCTGGTGGAAACGCCATGTATACCCTGCTTAGATGTCGGAGATGATTTCGCCTGGGGTACTGATTTAGTGAACAGTCCTTTTGTTTCAAAAGCTGCACCTATCTTCATATTACAGTTGAAAATGAACGAGGAGGGTGCGTATTATTCTACACAACCGGAATTGTTTCAGGTAAGCTGATACGATTAAATGATATTTTATATTAGTACTTGGTGAAAAATATGGTCTAGAATTTTTTTCGAAACTGATATTATGGTGTCCTAAACCGGTACTACAATTAGCCACAAAGTGAGATTGCGTTCAAAAAGAACATTCTCTTAGATGAACTGCTATCCACAAATTTCACATTTGGGCAGATATTTTCAGGCAAAAAGATTAGTCTTTTTATGACATAGAGAACAAATTCGTTTGAAGTAGTTTTCACAGCACCCTAGCAGATTGGTTAAACAAGTAATTACTTGTATATAATGTGGTTTTGGTTGGATAAATATGATTAAACGTGCATTCCTAAGGGTGTATAATTCAAATTATAATAATTATTTTGCAAACTGCATTCACATGCTAATTTAAACTTTTTGCTCGATATGAATACTCAGAATTACAGAACTCATTTATAGGAGAGGATTTGTCCAGCATAGACTGGAATCTACTTCATCTGAAACAAAAACACATGTAAATAAATATATGAATGAGTAATTTCAAATATGTAAAATTTAAATGGGTAACTTTAATATGAAACATCAATGACTCTTACCTTATATTTTTTTATAGAAAGTTATACTACGTCTGTTCGACGAAGCACTAAGGCAGACCCATCAGATAAAGCAGGTCCATCCACTTTTGCTCGCAAACTTGCGCTTTCCAAAGGATCTCAACTTGTCTTCTGTGGGATTGTTAGCCGAAGAGGTGAGCTTATTATTTTCAGACCACATATCACCTTCCATTTCACAGTTGGTACTACTTGTGAAGGAATAAAGTAAGCGTTAGCTAAATTTAGAGACTTTTCAAACTTCACGGTGCAAACCGTGAAACAAGTCAGCTAACACGCTTGTTGAGATTGACATGAATAAAACAATTTACTCGTACATGTGCAGCAGAAAAACAACCTCAGAATACTATTCCTCCGAAGTGCAGTTCTGTAATTGTACTTTCTGTTCTACCTTTAAGTAAACAAATATTTCTGATAGGAGCATGTATCGTGCCGTCACTTTGCGCCGTCCACTCTATTATGCATTATATTGACGTTGTGCTCTGTGGTTCTGCTATATTTCAAGTTGGAAAATACTTCATCACGTAGCCGATTATGGTAATTTATGTTTGAAATCGCTCATACCATAAGTAGTGCATCGAGATACATTGAGTGAATTAAGTTGCAGGTGTAACTTCTGAAACTTGTCCTCTGCTGGTCTCTCCGGTCATGCTATATTTTCTACTAGCCGTCCATTAAAACCACGAAGAATCGACTAAATAGCTATGTTAATGTTTCAATTGCTTTGGTTGCTTTATCAAAGTGTAATATTAAAAAATATTGACTTTATTAAATTATTAACTTATTTCATATTTTTTAATTTGTTAGAGACTGCCAATATATCCAAAATCGATTTGTTTGGTTTTTTATCAGCTTCCAGTAGAAAATGTGAGATGTATACATTTCAGGTGGTGACTATCCGTGAAAGATTCCTGAGAGCATACGATAGGGCCTTAATACCTCTTTTGGCTTACGCGAAGGAATATGAAATGCACATTGAACTGTATACAATGGATGTTAGTCAATTTATCGAGTGAGTGTTGCCATTACCATCTTACTAGACGCCTCAGAGTCGTCTTAAATGTTTGAAGTTTTATGTTTGTTACATGAGAGCTAGTACATTTTAGATATTTGGCTGTGTACGTTTGCTTGACTTTTCGAATTAATTTTAAGCAAACATTTTTGTATGTTTTTAGACAATATAAATCTGAACAGCATTCAGCTGTTGAAGTAAAAGAAGAAGTATCGTTGCATCTTCGTCACAAGAATAATTTGGAGGCAACGTTGCCAACTAATATACATATTGGACCTTTCAATATAGTTGTCGAGCAGTTGAGACAGTTTCTCATCGCCAAACGCCAAGAAATAGCGACAAAGCTTTTGGATATGTTTGCCGCCAGAATGAAAGAGATATTTGAAGATGTGAGTCATTTGCTCAGATATAAATTTAGATTGTTGATACCTTTGATAGAAAAATGGATCGATCTGTTTCTCCTAGCCGACTCGTGAGTACTGCAGCCTTCAGGCTTATTGTACTCGACTCCTATTTATTTATATCAGCCGCTACAGGAGTATAGTGAAACATATATTATTTATAGATTTACAGTTTTTCCACTGGTATTATGCTGAACTCTATTAGTTATTGCCTAGGTTTCCAAACAGTTCTTATCTCTTGCACTTCTCACATATTGGGGATACTGTTAAATGTTAATCCTGATTGAAGAGAGTATTCTTCAGCAAGCTTAGAAATGCCTGCAAATAATAACTGCGCTTCAGTTTTCCTTGTGCTCTTCCATTGCCTAACTTGACTATTAACTGAGTTTTCCGGCAACCCCATTATTGGTTTTAGGCACTTAAGTGAAAGAGATGATCCATTTCTTACAATTTTATCTATATTTTTGTAGTCATCGTCTGATCAATGACTTGGCACCCATTTCAACGTTACTTTACTATGGTCTGCCAATCTATTTAATTCTTGTTGGCACTCACAAACTAGTGCAGAGGTCATTATTGTACAATTAAATATACAATTTAGAAGTGAGACAAATGTTATCTGAGGATGTGACTCGAACCTGTGTATTCAAAATTCCGTGCAAGGACACCGCATTACTGTGTCGAGACAGTCCAAGTCGTTTTGTTAAGACACATTCTCACTCGCGTCATTATCTGTCTGTGTTTCTATCAATCCCAATCGCGGAGAATAGTATGGAAGACCAGCATCCGTAGCTTTATAAATACAGGAGGCGGAGATTATAGGAGTAAGATGCCGTCTCGTTAAGGTACGTTTTCGGTGATGCCATTATCTCTCTGTATTTATGCGAGCGAGACGACTCCCACGTTTTCCAACCGCTCCTAAAAAAGTTTCTGTATTTTTCTCACTCAAAAATAATATATATCATTGTGTGACGTTCTTTTCTTTTTTGTCTTGTATATTATTACACAAATATGATATACACAGATGCTAAGCAACTATGACGTGTGATATTGATTATGTAACTAACAGCTTGAAATTTTTAGATACTGAATGAATACAGAATAATCATGATCAAGTTAGTCGAGAAACCAGATAATATAGAACATATCTTTGAAATTCGGGACTGGATTGAAACTGTTCCGATGTCAGTCAGATCGTTAGATGAATCGGTGAAAAGATACCTTCTGGTAAGTGCCGTTTTCAGAGGTTGTAGCAACTAAAACAAGTCTTTGAGCTCCTGAAAACATACCAATACTTGAAAAATGCTGTATGGGGAAGCCGAAACTTCCAATAATTCAAATGAAGTTATTCAAAATACCAAAGGGATAATATTCAAAACAATGCTGAAGCAGCTTTTCATTGAAAAATGTTACTCTGCTGTCTCTGGATTATATGACCATTGTAAATGGTGTGTTGATATTTTACACTATTTTTTTTGAAGGTATTTTATGATGGGCTCATACATATTTTTCTATATCAAAAAGAACAATAAAATAATAACTAACAACTTTAACTTATTGGACATTTTTTATTTTTCTACTTATCCATTGGATGTCCACAATTTTCTCCATATTGCTGCAATGTTTACATATGGTAACTCATTTAAAGTCATAAAATAAGTTATTCAAAATCTATGCCAATTTTTCATGAATCAATTGCTCCGACGTTCCTGGTTCGGTTCTAATCATTTCAGCTACCTTACAACGAGCAACGTGAATCATTTATTTATTATCTCAGGATTTTGAGGTACCCATACAAATACCCGCATAAAAACACAACCAATTATTGACAGGAATACGAAGTGCTTGATCATTTCTGGTATGCCTTGCCTAACGAAGACTTCGATAACAAATACCAGGCTGTAGGCTGGCCTCTGAAGATAGCTCAGCAAGTAGAGGCTACTGATATTTTCTTGAAAGAAGAAGAAGAACGGTTCTACAAGTTGCAGTTACAGGACGAGTTTGCATTGCACGACAAGATTGAAACCCTGACTGCACAAGTTGTGCAGATGGCACAACAGAGAGATTTCACAAAGGTGGGGCTTCTCAATGTAGGAAAAAAGTAAATGTTCAAATAAATTGCCTTCTTGTATAGAGTCTAACTGAATGGTAGGTTTTTTCAGTATTAGTGGGTATTTATTAGAGGCAGACAGTTTATCCAATCCAAAAAAACGACTTTTGGAAGAGGCTCGTTCTAGGCGTTGGAAGTTTGACCAGGTGAAGATGCGCCAGTTGGGTTCCTCTAATATTTGCTGTACTAGTGACTCTGTCGAACATTTGACGTATATAAAATAGAGACATATCAACTACCTTTCTTCGATGCTACAGAATGTGGAGGTTCTTGGTAAGGCCAGGCGCCAGACGTATCGCTTGTTCATGGATCGTGTACAGAATCTTTAAGTAGGTACTAATTCAGAGTGTCTCCCTACTGATGCAAGCGATATCAATGGACTGATCTGATCTGTGAAGTAGCAGTAACTGTTCCTTTCCTGGAGGAGAAGCCCCCAGCTTTTGGGACGCAGATCTAGGAAGATCGGTAACATAATCATCCCATGACATCTTATTGTTGATGTTAATATTTTCCAATCACTGGAATAGGTCTATAGTAATTGCTGATAGACAAACAGCTTGAGATTATAAGTCTCTCAGCATACACCCTATCAAAAGCCTTCGACATATCGAGCACGATGACTCGAAATTCCATGAATGATATATCAGTTACGCTGAGAGCAATGGTGTGCTTTTGTTTCTTCCATTATAGTATTTATCAATATATTTTCGGTTTGAGTTAGCGTTAGAATTCTGAAGTTGTTAACGTTATCTATTTACGTTTCTCATCCATAGACTCACGAAATTGCGCTAGACATGCGTCGTGTATGGAAGAGCATGAAAGAAGCTCAAGAAATGGGACAGTTGCTTAACCAAAGACAAAAGCTGTTCAACGTACCAGTCGTACCATTTGATGATTTGACCAAACTTATTAAAGAATTTGAACCATACAAGAACCTATGGGGTACTGCTTCAGGTAAATGAAAGCTTGCCATTGTTATTTTGGATGCTATTATTGATATTAGAAATCTGAACATGTATATTTGTGAATAATGACTTAAAGTTGCAAGTTGGGAGTTATATGAAGAACTAAGATAAAGAATGTGTAATTCGGTTTCTAAACAGTAACATCGGTTATTTTAATCACATTAATAGCTAGATTATTCAGCTTGAGTTATACCTATACATATAGTTTATAAAGCAGTAATATGTTAAAGTGTATACTTAAATATGCATTTTACTTTAACAGATTGGCTGAGAGCCTACGAGATTTGGATGGACAATCCGATTCAAAACATAGACGCCGACTCCATCGAGATGAGTGTGACTGACATGTACAAAATGATGGTAAGACTGATAAAAGTCTTCGCTGATATAGAAGCCGTTCAATCTGTGGCCATCGAGATCAGAAACCAGATCGATCAGTTCAAACCGCTCATCCCTCTTCTGATGAGTCTCAAGAACCCGGGGATGAAACAGCGTCATTGGGACAAGTTCCAGCAAGATACTGGTATGTTGATTAAGTATTATTACATACAATGAAGCGCAAAATACATTCACCATAGAAAATTCTGATTTCAAAGCTACATACCATGTTGATTTACGTTATATTTTGATATATTTAAGAAACATGAGATAAACATTTGACTTCTCAACTTCATATTGGGTATCCTGCCCAGCATTGCTATTGATCTCATCATACAGGATTGAATGGGAAGTAATGCTCGGAAAGTGACATGAAAATGTTTTCCACCCCTAAAACAAATAAATAATTGTACAGTAAGGTTCATGCAGTGCACTAGAAAACTCATAGTAGTGATGAATGTTATTATAGGAAGCGCTCAAAACTCAGAACTAAATTTTTATTATAACTCCTAATTTTTAGGCATAGACTTGGATTGGCAACCAACGACAACTTTTCATGATTGCTTGAAATTGGGCATAGAGGATTTCGCTGATACAATGGTACACATAGCAGAGTCTGCTACAAAAGAATATTCTATAGAGCAGACACTCAACAAGATGATGGAAGAGTGGGAGAACAACAAAATGGAGCTCACCCCTTATAAGAACACTGGTAAGCTCCAAACATTACTGTTTATTATATATCATTAGATTTTGTATGATACTGTTTCTTAGGTTGTTCCTTATAGAAGGTCGGTATTTTCCATAAACAATCAAAGGAGATGTCACAATTCACGGAGAAAATAATGAGGCTATTTTCGTTTGGTCAATGAGTCGTACCTTCTCCTGATTTATCAATCAAAATTATAGTTTTTCATTTGTCATATAGGTAAACAGATATATAATATTATACAAATAATGCACATTTTGTATTGTGTATATTTTCCCTAGTCTTCCTGCAACACGATCTTGAAAACAGCAATTAGGAAATCTTTGGCTGGACAGTAAAGTTTCAGGGGTGCACCATAAGTTTTTATCCAGATTTCTTATGGTTTGTTCTTTTGTGGTTCTTGTATACTATGCCCTCTTTTTAATTTATCAACAAATGCATCATCTATATTCCATCATTCCGAAATAGTTGATAATAGGGTCTTGTTGGAAGCAAGACTGTTTACCTGGAAATAATAAATATTTATGTCATATTTCTGGGAAAATTTTCTTACTAGTACTTTGATGAAGGCTGCGAAGGCAGTAAAGGTATTCATATGTATGTGGTTTCAATTAGCTGCCAGCTGAAAATACAATGAACGAGATAACTATTCAAGGTTTAAGTTCTATATCCGTGGAGAAACATTGTACCTGATAAGAAAGTCTGCACGTTGTAATGCATACAGCAGATCAAAAGAATTTTTCGTAAAGCACAATCGTTTTGATATCGAACCCTTTACAGGTAATGGATTCGTATTCATAATGATTCAATTTTCACAAACTTCTCCAACTTGATCATCAGTAACCCCTGGTCTTTCTGTTCTCGGTACATCAGTTCCAGATTTTCTAATTAAATTAAAATAAGATTTTATTTGACAGGGACCTGCTCCTAAACTCACTTTCTCAATCCACCCCGGCATCCATTCGATTTTAGCATATAGCTTGATTTATTCGAATTATATAAGACCTTAATGTATATTCCTAACTTTATGATAATTCCACATATGTAGAATAATATAAAGAGTATATACTGAATAAAAAGTCAGAGTTTGTGGCGAACTAAAAAATACCCAATGAGCCATACTTGTGGAGTTTGAATATCATAACGTTGTTGATATATACATTATGAAACCGTCTAATAACTTTTCTGTCATCTGAACATGTTTTTTTCATAAATCAATTGAGAAAGATTATAAATGTTTGTAACGAGATCCAAAACCCATTTTGGAACAGATTAATTTCAAAGATCATATTTCTAAGGAATAAAAATGAAACGGTTCGATCAAATAACATTATTCAGCCATCGCGCCTCTCAATTATTTAGTGAAATTGGACAAATAATCATTTTTCACTTAAGGAACCTTCATAATGAAGATATCAGACGAGATCCAACAAATGCTGGACGACCACATTGTGCTTACCCAGCAACTCTCTTTCAGTCCATTCAAAGGACCTTTTGAGGAAAAGATAGACGAATGGGAGGATAAATTGAAAGTAACTGCAGAAGTTATAGAAGAATGGATGGATGTACAGAAGTAAGTCTCTGTCCAATATTCTCTTGAAAAGTAACTCATCATGTAATATCATTATTGACATCATCGATGATGTCGTTCGGTATCGTCAGCGGAACACGATAAACTCATAAATAGCCATAATACTAGATACACATTATATGCTGCAGTGAGCTTTCTACCAAAGAAATAAGATAATCAAAGATTGTATCTACTTAGCATCAAAATTATATAGTCTTTTAACCAACGATGTAAAACAATTACGTTTTGGAAACTAAAATAATAGATATTTGCTTCCATCCGGTGCACCCATCCCTGTGCTCCTTCGACAGGAGAGTCTGCCACTCTTACCTGCCTAGACACCATCAAAGCCTTAGAGTAAATTTCACAATTATTGTTCTAAATATCAGAGAGCTCTAGAAAACGTTAACCAACTACCGCGTCCTTTTTCTTCATGTATTTCTGCTTTGAAGGCCTTTTGATATTGTGTAAGGCCCTTCCGTCACTGAAATCCCTAGATAGAATGGTACTATCGCTTTCTCTCTCAGCGGGACTCACTGGTGACCTTTCAGCCTTTGCCTCCCAGTCCTCGGAGGAGCAGGTAGGGCTGGAGCACGAAAATATCCCTGTATTTGCATGTAACGTAATTCCGCAAATTATGCCCTAAGCAGCGGGTTGCTGATCTCGTAACAATGCATCAAGTCGTTTCTCAGTTTCGTCATCCACCTTAAGGGGTAGTCATCTTCGGGCCGTGAAATTCCACCACCTTGGCAAGGATACCGATTATTATTATTCATATCATTATTATAGGGGATTATAAACGTTAAGGAAGAGCATTTAAGCAAACTAATTTTTATACACCCTGATTTTTTTAGCGTTGGACAAATATACTTTTAGAGTTTCCTGGAAGATCGCAATGCGGTATTCGCTGTAGGGGTATATTTGTACTGGTTGCATGTGATTGAATAAATGACTTTAGTAACATTTGGAGTGCAGCGAAAGCCTTGATTAAAGTACAAAAAATGAAGTCTAGAATATATCATATCACTATATTTTGTTTATACGTTGATTGAGGCCACTCAGGTATTTAATATAATATCTATCAACACATTTATTGCCATGTAGTTTCAAGTAGGAGCTAGTATAATCGATAGTAATTATAAAATGACTTTCACATAGGTCTCCATTGATATTTTCAAATGTTTAATATTAACAGGCAATGGATGTATCTTGAACCAATATTTACAAGTGCTGATATAACAAGGCAGCTCCCTGCAGAGAGCAAGAAGTACAATTCGATGGAGAGAACATGGAAGAGGATAATGAGGAACGCTCATGAATGTCCCAACGTAGGTTTCAACTATACTATAATTATTCAATTAGCAAGCTTTAAATATAGATTTATAACAGGGAAGTGACTCGGAAATCCATGAAGGCAACTAAAGAGCATCCTACCACCTTGAACGTTGCACACATTTTACAACTTTTCAAATTAATTCGTGGGTATCTTGATGATGTGTACCGTACATTGGTTAGATCTTTCCCTGAGGGATACTCAACGAAACTGGCTCATATTCTACAACGGAATTAGAAATTAAATCATTGCTCAAATTTATTTTCATTAGAATGGTAAGAAATCTAGCTTTATTTTGCATTTCTAATTCCACAGTAGATTGTGACCCAATTTAGTTGATTATATTCTATAAGTTTTTCTCCAGGTTTGTTTTTGGTTTGTTTTTGGATAGCGTATAGTTGTCCTGGTACCGCACTGGTATATGTATATGTTTCGCTTTATGTTATAGGACCATCAGCGTTGTATTTCGTATGTGGCAGTACATTGTGTGTCATCTCTATTGGAGATCCTCATAACAGTTCACACTATGTTGTTTCAAAACAAAACTGGTACCCTCGAAGCAATCAGACAATAGTATCAATATAATTATAATATAATTTCAAAATATTTTTCTATGATTTCTGAATTATATATAAGTGTCACAAGCCGATATAGCATTATGAATCATACCATACCATAATATTAGCTGAAAAGCGAATGAACAAAGTTGTACGGAAAACGTAAACACAACTGGTGTTAGGTAGAGGGAGGAAATAGATACTACGAGGTACTCCGTAAAATTCTATTTTACATTATCATATTATAGGACTGCACTTTAGCTAACAGAATATGGTAATGGATAGGAGGTACTTAGTCAATCTACTTGACTCCATCTTCATTATGTTCTTTGTTTTTTCCTCTTGTAGATAATTGAATATTGTGGAGATCGCAAGCTACTAGAAAGCCTCAAAGATGCAAATCACATTCTTGAAGTAGTACAAAAGGGATTGTCTGAATACTTAGAAATGAAGAGAACTGTATTCCCACGACTGTACTTCCTTAGTGACGATGAACTGTTGGAGATCTTATCCCAGGCAAGAAATCCACTGGCTGTGCAACCTCATTTGAAAAAATGTTTCGAGAATATCGCTATGGTGAGTGCTTCCTGCTTTCTTTTCCTGTCTATAGGTCGTCTTCAATATTGTGGCGAAATAGGATTGATTTTGGTTGAAAAGGTATACGAATTACATATATAAGTAATAAGAATTGTATTCAAAAAATGGTATGGGAATCAAAACTGGGTATGACACTTTTCACAATACACTTGAATCAGGTATTTGACAATATGAAAAGTGTAAAGATGGTTTTTGGTAGTTCTTCAAATTTTAAAGCCAAGATAAGCGCCATACATCAACTGGAACTATATGCTGAGATTGTAGACCTGTTCCGTTAATTAAAATATTTCCAGTAGGTTTTTAATAAAAACCACTATGCCAAAATAACCGAGTCATGAAGTCTTCAAAAGATAAAGATACAAACATTGTTTTATCGAGATCACCTTAAAACCTTAAAGTACAGACATCCTTGAGTTACTATTATCTCGTTTTCAGCTAACATTTGAGAAAGATCTCCGCATAACACAAATGTTTTCCGCTGAAGAAGAATGCGTGGATTTGGATCCGCCACTATATCCGGAAGGAAACGTAGAAAATTGGCTAGTGGTGGTGGAAAAATCCATGAAAAACACATTGCGCGTCACTTTGGGCAGATCTTTGCAGGATCTGTACGCAAAGGACAGAAAGGAGTGGGTATTGTGTTGGCCTGGACAAGTTGTTATAGCCTGCAGTCAAACTTTTTGGACGGCAGGTATATACAGGTGGTCGGTTTTTAAGACGATTTTATTAACTTCACCTAAGTATGTATGTATGTATGTATGTATGTATGTATGTATGTATGTATGTATGTATGTATGTATGTATGTATGTATGTATGTATGTATGTATGTATGTATGTATGTATGTATGTATGTATGTATGTATGTATGTATGTATGTATGTATGTATGTATGTATGTATGTATGTATGAATGTATGTATGTATGTCTGGAATGCATCTTTCAACGAACTTTTGACCTAAGACTTCTGTATAATTCTGAAAATAGTCACCAGCATCAAATAAAAAATCAGGCCCTAATTCTTTAATTATAATTGATAATTATATTAATAATTATCAATATAGGACATATTGATAATTATTAATATAATTATCAATTATAATTAAAGAATTAGGGTCTGAATTTTTATTTGAAACCTCAATGCCATCTGTCATTAAGAGATTCATAGTTTGCTGAAATATCGAACAAATTACAAAGTAAGCAATATTTTTTGGATATACATTTTGTTGTTGATTTTATTGTAGAAAGTTGTGGAGTGCTCGATATCAACTATCAAAATTTCACTAGCAGATATTTTCAGCAATATAATTCGCCTAAGTACAGTGAAAAACACCCCAAGCTTTATTTGCAACAAAATTCTAATTATACAAAATAACTTGTTACTTTTTATTGCGGCCTTATTTCCAAGCGTATTTTTCAGCTTTTTTATACTATAACGTACATTTTTATTCGAAGCAAGTACTGAGTAAGATTTTATAGAGATAAAGTCAACCAACATCTGTTGACTGCAAAATAGCTTTCTAATGTAGTACCTATGATGAGTCAATACGTGGGGTAACTTTTACCAATACTGAAAAAGTGAGAATATTATAGAGACCAACAGTTATATAGGAGAGAGAGATAATTCCAATTTATATTTTTTTATTATATGTACAGATAAAACATTCATTTCTGCAGAAACCAGCTGATATTTTTCTTCGAAGTGTCAACCTTTTTTAGATCTTGTTGTTTAAAGGTGAGCGGTGTACTATCTGACTGAGAGCTTCATGTCTTTTAATAATCATTTCATGATTATTTATTTTTGTAAAATCATCAAATCTCTTAACTTTACAGGCGTTGAGAAGGGCATCATGGACAATTGCTTAGGATATTTTTTGGAAGAAACAGTTCTTGTCAACTTAGATGCCCTTAGAAGTCTGGTGAAGGGATCATTGTCTTACCTGCATAGGGAAATCCTTTCAGCTCTGATTGTTATTGAAGTACATTCAAGAGATGTCACTCAAACATTAGTAGACCTGAATATCATGAACATCAATGACTTCGACTGGATAAGTCAATTACGGTAAGCGTTTTGGTTTAATCTGTTGAAATGGTATTGGCACAGAAAAATTCGTAAAGCGGAATATTTAATGGCGCTGTCGGCTCAGATGGAGCTTTGTAATTGAAAATTAATAGAAGCTACTCAATCTATGGATATTTGAAAACTACGTTTAACCATATATCCAGATACTTTGGGTGTTTGAAACTGACCATATTAGTATTAAGTTAAATTCAATGAGTTTAAAATCTGCAAGGTATGAATAGGCTGTACGAGTGATAATAGGTACTCAAGAAAACCTTCAGGTGGAGCTGCTGAAGGATGTTGGCATTACTGTTGTGTACTATCATCTAGCAAAAGCTAACATACTATACTTTGGAGTGATTAATGGTTTGGCTGTTGTTTGGCATCCACTTGTGTCAGACTTGTTTCGTGTTGGAATCACATGCAAAAACTTGGTCATGCAAATCGGGACTTTTCGCCATACATGCAATTGTCATATATCGGTTTAACGTAGTTATTAAAGGAGGTCAAGCAACTTTTTTTATTAGGAAGGCTTGGCCATTGAGGATATTTTCGAAAAGGTCCAGACTATCTGTAAAGGAAATTCTCAGCCAAGTCATCATTTTTGATGAAATCTGGTTACTCTATCATATACCAGGGGCGAAGCGTCAATCCGAAGAAACGATTTTTTTGGATCAATATGCTCCGAAAAAGGTAAAAGCGGTCGCATTGGCCTGATAGGACATGGGACGACTTCTTGGCATTCGAAGGGTAACGTGCTCATGGATTTTTTGAAGAATAGAAGAACTATCGCGTGACAGCACTACAGTAGATTAGTGAATATATCCAATGAAGAATTAAAGGGGGCATGACCCCATTTGGCTAAAAGAAAACTAACCGTCTAATTTCAGACAGAATACATATATAGGGACAAACGGACCAGTTTACTTATCAAGGGACAGCCTCAGTCCGTTTATATAGATGAACTGGTTCTTCTGTAAACGGACTGTTTTACACATACTATCTGTAACATACACATAAAATCACAGATTAAGTTAAAACAGATCGATAAGGGTATTTCAGTTACATCATCTCAATGATATGTTGGTACATAAGTTGTGTAAATCTTGTCACTCAGAACCACTAACAAAATTGGTTTGTGGCCCTAAGACTACAAATGTACTCCTAATCTATTTTGCGTGATCCATCATAGTTCATATGACAGTATTTCATTTGATACCCGCAGAGTTTTCATAACAGTATACACATATAAATAACTTGATATTGGTATGATGAAAATAAATAGATTTTCTACGTTGTACATCAGATACCTTAACTTATTGGTGTAAGGATACAACGAAGATACACCACTATTCAGCCTTGAATACTTAAATGTAAATCAGTCTAGTTAGTCTGTCTGAATGTTTTTTTTCTGGCCAGTAATTATCTATATGTGATAGTATGACAAAAGCAATTGTTGAGATAATATTTATACACAAGGTTTCATGAAAAATGTCCACCATGAATAGTTCTCAAATCCAGCATTTATCTTGTCTCTGGTGCATCTCACTGATTTTTGTAAAATCTGGGTAACCATTGTAATTAGTAAATTTCATAATTCTGGCGATGCTTGAAACTTTCACAGAATACCAATTTATTTGTTGTATAAAGTAAATTGCACAATTTTAAAGATAAAAATTTTCGCATGGGTTTCCAATACTTCGTTTCCAGTACTTAAGATAATGGAACCATTTATTTTGCAAATGATAGAGAAACATTAGTTCTATGCTCGTGAGAAGCCCTTTTTTAAATTATTGATACAAATCGATAATTTGCATAAAAAAATATTTAAAACGTTTCAAAATCAAGCTCTCCCAATGAAATGTTGTGTCACCGTACATGAACATATATTTATCGCTGATCCGAGTGCCCCTGCGATATCTAAAATTTTGGTTGAAAAATTGAGATAAAGGCATCGCACGAGTATAGAACCAACCTTTTCCTATCATTCAAAAAAAATTGTTCCATTATCTCCAAAAATTAGCGCCAGAAACGAAATATCGGAAACCCATGCAACACGCCTATTGTTTTAGTCCCCTTATAAACTTGTTTTTGAATGAAACCAGTTTCTTTACCCTTAAGAGGTCTGATCACCAGCTGATCAATTCGTTTGACCCATTGACAATTGTCGCTTCACATATCGTATATCGTCCAATGATATCAGCAGATTTAAACAGTAAAATATCAGAAATGCTCTTTAGATTTATCTATGAAATGATCTAGTATATGAGGTAAAATAAATTAATATTTCATTGCAGCATAGTTCCCTAATTCAGATATCAAAAAAAGCTTGAAGAATGTCCATTCTTCTTTTCCCGTAAATTCAATTAAATGAAAGTACAGATACGTATTTTCTTCATTGAAATTTGGTACGATACATACAGGTAAATAGTAAACAGCAAGTACTTTATATATAATTCACGTAGCTTGCCATTTAAATTCAAACCGGCAGCTTTTGATAGGACTAAATTTTGGATGTGCCCGGGTAATGTTGATCAGGGCTATCACGTAACGTAAAGAATGCGCAAATGTTGGTTTGTATAGGTTTTAAATTCTATTTGGTATAATGTTATAAACATTTTAAGTCGCATAAAGCTTAAAGATTATCAGAAAATGGAGTTTGTTAGACTAAACTTATCAAGCATGCTCAGATTTGATTAAAGCTCAAGGGACATGCAATAACAAAGTTTGGGAATAGTTTGACAATTTATCTTGTTTGCTAATAACCACGCAGCCGTTGACACCTTTTTTCAAATATAGCAGCATCAAGTACTATGAGCCTACTAAAATTGGTTCAGCAGATACTGAGATTACGCAGCGGCAAAGCCGCCAAAAGCAACACAGACAAACCATCGCAAATAAGTCACATAGACCTACTTGATGTAGGAGACAAAACATCTAAACTTCATAAGCACATCAAACATGAATATTTTTGATGTTCCCCACCTATACATGTTAGGTATAGTTGCTGCAGCACTTCCACCACTCTTGTAATATTTGTCTCACTTATAATGAAAATGGTGGAGGTGTAGTGAGTTCAGAAACTCCATGTAAATTAGTAAAAATTCATCACATTTGTAATTGCACTTCTCATTTGTGGAAAGCTTTATTGAAACATGATAATATCGCATCTATATAGTTACTACTGGACTACTGAAGAACAGATGAAGGTGAGAGCAGTGAATGCAGAGTTCCAGTATGGCTACGAATACCTAGGCAACAGTGGCCGTTTGGTCATCACTCCACTGACAGATCGGTGTTATTTGACGCTGACAGGAGCACTGCATTTGAAGTTTGGAGGAGCTCCAGCAGGACCAGCAGGTACGTGAACGGAGATTTATAAAAAATGATAATCTGTTCACTCCTTCACTAAACAAGTATAAAAAGAGTTTCTCCAAATTATTGTTACAAAACTGTAAATATCGGGAAATACACTCCTCAGAAGGGGGAAGGAGGGAAGAGTAGCTTTTAGAATAGAGATTCGAGGTGTTGAACGTTCGACCTACTGAGACTGAATCAGTTGGGATTTTATAGCATTTGTGGTACCGTAAGTTTCTTAAGACACTAATTTATTCCTAATAATAACACAACTTCCAAATTTATTAGTATCCACGTCTTTTGGTTGTTGAATTTTCGACATCTGAAAACTGACTGACTGCTATCACAAAGAATTTTCATCTCTAATGTTCAATCATGAAGGCTCTTTATGTTCTTGACGTCTATACAGGGACATTTTTCTCCAAGCTGCTACCTCTGATCTCGGTGCAGTACTAGTGACTCTCAGTGTTATTATCCAAGAAAGCTCACTTGTATAATTTATAGAATAAGGATAGACCAGATGCTTTTCTTCGATGTAGTTGTCCATCTTCACAGCTTCTAGACTCGCGTGCAATATCATTGTCAAGGAAGTTGTCTGAAGCTTTTGTGCATTGAACATTGAACTGAATTATATATAATATATATTCGTATAAAATATCTTTCTTGATCTCTTTCTTGATCTAGATGATATGTTGCTGCAAACGATGTAAGGTTTCTCGGAGGACCAGTACAGTCGTGCACCAACACGAATGAAAATCAACAACTTTCTATACTCGGTCACATCCCAAAGGTAGCAAGCTTCGCTAGGAGTCCCTAATGTCACAATCTAAGATTAACATATATGGTGCGGTGACTTAAGACCTTTCACTCGTTTCGATTGCTCTGCTACACATGAGAATGACTCAGGCTATGAGATCTTATGCGAATTTATGCTTTTGGAAGTCGTAATCTCTTCATGATGTTATTACTGCAGATACTTCAGTAGCTGCACATTAATGAAAGTCTGCACACCCTTGGACATCAGCAAAAGAGTATGTATTGGCTTGTCAGGCTTATTTGTCTTCAGTAGGAATGGTACATGAAATCTTTCAAGGCTTGTAAAGGGCTAGTGTGCGCTGTACTGACACCTCAACACATTCAGCTACAGTACGCTGTGATCAAATACATCCACCTTTCTAGACTTTATGAGCATCAATCAGTTGAAAACTCCTCAACGTCTTATAGAAGGCACTATGCCCCGACTGCGTGTGGGTTGCCATTAGGTCTAAACCAATGGCTCATTATTTGTAATGGTGAAAGGATATGTCTCTGATGTATTTACCGTCAACTGGGGTGTCGCTCAGGGATCGGTTCTTTCGCCAACGCTCTTATTTCTGTACATCAATAAACTTGTCATTTCCTGCATGAAACCAAGTAACCCATTGCTATCCCGAGTACCCTACCTACCTCGGAGGTAGCATGCTGTCTAAATCAATGACATAATTGGAATAATTGTCGAATGAAGATCTACAAATGCAGTACAGTTTAACACACAAGAATCAGACAACAAACCTGAAAAAAATCATATACTGGCCTACCAACTCGTTGATAGACCGTTGCAACGGTGGAGATGGAGGGAATATTTGACTCATCTTTCATTAAACATCTGAGAGCTGAAATTGACGTGAATGGGTTGCGCTTCAAAGCACAATTTGAAGCTTTTGGGCACAACACAGAAACTGGCAGTGCATTTGGTGGATGCCCTTGAACTTACAAAGGTCCTACACAGTCTGAAACGTCGGAGGAGGGTAGCTGATCTAGATGTTTGACCGAATTGTCCTGCATGATGACCTCAAGAGTTGTCAACAGCGAACACAAGGTTACCACACGGGAACATTATTACCAGGTCGGACTTCCACCAGCTCAAACCAGCCTATTCCAAAAATCATACATTTGACGACCCTCAGCGTTGTGAAATGAGCCACCAAGGAATCTGTTACCAGGTTTACAGCGTTTAAGGTCATTGTAAATGATCATTTGTATTATCGCAGAGCTTCTGAGCGCAATATGTTTTCTGCTTTTCTGTGCGGTTATCTATAAGAAAATTAGGCTATGTTTTTGTGGCTGGTTAAGTATAAAAAGTATGTCCATTGTAACAGGAACTGGGAAAACAGAGACAACGAAGGACCTAGCAAAAGCTATGGCAATACAATGTGTAGTGTTCAATTGCTCAGACCAGTTGGACTTCATGGCCATGGGTAAATTCTTCAAAGGACTTGCTAGTTCGGGTGCATGGGCCTGTTTCGACGAGTTCAATAGGATAGATATTGAAGTGCTCTCTGTCGTGAGTATTACTTTATCAGTAGATTGCGAATAAACATACATGAACAACATTTAAAAACACTTGCTTCTTTTCAGGAAAAACATCTCCCCTCTCACAGTTCTTATGAAGCGCGATAGATTATCTGTCTTTGCGTAAGGTTATCTATAAAAAAACCTGACAGATAGAAACATCACAGGAGTGACAAATGACGTTTACCTTCACAGATATAGCCATAGTCGGCGACCTCAGTCGTACTAATAATTCTAAGGAGAACGTGTTGGTCCACCGCTGCGATTGAAATTCAAAAAGTTTGATATAGTTTTTCCAGTGACAAGGCAATTTTGGAATGATAAGAAATTAGGATGATGATCCTACAGGATATCCTTTGAGGATAGGATTTTTTCTAATCTTTTTTATGCAACAGGTGGCTCAACAAATCGCGACCATTCAAAAAGCTCAACAAGCTCGACTGGACACTGTATTCTTCGAAGGATCAGATATAGTCCTGAAGGAGTCATGCGCTGTTTTCATCACAATGAATCCTGGTTATGCTGGAAGGACGGAGCTGCCTGATAATCTGAAGGTAACAGTCGTTGATTCCAGAGTATATTTTATGTGCATCAATAGTCGCCTCCTACCAGATAGCTTAAGGATACAAATAACTGCCTTAGGTTAAGGTGACAAGTATGCCTAGACTTTGGCTTAACTTCTTAAACAGTCTTTTATCAACTTGACATATTGTATGTACTTAATGGAATACTTCAACCCATACGTATATGAATGATTGTTTGGTGGCGGGTTTAGGTGTTGAAAGCTTATTAACGAATTTACCAGTAGATATAACATCAGATATTGTTGAAAATCTCTTGAAGAAAAATAACCATTTATTAGATCGCACTTTCTGAAAGTGTTTCATGTATTATGTTATATTTCAGTTATCAGACCTAAAAACTTTTCAAATCGCTATGTACCTTTCAAAGCGTACCGTGTAAATTTTCAACGCGACAAAAATATTTCAAGTTGTCTCCTAGAAAGCAGGATATTTGAAACTCAATTTTACTTACACCTTTTCCAATTCCAATTATGAATGCAGTTTCTCTTATATAAAATCATGAACATAGAAGTTCCGTATTACGCTTGAAGTTTTAGCACATCAAGCAGTAAAATTAAAGTCGAAGGCATAATATTTATACCTAATAGAGAGATGTAACGACAATATATTGTTATGTATAGTGAATACACCTATTACTAGTCGTCAACTTGTGATGTGATAGTATAACCGCCGGAGTAGTTTCCGACCAAGTTAACCAGTCTTTAACCATGACATCTGCTTCTATCCAATTCCTCCATGGCCCTTTATTTTACCTCTCATTATTAGCTGAAGGATTTTGTATCAGTCCCTCTATAAATTTGTCCTAGGTATGATAGATTTCTGATCCTAATGGTTCTTATTCAACATCTCGAATGCTCCTAACCGAAGCCAGGTCTCAAGCCCATATATCAGCCCAAACGACATATAAAATAAAATCTAAGAATTCTTTGTCCAATTATAGGCTTAAGTTACAGAATAATTATTCCATTCCCAGAAAAGTTGTGCGAAGCTGTTTCAATTCTGCGCTTATTCTCTCTACTTGGACATTTTTGTTATGTAATATAGGCTACCACATGTTCCAGATATCTGAATTGGGTATTTAGCTCCAATGTTTTGTTTTTCTATCTGTAGGCAAATATCGGCCAGCGGTTGACGGCCGTATATCAAAAGTCTTATCGCGAAATCTGTCTAAAGACATTCATTGCTAGACACATTTTACGTACTGTTGTGTGCACACAATCCAAAAACTCTTGAGGGCTGTGGATGACGAGACAAGATGAGCATTTCATCGGCATATCGATTGGTATAAATCAGTTCACACTTAAGGTTTTCATGTTGCAAAATCTGTTCGAAAAATATATCCGAATGGATATTGAATAACAGCCTGGATAGAATGCATTCATCTGACGCTTCGCTGAATGTAACATTCAGTCGCTTCGTGCTTCTAATACAAGTTTTCTGTATAACGCAGATCTCTACAATCTATTCCCGGGGTACCTAATATGACAAACCTTTATTGTAACAGACTACTGAGAAGTATATTAAAGGGAAAAAATACCTCGTGGGTGCCAAGTCCTGAAGCTAAACTCGATTTCTCTATGCCGTTCCTTCGATCGATCGATTTCTTCTTCTTTCATGTGTTATGCAAAAGAAAACTCGATATCTGCCTAATATAATCTGTAGTCGTCGTACCTCTCTGTTCGCTATTTCCTCGGAAGTGCTGTAGAAATAGACTACAACCATTCTTTGGGTATTATACAGCCAATGCCTTTCAAATAAGATCGCATTTTCCCAGAACAGAACTCAGCAAATTCGCACAACAGCACAAAATAGCAACTCGCTAACCCCTACACAGACATTTCATTAATATTTAAGACAGAACATAAAGCAAACTCACAACAGTTAATTAGGTGAACAATCCCACGCTGCTAGCAGGAATACCAATGTAATAAAAGGTACAAAAATATGTGTCGTAGGCATGTATTGAAGGTAGTATTTTTAATCAATAAAGTTACGATAGTCGCGCAAGGGTGAACAGAATTTTTGGACACATTATTGTGATACGTAAATTAGATGGATAGATGCACGAAGTTGTCTTTGAACATAACCAGAATAAAATTAAGGAATGTAGCTCTACGAAATTCATCACAGAACTTGTTTGAGTGGTATGGTATTTTGTTCAGAAGATTCCCAATTTCTCGATCGAATATTTTGAAAATGTTTAATCTTTTTCTTAATCCAATTTAGTATTTTAAAAATTACTGTAAGCTAGGTGAACCGCCTCGGTTAAATGTGAGCCCTTCTGTATCCTAATTAGTTCTCATTTCTATATATACATCAGGAAATTTTTGAGACGATTATTCGGCTAGAGGAAGTATAGATATTCATTTACAAAATAGCAGTATTAGCATGATTAAGAAATTGGTATTTCAAAAAGGTTTCTTAAAATTTCATAATATTAGACTGAGTTCTAGCTTGAAAACGTTTCAAAGTAGTTGATAAAATGTTTTGTGACTATTTAAATTTATAATACTGCAATTCTGTCCAAGACATATGCACATATAGTTTTTTTTTGACAGAAACTGGGTGAGATAAGTTGATCTCAACCCACTTCCTGTCATGCCGCGGTACCACTTGTCTGATTAGGGTGTGAGTCCATTTGGCTACCTGTGTATCTTGCTCCCACAATCACAAAAATTGCACTTGTAGACACAGCTCTGTATGCACTTCCGACGCGTAAAGCTGCCGTTCTCTGAACAGATGCCATCCGTTTGTTGTATTTGGAGAATTGAAGTGCCTCTGCCCACACTTCTGCCCCATACAACAAAATAGATTGTATTACATTCTAAGGATGCTGATCCTTCTTTTGCTGGATCGTGGTCTACTAACGTTTGGCATAAGCCTTGATAGGGCAGCCACAGCTTCAGCAGCTTTGTTTGCTGCCAAGGTAATGTGCTGCGAATGAGCTAACTTTGAGTCAAGTAACTCGCCTAGATACTTAACCGCCCCTTTCGCCTCGATAGTAGTCCCCTGGTACATGATCGAGAACGGTTGGGGGAAAACTTGCTGTCGGGTGAAGACCACCATCTTATTTTTTGCAGCTGCCAGCTACAGCCCATGCTCTCTCAACCAGTCGTGAATCTGGCTCAGAACTGCCACTACCCTCCAGTCGGCCTGCTCAGGTTTTCTAACCATTATTATAGCTGCTAGATCGTCGGCATGTCCAACAAGTTTTGCTCATTCTGGAGGTTGTAACCTCAGTACTCCATCGTACATTGTATTCCACAAATCGTGTCCTAGCACAGATCCTTGCGCTACCCCTGCTGTTAATTGGACATGCTTCTCACCCTCAGTCGTGTGATATACCAGTTCCCTCTCATTAAGGTAACTGCTCATCATTCTTAGTAAGTAAGATGGTACACTGAATTTTGATCTGAGAGCATCAAGGATATTTGTCCATTTGGCCGAGTTAAATGCATTGCGAATGTCCAGAGTGATGACGACGCATTAATCTCTTGACCTGTGGTTACCTTGCCACGCATTTTGTGCTGTTGTAACTACCTGCTGTATGGCTCCTATTGTAGATCGTCCATGTCTGAAGCCGTGTTGACTGTCAGCTAGTCCTCCAGCTATCTCAACGGCTTCACTCAAACGTCTTTTTAGAAGTCGTTCTAGACATTTGCCAGCATAATCTAGCATGCAAAGTGGTCTATAGGATGAGGGAAAGATTGGTGGCCATTTTTCTTTATCGATAAGAACCAATCTCTGCAGTTGCCAGATTACTGCACATATAGTAGTAGTAATGGGGAAGGAAAAGCCTGGCAAGTAGGCCCTTTGTAGGGAACCTCTAGAAAACCTTAACCATCGCCGTCAAAATGTCCTTAGTACATTCCATGTTGTTTCTTAAGATATTTCACTTTCTAAGATATTCTATTCCTTAAGATATTTCAAGAGTAATTTGACATATAATACAAATAGATGGGTATCTATAGTAATGTTTCGCAAAAAATTGAGTTAAAAATATCAATCTGTTACTAAAATGGAGTGAATTTGTGAAACTGTTGGTTAAGTATTTTATCTGCATCCTAATATTGCTTACAAATTAATGATCCACTTGAGGTTATAATTAACAAATTAATGGAAAGAAAGCATAAGTGTTAAGGTTTTGTAAGGGTTTCCTTCAACATTAATGAAAATGCAGTCGCCAAAAAATATTTTTCCAGACAGACTAAATAATTCGATAGAAAAAAAGCTAAACATAACAAATATGGTAGATTCGAGAGCTCTAGATTTGTATCCATGATAGAATCTAGTTAGCTAATTGGCCAGTAATCTGGGTAGCCTTTGTTAATAGTCAAATCTGACAGTCCGGCGATGATTCAAATTTAAATCGAAACGCGTTGCTGGAAGAAAAAGCTCCAATTGCGAAACTGTGTGTTAAGTACACAGTTATTTTATCTGCATAACCTCTTTCTTCCAGGCCCTATTTAGACCCGTCTCTATGATGGTCCCCAACTACTCTCTGATTGCAGAGATCTCTCTGTTTTCATTTGGCTTCAGCGGTGCCAAACAACTCGCGAATAAGATCACCACCACCTTCAAATTGAGTTCAGAGCAACTAAGCAGTCAAGATCACTACGATTTCGGGATGAGAGCCGTTAAAACCGTCATCGCTGTCGCCGGAAACCTAAAGAGAGAGAAACAAGACATGGACGAGAGGCAAATTGTACTCAGAGCATTGAGGGACGTCAATGTGCCCAAGTTCCTTAAAGATGATCTGACGCTGTTCAACGGTGAGACACTCCAGAAATTTATACACATGCAAAGGAGTAGGCCATGGTGCATTAAGGTGAAGTTTCGGCAAACTAGCTTCGTGAAGCCATTTTTATTTACACTTTCTCCAAAATAAGATTGATAATGTAGCTGGATTATGAGAGCAAATACAAATGAACTTCAGCTTAACGCACAAAAGGCTCAGAGAACAAATTCTGACTAGGAAGTCGAATTCTGGTGGGCCAGACTTAGAGATGGAGGGACGGGGACGTCCAACACCTAAATAATCTTCTATTAAGATTCTGAGAATAGACAGCAACAATTACACGTCATTTCAATGACAATATTATAAAATTCATCATGAGGTATATGAGTTTGGTCTTGTGGCATCAACCCTAAATAAATCTACCACTAATTTGTGATTTTAATCCGGTAAAATGAACCAAAGAGCGATGCAAATGATATGATGTCCTCTCACTCAAATCAAAATATATAGTGGGTCATTTGAATACTCCATCAACCTGCAACTATCATCTATTTCAGTAAGCGAAGTTCAGCTCAATCAAATCACGTTTTCTTTTATGATCGGGTTATATTCAATAAAATAACTGTATGGTAATATGATTACGGTCAAAAGGATACTACAGTTTTCCTAAAATCACCTTGAAATTGATGAGAAAGAATTAATTTTCCATTTCAAAGGATTTGCTATAATATTAGACACAAATTCAACATATGTCTTGTCAGTTTCAGTAGAATCGATTTACAAAGCGTTTTTTTATTATGATTCATAAAAAAATTCTCGCACCAGGTTATTAATTGTATAGTCCTTGTTCAGTTGAAGGACCGCCTCAAAGCAATACGAAGTTACGTCCTTAATATAGATGGTGTTTGATAAAATCCTCTTTATAAATATGTGCTATAGAATAAAAATTATGTATTATAGTTGTATCTCTGTGATATATTTAACTGTTACAGTAATTCTCATTTGATCTTAAACGTGAAGTGATATAGTAAATTTGCCTCCATTGATGGCAAACTTTCGATTAATTGTAGAATCGATTCTCCCACGTACCTGCATGAGTAAGTTATTGTTTAATAGTCAAGTCGACATTTTTGCTGGAATGTTGTTGTCAATCAAAATAGCAATACGCATCATTTAGGAGATTGTTGCTAACAAAAAAATGTATTATGCTGTATCACCTTATACTTGAACTAGTCGCTGACTGAAACAGTATGTGACTGAAGAAACAACTTTTATAGCATTCCAGCTGCCTCGGCAGCATTTCGGTTTCGGCATTTTTTAATTATTATGAAATTGACATCGGCTATTTCTCCAGGGAATGAAACTTTAGTATGAAACCTTAGTATGAACTTACGAATGAATGTGTGATAATGAAAGGGTAAAATAAAGATGGTATATTTAAATTAATTATAAATTCCAAATAAGGGACATAAAACCGAAACCCACAGGACTACAATGATCCCGAGGCTACGAATAGTACAAAATCCCCAGTCATAACAAACTATAGATGAATATGGAACATAAAACTCATTATCCACCTCTTAAGCAAACTCAACGAGGCCGCAATCTACTGAAAAACTGAAAATCCCATCATGAAAGCTATTTATTGTATTAGATGCTGTTATTTGGCGGAACCCTTCCATCAGGCAAATAAAATAATTGTGTATTTAATACAACTCTTTCATCCAGTGACGGGTTTTGATTTATATTCAAATCATCGTTTGTAGCTGTCTTTGAGTTACAGATAGAGTCAAGTCTTTGAAATTGTGATTTGACAATGAAACTCACAATAGATGGAATAACGTCTTAGCAACTTCCTTCTTCACAAATTCTTTGCTTTTGGGCCGCAGAACTTCTTCCTCCCGTTGTAGTAACATTTTGAAATATAACATTCCATCGCAAAATAATTTACCTTCACATAATTGTTATATATATATATATATATATATATATATATATATATATATATATATATATACAACGTTTCGAAGAATCCAGTAGAATGTTGTATTCCGGCTCGCAACAGCTAATCTATGTCATGTTCAAGAGACCTCGACTGTACTATTGAAAATATTGATCTGTACATTACGGACATTAAATGGTGACAATGTAGTCAAGCGGAATCGAATTGCAATCTCATTCCGCGTGAAAGCATCAAATCAAATATACCTGGGTATTTTCCGCCCACCTATTTTTGTTTTAGAAAAGCTGCCGTCCTTACAAGATATACCAAATACTATATGATATTTTATGGCAGCAGCTAAAAAAACCACAGTTTTTACCTCTGACCAAATACATTTTTCGTGTTTTGCTACTTTATCTTCAGCAAAGAATTAGTAACGATTTAAAAAAAAATGTTTGGCGTCTAATGTGTGTGATGAATAGTAAGCATAATGATACTGATGCTAAAATTGATCCAAGTACTTACCACTACCATTTTCTCTTCATCTATTTCATAAATATATTTTTTCATACCTATGGAATGGTATCAGTTTACTCTCTTCATCTAACTCCAGCGATGAGACATACTTTCCAATTTTATTTTCCAGTATTTATTTCTACAAGTAGATAGATAGCGATAGATTTTGCGCGTTGATATCTATAAAGCTGGATCTGGCTGGTGCAGTATCGATGAAAAAATAAATGTAACACAATTTTGGGTTGAGAATAATCCAGATTATAGACAGGACTCAAACCCTCCAGCATTGTGTGCTAACATCATCATGGCATGCTGGAGAAGTAGGTTCAATTCTTGGCCGCAATTTTTGTCTTGGGCATCTCACTCCAAAAAATTGATTCTTGGGTCTGTATCTGCTAGAACGTAGTAGATATATGTGAAACGTAGATGTATAACATCTGAATGTACGTGTGACTCGAAGCATTGTGGAGGTCAGTTGAATCGCTCTACAGAATTTTGTCTCATCATGTATTAGTAGCAAGTGAGATTTTTTCATTTACCATATTTTGAAGTGACCGCATATAATTTAATGGATAATTGAAGCGGGCTATCTATTCCACTCAATTTTGAATTAGAAAGGTTTTTTGGTACCAGGCATGAGATATTTCCAAGAGAATGTGTAGGTTGAAAGCTTATATACGAGTATTTGATGATATTCCGAAGTACTGATTTTGAAACATATACCTACAATGAGATAACAATGTGCAATTTATACACAAGATTCCACAAATAACAATCGGTTTCATGGATCCACAAACTTCAGGCAATAATGTTATTTTATTATAGGTATCACATCTGACCTTTTTCCGAGAATGGTTGAAGAAGCAGTTGATTATGGCGTGCTAGAACAGTCTATAAGAGCTTCTTGCCTCTTTTTAGGAATGGAAGACGTCAATGGTAAGATTTAAAAATAAATTGTTTTGTTCGAACTTGAATATGCTATAGAGGTGTATCGACTTCCTTGTGTTGACGAATATATATCTGAAGTTCTGTCAGAATTTATGTAGCCTCATAAACTGGATGTTAAATAACAGCGGTATGTAGGATGGGGAAGAGGGAAAATGACCAATATCTTTAGTATTGATTTAAAAACAGCGCCGCCAACCATCACGAAATACAGCAATTACCACTAGGGTGGGATACATAGTGAATTACCGAGGAATTTTCGTTAATGCTAAATTGTCGGAGATTCACTAGAATCGCTTCAGCAGAAGGATAACCGCAAGATTTTCCCTCACTCAAAAAGTATACCCTAGAGCAGGGATTACCATCCAGCATGTTACATGTGCATTTCATGAATGTTTCAGACTACGTCAAGAAGGTGATTCAACTGTATGAAACAACTGTTGTGAGACATGGATTGATGTTAGTCGGACCTACTGGATCAGGCAAAACTAAGGCAAGTTAAACTTTTTCATGAGGATTTATCAGAATCACAATCAAAATAACAAATAATGCAAAGTACTATTCCCTGCCAAACCGAGTTTCCACACCCAACATGTGCTTCGTTATTTTAGCATTTTCAGGTGAAGTTCAGAACTGAACTATTCCTAACTTGAATCTTGCCTCATATGCCCACCGTTTGTAAGCGGCTAGAGATACCAGATATGGTTGCTGAACTGGTTAATGTTGATGCGCTACTTAAGTCATGAATTGCTGTCATTGGCGACACTACCTCCGCGGTTCTCAACTGGCGACTTATTTCTATCCTTGTACCGTTTTCATGAAAATACAAACTCTCATTATATCACCTATATCTGAAGATAGTATGATAGAAGTAGGAACGCATGAAAAATATATTACAGTAAATGAGTTTTAATTAACTGTATCATATGTCATATTATTTTTGGAATCGCTTCGTTTTGATGATCTCATTCGTTTTATAATTACTTACAATAAGTCAAACATTTATCTTATTCACTTTCCTTTAATATCCATGTTCCTCTTAACATATAGTTTAACATAAATATAGTAAAAGTTTATTATAAAATTATCTAAAGATTATTTCGGATTGAGGTCACTAGGTGCAAAGACTAGCAAATAGCCTCGCAAGCTTTCAAATCACACTTTTTGCCACTATCTTTATAACAAGTGTACATAATAGGTAGACATTTCTTGAGGATGGTGTCTTTTTTATTCCGATAATGTACAAATAAATTCAACAGAATCATTACATCTTGGGTAGTTAAAAATCCATTATCTGATGCTTAGATAATTAACAAATAGTACTATTTTTGTTTTAATTAGCATATCACTGGAAGAATAGATGCTAACACTGAAAAATTTATTAAATACGATATCTCGATGAGAAATTTATAAAATTGCAGTTTTTGCCGATTTTATCAAGTTTGATAAGCAATTCACTGTTACCCTCCCAATATCTATATAAGTTGCATAGTTCACAAGTTACTATACAACTCAATAATTTAGAAAAATTCAATGTTTTACAATTTTCAACTGGTACGAAAGCGAAATCGCATGCGGTTTTAGTGGGCGGCTATTAAAAATTCAAGACGAACTAGGCAGACAACCAAAGATTTGTGCAAGTACATTAATAATTATATTTTTACATTTTTTGCTATCACTGCAGTGGGTACTTGAAATTGATCCTGCATGGTATGGATCATCTAAAACAGATCTGATAGGACGGACTCATTTCTACTATCAATAATATAGGGTTATGTTAATAAAACCATGCTTCAAACACCAATAACTTTATTCAACTACGGGATGAAAACATTTAAATATTATTTATTTGCGACCGATGACATTGATGATTTTATTGAACAAATTGCTAAAAGTTGTCCTCAGACATAGCCTGAACGCCTTTCCACACATTGTATAGAGCAAGAAGTTGATGCTGAAGTTGGTGTAGTACAATAACATGGCAATTTTTTGGGCGCAGTTGATGTAGCTCTTCATTTCCTTGTCCACTGTTCTATTGAGGATGTCATCAAAGAAGTAGAACAGGCGTATAACGTAGCTGGAATGAGTGTATTGTATCAGATAGGTTATCATTATCCCGTATTATCTGGAAACCTTCAAAGCAGGAAGGAATTCGAAAATACAACTTTTCCGTTAGCATCGTGATCGCGTATTTTTCGTCCAGACTTTGGTTGTAGTACTCTAACAGGTTATTTTTCTCGCTTGATTTACCAAACAGATGATGGGAACAGTTTTATTAGATAGTCTTGATTCGATTGATCCTATTGAGATAATCTGGACTTACAAATTTACAATAATTTCGATTTACGGTTAGTGAATAGAGACATGTGAGGTGTAACAAATTTTATGTGGTATATGAAGTAAAGTTTCAGTATACATATAGTGATCTACACAGATATTGTCAATATGGCAAGGTGGAAATCGTTACATACACAATTTCTGAGTAGCTGTTCAAAAATGGAGGTAAATGTAGCGGCTAGTGCTTCTCATGTTAAGAATAGTACACGTTTGTTACTAAACAGGACAATTATAGATAGATGGCCTCAGCTTTCAAAGGCAGATAATGTAAGTAAAATGATTATGTGCTTAACACAGTTTCACAAATAAAATTATCTTTCTTACAGTGACGTGTTTCGATTCATATTCAAACCGATGTCTAGCATGACGATTGAAGTAAGTAGTCGTGCTAACTTGATGCTCCTATGTCTCACTAACTGCATCGTATGCTTTAGTTCACCGTGTTCCTGAGGTATTTTACAAATGACAAACGTTTGCTATAAAGAAGTCTAGAAACATTTATGCAGCCGCCTTTGTGGATATAATATAAATTACTACAATATGGCTTAATTCTAAATGTATTTACTCATCATGGATCCGTGATTTGACTTACCTAGGCAAATTCAATGACACGAAGGTATAAGAGACAATCAGTAACATTTTGTTGATGTTCTGCTGGATCCTAATTGACATCGCATACTTTGAGGATGTTTTTACGTCTAAAATAAACAGAATATTGCAGCAAACACTGAACATTTATAGAATAACTCAGTCTTTTCAAAAATATTTCACTTCAATGCTAAGCTACAATTGAATGAATGTGGCATAAAACCAACGCCACATACTCCTGAAGCGGTGGTAGTTAAAACAACCTATTATGCGTTTAGGTTTATAATCTAAAAGCATGCTTACAAAATACCTTTTTTAAAACACTCCAATGATAGGACACTTCACACCTCGAATAAACTATGTAAGTTTTTGGAGTTCGTGGTGTGTCTTGAGGCGCTACTGTGGACTGAATCATTTTACTCTTATATTAAGTATTAATTTTCACATTCTCATTCGCTCAACTATAAATGCTCATAATTTGATATTTGGGGCAGCAATTACGTGATTTCTGGAATGACACTTGCTCTTCAATGGCTCTTAATTAGAAGGTCTGAAGGGTATTCTCTCCATTTACGGGGCTTCAGATGGGCCCCATTTCGTTATAATTTAAAGATTCTGTCTCTATAGCTATACGTCAAACTAATAAACGTGTGAAATATTAAATGTCACTCGTATTAACAACTTCCAAACGTATTGCTTCATAAAAATAAATAATAGGTAAACTCATCCTATTCTAGCCACTAGACCATACCAGATTCTTATTTCATGATGGACTTTGACCACAGGATATTTTCCGCAAAGGTGGAAAATGGCCGATTGTATTTTTCTACATAAGCCAGGGAAGAGCCACAGTGATCCTGCCAGCTATAGACCTATTACTTTATTAAATATCATGGGAAAAATTTTAGAGCGAATTGTATATAATCGTCTTCTACCATTCCTTGAGCAGATAGTTCCAAGCTACCCGCATGGCTTCATGGTTGGGAGAGGAACAGCAACGCAAATTATGCGAACTACTCACTATATATGTGATGCGCTAGAGCAACGAGAAAACGTGGCTATGCTCTCTACAGATCTGAGCAAAGCTTTTGACTCCATACATCATAAGGGGCTAATTTACAAACTTATACGTTACGATCTCCCAGCAAACCTAATAATATTGATAGAGAATTACCTTACTTCAAGGCACGTACGAGGACGATTCTGCAACAACATTACATCTCCAATGCTAGTACCAAACGGAGTCCACCAAGGATCTATATTGGGACCCGCTCTCTGGAATTTGTACCTAAGCGACCTGCCAAGTGACAATATTTCAGGAACACTATTATCTTAATATGCAGACGACCTGTGTGTGCTTAACCGTTCAAAGAATCCTAACACTGCTATTAGACGTACTGAATGGGCAGCTAGAGATATAATAAATTATTACAAATGCTGGGGACTGAAGTGCAATCCACAGAAAACTGACTACATCTTATTTGGATTTGCAAGAAACTTTCCCAAGACTGTACACGTCGATAGTGAAGAAGTTCCTCTAAAGAATGTAGTAAAATACCTAGGTGTTCAACTAAATAGGCGACTTAGCACCAAAGCACATCTGGAAGACAGAATTAATAGAGCTAAAAAAGCAATTGCCTCATTAGATCCTATCATTGGCTGGAGATCAAACGTTGACGTGGATGTCAAAGTGAAAATCATAAATTCCTGTATTTTACCTATTCTGGATTATGGGACTATACAGCTGCTCCCACGTCTCTGTAAAACAGGATTGCAGAAACTTGAGCGTCTTGTTAAAGGGACGTACAAGAAAGCAGGAGGTTTTCCAAAATCTTTACCTGACGTCACGTTATGGGAAATGCTAGATACAGACCCATACCACGTTAGGATTGCAGACTTACAAAGGTCACAACTGCAACGCATTTTTGGAGCCAACCTCGAGGGACTTCGATCTACTGAGCAAGCGAATCACATCGCATACACCAGGAATGGACAACATTCGGTACTTCTGCCAACTACGAGGCTAGGAGACACTGCCATCCCCGGGCTTCTAAATAAAAAGACTAGGCGACTTCCACCATCAAAAAGACCAGGGCCACCTGTGCAGCGGGGACGTCTGTAGAGTGGAGTTAATGTAATACTCTACACGAAGCAAATTAACATGCCAAACATTAAAACACAGCACGCTCACACTCGGGTGTATTCCCGAAATACCCACAACAAAAACAAAAGACAATAAAAAATATCCACCCCGACGGGAATGATAAGTACTGTAACACTAGCAATTTTCACATGTATGATAAGTATAGAAAATAAAAGTTTTTTATTATTATATTATTATTAAGAGTGTTGTGTTATATCCAAATAATCTGCTCATAGATATTTTGGAAAAATATTTGGAAATGAAAAGTAATGATGGGAGAAACCTAACTTAAGCTATTGTATTGTTAACGGCACTTGATCAGTGTGCAAAATTTAATATTAATCTGGTGTTTTAAAGTGGGTGAAAATAGATTTCAAAGATATTGTTTCAAAAATAGATACATACATTTACGTAAAACTATAAAATCGTTTTAGAAACTAAAATCTGCTGCAATAGTATATGAATTTGACGGAACCCAGAATAGTGAGAAATGTGTATTATATGATTTAATATTCCTTATTAATTGAACTTTCAATCAAGGATTTATGTTTATTTTTGAGGAATCTTCACTTAAACGAACGTGAATGATGTTTCGTTCTGTGTCACCCAAAAGATCTTTCCAAAAGAGACGTGGATAAGATTTCCAAATTCTTTATTTCATAAATAGCTAACTGAATTGTCATATCTGTTAACGTCAATCTGTTTACTCACGTATATGAGACTGCGTTACTTGCCGAGCATGACCCTTGATTACTGTTATCGCCATTGGAGTCATCAATTCGAAACTTTCTTTCTCCTGGCTTCTGGATTTATTGCTAGTCTACAACGAAACATAGATTTTTGATTATATTTTATAGGTCCATCTAGTTAGTCAGTTATCATCTCTATCTTTGTTTATCTAAGATATATCTCCACAGTCATATTTGGTGAAGTCTACACTTGAAGTTGATTCATCGCTAAATTCATCTGATATCTTAATGATAGGCCAGGAGTTCAAAACATGTTTGTCTTCATCTAAACTGATTTCAGAGCGGTATTGACACATTATACAATTTGGAATATTGTCCAAAATTATTAATTATTTCAGTGATAGATAGGGCAAAATAGTCAATACAGGATATGTAGTGCATTACCATTTTCAGTCAATTTGAGATTGAATTAATATCTGTTCAACTATTTTGCATATCAACTTATCTCCAAGTGTCGCCCTCTATGGGTACGCCCATTGGCAACTTACGAAGTCAAAGGTCCTAACACCTTCGAAGGTTGCCAATGGGCGTCCCCATAGTGGGCGACACTTGAAGAAGAGTTGATGTTGATATCACATCCTTGACTGGGTAATACATATACAATCCGATTGCTCTGCTCAGCTAGACCACCAGACTATACTGACCAGTCTATCCTAACGACGAAACATGCATGTTTATAGCAGGTCTGATGCATAGTGGAGAGCATGCACTTATTTTACATATGCTTGTTTTTCCAGCATATGCACTGACTGTGAATCGATAATTCATGTTATAATTATTACTTATTTGTTAGTCAACGATAAAATATTATCACATTCGTGTTTACTATTTGCAGTTCGTTAATTAATGTGATATATATCAATACTGTACCTGCGAGCTGCTATCACATAGTCTCATACGGTCACTTGGATCCAATGTGTTCCGAAACCTGAAGCAACAACAGGATTTTAATATTCTTTTATTAATAGTTGATGCATCTATAAAAATATAGGGTTGTTGAAATTCATCATCAATCATATTTTTACTGGCCGCGAGTGACTAGATAGCTTAGTTAGGTTACTACCTTGCTAGCCTTTATTACAAAATAATTAAATTCAGATATTATAATAACATGACATTTTGACTACATTCAAGAAATCAATTCCGTTTTCAGTCCACTCACTTTATCAGACAAATTGAATCTAATGCTCTTACTTCGTACATAGAAAAGTGCGATCAGCCATCAGATATTAACAGAAATTATTCTGGGAGTTTCTGGAGAACCAGAAATATAGCCTTATCTTAAATTATGGGTAATGCAACTTCTGAAACTTTGAAAATGCATATGACTTTTGAACAAAGTTTGTTAGCAATCGGGAGTTTTCGCTGTGTTTTACAGAGCACAAAATAAATTCTGAGTAACATCGAAATGAATTGATTAACGATCTCCAATACAGCAGTGTTTGTATTCCATTCCAGAATTTAGTATGAACTATTATGAAATGCTCGGGTAGAGTGATTTATTTAAACTGTTGAACAAGTCTAAACCACGACAGATGAGAGGGGAGAAAAAGCATAGTATCCAATACTAAATTTATCTGAAAGATAGAAATTATTATAGAAGGTTCACATGAAAATCATGCAATAAAGTGCAAGCGCCCCAGGAATCATTCGAGGCGTGGAAAGTTGGATCTGGTGATAATTGCCATTGCCATTGGGCTGTTCTAGTAGTTGCTGTACTAATGGCTATCACTGTCGGTATCCTAGCAGCTCATTTGAACATTACAATCTATAGAATAGGGACAGATCGGCTATCTTCCAGCTTTCCAAGGATGATATGATCTGAGCAATTTGGAGTAGTAGTAGGTGTTCCGGTGAATAGAAATTTCTGTTGCGCGATGGGAAGACCATTCTGAGATACAAAAAACTCATTATATAGAATAGATTGTCTGTGCGGCGAATGTTATATAAGTCAGTATTTTAGACTTATTAGGCATTGAGTCGAAGGATACAACAATTATATTACCTAGATGAAAACGTCACATCGAGCAACAATGGAACACTTTTGGAAAACAGGGCACAAAGTAAAATAGGATCAATTTTATATACCAAGCAATAAATTTCAAGACGAAGATCAAAGTGATCACCTTGAAATCAAAATATTATTGTTCCACCAATTTTTTTGTAGTTTGATTGGGGAGTGCTTCAAGCTAAAATCTACTCAATTTCTTTCAATCTAATGTGACACCTTCAGCTTTCTTTCCAAATTTAATTATGGATTTCTTTCGGATCATAAGACAAGTAACGTTTTAGTTTGTAAACAGTACAAATAAATTGCATATTAGTTCATACTACCCTGCATTTCAAAAACTGACGAGGTATCAGAAATGTTCGTTCAGTAGTCATATGTGGTTCAATTAACAACAAATAAAAGTAGGCTTAACGAAAGCACTGTTACCTAAATATGGTTCTGGATATCATGCTGTTCATGGCAACAATCAGAATAACTGGGATCACCAATGTAACAATGGTGTCTATGTAGTTTAACGCTTCATAGAAATCGGTGTGCTGCGGCTGAATTTACAAAAAAAAACAATATATTATTCATCTTTTAGGAATAAACCAGATATTGCATAGATTTTTCTGAGTAATCAACATGCTTTGCCCTAGTGGTGGTAGTAGAACTGCGTTGAGAGTGGAACGCCGTATCGGCAATTATGTAGCTCAAGCCTCAGACCCCTTAGATGTTTTTTGTTGTATGTTTGATATACCTCTGGCATAATTCCGACAGATCCATAAAAGCGAACTCAAAATCTGAAAGATTAGTAAGGAAAATATGTCGCGAACGTTTTGCTACGGCAAATCGCGACGTTTATTTGAAAATAAGCTACGTTTCTCTACATGTTCTCGCGCAATTTCTCCATTCCCATACCAGTACTGTTGAGATGAGGAGAAGAGGGAAAAGCTCTCCTGGATCTGTGTTTCTGTAATCAATCCATCTCCATTTTTTGCTCTTCAGATCTTCAGTGGACCATTTCTTCCGCTAGTCGACCTCATAAATTATTGGCATAGTCCCTCACACAGTCACAAAGCAGAGGTTGACAGACAGAAGTTGATTTAAAGCTAAATCAAACCTAGCATCTTATAACTATGATTAAAGTCTACTCATACTCAAAATATTTATATACCTTGAGATCACAAGTCTCGTTGACTACTCTTACCACCCAGAAGACGTAGAGATAGAGTAGCAAAGAGGTTATTACCAAGGCTGCAGTGACGCTCTTTGCTCTAGATATGGTACAAATGGCGGGTCTTTTTAACGGATACTTTACTGCGATAAATCGCTCAACGGTGAAAGCTACAGTCAGCCAGACGCTCAGAAAAGAGAACACGTTTGCGAAGTAGATGCGCATCTCGCAGGAAACTGAAACATAGATTTAAAAAAGAAGCTGAAAATAATTGAATAGTATCTTTTGAATAGACACTAAATGGACCAAAGAAAACAAAATCAAAGTAGGTACCAAACAAATTAGAGGCTTACAATTTTTTTTTTGAGGTCGGTGCCAGCGAAGTCGTTGAATATAGAACTAATTAAAACATAAATGAAACATCCTATACAGAATTGAGTGGAGATGTGTACCCATGGTCACCACAATGATTACTGCAATGGTATACATAAAGCACCGAGTTGGCGAGATTAACACAGGGCGCGATTACTGGGCGTGGCTTGCCTCAGGCGAGGGCAGAGGTCGTTGCGAGTGGACGTTTACTCTAAGAAGCAATCTTAAAAAAATGATGTGGTTCTGTGGAGAATGAAGGTTGCAGTTTCCTCCCTGTTGAATTCACTAGTCATAGAGTCTTCAGAAAAGTGCTTTTCAAAAGCTCTGCATTGTACATAGTTTTTTAGTTCTCTTTTGGGGAGGCACTGTGAATCAGCGGACGGCTTAAAGGAAAATAAATCGGAACAGCGTTCCTTGTAGGCCCCTCTACGAAGGAGGCCCGGAGCTAGCTCATCCTCTTATATAGATTCATAACCGCTCACCCTATAGGGCTCACAACTGACATTAACCAGTGAAGTGAGATACCTGGGGCTGGTACTGGATAGTAGAATGTCGTGAAATAAGCACATCGACTTCCTGTACAAGATGGCGATCGCTACCATGTGGCAGCTACACTGGACTGTATACAGAACTTGGGGGCTTAAGCCCCAGGTATCGAATTAGCTCTACAGGTCGGTGATCAAGGCCGACATTGAGTACTGGTGCTTGGTATGGTGAACCACTGTAGTCAGCAAGCTGACCAAGATTCAAAGAATGGCAGCGCTCGGGATCATGGGAGCCATGAGAACCAGCCGTCAGCAGCCCTGGACGTTCTCCTAGGCTTGCCGTCTCTGGACGTCTGGATTAAGCGAGACGTCATGGCGGCCTACCTGAGAATGCGCGACAGGGGTTCGTGGACTGCGTCTGCTCCGTTGGTGGACAACGCCAGGTTTGTGGAGGAGGCGAGATTGAAGCTCCCCATTTCCTTATTCAGGGTGGCAAGGGCCAACGATAAGATGAGATTCGATAAGAGATTCTTACTCGCACTTCCCAATAGGGAAGAGTGGGCGGGAAGACAGATAATATTTCTGCTCCGCAGTATGTTATGCTATACCGACGGATATCGTTCAAAAGAGATGGGATTCAGTGGTGCGGAAATGTGCTTGGAAGGTAGAGGCGTAGAGGCAAGCTAGGTGGGAACCCACACGTCAGTTTTTCAGGCGGTGATATTTGCCATCCTAATGGCGGCATACTCAGCATAAGTACAACAGTGCACGGAACATGACATCTATGTATGCTCCGATAATCAGGTAGCTTTGAGAGCGGTACCATCTCCTAGGATCAGATCCTCACTGGACCAGGAAAGCAGCGCCGCCCTCCAACGCTTAGCCCAATCCGACAGCGGGACCCTCATGCGGGTCCTTGGTCACAGCGGATTGCCATGTAACGAGAAAGCAGACGGCTTCATGAGGATGGGAGCATGGGGCACACGCATTGGCCCCGAACCCTTGCCGGGTATTAGTAGATGCCAGGTCAGAAATGCCCTGGATGATTGAGCATACAATGAACTTGCGGCAGCATGGTTGGAGATAGATGCCTGCAGGCAGTCCAAGAGGTTCAAAGCAGGCCCCGACAAACATACCAATCAAATAAGAATGAAAACTCCGTTTTTGCATATTTTTTGTATTCTAGATCATTTTTCGTAGCAGTAAAAAAATATGTGACTCAATAATTTAATATCCATTTCATAAAATTCTATTCAACCCAATTTTATTGAATAAGGCTATTTCGATGGTGACCGCGACTTAAATATATTTCTGTACCACATGTAGAGGCTTTGAGGGCATGATAGTTTATCAATAATTTTTTTACTACAGGTCTAACAATTCTATTATGTGGTAACAGTTCCTTAATTATTATTAATTAAGCTGAACGCCAGGTAAGCTAGTTGTCCAGACCAAATACCAGCAATTCTCCTAAAATGTTGCGTCGCAGGGCTTGCACCTGTCCCGTGTAAACTGTTTAAGCTCTCCTATATGCGAGGAGTGTTGCTTATTGGATGAAATATCGGTCGAATACAACCTATACCTGAGAAGGGCAGGAACAATTCACCCAGCAACTTTACACCTTCGAATCTACTCTGCATCATGTCCAAGGTTATGGAGGCTATTATTAACGTGCAGCTTCTGTATCTGGATGAAACTAATATCATCAACGATGATCAATATGGTTTCCGTAAGTAGAGATCCACGGGAGATCTTTTGGCCTAAGTAGCACATATATGGAGCACAGCCATAGAGCGTCATGGAGTCTCGAATCATCGTGATCGATAGATTTTAGGCTTTTGATAGGATGTGGCATGATAAACTTTTGATCAGACTTGCTGCCTATGGGCTACTACCGGATCTGCGCCACTGGTTGGATAGATTTGTGGCAGTGGATGGATATGCGTCCGATGTACTTAACATCAATGCGGGTGTTGCTCAAAGATATTTCCTTTCTCCAACGCTCTTTTTGCTGTACATCAACGATTTGTTGGAAATTACATCTAATTCTATCTACAGCTTCGCTGATGACAGCACCCCTATTTCCTGCATGGAACCGGGTACACCACCACCATAAGAGATACCGTATATCGGCGAGAGCAGCATTCTGGTTAGATCAATGAGGATATTGAGAGAATTGAAGTGGGAATGAGAATGTACAGACGGAGATCAGTTTGACGCACAGAAGAGTCAGACAACAATCCTGATACAGAAGTCATCTGCTAGTCTGACAGCAGTGAAGATGGAGGGACACTCAATACTTTATCATATTCCATCAAGCTTCTGGGATCAATTACATATCATGGCATGATGATATTCCTGGCCTCGCTAGGCCGGCATCCCAGATGCTGGGGTTCTCTTCCGCTCCAGGAAATTATACTCTCGGGAACAGCAATTGCTACTATACAAGGCCTTGATCAGACCATTACTGGAGTACTGCTCACATGTGTGGGGATGTGCCCCAAAGCACTCTCAGAATCTTCTGGACACAAGCTAGAAGCGAGCAATACGTGTTGTGGATGCGCCTGGATGCAAAAATTTTAATGACCTACACAGTCTGGAACATCTAAGTAGGGTGGCTGATCTATCCTAATTCTACAGATATTATCAAGAAAGATGTTCGAGCCAACTGTCTCGCATCATAACTTATAAATACTAGAGGAGCTCATAGGGCGTATCCTCACCAGATCAGGTTTACAACGCCCCAAACAAGCCTTTTCCAAAATTCGTTATTTTGGAGAGCCTAGGCGTTGTGGAATGAGCTACCGGGTACTTTGTTCCTCAAAGGTTATAATCCAGAGCGTTTTAAGATCAATGTGAATGGACATTTATCCTCGTGCAGCGCTTATGAAGCTCGATAGAACATCTGCCTTTGCTTGAGGATATCTAAAAAAATATCCTTAATTTCATCTCCTCTTATCAATAGAATATGACTGCAGTTTTATACCAATAAGAGTAATACCACAATACTGCAGTTTCACGACGATAGCAGAATATACACATTAATTTTTTGCTTATTTTTTTTCATACCAATCGCAACAAAGTAACTTAAATACTAATGAAGACTAATATAAAGATGCTTTTCGATGTGAACTGAATTGGTTTCGTGCATTTCATTCTAGCGCCAATTTCCATGAAACTTGTTTTTCCAGTGTGTAAATGGTATTAGAATAAGTGTGCCTTACCTTCTGTATGGTACGGGTTGGTCATATAGTGCGAACTGTAGTATTCGATGAGCAGAATCACTAAATACCCAGAATCTGCTACAGCAAGCGCTGAAAGGTAGTAACTAGAACTTCTCATCTTCAAATGTGTTGACATCAGTACCAGACATGTGAGGAAGTTTCCAGCCAATCCAACAAGGATGAGTATCTGCGATGTAAATAAATTAAAATACTTTTTATGTGTCTCACTTTATCGAGTTATCTTTCAATATCTGAGAGATTTACCTCCAACTTTGGCATATCGATATATTTTTATCCAAAAATACTTGTATCCGTTAAGTTGCTCCGTAGCAGTGGTTTCATAAAAATATACAGAGTTTTATCGGAATACATTCCAATCCGTAAGAGGGACAACTAATAATAATTAGAAATATTTGAAGAAAAAACTTGTCGCCAATGGGGATCGAACCCACAACTTCCTGCATCCTAGGCAGACGGCTTACTATTCGGCCATGACGAGCTTGTCAAACAGAAGGGGAAATACGCTATGGAACGTACATCTCCCACGCATTTTTCCTAATTTTCTAACCTGTACAGCTTGATGTTTGGTTACACATCTAGTGTCAGTGACGGACACTATCTTCAGCCCCAACTGATATGATTGCGCTCTGTGAAACCGAATGCGGAAATCTGCCGCCTCCAGAAAATACCATTAAACAGTTATATCGGATTACACTGCAAGTCTTAACTAATTATAATTAGAAAGATTAGAAACAAGAATCATGAAAAAAATATGAAAATTGATAGAACTTACTATATTATGACTAATAGACGATCTATTTTAATTACTCAAACTTCGTTCTTAGCTTAAGGCATCTTGGTTAAAGTAATCGGCAAGCAGCTTCAGAACCTTATTAAATACGAGGAACTAACAATTAAAACAATAAATATTTATGCCACATCATAATAATAACTACATAATACTTGGTCTTTTGCGTCATAGATAGATAATTTCCCAAGATATTGGTCAAAGGACCAAGGGCTTTTGAGGTGGGGTTATGACCCCATTTTTTAAAACTCCACGGCAATCTACTTGAAGGAATAAGACTTGAAAATATGTTATCGGTCTTCACCCTTAACCACTGTAGTGCAGAAAGTATAACTTTTTTGCCGTAGTCCAGTTTCAGGGACCGACTGGGTTTAAACCCAATTTCAGATAATAGAACTACGTATGCTTTGGAAACATTTTGACAGAATAGAGTGGGACCTGAAATAGAATTTGGCATAATTTTTACAACAGCTTTATTGAAATTAACTAAACACATTAAACATTCTCGATTACCGCGTTTTTTACACAAACTCTTGTAAGATAAAACAGCATTATATGTGAAATTTGTAAAATGTTATTTTAGAGCATTAACCTTGCTAGTAAATTGTTAGTTTGATATACGTATGTTGATCCAATCAGCAGCCAGTGGAGAGTCAAAGATTGTGCTTACAGGTTTTTGAAATTTTTGAGACACATCCGAACACCAAACTTATGGCACATTAGACACTAATATTTTTTCTTTTCTGCTGGCAAGTATAACATGTTTTTTTATATTTTTTTTTAATAAAATCTCGTCATAATCAGGAAGTGATTGGATTCTACAAATCGTAGCTCGAAAGTTACTGATTTAATGAAATTCTGATCCATTCATAAAAATCAGTATAACCACAAATGATAATCCTAAAAGTTCGCGGGAAACCGCACAGGCTTCAAAAAAGTCATTAGATAAATACTAACAGACGCAGTCTGGTCATTGTGACTGCTAAGTAATTTTATCTGTATTTTCATTGTACGAGTAAACCACCAAATTTTAGCGGCCGCTTGAAGGCGAGAATATGGCCTATATGTGTTGAAGTGGTTTGAAGATATGCCGGGTTGTCGATTTAACTTGAGACAGCCATATAGCATGAAAAAGTTGAGGTTTTAAGTGAAAAATCTCAGATGAAAGTTCTTGACTGCAATGGGTGAGAGTTAATGATTTTTTTGTTTTTTGTTTGTTTTAGGGGGGCATGATGCCTTCATATCAAACCGATCAACCATTAAATTTCCTTTGAATTCTTACAAACTAATACTTATCACTAAAGTAAATCCATCGATGTTCTTTAGATCACGTTAACACTATAACTACAAATTCGTACACATGCTCTGCTCTATGCACCAAAGCACTACACTAATTCGTATGGCTTGGTTCTCTTCAATCGTCGGACAGCAGCTGAAGAGCTTCTGCGTTTGTTTGGGTGGTGGAGGAGCCTTTCTTCATACCTGGCCGCCATTCTCCCAGAGGTATATTCAATTCGCGATGAATATCCTAAGTGCTAATGTAAGAACATTAACAATAGCTCTTAAAACTTTATTTTGGAATCTTTGTATAATCTTGATGTTAGAATCTTTCGAACAACCCCACAGTTGATAACTGTAAAGCCAAACGGGTTTAAGAATCTGATTATAGATCATGATTTTGTTATAGAGGGATAGTTTTGAGAATCTTTCCAATAAGCAGTAGTATTGTTTGTAACGAAGGTTGAGTTCTTCCCGCATTTTTTTGATGTGATGTTTCCATTTCAGTCTTGTGTTAAGGGTCATACCTAGGTACTTAGCGTCTTCTTACTTGACTCTGAAAGTTCTATTAGAAATATATGACCTGATAACTTCTACGTATTGGTTAGGAAGAAGTATTTTTAATTTGTTAATGAGTCCTTCATGCCAGACCTTGTCAAAAGCCTGAGCGACGTCTAGAAATAATGCAGTGCAATATTATTTTTCCTCCAAAGCCGATTCTATGATGTTCGTGATGCGATGAACTTGATCAATGGTGGAGTGCTTACCTCTGAATCCGAATTGATAATCAGGGACCAAACCATTATTTTCATTAAGTGGCTTAACTCTTTTGAATAGCAGCTTCTCAGAGAATTTTGAAATAATAGGCAACAGTGATATGGGTCTATAAGATTTAACTTCATTTGGTCGCTTTCCTGGCTTGGGGATCATCAAAACTTCTGCGACTTTCCATATTTTAAGCACGTATTTCAACCTAATGACTGCATTGAATAGGTATGTCAACATTACCATACCTTTTTTCGGTAACTGTTTCAGCACTTCTCCAGTGATGAGGTCTGGGGCCTTTTTTGGATTGAGGTTGGTCATGATCTCGGTGGTCACTTCTTTGGGGGTAACGAAGGGAATGTTTTCCAGAAGACTGTTAACGACACCTTCAGGAATCGTTTCAGAGTTAACCTTATTTGGTTCAAGTGTTGACGCTAGATATTCTGCCAATAATTTCACTTTTTGTTTGTTGTCTCAAACCCATGCTTCAGTATCACTTCTTCTTATGGGAGGATTTGATATGATTGGTTGCTTAACTCTTCTTGCTGCTTAGTTAATGATAACTTTTATTCTCGGCATGGATTGCATTATCAAGGTCACCATGTATTATTTAATTGGAACATAATTTTTTTAGTGCAGAATCTTACTCTACAAGAAAAAACTAATATCTTTTGTTCACAAAATTTTGAAATCCGAATGAAACTTAGATAAAAAAATACAATATTTATCCTTAGAAATTCAAATTCCATAATTTATCAGAAATACTTGTTTTCTCAAGAAAGCATAAATAACGTAATTATCATATGGGAAATCTTGAAATTTATTATAAAAAATGTTCAAAAGGATGCCCACCAACTTTAATACATTTATCAAACTATTTCATATTGTTTCCACAAGAGACATAAGTAGAGTTTGCTTATTGGGTGCTCTATAAGCATATCTCATCATATTATCCAATGTAGTGAGAGCTTTTCGAATAAGCAACTTATTCTGGATGGTCCAATAAAAATAAATCGAGAGGGGTTAAATCTGGTGACCTAGCAAGGCATATAACCATCTTATCCGATCTATCGATTGGGGTATTTCTGATCCAACACTTCCCGGAAAATACTGGCATAATGAGCAGGACAGTCATCATGTTGGAACCACACCCTTTCTTGAAGTGGCATATCGTCTATTAGCGCTGGAAAATGGTGTTGTAGAAAGTCTGGTTAGTTTTGTACATTAAATGATCTTCCAATAAAAAATGGACCTATCAACCTGTCATCAATAAGTCCGCACCATAAATTCGCTGCTGATTGCTATTTCTGCTATTTCTTTTCATCATCACGGTTTTTCTACAATCCGGTACTGCATATTATGTCGATTGACTTCACCATGATTTTTGAAACCAGGTTCATCTGAGAACAACAAACGAATGAAAAAAAATCTATTTAATTCCTTTCAATTTCTTGCCCACTGAGAAATAAGACTCAATCAATAATGTTCCAAAAAAAAGATAACAGCACTCTCTACCGTTGCGGTATGGAAACGTTTCTAAAGAGAACAAATAAAAAATAAATGCCTCCATTAAAAAAATATCGTTGACCTTGAAAAAACCATGAAAACTGCGCTATACGGCTATCTCAAGTGAAATGGGCCACCCTGTATAGGAACGAATATCTTGTGCAGTCTCTACGACCGCACTACGGCTATTACAGGATTGAAAACCAACCTACTATACTTGTACTAACCGGTACATAGTACAGCTCAAGGACATCGACATAAAATGATATGTGAGCGACATTTGAAGGACACTGGTTTCCTGCAGTTGAGCAGCAGCAGCAGTCAATGAATGTATCGTTAAATGACTGATTGCCATCTTCAGAGAGGAAGATTAGGCCCGAAGAATCTTCGTTCATATCTGTGAAAGGAATATCATTGTAATTATAAACTATGGACCAGGTGCTTTCATGATATAATTATGTCGATATACTTAGTTTCACTACGGAAACAAACAGTAATACTAATGCAGATAAACTGATTGTATATTTAGCATATTCTCTTTCTTACAGAAACGCGTTTTGACTTATATTTAAATCATCGTGGGACTGCTAGATGCGACACATGCTACCGAGATGAGATTTGACAACTCGAGTTTTATATTAATGATAGGATCTGGTTAGCTAGTTGACAAGTAATCCATATAGCCTTTAAAAATACTCAAATCTGTCAGTCTGACGATGATTTGTGAAACTTTGTATTAAACATAGAATTCCTTATATGAATTCTAGTGATTCTAAATAACTTGTCCTTAACCTATGAACACATAAAAAATGTGATCACAACACTAATCTTTTTTCATTAAGCCTGCGCAAACAAGAATCTCTCCCTACATCAAGGTATGCCGTGGTTGTACTAACTTGCTGTTTCAGCAAAGGAAATAAAAATTCATATCACCTTCCGGCTAGTGAATCGTCTTGTGCCTATCTTAGCATAAAATTAAATATCCAGGGAAATTATGTACATTTACAATTAAAGCACAATTCCATGATCCCCTTTGTGATACCAGTTGAGGCACCTACTTTTATGTACATTATTATCATTACTTCAATTGAGAAACTTAACGTTTGCAATGCACGCTTAAGAAATTCAACCATTGTAGCATTTGAACTCTCTCACCTGCTACCTCTGAAGTGTGATCGTTTCTGTAATCTCTGAATAATATTTTGTCTAAACATATTTAAAAAATCCCCAAAATCGGTTGCTTCGAAAGAACCTACGACTTGAATCAATGGCAATACTAGCATATAAAAAAAAATTAATAATGAGAATTAATATTTTTTTTCTATATATTTTAGGAAAAACATTGTAAGCCGAATTTAAACTCAACTAATTAAATAATATTAATTTTCATAAGGACAATTATTCCGAACTTGCCTCAAAAAATAGTGCTGCAGATCTCATAGACAAGTCAATTGATGACAGAATCCTCCCTCAGGTCCAAAAGTAGCCCTTTAAGAAATCAAGGCTCACAGCTGTCACAATTTCTTATCACTAAAACTTTTAGTGCTGCTTACTAACAGACGGTCTGTACTATTTTCATTTCACCAGTTGGGAAAGGATGTGCAAAAGTCAGCGTTTATCTCATAATAGGGTATCATAACTCCTTATAAACACATCAAAACGCATGTATTCCCACACAATCTTTCACGCGAATTCCACCAATTTCCCTGTTTTGTAAGTAAATTGTTCGATCGTTACCTCGACAGTCACTTCGTTTCCACTTCTGGTGTGTATTACTGTAATCCTCAAACTGATATCATTTTCCCAACGGAGAACGGGAAGTGCCAGGGAAAACTTTGAGCGCGCAAACCGTAAAAGATCTCGTGTCGTCGTGTTTGATTACCTGAGGGTGAACGGCGACCAAATCAGAGTTTTTGTCACTCCAGGAGACTGAAAGTTAATTTAAGGATAGTAGATTCATGGTCTAGTGCCAAGCTAAAATCTCTGGTTTCTCTGGTCACTCAGCGCATATACAGTCGCAAAAAAATGTTTCCATAAAAAGACAGGATAAGAAAGCCTATCTAAAACAATCACAGCATACCGTTATCACAACAAATAACATATTCAAAAATAAAGTTAAGTCATATATTATCAATTATTACAACAGTCTACTATTATGTAAATCTTTTTTTTTTCTTGCCCTGGCCCTTGCTGGTATTTTTGTCTATACTTTTGAATAACTGTCCTCTTACGTTTATATTTCATATATCATATTTACTGAACTTATTATATTATTACATGAATACTTTATTACTTAAATTTGTCAAATCTGCCAGTGACAGCACTAGTGATAAAATAAACTATGTAATAGATATAAATATGTGTTTGGGCACAACACAAGTTACTAACTTAGGTGTCCTGTAAAATAAATCTTATTAACAAACGAACAAATTTGGCAAATAAATTTGAATTTGAATGGTTAGACAGAATAAAAGATAAAACGCTAGATCTGAGAGCTCTCTAGTGTTATATTCATGTTAGCCAATTCTTACATTCCGAAGATGCTTTGGAGATTAGAGCTGAGCGTACAACAGAAAATTTTTTGTGAAGCATAATGTATGAATTGCAGGATATTATCTTGATTTATTAATTATGTTGACTTATTCATTCATTATACCTAGGATTAAAACTTCTTACTAGGATATGTTGTACGTATCACCACAAGCAAATTTTAAATTCTAATAAAATTAATTCTTTATTTAGAATAGAACAGAGGGTTCATTGACGGTTATTCTACAAAACCTGGAGTGTATTGAATCGAACAATTTTTTTTAACTAATTTACACGATGGATATGTACATATGTTTGGATTATTATTTGATATAAGACCATCTCCTCCTTCACCTTTCAGTGCAGTCAGACTGTAGCTAACGAATGCAGAGAGACAAAAAAATTGGCGACTCTGGTTGATTACCTAGTTGTGTGGCACCTAATTCCAATTTTTCTAATTCTGGAGGGTTGCAATATGCATGAATTATTGATAAGCCAATTTATTTCTCTTCATTTTCGTGTAATTTGTAAAATTTTACCTATTTTCATCTCTTTACGGATACAATAGAAAAGCAGCATAACCGTACGTTTTTAAAAAAAAAATTTCAAAGCTGCTGCAAAATACAGGTCTTTATAATGAACAAATCATTTCTCAACTTCAAAATTACCCGCTCAGGAGGTGACGAAATATCTGTGAGAATTTTGTGTCAGAAAAATTAAGCTTCTGAATTTGTGTTGAACAAATGAAAAAAAAACTAGTGTTTGTTATATCATACAATGTACAGTATTATCACAAGACTTCCTATAATGGCTTGAAAACATACCTGATCACCACACAATCGATTACGCGAATAGAATCAACTGTCGTGTTCCAAAGTAAAAGGTCACGATCGTCACCGCCAAAGTCACTTGTTGATTGGTAGGGCAGAAAGTGAACTGAGAATCGAACCCGCTTTCACTTCTGGAGTGTATCGCTGTACCCCTGAAACTGATTAATCAGCAACGGGAAGCGCCAAAGAAAACTTTGAGCGCGCGCAAACGGCAACAGGTCTGTGAGGTAGTATTGGGCAGGTCGGATGCATAATTTCCCGGTAAAATATATGATTGCAAATCTATACGTGAGTGATGGAAAAAGTCATATGGTTCCATTAGTCACACATGTCCTGGCGGTTGATTAAAGCCATATATGACTACAACAGTGCTGAGAATGACATTTAATTGAATTTCTTCAGAATAACAGCGTTTTGTGGAACTAAGTATGCATTATTTTGAGATGCTCGAATACAGAATGATGTATCATGTATATGTCCTTTGCAAAGCTCACATTAAAATGCGATGCTGCGACGCAAAACAACCAACGTGGCAACATGGCAAAAGCCGGGCGCCATGACGTATTTATCTAAGCGAACGTCTCGCGCTTAACAGTGGAGAATACAGATCAGTATATTTTGCGCATTTCTTCATGGATACGTATTATTTTGCTGCCACTGTCCAATATGATTCTAATATGAGTAGAAATACTACCGTGGTCAAACCTTTATAGATGATAGAACGGATCATACCAGCAATTCACATCTTTTTAGATCTTTCTCATCATAACCCAAGAGTCATCGGTACAATTATAATACACTATTCACATTCACTATTCATGATCACCAACTTCCAATACCGAACACAAGTCTCTTTCAGAAGTCATATCTTTGGAGTACCTTGGCGTTCTAGAATGGACGGCATGTGACTTTATTTCACAATAATTATTATTGCATGTGACTTTCTTTCACAATAATTATTATTGTGAAAGAAAGTCACATGCCGCCCATTCTAGAACGCCGAGGTACTACAAAGATATGACTTCTGGAAGAGGCTTGTGTTCGGTATTGGGATTATAATATACAGCATTTTAGGGACATCAAGAACAATCATTTATCCTTTAGTAGTGCATTTCGATCGGTCAGGCCTTTGTGAGAAGTTATTGCGAAAAAAATAGAACAAGGTAGCAGAAACGTTAATAAAGTTTTATTAGTAGTGGTATGTTATCGGCAAGGACAATGAGTAATATGTGGCAAATTGAAAATCATAGTATATTCCACAAGTTACGTGTTAACGAATCTGTAGCAATTTACCTGGAAACGGATGCGTGTTTTGATTTGAACTTCTAATTAATTATACCCCTTCATCGTTGTCTGATCAAACGTATTGTTACAATCCTCCTTTCACACTCCAAATGAAGATATATCGACATATTGAGTGACAGGTGACCTGAAACTACGTTATAAACAGCCACGGCTTCTTTATTCACCGTTATATAGCGACGAAGCTACTTGCTCCTAAAAAATAAATACTAAGTTTGCTTTGATTTTTCGCAGTTAGTTTCTGTTATACATATTATAGAATACTCAAATATTCATTAAGAGTAACATGGAGATAATATAATCCAGCGTAGAAAAGTTGCCTATTATAAGAAAAAGAAAGGCATGAAAAAAATGTAATCAGTTAACACTTATTTTACGCGCATCGAATTTTATGAAAGACTTCATGAAAATTCCAAAAATTAAGATATCGTGCATGATGTGGAGAATATGCCCCAGGTCAGTAAGTGTCTTTAATCTCCTTTTTTTGTAGTCACACAGTTAGGGGTGCTGATTCAGCAGATCCGTGGAATAACATAATTTCGTAAAAATGACAGATACGGCATTTTCATGCTGAGTTCGTTCAAAAAAGCGTCAAGCAGGCAGACGCAGATTATTTAAGATAGGTGATGATAAACATTGTTGATAATATTTTTGATTTTTCAAGAATATATATTGTTTTCAATATTCAAAAAATGTATTTCCAATGGATCAATAATTTTATAATCCGACCAGAACTGTGACTAAATTGATACGACTTCTCGTCTATAAGAGAGCTGAACTACCTGGCGCCATTTTTTTAGGCTGAAGCGGATGTAGGTAACTATTCATAATATTTATTGAGTTAAAATGCAGCTTTTTGTAGTAGTAGTTGTTGCTGAAAGAGAGGAGAAATAAATAGATCATCTTTGCAAAAAGAGTGGATTATGCCCTAAAATTAACAATGTATACTGTTTGAATTTGATTGAAACATTCGGTATGCATTTAAATTTACTATGCTTGAAACCTGTAGACAAGGTGGATTTTTCAAAAGTTTGATTTCGGACTTCCATTGTCTATCAAATTTTTGAGTATCACAACGTTTCGATTGATATACTATCTTCAATCGACTTCGGGTCTTCAGGTGAACGTTTTTTCGATACTCAAAAATTTTATAGACAAGTCCGAAATCAAACTTTTGATTAATTTACTATGTTCATAAGTAAAACGCATCTTGAAATCTGAAGCAGATGATCACAGGAAAAAATACATGAAACGCTTTACAAGAAAGCATGAGAAAGACAGGAGATCGTGCCGGTAAACATTTTATTTTTCATAGAAAATTGCTTTACAAGGTCTACCGTGAATATCCGAACTGCAATAAAACCCATATCCTTAAATCTCCACTGGTACTTGCTGATTAAAGCATGAGATCATAATATTACTTTCAAAACCGCGATACGAGACTATGCATCAGTGTAAGTCATCGTGCAACCTACAAAGTTTGCTCCATATAGTTCAACTATATAACAATCAAATCAGCTCTCGCAAGGCAAATAAACAAACACCTATGTCTAACAGGCATTTGTATTAGAAGTTTATAGATGACAGAACATCTTCCACCAACTTAAAAAATAACAAATTACCCCCTTCCTAACCCCCCCCCCCACGACCAATCATTTTTGACCCCACACATTTTTTTGAGAACATGGCAGCCTTGGGATATCGAAAAGTTTATGGGCTTTCAGGTTTTTGTATTTTGACGATAACTTTGCCACTAGTGCACATGTTTTAGAAAACTACACTAGTAATTTATTCGTCGTTGAACAGTCTTAACCTAGTGTAATAGTTTAATCGAAATATAAAAAGTACATTTCGAGTTATAGAAGGCCAAAGGATTATCGAACGGGATACAAAAGGACACACCAACGAAAATAGGTGTTGGTGATGTATACGTCATGAAACAGAATATCTAGAATTAGAAATTTTTGGCGATTTAAATATTTCTTCGCCTATTAGCCTGAGACATGAAAGTGTGATACAATGATCAATTTAGCTGTAAGACCGCATCAAGCTTGCTTGATTCTTTTAAATTACATGACATTAAATTATACTCCGTACTATATGAGGACCCCATATATCCGAAGTAATAAATGTAACGTAATTACCGCATAGTACGGAAAGAGTAATTTCAGGCACGGGTCTAAAACTGGTTGCGACTCCGAACTTCCGTATTTTTGGCCCCGTTTGTCGCCCTTTACTCAATTTATGCCTCCATCTAAAATCATTCTTTATTAAGATTTAAGAAGCGCCAACCTATCTCAACTTAATAATTTTATTAATGGTTTCGAATTTTGTTATATATGTAAAACATAAAACATTGATTTAGATCTATAAGGTGAGTACGATAATGGTTTTGTGAATTACCCGGTAGGTATACAGTAAAAGGAGAAGGAAAAATTACACATTATATTGTTTTCAATTTTATTGATGAATTGAAGATTTTTTTAGGATAAGGTTAAATCGAAAAACGATAAGTTAACTTTTGATGCGAGACTTCATCTGCAATTCAGCCATCCCGTGACTTCAAAAATCTATGTTTCAAATGTTATCATGTCAACCACAGAAAAACTTGAAATTTTATACATCGATAAAGATATCGCTAGTAATTATATTTGCGACTACAATCATAAATACGATTTAAAACAAAAAAAACACTAGGCTTAGTATTAGCATTTATTTTTTCTCGCAGCGCTTCTGTAGTGCGATAAGCTGTAGTGTTAATCAATTCTTCAAAAGTACCATTGTACTTGCCTTAGTCAGCTAGTGTTTTGCTATATGCATTAGGGGAAATATAGTATTTTTTTACTGCACTTGTACTAGATTTGAAGGAGGTTCTTAGGATACCTGAATTACCTAATGTATTTCATGACTAGCTATGATGTACAAAGTGTTTTTTAATCAAGGTACTTGGAGAATAAATAAACCAAATCATCTAGATTGTAGATGCTCATACTTGGTGGAGCTCTTCCATCATGCAGATAAAAAGATTGTGTAATAAACACACAGTTTCACATATATACTGAAAGAAAAATAGTTTTATTTATGAAATTGTGTGTTAATTACACAATATTTCATCTGCAAAATAAGCCAGATTTGCGTGCTAGTTAAGGTTTCTGGAAATATTAATGCAACTTTATTTTTGTCATTATTTTCTTTGGACGCTATTAAAATTAATTCAAAAATGATATGTGAGAGAACCAAAATTTTAAGCATATTAACACTCGTAGGAAATGTTAGTACGAGTTAGTACTTAGTATGTGACACACATCTGGAAACACACTGCTTGGCAGCCCATTCCACAACAGATTCTTCAAAACTATCACATTCCGAAGAGGCTCGTTGGCGTTATCCGGAGTTTGACCTGGTGAGGTTGCACTTATTGGGCATCTCCAGTATTTATTGTACTGACGACTACTGGAGTTATTATGCGAGACAACTTCACCATCGTATGTTACTCTGTGAGGTTATTTGCTGCTGATTTGTATTTAGTGGTCAATTCATCTTTCTTTGAGTAGTGTCAAAATTGATAATTGAATACGGTTGTTGCAGCAAACGTGTTGAATTATCAATACAATTATTGTTCCAGTGTTACGAAATTCTTAAACATGCAATGACGACATTGAAAGGAAAACCACAACCAAGCGGCTATCCTTTCCAGCCAGTTCATACATATGTCTTGAATCCCAAATCCATCACTATGGGTCAGCTTTATGGAGAGTTCGATTTGCAGACTCATGAATGGTGAGTAATTTGCTTTCCTTTTCTCGTATTTTATGTTGTTACAAGTCACTTCATGAGCACTGCGCGAGGATAAATGTCTATTAACGTTGAATTTAAAACAGATTGTAACCATCGCGGAACAAAGTCGCCGGTAGCTCATTCCACAACGCCGAGTTTGTCCCAAAGAACGACATTCGGAACAGGCTTAGTCAAGGAATTGTAAGCTCGACCTGGTGAGGATGCTCCCGATGAGCTCATCTAGTATTTGCTATAATGATACACTACAAATATTCACTATAAGGATATAGACGCGTAGGTCACGATAACCTTCTTCAGGTTCACTGAAACCGCTGGTAGGTAATTAACAAAATAATACTATACTTTGTGCGTTGTGCTTTGCACTCAATGTGCTTAGACATTTGTTCAAACCATTTGTCAGAAACAGCCATTTGTGGCCTAATGTGTAAGCCTAATGTGTCTTTTTATCGCTTGAAAATTGCCGACACTTGCTAAAAAAATTTATGAGTGCTTTGACATGGTAATGGCTGCAACCACAAACACTACGCAGTTTGACCTCTTGTTAAAGCGCTTTATAAATAAAATTTTAATTTTAATCTTACCCTAACGATGCTAACACAGTTAGCGAAACTCTTCTATCATTAAGATAGAAATTGATGCCGTGTGTCATGAAACAGTATTGACTGCTTACCTGGGTTACTAGTTTACTATCATGAATATGAAACGTTCTAGAATGAGGTTATGGGTTGAAACTTGACGCAAAACGTTAGAGGCTTTTTTGGGACAAATTTGAACCTTTACGGTAATGCAAGGAGAAATGTATATCGTCTAATTGTGAACTTTACTTGAAGAAATGTTTCTGTTTAGGGGTAATACATTTCGATGTTGGTATTTATGCAGTTTAAGACTGGTTAGAAATGTTTTTCTACTAAAACAAAATTTTCATGTAAACAATGTGCATAAAGGTGGAGAAAAAAAGAAGTAGCATACATTTGCCATTACGCAATGCTCCGCTATTTTCTGTACAGTCAGAGAACAGTCAGACTTGCCATGTACTAAAAGAAGACGTTTTCAGCGTATGGGAAATTCTATCCTTTGTGTTAACTATGATTCATAATTTTGCGTTCACTGATCATAACGTTTGCACTGTATTGCACTGAAGAAATATTGCTTGCATGGATGTATAACATTTTTTATGTTCTTCATGCAATTCTAATCAACATGTAATGGAAATGTACAGAAAAAATTAAGTAAATGTAGAGAGGTATATCCACTGAAAATATGAAAATTTATAATAAATAGTAACAGTAGTACTAGTAGTAATACATGAGGAGATTTTTCAAAATCATCAAATATGAATTAAGAGTGACGTCTATCGAGGTCCACACAAAACATCTCAGAGCAAGGACCATATTGCAATGTATATGTAATTACATGAAATTGACAATGGAAATGTACCCCACCAAGACAATATCAAACGTGTCGAGACACTAGACATGCGTATCTAAAAAAGGATGACCCTTTAGATCTAACCAAAATCTCATACCTAAAGAGAACGGTGTCACAATTTGCATCATACTTATATAAGAAACTTGAAAAATTAATACAAGGAAAAGATGCTGTAACTCAAATGTGTATGCTCACAAATTAAGAGTATCTCTCAATGTCGGTCTTTTCTAACCTAAGAATTATCAACGGTATTTCCTACTACGGAAAATGGTATCCAATTATCATTACACTCAGCGTTCTTTCTATTAGGATTTATGGAATCGCCCTAAAACATAAATAGAAATTGCGTAGTGTCATATACGTCCATCATGAAAATTATTTTCAGCCTTCCACTTTCGTCTAGAAATTTGGCTTTCCAGTGCCGTGAACAAAATAATGTTCCAAGGGACATTTTGTGCTGAACAAACAATTGAGAGCAGTATCTCTTACCTATTTTAAATAGAGAGTGTCGCTATCCTATGTCAAACGAACTAAGAACACAATAACCTGAGGTGCCATCTGGTTAAAGATAGACAATGTGGTGGTGTATTCGGTTTATGAAGAGTTTGGCATCGATCTATGTAGTTTTTTATAAATAATCTCTGAGGGGCAGAAAGCCTCGTTCGATTTGTCGGAAATTCTACCAGGTCAAGATGCGCCCAGAGGGCTGGGGTCCTCTGGTGACCATTGTGCTGATAACTGTAGCTGTTATTTGCGAGATAGCTTGCTATAGAATAGAGACAAGATAGTCAATCTTTTTCTTTATTTCACACTTTGAAGGTCCTTGTAAAGTAGCACCAGCTTTTTCGGTTAATGCAGTTTTCTAGAGCGGAAAATAACTCACTGATTTTGGGATACCGATCTAGCTCGATACCACGCCATATGACAACAAGCCTGATGGAAAATGACTCGAGAATTAGGCGTCGCTCCAATTCCACAGCTGGAAGTCCAATGAACTGAAATCCACTTGTTGATTCCCATTCGACAATTCTTCTGATGCCTCCATTGCTCTGAATAACATGGTCATATACATTGTACCATTTAGTTATACGTCAACTAATTAATCGTTGTTACAAAAGGCCGCATAATTAGAGAACGGATCGAGGCAATTAGGCCCATCATAAGTCTCAGCGATTGTAGATTTTGCGAGCTGGATATTTTCGCATAATCTACCTTCATTTTATGTGGAGTACGTGACTTGTGTGTATTGTGGCTCGTATAATTTGCACTCAAAACGCCAAAATACTCTTCACAGTAAGATATTCTGTGGCATAATTTTTTGGTAGCACATCATTTATACTCAACTGAGGTAATTTGTTGGCTTTGGTACATAAACTTTTAATACCATAGAGCTGAAGGCTATAGAACAGCTATGCACATTTCGATTAATTTATAGGCCCCTCTTCTTCAATAAACAAGTAACTGATGGTAAAATGTTTCAAAACATAAATAACACGTAATTTTGACTTTTGCATTGGATACGTCACAAAAATCTAATCACTCGTTTTTTTCTACCTGTTTATCTGCCTATAGATGTGTCTGTCGTCATTTTTTATCACCATATATTCTTAGTAAACACAATAATGGTTTCAGTGAAACGTGAACTAGTAAGAAGCAGAGTACTCAAAACTTCTCTCAACTTAGTTTCTGATTGTTCTTCCGTAATTGGAGGAATCAATGAAATGTTGTTTGAAACCTACAACCTAGTAGATTCTAGGCACATGCAAACTGGCAAATACGATATTGTAAGTACCTCATAAAACTGCTCAAATATTGGTGAGACATACAGAGGCCAGCGATGATATTATCATCACCAGAATATTGTCGAGATTTAGAACGGAATCTGCATCCATCAGAAAAGATCTAGCACGTTGAAAAAATATAGCTAAAAAACCTGATTCATGGTTATATGTGAACAGAATCAGTTGCTAGACTAGAACGTGTTGCTGGCTTAGATCGCACCTACAACTGCTTCACCATTCAGATACGGTGAGCTGTTTAGCAAACTGTTCAATAAAAGGAAGGTAACTCCTCCCGCGGAACATTCCTACTTTTCTTTATAGCATGCAAAATTGTTGGATATTATAATCACGTTTCAATAATTGTCTTTTGTATAGTAGAATGCGTAGGCTGAAATCCTACACAATCACAACTTGTCATTCGTAATCTTCCAGGACCGACGGAATCTTACCATGTCTGGTTCGCCAAGGAATAAATGCTGAGAACAAGGACAAACGATGGTACGTTTTCGATGGTCCAGTGGATGCGGTGTGGATTGAAAATATGAACACCGTGTTGGATGACAACAAGAAGCTGTGCCTCAGTAGCGGAGAGATCATCAAATTGAGAGATACCATGACAATGATGTTTGAGGTGGCTGATTTGGCCGTAGCGTCTCCTGCGACTGTTTCACGGTAATGCCGGCACTCTGCTATTCGTGTTTGCGAATTTGTATATGTGTCGTACAATCATCATGTGTCGGTAGTATAATTGACAAAACATTGACTGTATTTGTCTGTTTGACAAATAGGCGTAACCGAGTTGCTATCGGTTAATCAGGACACATCAAAGGAGCTAAATAGGCAAATACGCTACTAATGCAACTATATACGGCCGTAAACACAAGAGCTTGTTCCGCTTGTACGTCTGGTGTTTGCTTTTATCGCCATGGTATTCAAGTTTTATGATATGATCCGAGACAATAGTACTGTTCTAAATAATAATAACTACTAATAATAATTCTTTGACGGAATTACAGCTTCATTAAACATACTTATGTGTTTCAAACTCTGTTATTAATATCTAGGAAATACTTTGTCCCCATGGCCTCTATACATTCTTATTTCAGACATATTATAGTAAAGAGCATTCAAAAAATTAAATAAATATGACAGCAAGTACTCAGTCATCAACGGTGTTTATGAATGTAATTTCCGAATACCAAAGATTTGGTTATCTGAGTACTTGATGCTATGGTGGTGGTATTGTCAGTATTTGGATGTTGGTATGTCTGCAAATATGTCGCCAAATAAAGCCAATGCAAATTCGCAAATATGAATAGCCAATCGAAGTGCCAACATAACATAAAAACATATACAGATAATACAGAAATTAGACCCTTCTGCTTTCTTTTAATTGCTCAGCAGCTGATTGTCGAGCATGGATGCCCCAAAATGGTATTATTTAATCATTTTGCATTTGTTACCCAGAAAAAATTTGATATTTAGGTTTTTGGTACTAGGGCATCATTAGCCAAAGTGCATGAATAGCCTTACGAACTATTCAAAAGTGGTGCAGAGAACGTGCTCTGTCGGTTAATCCGGATAAAACAGAGCTGATTCTCTTTACGAAGAAAAGGAAGCTGGTGATTATGAGGGTACTAAGACTCCTAAAATTAAGCTTAAGCTTTGCTTCTGAGGTTAGATATCTTGGTGTAACCGTCTATATCACAGTAACTTGAAATCGTCATTTAGAACGGAGTATAAAATTTGCAAAATCTCTTGAGGTATGAAACCCCGAGTATTTGTATGAATATATACCGTTATAATTGGACCAATGATGACCTACGGAGCTGCGTCTTGGGTGACTCAGAGTCAAATTCAGCATGCAGTATGCAGAGCGTAATAGGTGTCATGCGAGCTATATCAACAAGTGATGGTAAAAACTTGTCACCACTAGAAATTTACTTAGAAAGAGTGGCTCTGTCCTTCACACTGGCTATCGCAAAATTGTTAATTCTACAGGCGGACGTCGACAGTATACCTTCAACGTTTATCATTGATAGACCGACAGATGGATCTAAGAAAAATGAGGGGGCAGCTTGTGGTATATACTCTAGAAACACTGAATGGCACATAGATAAACATTTCAGCGTTACACAGCTTGAAGTGAATGACATAAATAGAGCTCCAATTAAAAACACTCATATGAATATTGTGGGCAAAAATATTAGAAATTGCACGGACATGAATAAAATTGTACTATGTACTGAAATTTTTCCGAAGTGCTGAAAGCGATTATGACAACGGACCTTATTATTTCTTTATTTAGATGCGGTATGGTATACTTAGAGCCTGGTGTTCTGGGGCTAAGTCCATTCATCAACTGTTGGTTGAAGAGATTACCTGAGGTGAGATTATACATATTTTTTTGTGAACTTGAAGTAATGTATCAGATTCGGTTACTTTTGAAGATTATGCTATGGATATCTCTACAATCCACAAGAGTCAATCATAAAAAATCACTAACGACTAAATTTTATCAGAAATACTTATATTAGCTTCATTCTTGAATACTAAAGTCAAAAGGCCACAACCGCATTGTCGTCATATACGAAACATCCTCAGAAAGGTTAAATTTTGCTCTACAAACATATGGTTTTATTTATATAAAAACGCAGGCTGTCTGTAAGTTTCGAAAGATACTTAGTGCAACTTCAGAAACTAATTTTGTAGCTTTTTTCTTGATCTTCCTTAATTGCCCAGATCTTTAATTAATGTTTGCGAAACGGGACACAGATTTAAATTAGATCAAGTTTATTTGATATACAATTTCAGAAGGAATGTCAATGAATTTTCCTCCATAAATCTGAATTATAATCGTCTTGCTGAAACTCTGACCAACTCTGTCTGAGTATACTCGAAAAAAAACTCTAATCGATGACCTCCAAATCTATGGATGCACGATCAGTTGTTCCTGATTTTCTAGTAGTTTGAGCACAAATATCGATGAGCCTTGTGTTTGTCATCATCTCATACTATCGTATGTTGCCTTTCACTGTTTATTTAAATAATAATATCAGTGATTGTCTGCAGTTAAGATCTCCATTATAAAGCACTAGCTTGTTCACTTCCAAGCTACATTGTCCTGTGAAGGCTCCAGTAACTATACGGACTTGATTCCTGTTTAGAGAAACTAGTCCTCTACAGCCAAAATTCATCTTCAGCACGCACACACATGTGATTTAGAATAATCGTTTGTGTCACGAAGTTATAAAATAAGTTTTGGATTTGATCTGAATTGCACATTCCGAATCCGGATCGATCCGGATTTTATGTTCGTTTCTGAGATCCGGAGCCAAGATGCGAAATACAGATCAAATATCCGAGATCCGTTTACGGAATGCTTGTATGAATTGTTGCCTATGACTACTTGACTTATTTTCAGAACATATGTAAATCCTCTCCTCTTTGGCGGTAGGACGTTTTTTCGTTATTTGTTCTCTTGTTAATTTGGTTTCCGTGTTCCATGAGCTAAACTTGCAAGGCGGAAAATGGTTTCGTGTTTTTGTTGTTCGGATCATGAAACTATTTGAAGTACTTGTGCTTCTACCGGCATTGTGAACTTATGAGCAATATGAACCGTAAGTTTATATATTACTCCTGAAAAGGTGGACACACTAGTATTTTCATATGATATTAAGAATGTTGTTTCTGCAGCTACTTGGAAATAGTTAGCCATTGCTTAATAGGAAATTATTATTTTGTACTCTGAATTATACTACTTTTTTTGTATGTCGAAACATTACATCTTGATCCAGTATGCGGAGATTGGATTCGAATTTCGGATCTAGATCAGAGATCCGGGATCCGGGTCTAAGATTCAGATACGAAATCCGAATCCTGGAATCACTTCCAAGCTACATTGTCCTGTGAAGGCTCCAGTAACTATACGGACCTGATTCCTGTTTAGAGAAACTAGTCCACTACAGGCAAAATTCATCTTCAGCACGCACACACATGTGATTTAGAATAATCGTTTGTGTCACGAAGTTATAAAATAAGTTTTGGATTTGATCTGAATTGCACATTCCTAATCCGGATCGATCCGGATTTTATGTTCGTTTCTGAGATCCGGAGCCAAGATGCGAAATACAGATCAAATATCCGAGATCCGTTTTTGGAATGCTTGTATGAATTGTTGCCTATGACTACTTGACTTATTTTCAGAACATATGTAAATCCTCTCCTCTTTGGCGGTAGGACGTTTTTTCGTTATTTGTTCTCTTGTTAATTTGGTTTCCGTGTTTCATGAGCTAAACTTGCAAGGCGGAAAGTGGTTTCGTGTTTTTGTTGTTCGGATCATGAAACTATTTGAAGTACTTGTGCTTCTTCCGGCATTGTGAAATTATGATCAATATGAACCGTAAGTTTATATATTACTCCTGAAAAGGTGGACACACTAGTATTTTCATATGATATTAAGAATGTTGTTTCTGCATCTACTTGGAAATAGTTAGCCATTGCTTAATAGGAAATTATTATTTTGTACTCTGAATTATACTAATTTTTTTGTATGTCGAAATATTACATCTTGATCCAGTATGCGGAGATTGGATTCGGATCTAGATCAGAGATCCGGGATCCGGGTCTGAGATTCAGATACGAAATCCGAATCCTGGACGAGATTTGAATCCGGTTGCTTTATTGTGATCCGGTCCGGATACATTCAGATCCGGTTCTTTTCTTTAAGGATGCCCGATCCGTCAAAAATTTGGATCCGTGCACCACTAGTACTCAATTCAAACTATTTAATTCTCGTTAATCATATAAGGTCTACGCAAAGTCTTCTTGAAGACTTATCTGAGATAAATCGAGTTATGGTACTGTTTGGTTATATTACAAATATCTTAGTGAATGAACCTTGACAAGAATTGTATTCCAGCTAGCCAGACCCTATAAAGATAAGCTAAAGGAACTTATATACCATTACGTCCTTCCTGCTATGGAATTATTGCGCTCGAGCTTGAGAGAAATCCTGACTTCCGTGGACTCAGCTCTTCTCATATGCTTTTTGCGCCTCATGGACTTCCGCTTGGGCCCAATAGCTGGAAGGGACAACAAACCACCTCCAGCGGCTCAGTTTTTAACTCTTATACGTAAGTGGATATTATATTTGTTAACTGTTCAACATGATAAGCTGGTTACGTTCTGGGACCATATTTCTCCATCGCAATTTTTCATTTCTGGTTTTTCTAATTGGAATACAATTACTCTTTCAGGTGGTCTGCTAGTGCCTTGGGTAGTATTCTCCCTTATTTGGTCTGTTGGTTGTACGTGTGACAATGATGGCCGGATTGTATTCGACAGATGGCTTAGAAAGAGAATGGAAGAAGCTCATCATAAGCCTCCGTTTCCTGACGAATCATCTGTATACGACTTCAAGTACGTTGCTAGATATACCTCTATTTGAGTTAAGACTTTCCGTAACTTAGCCTTGTCAAGAATTAATTTTTAATTTATGAGTAAATGTCCTATAGATGCCTCAATCAAAATCAGGACTGACTCTGGTGTTCAAATAATGAAATTTTCAAGTTTATGGGTAAAGGATTTTTGGATATTCATGTGTGTCGATGTAAACATGTGTTGTTTGTTGATCTAACATTCGGTCTTTCCGTTAGCGTTCTTTTTATGGCGTAACCTCAATAACCTTCACATCAATTTTGATAAAATTTGGAAGACGTAATACGGCGATATAGTAGGTAATAAGACATATTTTTCCAATTATTCATATTGATACTTATGAAAATTGTTTTTTTTTGTTTTCACTCCCAAGTATCAGCGAGAGAAGCATTGCGATCCCGAAAATTTTCTAACGTGAGATAATTTTTTTTATGAAAATCTATCTATAGGTTTGTGTGTTACCGCGTAATCTCCGACTAAGAGGTATAATATAGGTAATGCTATCAATTCTGAAAACGGTACATTGACAAAGACCCTATACTCTGTTTCTCTAGTTTCTTATCATATTTGGATATAGTAAAAAAAATGATGTTGAGAAACACCGGAAAGTCGACTGAAGATAAGTAACCGTCATTGGCTACTAGTCTAAGTAAGATCGAGCTGTACAGGTAAGAAAGTTGGAAGGAAGAATGGCGCGGATGGAGGTACCTCCCATAGCATATTTGCAGTTCTGGTTGGAGGTTGTGGGTCCGGTTCCAACTGGCGCAAAGGGTACCTAAGAAACATGAATGCGTGAATAATACTACTTGATTCGATTCTTTTTTGGGGATTTCGATTATGTCGAGGCATGTTTCAGTTAGATTCTTTGGTGCTAAATTTCAACGAGTTCCTTTCTAACAGCCTAATTAAATCTTTGTGCATGTTGTATCCAAACTAGATATATAAATCAAAACTTACCTACGATCTTACTACTACTATAGAATATCTTACTACGGAGGTAATTGTATGCTGCTACTACTACTTGCTTTGCATCTGATACGTTATACGACTCCTCCTCCATTTGTTTTCTAGCTGTGCCTGTTACATTTATATCAAACTAAAGCTAAACAGCAATATTAGGACTCAAGGATTTTGTTTACATTACATAACAGCTATCATCATACGGACTCACCAAACCTGAGATAGCGGTACTATTAAATAATAATAAAGATGCTCTCACTTTTATTCTTCTTAATCTGTTTGAAGGTTACACGATGGAGGCTTCACAGATCCAACAGAGGATGGCGAACCAGCTCCACCTACATGGAGAAGTTGGATGGAGAATACAGAAGAATACAAAATAACCGTCGATATGAAGTATTCTGGTAAGTTACACAAGGTGATACATCATGAGGTCCGTTATTCAGTATGGCTGTTTTGACAGATCACGCGTGAGGAGTGTCCAGCTGTCAATATCGCTTGACTCACTATTATAGATCATTTGATCATGGAGAGCTATTAAGCTTGTGGATCTCCATCACAAACGTCAGCGTTCTGTGATTTACGTTTTTTGTGCACACCGAGCACCTTATAGTTGGAATAATCCACCCGAGCACAGGACTGCAAATACCATTGGATAATTTCGGAACCAATTTTCATTATCGGACATCCAGTGGCCGAACAGACCTCATCGCACACATAGTAAGTTGAATATTGCTGCGGTAGTTGGAAGTGTGTGCGATCACCATGATCAATCTATTTGTCGTCATTCTCAGGAGCTTGGTTTATCGAATGCAACAGCTTAGCGCATTTTACGTGAAGATCTTCGGTTGAAGGTATGCAAAATCCAATTCTAGGAAGAACTAAAGCCAGATCATAGTTTGAGCTTTGTTTCCAGTGAATCAGCTGTAAAAGAGCTCAGTGAAGATCGGCAGTTTCATCGCAGAATTTTGTTCACTGATGAGGCTTATTTCTGGCTCATTGGTTACGTTAATGGACAAAATCGCCGTTTTTGGGCTGATGAGAAGTAATCTGAAAACTCTAAAAATCTACCGTTACATCCAGAGAAATACACGGTTTGGTTTGGTGTATGGACCGGTAGAAACATTGCTCATTCTTCCTCTAAAAATAACTATAGCCGGAATGTTACGGTCAATGACAATCTTTATTGCTCTATGTCAGTAGTAATCTTTCTGCTATTCGGAATTCAAGACCGTGATAACACTGGTATTTTGCTTCAACAGACTGGGCAACAAGCCATACAGGAAACAATGGACTCATTAGGAACCAATTTTAATGAGCAGTCGAGTTCACGTTTGGGGCCGTTGAAGCTATGGAGTCTCAATTCTATGCTGATAAGCCATAATCGACGACCGTTGGAAGCCTTCGTGTTATTGGCTAGGATGCTCGAAAGGTGGTTAAAAATCAGGCTCCTAGAATGAACCACTTGAAGTGTAGCTGTGACCAACATTTTAGCGAAATAGAAAAATGTATTGATGGTATTGATGGTTCTCTGGGTTCAAAATGAAATTTCAATAATTCCTTTTACTTATATATGTTTCATTTGACAGAACCTCACGATGAATCACGCATTGTATTAACATTATCTATAACTGTGAAAGTGGGCTGCAACCACCACTTAGAGATACATATGCATTTTGTACCACCAGGTAGCCAGTGGGGCCACACATTAAAAAATATCAAAAAATTGAGTCTAGCGAATACAATCTTTTATCCGTAATCCATTTCGTTTAGACATCGAGGTGCCAACTGTGAACAATGTCAGGAACGCCGAGTTGCTCGGGATTATTCTCTATAACGAAGACAATGTGCTTTGCGTTGGACCAACTGGCACAGGAAAAACTTTAACTGTTATTGCTAAGCTCAGCAAAAACATGCATAAGAAGTTTATCTGCGACTTCATGAGCTTCTCTGCCAGAACCACCGCGAATCAAACACAGGTATGGAAAGCATGCTTCTCTTCATGTAACTTTTGGAACTCATCTTTTATCAAGAGTTAAAACCACAAGTAGTCGCGAAATAACTTTGCTGACGTTTGACAACGATCAAAATTATGTGATGGCCTTGTGCCCAAAGTTCACTTGAAGCCTGATTTGAGCTGATAGTTCACAGACAAATAAGTCAAACAGTTGACTCCTACTCTTCATTATTTATTTACAACAGTTTTGATGTGATTGGATGAAAATATTGGTTTTGCTATACATATTGGCTTTTCTTGCTCCAGCAAAAAAAAATTCAAACAAACCACCATACAAGAAATGAACGTCTCATGATTTTTAGGACTTGATCGACTCTAAGTTGGATAGAAGGAGGAAGGGGGTATTTGGACCTCCAGTATTGAAGCGACAGGTGTTCTTCATCGACGATTTCAATATGCCTGCTTTGGAGGTATACGGAGCCCAACCGCCTATTGAGCTTATACGACAGTGGATGGACTTTGGAGGTATAGTTGGAAAAAATTGAGCTGCTTAGGTTGAATGATTACTGATAGGAATTTATTTCAGGCACCATACAAGTTTACTATACCCTTTTTCTTTCCACGTCACTCCGCGAACAAGTATTGTAAGCGGGAAAAATTTTGAATGTGCGATATTTTTTCCTTGTTTCATGATATATTCATCACGAAAAACTTATTTCCGTCTATCTGTCTGTCGGTTTGTACTCAGTCCAGTAACCATTGGCACCTCTAGAGCTCAAAAAGTAGTTTTCGGACTTTGATGCAACTTTAAGCTGTGGGATTTCTTAGATTATGCGACAGTTTCGCAATCTTGCAAGATTCCTTTGTTGATGATGCCATCTAGTAGAGTTCGAAGAGACACTCAAACTAGGTTTTTTAACTTTTATAAGATTTTTTTTATTTAACCCGGCAACTTTTATACAAGAAAAAATTCACAACTATTAAATTGAGAATAGCAATGCTCATATAATACTTTTTAGGTTGGTATGACAGAAAAAACATTGGCGACTTCCGAACCATAATCGATGTGAACTTCGTGGGTTCTATGGGTCCACCGGGTGGAGGAAGAAATCCCGTGACAGCTAGATTACTGAGGCATTTCCATTATTTGGCATTTTTAGAAATGGAGGACGATAGCAAGGTCAGTAAAGATCATGAGTAGAACATTTGTCTTTATCGAGAGCTGTCTAGACACAATTTCTCGAACTAAAGTTGCTCATATCAGGATTTTGAGCTGTTTTAACTTGAGGCTGCGATATTGACATACCTGCAATTACTTTGAAAAAATGAAAGAATATGCTGAGGCTACTCTCAAGTAAAAGGCGTACACTCACAAATAAATTTTACCCTTCTACATTTCGAGAAAAAAATAAAAACTGCGACGTTTGTACAGGAAACTACACATATTTTCAGCTGAAGTGCAAAATCATTCGATATCTGTATAATGTAAAAAAATGAAGGTTCATATATAAAAAGAAGTGAACCTAGCTCCTAATCTATGAAAAATTGTATGATAATTTGAATTTTTTCGAAAATAAGATAACTATTACCATTGTGTATCATTTATATGAATGTGTTATAAAGATTATTCATTTTAAATTAAATATTCACTTTAGTTCTAGTTGTCTGTTGAATTTGCTTGAGTAAATTCGTTGCACTATAGTTTTGTTTAATCGTTTTTGGTGTCTGCTAATATTTTAAGTTGTAAGATTTTTGACCATATCCTCTTATATAGCGAACACAAAGTCAAATATGTTGCATGTGCTACGTTTTCTATTGGTCGCACATCCTTATTATTGAAAATGTTTGAGTGCATAGCAGAATCGCTCTCTAAGTTTTGAGCAGCACCGATTGAGCTAGTCTGTCTGTCTGTCTCAAAATATACGCATCCCAATGAATTATTATTTAAACTTAAACAGGAAGTTGGATATTATCTGACACACAATGCGAATGATATGCAGTCTAGTCAGTTTTATCACCCGTCTTGTGAATTAAAGCTAGGAAGATGTGCTGAAATATTTCTTAAGAAATCATTTCTATTCTATTCTATATCAATATCTTTCTTTTAACACTACGTTTAAATAAAATAACTTGTCAGAAAAAGCAATTATGCTATTAAGGAATGACCATTGAGTATCATTTATATACTTTCAGAGGAAGATTTTTGGAACGATCTTAGCCTTCTGGCTAGGCAGAACTCCAGATTGCGTTGATTATTACGACAATGTTTTGTCATCTACACTCGATGTTTATACTACCATCTTACAAGAGTTACTCCCGACACCTGCCAAGACTCACTATACCTTCAATTTGCGTGACCTCAGCAAAGTATTCCAAGGAGTTTTGATGTTCGATGCTGAGTCTCTGACGGTAAAGTAGTCAGTATAATCTTAAAGATGGTCACGTCATGGATTTCTATTTTGTATAACGTTCTAGTGACAATTGTGTTTTTAGTTTATTCGAGCAACTTTTTGCTGAAACGTAAAATTCGACAAACCTTATATAATTTAAGGTCTTTCAAGGCATCACAATTTTTCAATATTTCTAAAAGTTACTTCAATACGATCAAGAATTGTAAAATCTGAAAAGAATCTTCATTAAAATGATGTCACTGCACCTAAAACAAAGAGGTAACCTGCTTGACATCATTTCTTATTCCTGAATACAAAACATTACTAAAGTTTCCATTCCAAACTGGTAGTCTCAGTTACTGCTTATATGAATCGCAATAAATACTAGGAATTATAATTCTCTCTTGCAAATTTTAGCTGCTCCTACTTGCTGAAGCTACTTCATCAAATCTTGAACAATATTTTACATTTAATATTTTTTTACTCCTGTAGAATCAAAGATCAATTACAGGTGCTTTATGATATTTATTGATCTTTGTCTTATCTATCGCAGTAAAAAAGTAGGCGAACAGAAGATCATAAGGCCCCCCGAAGTTCACCAGAAGCCTCTCAGAGAGAATCATCTGAAATGTACTGATGTTAATAAGGCTCAGATATGACATAAATCGTCATTACTGATTTGTGGTTATAATTAACAGTTATAAAAGTTTGAATAGAAAACTAGTCGGATGCTTTCCTCTATTTATAAGTAGCACTAGTCCTATATAAAGTTTCTAAACTGATTCATCTATCATGTAGATTGTGGATGAAATTCTCCCATCATGAAGACTCAGAATTTACAAAGGTTACCGAGATTATTTGTCATCTATCTAAATAGTTCTTATCATGAACATAAAACTAGATTTCTCGCATCTATAATTCTATTTATACTATCTATTTTTTGTTCAATCAATTACTTATTTCTTTCGTGTGAGGAACTCTCTAGAAAACATCAAACATCTACTACTTTATGTTTCAATCTATTTATATTCCTATATGTTAACTTACCTACGAATTATCCTGTATTATGTAAAATCTTAAAAGACAGCTTCAAGAATATAATATCTCAAAGAATTATTTTGTGACCTGAAATATCTTATTGACGTTTTGAGAGCGAAAGGGCTTCTATCAACACTAGTGTATAGGCAATCATAAAAAATAATAATGTATTTTTCTAGGGCGTGAACGAAATGCTGAGATTATGGTATCACGAATGTTGTCGAGTATTTCAAGACCGTCTGGTGAACGATGAAGATAGGGAATGGTTTGATGGCCTGTTGAGAACCAAGATTGGGGAGTATTACGGAATAGATCATGAGGAAGCTCTTGGGAGTAATACAATCCTATTTGGAGATTTCATTGATCCCTCTGTCGGTAAAGCTGTTTTTGAAACCTAGATGACGTCAACCTTCAGCATTCATTTCACTTAACCAATTATTTAAAACAGGAACTGCTGTATATTGTCAGAAAGCCATTGCTGTTTACTTCACTAAGCTAAATTGAACAATAAGATTACAAAAATTAATTATAATGTTTAATAAAAACATTTATAAGCCGACCTTGGAAGGTCTAAGCACCATGAATTTAAAAAGATATGATCTCTGACTCACACGGTTATAAGCCACACAATCTATCTACATAAATCCGATCTCTTCTTTTCCCTATGTCATATGGTGTAAGCATCACGAAAACTAATTTTAATCATTTTCATTGGTCTCTCTTTCGGTACGTCTTTCTGCTGCTTGGTTTTTATCACCACGCAGTCTCAGTAATCGTTTTACTGATATTGATGAAATTTGTGAAGGTGGATAAATTGTCGTGAGTTTTTTAGAAGCTGACAACTGCAGGCCCTCCACTATGGATCAGACCTGATATAGACATGCATGTTTCGTCTTTAGCCTAGACTCGGCAGTATTGCCTGGCGATCTTACCACCACCATGCGCGACGCTTGGAAATCAGTGTTGATGTTGCGATCACACCATTGAATGGGTTACATATATACCACCTAATTGCTCTCTACAGTTAGACCGCCAGGCCATACTGACGAGTCTAGGCTAGAGACGAAACATGCATGTCTATAGCAGGTCTGATGCATAGTGGAGAGCATACACTCAATTATAATAAATTTGTTGAACATTGAGTATTTTCCTTAACCAAGGCCAGGAAAAATGATCATATATTTTAGGTGCTGGTCCATACATCCAAATTACTGAGTTTGAGCGAATGTCTGATGCTTTGAATTTTTATCTGGACGACTACAACAATCAAAGTACGAAACCGATGAAGTTGGTGCTATTTCTGGACGCAATCTCTCATGTTTGTAGAATTGCAAGGATAATGAGACAGCCTATGGGAAATGCTCTGCTCTTAGGGATGGGAGGTTCAGGTGAGACTATTTAAAATGATGAAACACATCCACTTTGACAAGTATTTTTTGAAAACTGATGTACATACGGCTTTGCATTATTACACAAATCAAATAAGAATTGTTCAAAGAATCTTACTGCCAGTTTCATGATGCAGGAGTTTTCGTGTGCTATTTATATCGTATTACTTGCAGGAAGGCAAAGTTTGACAAGACTTGCAGCTTTTATGGCCGAATACAACTGCTTTCAAATAGAACTGAGCAAGTCCTATGGGTCAATCGATTGGAGAGACGACATAAAGCAGCTAATGCTTAGTGCTGGTTTGATGAAAAGGGAAACAGTCTTTCTGTTCTCCGATACTCAGGTAATCCTATAAATCGTCTTACATCCGACTCCAGTAGGAGGAAGTATTTCAAACTGAAGACACAATTTTGAAGTGAAGGTACCTATTGGCCTATTGAAGTATAAAAGAAAAATGTTTGTTGCCGAAGGAATTTGATCCCATTTCTCATGCATTCCATGCTATTTCCGTACCAGTCGTTTTCTAAGGTACAGTTTCCCTCGCACCATTCATCTCCAAGTTTCTCGCACATCACCCAGGCCAGTAATCCTTTGGCCATTGAGGAGGGCATATATATCTGCGTTGTGCGAAGTCTAGTAGTTTCACCACGAAGTGGTCTCAGGTGGCAGTAACTAAAACTATTTGAATGTTTGATCAGTACGCAATTGACATTGTTTATAACGGTGAATTAACATTACTAAATGCCGTCGATTACTTAATTTCACTTTCTCTTATTTCCCATGCAAATAGGCAAGGGAAGCATTGTGGTCATTACATATACATCACGAACAACTATTTTACTCATTTCCCTCGGTCATCTGTCTGTATGTCCTAATTTGTCCCGTAATCATTGGCTTCTCTATAATTCGAAAATAATCTTTTGGGTTAATCCATTTGTTGGTGAAATATAACTATTTTAATAAAAAGTAGAAAAAAAGCTACATATTTTTTCAGAAATACAATAATATTTCTAACGTAGCATAGTGAATACTTGAAATAGAACAAAGAAATCCCACTTTTTGGTAAAATTACAATACAAAATATTGATCCTATGAAAACCCAAATAATAGGTATAACAGAAAATAGAACACATCAGCTTTTCAGGGTTACTATCTGCAACAAAATATTTAAAATATAGCATCGTATTCCTCAAACTCTTAGGATTCTCCTTTTCTACCGCAAGAAGAAATGATAGCTTATAATCACGGACAAAAGAAGAAATTATTAGTTTTTGTTTACTTTCAAAGTTATTTCCAGAAGCCCACCAAAGTAAAATGAAATAACACAAAACTACAAATAGAATTTGGAAATCATACCAGCATTCTTTTCGACAAAGGTAATACAAAATCAAAAGAAACCAGGCACCTGCGTTTCCGAATCGAATTACGAATGAACTAAACTGATGCCAGTGGTCACTTGAAGAATCTCAAATCGGAATCGGAATTCGTAATTCATGAAGACTATGTCAGGATTCGATGCTACGCGACGTCTTGATTTTTACATTACTGAGGTTATAGGTCGATACCGATTACATAATTCGAATTATGATAATTCGATTATTCAAGTAAATCATAATTCGATAATCCGATTATGAACATAATGCGATCATGCCACACCATCAGTCCGTACCCTTCGCTTTCAAAAATTCTTTGACCGGTCGGTGTCGTGAAGTTGACACAATCGGTACAGCACGCTTAATCAATTTGATGGGCGAATATCGTGGTAAACCTAGGGCAACGGGACAAGTCTCCATAATTTATCAGATATGACATTTCCAAGGTGACAACTGTACATCGTAGAAGGTTCCGAGTCAATCTACTTGACATCTTTTAAACAGTATTTAGAAAGGAACTTCAAAACAGGCTTAAGCCCTGAACTCGAATGAGCCACTGACGACACAGTATTAAAATATTCCCATAAATCGCGCATAGCATTTCCACTCCATCTCATCTGAGTCTGACCAGACAGTTTACTGTAGAAATAAAAGTACGTTTGTTAATTATAGTTACAATTAGAGTTATACCACTGCATTAGTTACCGAGAGACATTTGTTGCAGGTAGTCTGAGAGACGACGTGTCCTAGTTCACTGCATCAAATTTATACATTGCTTTATCCATATTATATATCGCTTATACGATGGATTTTTTACGTCGTTAGTAACCTCATATATCTTCAACAGTATAGTGGAAAATAAATTTACATAGTTTAGTATTCAACTTCATTACCAATCAAAAATTGATTTGCCTGTTTTTCATCCGAAATTCTGGCGCAAAAAGTGGAAAGTTGTCTCCCTCTGAAGGTTTCAAATTTTCTAATTGGTTTTTAAAACCTTACAAAAACCTATTACCGATTTGGCACATAGCCATCTTACAACATGCTGATAATGTCCTTCGTCTGTGAGTCGACACGTCAACATATTCATCCCGACTATGTGTCGCCTGAAATTAAGGGTTAATAATGTAATTTGGGTAACTCATCCTGTGGCTGTCTTCCCGATTTGTCTCGCTCGTCTGGTTGACAATGAGAACTTTATTATTTTAAAGAACTTAATTAACGCAGCGCTTACAACTTATATTTGGTTGACATCAAGATTTTTTGCACTGTTTTTTAGAGATAACCTCACGCAATGGCAGTCAGCTTATCACGTTTCATGAGCATTGCGTTGGGACAAATTTTTATTCACGTTAACCTTACAGCGCTGTAGATTGTAACCATCGAGAAACAAAGTCTCGGGTAGCTAATTCCACAACGCTGAGGTTCTTCATGGGAACGACTTTTGGAAGATGTTTATTAGAAGCGTTGTAAGCTTGACCTGGTAAGAATGAGCTCCCCTACTATTTGCCGTATTGGCGACTTGTACATACATATATGAGGTCCGACGCATCCACTAGACATATTGTTCATTTTTGGAGTGTGTCTAGAAGCTTCAGGGAGTGCTTTGGAGCGCATCCCCACACATGCAAGCAGTACGCCAGTGATGGTCTGATCTGGGCCTTGTATATTAGCAGCAGCTGTTCCACAGAATATAATTTTCTAGAGCGGAAGATAACCCTCAGTTTCTGGGACACCGACCTAGCGAGACCAGAAACATGATCATGCCATGTCATGTTGTTGATATTAATTTCCAGAAGCTTGGTGGAAGATGAGTCAAGTATTAGGTGACCCTCCATCTGGCAGCCCAGCTCTCGATTCCATTGTCTGATCTGATATTTATATACTATGTACTTGATAAGCTGTATTCTTTTCTGTTAAAGATCACTGAATGCAACTAACGTTTTGGTTGCTTCTACAATTATTACCAAACTACCAAACGTTTTCTGTAAGTACGGAGTCCAAAAATATTGGATATGCGGGAGATTCATTATAATACGTAGTTACTCCATGACGTTTCAGGACAGATATAATAACGTTCAGAGCTAGTAACCGAACGGAATTGAACGCTCGCTTCATGATTTTTCCAATCTGTATTAAAATCGGATGTGAAGCGTGATTCGGGTGTGCTTTCAGATTCATTGCAATATGAACCACATGGGTACGAGAATAATCACGTCCAGTAGGTTGACGATGTACATCCCATGTACTGCTATCAGTTTAGAAATAAAGATTTTGATCGGATTTTGGAATTATTGTTCGTACGGAACTAAATTTGAAAAATGCTAAGTAACTAGGAGAGTATATCTTCAGAGAATTCAAAAATTCCATAGATTATCGAGTATTGAGCATTTCCATAATCTCCAATATTGATTCAAGTGGATTAATAGTTCTAAGATCCAACCAAAGTATTGGTGCATGTCAAAAAAAGAGTCTACCAGCTTGACGCAGTTTTTTGGAAGGTTGAATAATATTTGCGTCACTGTTTAGGGTCCATATTCACATAGAATGCAGCAAACTGTTTTCCAAATACTGCAGATCTCCTTTGTCACAGACGTAAGCCATTATCAAAGTTTATTCAAAATTCTTAAGTACTTTCCCACTTATGAGGGGCAAGGATTATCGGACAGAATAGAGACAAGCAGATTGGCAAACATACTAAAAGACAGACAAACAGACCGACCGAAATGGCTCACCTGGTTTCCAGTGACATATATGACATAAAATGAGAAGAATATCTAGCTTTTGAAATGTTTTTGAAATATTATACTTTCCTTACTAATTGACGTGAGGAATAAATTAGACGAAAAGCTCAAATTTTGGCTTCCGAAGTCTGCACCTTCAGGGATAGGCAATATGATCTTTTTCAGTCCGTATATTTGGATCAAGAAAAAGCAAACACGATAAAATGTTCGACGTTCTGAGTATTCTACGTGAGATTATATTGCATTACAAAATTTTTCACCGCTTTGAACGAATACATTTTGTTTAATATTATATTTCAATTAATATATTTCCGTATATAGACGACTAGAATCGATAAATCCTGTTGGTGTTTCACAATTGAGCTGTTATGGCTAAATATTCAATTCTAAGTGTATTAGCCCCTGGGCACGGGCACAGACCTATAATAAATTTACGACGACCAAACGTGGCTCTACAGATTACTTAGACAATCAGGTATTACGATTTCCAATATAATCCTGCCATCACCGAACTTTCCCTTTAATAGAATGGGCGCTTCACAGCATCTCTGCTTCTCTACAGATAAAGTCAGAGTCGTTTCTGGAAGACTTAAACAATATCCTGAATTCTGGAGATGTTCCAAACATCTATCAGCCCGACGAGTTAGACAAAATCTATCAAGGCATGAAGGGTACAGTTCAAGAACTTGGTCTTGCAGCAACCAAATCCAACTTATTCGCTGTTTATCAGAAGCAAGTTAGATCCAATTTGCATTGTGTAATAACTATGAGGTAAGGAGAGACAAAAGTTTTTACAATATACTACAAAATGAAATTCTGGCCAACAAAATACGGGTGAAGTTCATAGGTAACTCAATTTCTATAGAGGCATTTTACCTTTATAAAACTTAAGCAGAATCAATGAATTGACCTACATATCTTTTTGCGAGATATGAAAAAATTCCTCACATCTATATCACGCTATCCAACATAGAAGCACTTTTATCACTGTACTGTCTTTCTAGTCCCATCGGAGAGGTGTTTAGAGCAAGGTTGAGACAATTTCCAGCTTTGGTCAACTGTTGTACTATCGACTGGTTCAGTCCTTGGCCCGATAGTGCACTGCAGGTAAGAGTCTGATGCAGAATGTTCCGTTTTAATGACCCAACCTATTTTGGACCTCTTTTTCTTTTATATTTTGGATTATCACACTTTGTCTGTTGTCTGTTATTATCGAATAGATTGATTCGAACTAAACTATACTGCACAATATTTGATGTAGTTTTACTAAAATGTGCAATCCTTTTATCTGCATTTGTTCTTCAAAATGTATCATGCCTAATAATCATAATAGCTCTTGTACACCTGTCCTTAATATTTTAAGCTCTATTGATTCGATGCGTTTCTGAAGTCTGTAGCACTCCAATTCCTGAACGACGTCGAAAACCTGAACGTAACAGAGGAGATCCTCCAAGGTATCGTGAACGTATTCCAGTTCATGCACGCTAGTGTCGTGGAAGCCAGTGAACGGTTTAAACAAGAACTGTCGAGGCATAACTATGTAACACCAACTTCCTACTTGGAACTGCTGTCCAGTTACACGGAATTGATGAATAAAAAGAAAAGTTCTCTAACTGAAGGTGTCAGCAGACTACAAACTGGTAAGAAACATTTGTTGATGAGAGTTATGTGCCACCAATCCCCTACTGCAACTGCTAGTGTTTAAATTATAATAATAATTATTATTATAAGATCAACATACATGGCATGGAATCTGATCATTTTCAGGATTGGGAAAACTACAAAGTACCGCTGAAGAGGTTAAGGTACTGCAAAAGAACTTGGAAGTCATGAAACCAGCATTAGAGGTGGCAGCCAGAGATGCTGATATTATGATAACAAAGATTGCTGCTGACACTGTAAGTGCTTATAGTCCTGCGAATTGTTCCAAACTTAGAAGTCCCGAATTAATATAAAAAAACCTTGTAAGAGCAGCGACCTCAAACATATTAGGTCTTAATAAAGCTCATCTATATTGGTCAGTGGTCTCGGCTAACTTTGATGTTACGTCTGATTGAATATGTAAGAGCCAATATTTAATAAATTATCTTTTGATCAGGCTATTGCAGAAGAAACGAAGGCAATTGTTGAAAGGGAAGAAGAGGAAGCCAGCAAAAAGGCTCTTGAAACTCAAGCCATCGCTGAGGATGCTCAAAGAGATCTAGGTGAGTTTCTGTGATTCAACTTACTGTTCAAATTTGGTTGCAAATAACATCGCCTGATTTTTCACATTCCTTCAATACATAAGTTTAGATCTTATACATTTTACGGAATTATAAGGATCTTGTACCTTTTCTTTTTTACGTTCTACTGTTTAGTCGATTAAGGTTTCAAAAGTATTGTCTTCAGCTCCAGCTCTTTTAAGATTTTAACTCCTATTTTTAGATGAGGCTATGCCTGCTTTGCTCGAGGCGGAATCTAGTTTGAAATCATTGAATAAAAATGATATTGTTGAAGTGAGGTCGATGAAGCGACCTCCTGCCGGTGTCGTTTACGTTATTGAAGCGATATGTATCGTAAAAAATATCAAGCCCAATAAGGTTAGTTCCAATCTTCAAGCGCCTTAAAATTAAGCTGTAGTTATTGTAGAATTTTAGAACAAATACATGCTAATTTTGTTTTCTTAGGTAATTAGGTATTAGCTAAATATTCTGAACTTTTGCACTTATCGTAATGTTTCTTCATACTCTAGCCTTCTGCTCAGTAGATATTATCTACCTATTTATCAAATCTTTGCACATTCATGAGACGATAGCCGCAAATATAGGCACAACGAGCCTAGCATTGCATGGTTTTCTGTGAGAAGAGAATTTCAGGTTATTTTGAAAATGAAATAAAAATGTGAATTTATCCTTGTACCCTTCTTTCCTTATAAACTGACAATATATAATAAATACGCTGCTGCGTCCGGTTGTTTTTAATATAAAAAAAAATCTGACACAAAAAACACCTTTCTATCTGCTACTATACGAACAGATTAAGCTACTAGAAAATAATATGAAAAATTGATTCTGTACTTTTGATCAATATTAAAATTTAAAATTGTTTGTTTAATATGATACATTATCTAAACAGTTAATTTATCAAAAAATTGCAATTTGTAAATAAAATTAATTGTATATTATCTCTAAATTTCAATAATACGAATACCTATAGAATAAAGAGATATATAACTAATCGTATGTTAGCAAAAACATTATCTGCTTCTAGCTTAAGGTATATTGAGTATGAATGAGGAGTGCTATTCTATCTAAATAGAGTTTTGTTGAGTTCTACTAAGTTAAGGCAGACGATAATAATGTTACGTATTGCAACGATGTTTTTGCTAGGCTAAAATGACGCACGCACTATATAATATACATAATACAAGATGTCCTGCCAAATGTGATCAATATTTCTGATATATGTGAAACTTTTTTCGAGGGCCAGAACTCCCTAGGGAGTATGAACGCTGGATCCAAGTTGCCATCGTATAACGCCTAAAAGACTCCGTATAATTTGAATATTGCTTTATCCTTAAAATTCTCTTCACCATAGATGAAAAAAAACTTTTTCAGGCCAGTATATAACAGTTCATTCAATTGATATTTTCGCCAACCAGGTTCCAGGCTTCAGACCAGGTGAGAAACTTCTAGATTACTGGGAACCGGGTAGAAACATGCTAGCTGATCCAGGTGCATTTCTCACATCCCTCATGAACTTCGACAAAGACTCCATTACCGAAGATATGATAGAAAAATTGAAGAAATACGTCGAGGACCCATTATTTACACCCGCTAAAATAGCTAAGGTATTAGAAGAAACACATTTATTAGTTTAATTTCTAATCCCCCACCCCTTTCTTACTTAAAACCATTCAACATCCCTTTGATTTGGATATTGAGACCCCCCCCCAATTAGTCAATGTATATATCACCTCCAGCAGAAAAGGGAGAATAAAAACAAATATTGCTGTACGAAAAATCAAGGAAAAAATTTGGTACGATCGTGGGTCGAACCCAGGTTTCCAGCATTCCATGCTACCGCTATAGGTACCAGACCATCGTACCTCAATGAACAAACGTTCTAACGTACCTTGTATGGTATCGTACTCGTCGACCGTTCGCTGGGTTGGGCGGCGTATTCTCTTGATCGCTGCGCAGTTAGAATCATGGCGATTCAGAGACGTTGATGGAATAAATGAGAGCGTATCTTGGAAGACATAGATCATTTGATCACCACGGCGCGATAACTTAGCACCACAAATCTTCACAGAAGCTAAGAAGTTCTTCGAAGTGAGCTTACTCTTCGCAAATGTTAAGCATTTGTAGGGGTTCTATTATATAATATTTCGAATTCTATATATTATGTTTTCTTGACCATGTCCCTCATTTCCGTATGTCTGTCTGTGTGTCGCTTGTCTTCTGTAATAGGTTCCCCTCTATTAATACGTTTTGCATTTAATCAAACTTTGAAACTAGGTATTGGTAACATGTGTCATCTATAAATTTTTAACGCGGTATTGCTTTGTACTTTTGGAGATATCAATCCAGTGGCAGCGCGATACGTTTATATGGTCTACCGTTTGAGACATACTGACGGGCGGTCGGATTACAAGTGTGAATATAATATTGATGGGCGCTCTCGGCTTTTGTCAGGTTGCCACGTTTAATCTAACACTCTAGTTTGTCCTACTTCTGTTTCAACACCTATTAATACTACAAATTGCTACATTCCACCTGAAAAAGGATAAGAAATAATAACTGAAGTGATATATCCTTAAAAACATTGCGTCAGGTAATTTGACTGCGACACGTCTGAAGTGAAGTGAAGTGAAATAAAGTTTTGTGGATTTAAAAAACTTAGCTCCCAAAAAATTATAATATATAAAAAAGCAGTTTACTAATGATTCAAAATGGTTGAACCATTTTTTGTTGCCGGACGACTATAACTGGAAACACGATAAACAAGACGAGTTTGTATAATTTTTTTTTGCTCACCACACCGCCGGCAATGGACCAATCTTTTTGATGAGCTTATTCTTGAATTCGCATAAAAAAGTATTGTAACTAACATGTTATGTTTAGATATCGAAAGCCTGCACTTCCCTCTGCATGTGGGTACATGCAATGTTTAAATACTACTTCGTCAACAAGAACGTGGCACCTAAAAAAGCTGCATTAAAACAAGCAAATGAAGATCTAGCGAAAACTGAGAAGATTCTGGCCGAGGCGAAAGCTAGAATGGCAGTTGTAAGTATAATTAATATGTAAGTAATACCATAGCTAAAGCTTATTGCTAGACCACTATGTTTGATGCTTACTTACCTAGTCTAGAACTGAGAAAATATCGCATCTTTGCAGTGCTTTGTGCACACATTCAAAAAACAAAGTGAAGACGTAAAAGTCCTTCAGTGACAAAATATAATTTCGCTGCTATACGATCATTTATCATTTTTATACTATAGGTTATTTAGTTATTGAATGGTCAAATACAGTAGGGCTATCAAAAGTTTAGCCCACTTTGGGGGAAGTCACTAAAAGGAATAAGTTCACTTATAAAAAGCAGGCATAAAACAGCGACATCTACAAATTAACTCAATGTTGGTGATTTATGCAATGATTTCGATACATAGTTAATTTTGTATCTTCAAGGTACTGGCTGGCTTAGGAGAACTACAGAAACAGTTGGACGCAAAAATTGCTTTTAAACAGGAGAAAGAGCAGAGCATCGGTTTCTGTGAAGAAAGAATGAACAGGGCGGTGAGGCTAATTTCTGGTCTGGCTGATGAACGAGTGAGGTAGGTGTAGTAATCAAATTGTTTTGTTGATTTTATTCAGCTTGAGTGCTTAATTTATTTATTATTGAACTCCACCACATTTATAACAAACAAATTTAAATGTATTTACAGTCGAACGTCATAATTTTCTATATATAGATCGCTTCTAGCGTTGCAATCAGCAAATCATCAGGGCAACCTTCGTATGATGGTTGAGGACATTCTTCTGTAATGTGTTTGATCATTTGGAACTCTTGTATTGTCTTGTTGCTCCTGGTCTTCAATTTTCCGCAGTACTAGCTTACTTCTTATTAAATCTTATTGAAGGAGGCGCCTAACTATATTTCTTTCTCGGCCTTACTGATGTTTAAATGAAAACAGGTTACATGCCTACAGGTCTTCAGGGCATTAGGTTTGAGTATCCATTTTCTAGAGAAACTTCCCATACCTTCGAAGACCTTGAAATTCTAAAAGCTAAATATGTAATGAGTGATAATACTTGGTCGGTGGAACTGGGATATCTCTAAGTATTACAGGATTTATTCTGCTGTAGATCTATCTTACTAGTAATTTATCGACAGCAACGTACTTGTTCTGTAATTTTTTTGTTGGTCTGCTGATTTACCTGGGTTTTGAGTTACTGTTAATTTTCAACGTTGGAATTTTCTAGGTATCTTACTTATTTTTCTATATTTTCCGCACTTAGATAATTCAGGGTGGATTCCGTCAAACCCTAGGGCACTCCCAGGGAAACAGCTTTAGATTGTCTACTGTTCTCTGTCAATAAGCATACATCGAAAAATGGTCAGCCTTCTAGTTAAGACTCTTTCAAAAGTAGTGCACCTGATTGAACACAATTTCGGAGCGAAAAAACCCATCAAATGCATCTTCTCTCACTTCAAACAGCCTCCGACCTGGAGAACATGCCACTTAGGCAACTTGGCCTCTGAACATGTATCTGCGTTATACGATGTTGCCTGATTTTATCATGTAGGAGCCAGGCATCGAGAAAGTTCTATAATTAAAACGATTTGATGATGTTTAATGCATGATTGGCAGAGAAAATCAAACTTTCCAAGTCGTTTAATTCACGGTATTCGATACTGGAGTATTCCAGTAACTTTATATTCGCCCTTGTCCCACCGAGTTCTATTTATAGATCCGATTGATTTCGGCTTGACACAAACATTATTTACATCATATATTAACTATGAGATCAGAATGGCTTCGAGATCATTGAGGATTTATGAACAAAATATGAATATTTTCCTGAAAATAAAATGTGCTAATGAATCCCTCTAGCGTAACGATCTTTATCAAGGGACTGATCCTCATACAAGTTAGAATCTGAGAAAGTTTCATGGAAACTTTCTGAGGAATAAGAACGTATGCGACAACTCAATTATTATCTACATTACAAATTGTCTTGTCTAGGAATGCGACGATTTCATGTCATTTATAGTTACCACTCAAGTGTCATACATGAAATAGGTGCTAAAATTGGAAGCATTTGTGGATTAGCTTGGCGCTTCCATAGTTGTGATGTGAAATCAATTACACAATACGCAAAAAGGGAATATTTGAATTATAATTTTATTTATAAGGAACGCTTCAACAATTTGTATACAATCCCATATTTAGTGTGAATGGAGATATATAGTTATGCATATATAAAGTGTTATCATATTTTTTACAATATCCTGCAGCAGGAAGGGCTATTAAGTTTTCACAATCGGCGACCTACCATAAAGGAGTCGGCAGTGCATTTTCAAGATTCAACCAAAGGAGGTTTACATGATAGGCTAGGCGTATGGAATAGATTATAGAGTATCCTACTACAAAGTGAGGTTACGTAAAATTAATTATTTGTTATCCAATTCAGGACGAAGTTATGCCTGAATTAGAAATGAAGTAAGCTGGTAGACCCGACTGTGTATTTTAAGACAAAGTACCAAAGGTGCATCACAAAGTCTGCTTCCGGAATCGGTTGTGGATTTTCCAGAGACTTATAGGAATCCTCTAAAACTGGATAACGTACCTTTTAAAGGAGTTTTGGAAAAAAGGTTCTTTTTGTACGACGAGGTGTTAATAGATTCTGATCTATCGTTTGATATAGATCGGGCGCCGATCGCCGACGCTCCAGAAGCACTGCGGTAGGATAAATGTCTATTCAGATTGACGTTGTAAATTGAAACGATCGTTGGTCAATTCCAAAATGCCAAGGTTGGCCAAGAGAATGACTTTTATAAGAGGCTCGTTCGAGACGTTGTAAGTTCGACCTGGTGATACGCCCGTTTGGCTCCTCTAGTGTTTAGTAAACTGACGACTCTTGATGTTATCATGCGAGACATCTCGTTCAAACATTTCATCATGAAAGCGGTTCATTCTGCATGGGACGCTAAGAATTGCACACTAAAATCTTCTTTAATCTAGGTTTATCTGGATATCCTTTTGGTCTTATTTCTGCCAGAATTTGGTCAGAGAAAACAAGCATTATTGTTTCTGAAGAATATAACTATTATTACTTTTAGGTGGATAGAAACGATTCAGAACATCGAGGCAAACGTAATAAATGTAACAGGAGATATTCTGATATGCTCGGGCTGCGTTGCCTACCTCACACCATTCACTGACTCCTATAGGAGACAATTATTCAACAGCTGGATGAAACTCATCTCAGAGTGAGTAATTTTGATTTTTGTAACTGAAAAGGTAATTGATTGTTTAGTCTTTAAAGTTGAACAAATTTGTATACCAATACATATTTCTTTTACTCAGCTTTGAACCGATACGCTTATATAGTAAACATCGCGGATCCATAATTTTTGAATTCGGAATTGAAGGGAATAATGTATTTTATCACAAAGCTGCGCTAATCTTCATCATTATTCCCAAGGTCAATGTCATTGACACATTTATTAGTTACTTTATCTGGTCTTATGATCAATCTAGTCCGATGTCAATCAAAAGTGGACTTTCATTTCTAAAAAATAATGAGTTTGACCTTGAAATGATTTTAACTTTCGACTTCAATCATATTCTGGCTCAAAGTAGCTTGTTGTATCAATTTCGATGTCACAATCAGCGACTATCACTATAAACTAGACTTTCAACCACCACTACGCCATCAAGAGAGGTGAATAGCTTTATTTTTTTCTAAATGGGTAGATTAAACCCTACCCATCCCATAGCGACCTCCCCTTTGATCGTACGAGAAAAAAACGAAAGTAAAGTTTCTCGTAGAATTGAATCCAAGTTCGAAAGATAGATTTGACCTTGGACTGACCTTGTAACTGCACTAGTAAAATTCTTCATTGTATTCAATTTTTATAATAAAAATGGTGGTCATTATTATGTAAGAATCGATCAAATTCGGAATGACATTGATTTTAAGGCTTAAATTAGGATATACAACTTGATTACTACATCTCTGACCTATAATTTTTGCTCATAATTCTTTTGGCCTATGTTTTATTTGCTCAACGCCTATTTCAGGTATCAGATACCCTTCACTGCGAACTGTACGCCAGTCTCCATTTTGGGGGAACCAGTCCAGATACGGCTATGGCAGCTAGACGGGCTGCCTAGGGATTACCTCTCCACCGAAAACGCTGTTTTGGTGTCATGTTCCAGAAGGTGGCCACTGTTTATTGATCCTCAAGGTCAGGCGAACAAGTGGGTTAAAAATATGGTATGTAACAGGAAATAGGGCTCATATTTTTCGCTGGCCGCTTATTGAAACCGCATACGTATTCGAATCGCCGTATACATAACCTTCATATAACGTTTCGGTCTTTTATTATAGCAAAACAGTCAAAAAATTTACTTTGATGATAAAGTTAACAGCGAAAAATATAACGAATCAATGAAATAAGATGTTATATTTGGAAATGCGTGTGAAGAATTTGGGATATCCTCTCAAAGAAATTCAGTTTTGTAGCAAAATGAAAGCGTCCATCATATTTTCTGGTAATTGACTGAAGTATTTTTATCAACATTTCGTTTGCCTTCGGAAAATTTTTCCAAGTATTCAAATGCAAGAGATAGATTTTGAAATTATAACAATATTAATGTTATGTCTAGGCAGTGGTCTCCATCAACGACCAGTATAAAATTAACGAATCTGAGTGACAACCACCCAGAGGTTAAGTTTCAGAAGTGCGTTTGTACCATAAGAGCTAAGTTCTGGTAAATAAAACGGGATCTCCATAAGGATGTGATTGATCTGGCAAAAGCTTATAGAAACGTTGACAAAAGATTGTATTTCTCATCGAGCCCTCGGCTCTTGTCAAAGCATACATCGTCATGGAGGAAAAAAGTAATTCACTAGGTACCAGAAGCTTCTCAAACAAATTCACAGGCTATAGCTAGACCCCATTATTGGGTAGCTAATCATGGACAATGAATCCCTGAGTGAGACGAGGAAGTGCAGGTCTGCATTAAGTGTAATGGCGAACATCGGCAAGCCTTATTGGCCTCTGCGCCTACACATGGAACAGTAGCTTGGTTTATTGGCACTCAGGATTCTAGTTTACTTTTTTAATTTTTATTCTTTATAATAATAACAGTGCTAATAATAACTCGTATCAAAATCGCTAAGCACTATATAACTTACATATAAACAATGTCAGATCTGGTGGTTATTTGTTTCTAAGAGAGGTTGGAACTGAATTTGAGCATTATAAATCAGGCGTCATATCAAGCCGCTGAAATACCTATGTGATAACGATAAGACACAACCATCAACAGTTATGAGAAAGTTAGTTTTATGACTCTCCTATTTAATTCAGTTTTAGAAACAGGACGCTACTTTCAAAAATTCAATTCTTCCTTAACATCAAGCAACCAACATGATGGTCCGCGCATTCCTCTTTTACCTTTCCTTTCATTTACAGGGCAAGCAGATGGGCCTTGCCGTCTGCAAACTAGCGGACAAAGACCTGATTCGTACTTTAGAATCTGCGATTCGATTCGGTAAAGCTATCCTGATCGAGAACGTAGGTACTGAACTTGACCCTGCTTTAGACCCGGTACTGCTACGGCAGATATTCAACCAAAGTGGTACAATGGTTGTGAAGCTTGGAGATGTTGTAGTACCATACGACACCAATTTTAGACTCTTCATTACCACCAAGCTACCAAATCCGCATTATACTCCGGAGGTATCCATCAAAGTGTTGTTGGTGAATTTCACGGTGGTATCCAGGTAGGCCTCATTACATTTATAACGGTAGGCCATGATAATTCATCGCCAGCATACGAGTATCCTTGGTTTATCATCGTAATGCAAGCATAACCGGAAATTTTATCATGCTGTAAGAACTCCAGTTTTCTTCATAATTTTGTCACATCGATAGTATTTTGGTACGGTGTGTGACTTAATGATGATTTCTTGCAACTGAAACATAAGAATCCTAGGATAATTTTATTGATAGGCGGGAAGATATAGAGAAGACGTCTGATAAGTAAAATTATATAAGTTGAATGAGCGCAAACATACACATTTCAAATCAAAGCAACCAAATTTTGGGGATGCTTTCGGAACACTCGACAATGTCTTTTGACCTGCAATGTGTAACCCTTTTTTCAAAATTTTCAGCTTGCGCCAACATTAATGAGCTTCAAAAATGATACTCAACTCAAATTTATTTGTGGAACTGTTATACCTTCTCTATTAAAATAATAAGATCGTGTACATACCACATTTATATTCAAATAATCGTCGGACAGTCAGATTTAAATATAAACCGAAGCACGTCACTGAAAGAAGAGGAGTTTCATTTGTGCATGATGGGAGAGTTTAACCAAGTAAGAGCATCTACAAACTACATGAAAAAAATAATATGTATTTTCTCTTGAACATATTAAATCACTTCTTTCCCTTATCTGGTATGTTTTAGAAACAAACTATTTAGTTAAACAGAATGAGTAAGCATAATATAACGATATGGTAATTGGAAATTATGATTACGAATATCAAATTCATGGTCATCCTTGTTTAATAGGAATTATTTTTTCGTGAAGATATATTGAAATTAGTGTCTAAAACTGATTCTGCCTTCACACATTCATTTGAATAATCATAAAATATGCTTGCTTCTTTACTAATAGCGGTCTACAGGACCAGTTACTAGCATTAGTGGTAATGCAAGAAAGACCTGATTTGGAAGAGCAAAGAAGTCAAATTGTCGTCAGTATCGCTACAATGAAACATGAACTGAAGGAGATTCAAGACAGAATTCTGTTGAAATTAAGCACATCTGAAGGCTCACCACTAGATGACTTGGATTTCATCATTACCCTAGAGGCTTCTAAGCTAAAGAGTGAGGATATTAAGGTGAGTTGTGTGGTCATGATGATAGCTCCTTCACCCACCATAGTTTAATCAATGGAACTTAACTGAGTATATGTGACATATTAAAAATAATGTAAACATCTTTTTGTTTACGTAATACCTCCGTAGGGGTTTGGGAAAGATAAGAAAACATTTAATAAATAAAAATAATATTTCCAAGCGACAGTCATTCCATATAAACATGCTCACAGTGTATGAAAATCGTGAGATGGGGTTTCATACGTGATTAATTTAATCGCGCACCAGACTCTGAATACCTGTTTATATTGCAACGAGATAAGTGGTAGCAGCTAGGAAAAGATCTTCCTGTATATGCTGCATGCGCGCAGTTGTCAAAGGAGACGTATACAATGTCCAGATACTTATTGGCATGTTTTTGGTAATGGAACTCTCGAGATGGGCGTTTTGTATATACATTCTCGAACAAAGTGGTGACAACAATCACTCAGTCCACAACCGTGGAACAGTCAAGAACCGGAAGGTGAAACAAATTCGTGTTTTGAGAATGTTACAATATTAACGCTAATGTTACAATAAAGCATTGCATACTCTCCTGGTGGTAAATTTTTCAGAGATAAAGATTTGAAAACTAATTTTTTCATTTTATTTCTTACCCTGGCCGTTGATTACAAAACTTTTACGTTGCTTCAGTAGCCTTAATCAAAGTAAAGAAAATAAAAAGTGTAATAAAAAACAATGATATTGACATCAATTTGTCAACTGTCTTTGGGATAACAGTGTTGAGCATTCTAACTGTAGCCCAGTATGTAGTACTATGCGATACTCGAATACAGAGTGATACATTTTTAGGATACCGACACAAAAAGTCCTCAATTGAGATGTAAAAACAAACTGAAAACTAAACAGCATTAAGTGTGGTCCATTTGCAGGTCTGAGAAACGTTAAATCAAATTTTTGCTTAAATAATACCCAACCGGACACAGTCTACTAGAGAACTGAAGAGACATTCAAGGTTCACGTTTTTTATTGAATTTAAAACCTTTTTCAATTGGCTGCATTTTCAAGCAACAAACGAAGTTAACCCTTTTTTAAATTGTGAAATGTAACGTCAAAATGAACAAGGGTTCAGAAATAGTCTAAAATTCACAATGATTTATGCAATTTTTCTATGATTATATGTAGCGGCCTCCACCCTTTGAGACATTTTCATTGAGAAATAAATTTCAAAATGAACTGTATGTTTATTAGGCGGTATAATGAATTTTCATGAAAACACCAAACAACATCTCAAACTGTAGCTACCTATATGCATTGATAAACCTAATTTATTTCATAGCATAAGACCTATACTTTTCTAATCGGTCGCATTTTAAACTCAGAAATACCAAAGTATGAACAAATTCATTAGTATCTATAATATTTATAAAGTCAATTCAGGAATCTGAAATCACCACCATATTTATCAAGAGTAGTTAAGATCGTTGAACAACGCAATGCAGCCTCATATGGAAGAATACGTACTTCAATCGAACTTCGCCTACGACTTCGCCCTTTTATCGTACAATACACTTCATTTTTCAAATAATTAATATTTTACTGTCTATCATATATAAATTCTTATAGAATAAAGTGGAAGCAGCAGAGATAACCCAAATAGACATAGACAATACCAGGGCTCTCTATATTCCCGTAGCGAACAGAGCCCAAATTCTATTTTTCTGCCTGGCAGATCTATCAAACGTCGATCCTATGTACCAGTATTCGTTGGAATGGTTTATCGCCATATTTGTATCCAGCATGGCAGAAACCGAGAAATCACGTAAGAAATCTCTCCGATCCGGAGATAATCCATTAATTTTTGTAGATTATCGTAAATTCACTAAGCAAATGAATATAGATTATTCAAGTGTGTGCTCTCCACTATGCAACAGACCTGCTATACCCAGTCAAGAGTGTGATAGCAAAATCAAGTCATCTGTTGCCGTGTTAGGGCAGTCCAGGTTTTAGTACCTTTGACTTCGTAAGTTGCGAATGTGCGTCCCCCATAGAGGGCGACACTTGGAGATGAGTTTATATTGCTATAGATTATTTGTATTCACGGCACTGGCTCTTCACATTCCGCGTAACTTGGTGATAAGTGTCACTATTACACCCTAATCTGGGATCCATATTCAAGGAACTCAGAGATAGAGATTTCCTTACTTTCTTTGAGCATGTCGTTTGAACTCAAAGTATTTCCACCTATTCTCCTGAATATTATTATTAATAGTCAAACACTGAGGTCCCAAAACCATTTTCCAAAATCTTAGGGCGACAAATTGTAGAAGGGGTATTGTAGGAGGAAATTTCAAATTGTGTCACTTAGCTTTACTGCTCAGACTGAGTTTTACATCAAAGAGATTTAGATAGATTTCTCGCACACCATAATTTTGTCTGTTCTTCCTTTTATATATTCACGCAGTTCGTCAGAACAGTATTCTGTTTAAAATATTTGCTGTCAAATTTTGTTGTAATAAATCTAAATGTTTTTAGCTGAAATTGAGGTGAGGGTGAAGACAATCAATGATTATTTCACGTTCAGTTTGTACAGCAATGTCTGCAGAAGCTTATTTGAGAAGCACAAACTGCATTTTGCGTTTCTGTTGTGCGTCAGAATTCTGATGGACTATGGAAAAATCAATCCAGGTGAATGGCATCACTTTCTGTCCGGTGGTTCACCTTTAAGGGTAAGTACTAGTCCGATGATGATTTTAATAAAAATCGAAACGCGTCACTGAAAGAAAGGATTTAATTTGTGAAACTTTTTGTCTACATCATGGAAGAATTTCACCAAGTAAGAGCATCTACAATCTACTAGAAAATTATCTTTGTAACTGACAACCGCTCAGTGGGTGGACATGTCTTGGATCAAAAAGTCAAAATATGCTGTGTCTATTATTTATTCTTTTTAAATCCCTGAGTACGGATTCCATGTTAATTTTTTGATTTAGTGATTCGCGAACTTCGCCCATATATTTTTCATGAACCTTATATATATCATATATATATATATATTCATATATATTACTAAGCTGTTTTATAATTTCAGGATTTGCCGAACCCTGCACCTGGTTGGCTGTCAAGCAAATCTTGGTCCGAAATACTTGCTCTAGAACATTTGACTGCGTTTGAACCTTTTGTCAGAACATTCAACGACAATATAGCACACTACAAGAAGATATTTGAAAGTCAGGAGCCCCATAGGTAAGATACTAACCAGGAAGCATCAAAATGAATCTAAAGCGGAACGAGGCTTCACTGAGCCTATGATGATGAGCTTTGAGAATATATTTTTACCTCATGAAAGTTTATCAAGTTTGACCTATATTCCAATAAGGAGAAGATCTCAAAACACTAGAAGGTACAACGTGGCAAACTTGGTATCTCCAAACCTAATAAGTCAAATTAGAGATATTTTGTCAGTTTTTATCAGATACTATTTTCTTTCTCACCTTATGGCCACCTGAAATATCGTATATAATTTCGTACCATACTATGTCCTGGAGGGATCAGTAGAATATTGGCTTACGACGAACGGTGCTAGTACCTAGTGTAAGTGATTTTTTCTTGGTCTGATATTATTTCTCTACAAAAGCAGCCACGAATCATTATTATTTTCTGGATTGTGTTCAAAAGCCCCAGTGAGTACTTTGGAGTACATCCTCATCATTTTAAAAATTAAATGATCTAAGCCTTGAAGATTGGTAGTAGTTGTTCCGGTGAATGCAATTCACTTGAACAGAATAAATAATGTAAGGAAGTTATTGAAGATCGTCTTAATCTCTTAAATTTTTCAGCGCCCTATAGAGCTCACAAACGAAAAATCATAGAACATAACTTCATCAGAAAAAATATATATTTTTGAGTAAGAAATCCGACGTTTAATTCATTTTCAACCTTATTGTCTCAACCCCAGTGCTCCCTCCCTTTTTGATAGAGCTCAGTTTGCTGGAAAGAAGTTTCTACACTATATCACCTTTGTGAGACTAAATTTACTTTCTGCATCCACCTTGTAGTGACAATCAATGTTGGTAGGGGACTAGGCATAATCTAATACATTTTTGTTACTTCATTTGCAGATTTCCCATGCCTGAACCCTTGGAACGGATCATGGACGACTTTCAGAAGATTGTGGTGCTGAAAAGCCTTCGACCTGACAAAGTTATTAATGCGATGCAAGACTTCCTGTCGGCCAAACTGGGCAAGGAATTCATCGAACCTCAGTCTTCGGATCTATCAGCGATGTTCAAAGAGTCAGGACCGACGGTGCCATTGATATTTGTGCTTTCCACCGGCACGGATCCTGCTGCTGAGCTTTATAAGTTCGCCGACAGGATGAAGATGTCCAAAAGAATGTTTTCAATATCGTTGGGTCAAGGACAAGGACCCAGAGCGGAGAAGATGATCATAAGTGGATGCGAAGTGGGGTCATGGGTGTTCTTTCAGGTAGTAACAGTCTATTTATAGGTTTTGTTTTTGAACTACTGTGAAAGTGTTCTTAATTATTATGGAACAAAAAATTATGCGAGTCGTTATCCAAAGTGTCTCCTAAATGGTTCGATATTTTTTGTGTTCCGTACTGGAGTAAGGCCTTTAGACACCGTCGGGCTTCTTACGTCTTCCTTAAGGAATTATAATTATTTTTTTATAGATAGTGCAGGATATCCTATCCCACTGCAAAAGCACTGCTAACGCATAAATGTCTATTCACGAACTTTCCGACATTCCATGTCACAATGCTGAGATTCTCTCGAATTATGGAATCATTATAAAATATTAGATCAATCTGTTTCTGTGGGTCTTGCCCCCCTGCCATTGCTTGACGGCAATGAGCGACGCATGTTGTGTGGTCACAAACTTACTTGGAATAGGCGTATATTCAACCGAATTACTTATCACTAATAAGCTATAACAATGGCTGAAGCTAGATTAACGACGAAACGTGCGTGTCCTTAGTAGGACACATATATAGTGGAGAGTCCACACCTGAAAGTATTCTATTAATCTAGGATGTGGTTGTTTCAAAAGAGATTCAATGTTACAGAACTGTCACTTAGCTCCCAGTTGGATGCCACGCCTGGAACGAATCATCGAAGGCATTTCTCCAGAAATGGTCCATCGCGACTTCCGCATATGGCTGACGTCTACGCCGTCACCTCACTTTCCCGTCGCCATTTTGCAAAACGGCAGCAAAATGACAGTGGAACCACCGGCAGGCGTCAAAGCCAACATGATGAGGGCCTACAGAAACGAAGTGTCTGAATTGGCGGATTTCATGCAATCGGAGAACAGAAAGGCTGCACCTTTCAGATTGCTGGTAAGTTAATATACACTGTGCAAGAATAACTTATTGATCTTTCATTTATTTTACCTGAGCATGACTCTGTTTCAAAAACAGACCAACATGATTATCTTATACTAAAGTAGCCTTAAGTGATTGTTATATTTCCTAGGTATTCTCCCTCTGTCTGTTCCATGCTGTAATCCTTGAGAGGAGAAAATTTGGGCCACTAGGCTTCAACATTCCATACGAATTTACTGATGGAGATCTGAAGATTTGTATTTCGCAGCTTCATATGTTTCTCGTCGAATATGAGGATATTCCATTTAAAGTACTAACGTACACTGCAGGTATCGTATTTTTTATCATGGTATTGAATGAAACATATACTTATTCGATTGATTGTGTATGTAATTTCGTCCAGCTTCCATTAGTAAAGCTGGTCTGGTGTACTTTGATACATAGTTATACAAATAAAATATTGAGGTTAACAACGTGCTTTTTGGTATATTGAATAGCATCGTCGAATTGTCAGTCTTCTAAAAATGTCAATATTTTGAAGACAGCAACAGGCAGAGGAATCTACCTATTCACGAATTTGATATCCAGGTGTGCAAAAATTAATTTGTTTTTGTCCTGATTAAGAACTTTTGGGCATCAATACTAATCTATTTTTTATTTGAAGAAGCGTGGTGCTCGTCATTGAGCTATATACAGATTCCACTACATCTTCACGATTTATAAGTTGGAGTGTGCAAAAATTAGTTGCGCTATTTATGTACTAAATTGTGTGCCCCAAAAGAGATTGCGATATTATGACAATAACGTTTTTCCTATTTACGGATCCGGAGTGTAATTAGACACCCACCTGAACCTCAACTCCAATACCTCTTCACGATTTATAAGTTGGAGTGTGCAAAAATTAGTTGCGCTATTTATGTACTAAATTGTGTGCCCCAAAAGAGATTGCGATATTAGGACAATAACGTTATTCCTATTTACGGATCCGGAGTGTAATTAGACACCCACCTGAACCTCAACTCCAATACCTCTTCACGATTCATAAATTCGAGTGTACGAGGATAAGGTGTTAGTTATGTGCTATACGAAGAAACCACGAATTACAAATTTAGGTGTGCAAGAAGTAAATATTATTTATATATGAACACTCATCTCCAAGCACTAAAGCGTTGCCCATTGGCAACTTATGAAGTCAAAGGTCCTAACACCTGGACTGCCCGCGTGAGTCGCCAATGGGCGTTTTCCTAGAGGGTGACACCTGGAGATGAGTTGATGATGCTACCACACCCTTGACCGGGTTACATATATGCCATCAGATTGATCTCGGCGCTAAGACCGCTAGGCTATACTGACCAGTCTAGACTGAAGACGAAACACATCTATAGCAGATCTGTTACATAGTGCAGAGCATACACTTAGTGTCTGTACTAGTTTGTGCAGTTTTCCTACTGATACAGTGCCGAACTCTATTCGTTCTAGCCTAGCCTTCCCAAAGCGCTGTTTCCTCTTGTCATATAATGCGTAGCAGCCACAAAGGCTGTGAAAGACTGGCTCTGTTACTCCTCCGCATTGTCTACAGTTAAGGTCTCCGTTATGAAGCCGTAGTTTTTTCAGATGCTCCTTAAGACTACTGTGTCCTGCAAGGAGTCCAGTAAATATATGGAGTTGGTTCCTATTTAAAAATGTACTAGCCTTTTTGGTGCTTCTGTCAGTTGTTTCACATCAAGTTCCATTGTTAGTATTGAAGGATGTTGTTAGATGTATCTAAATCTAAGAGCCGATATCGTCTTATGTTTCAGGGCACATCAACTATGGTGGCCGGGTCACGGACGATTGGGATCGTCGTTGTCTGATGAATCTTCTAGCCGACTACTACAAAGTCGAAGTTGTTAATACTAATTACATTTTTGACAAAAGAGGATTCTATTATCAGGTAAATAACAGAATCCCAGCTTAAGCCAACCATACATCGCACCTAAAGAAAAATGTATCAGAAAGTTTTTGCTATGACTAGATTTCTCGAATTACTGTACTATACCGGGAATTTTGGACAACCCTGTTTACGTAGTATCTATTTTTACACCATTTATCCCTTGTCTTTCAGCTACCCCTTGACACCATGTTCCTAGACTACATCGAATACATAAAAACATTTCCCATAAACGACGATCCGGATGTGTTTGGCCTCCACCCAAACGCCGATATAACATTTGCTCAAGCACAAACCTACCTTTGTCTAGCGACATTGCTGAAGTTGCAGCCTAAGCAAGTAGGTGGGGCAGCTTCGAGTCAAGAAGAAGTTACGTCGAATGCTGCCAGATCAATATTGGATACGTTACCCAAACTGTTTGACTTAGAGAAAATATCCCACAAGTAAGATAAGTTTAATAATTAAAATTGTATCAACGAGCGCAAACAATAATGGTCCCAAGTTACACCCCTGGAGTTGGCAGAGTCAAAAAATATCTTAAATGGCAATTAATAGAAATTGCCGAAGTGCAAGAAAAGAGAACAATATTGTTTTTGTGCGCTTTATTGTCAATTATCCCAAATATAATAACATATTCCATAATACTCCCAGATACCCAGTGCTATACGAAGAATCTCTGAACACTGTTATAATCCAAGAAGCAATCCGCTACAACAAACTGTTAGTCGTCATCAAATCTTCCCTAAATGACTTACTGAAAGCTCTGAAAGGTCTGGTGGTGATGTCTGAAGCTTTGGAGAAGATGTCTTTGAGCTTGTTCAGCAATCTAGTACCAGCAATGTGGGCTAGCAAGGCGTATCCTTCACTCAAACCTCTAGGTAAGGTGCGACAGTAGTACAAATATTGCGCACAAATGCTTTGGAACAATGAAAGACTATAAGGCCACAATCAAGTTAGTAAATTAGTTTGTAAGGGAGATTTCCACATCTATGTCCCTTATGTCTACCGACCCGTCTGTCTGTTTGTCTATCTCTCTGTCCGTTATAATCTTTGGTCTGCCTATAACTTAAAAAGTACTTTGCATGAAGATTTGTAGGTCCATTAAATGTGTTACACAAAATGTAATTAATGTCACAACTAGACGAGGAACGGACTGAAAGCGGGTTATTCGAAGAAAAGTGTTGTCGTAATACGCCCTGCTGACCTAAGATCGACATCGTTAACAGTTGCTGAATGTACATATCAGCAACGAAATATTTAGTTATCACTCTTTAATATTATATTTTGCATTGCTCGCAAAATATTAAAGAGATAACAACGGACAAGCGCTAATTTCAAAGATAACCACCAGCACTGGAATTTTACATATGAACATTATCTCAAAAAAATTAAATTAAATTAAAACGAGCATACAGCAAAAAATTGCTTTCTTCCGCCACCACCATCGGTGGTAGCTTTTCAAACGTTCGTTCTGTAGATTATTTTATTCTGAATGGCTTACTGATCTATGTCTATTGATAAAGTTCTTTAATAAATGTGTTTGTAACTTTTTAGAGGCTCAAAACAAAATACTTTTAGTTACCCTGCTTCCATAATCTTCAAATTTGTTGCGTCTCATAAAGTAATCATATGACACAAGTAGCTATTTGAAGTTTTCATTCAACCACTCTCTCACTTTCATGGTTGCTATCTTTAGTCAGGTTGCCAGGCTATAACGACGAGTCTAGGCTAAATGCGAAACACGCATGACCATAGCAGGTCATATGTATAGCTGAGAGCGTAGACATTTAAAGCTTAGAGCTGCCAAAACTGACTAATCGTCATTTATGAAACATTATATATATACACTGCACAAGTTTATTTTAATGATAAAACTGACTGCTACAGACAACAAATCTTTCAAACACGTTTTCTATGTTTTTCAGCTGCCTGGGTTTCCGATTTGAAAGCAAGAACCCAGTTCTTGAACACATGGGTAGCAGAAGGTATACCGGCAGTCTTTTGGATATCAGGATTTTACTTCCCACAAGCCTTTCTAACAGGCACCCTACAGAACTTTGCTAGAAAACATGTGGTTTCTATCGATTCGATAAACTTCTCATTTAAGGTTAGTATAACGTTCCCTAAACGTGTTATTTTTGCACTTAACATCACATATTAAGGGACCTAAGCTTTCACAAAATGTATTATATCAAATTCGAAGATTTCTGAGATCACAATGCTTCGCTTGATTATCAGTAAAAACACTTGTAGAACAAATCTTTATATGAAAGTCAATGCTAGAGTTATCATACTGTTTCATTTCATACTTTCTACTGGCCTATACTAAAACCACATACGACTAACTGAATGCCCTTGCTAACTTCTTGGCTTCCTCGGCTACCTGTATCAAAGTGTCATACAAAAACAAATGAATTTTGTTGATTTGTAGTTTCTTCGGGCTGAACAGTTTTATTTCCAAAGTAGACCTTACCATTATGAACGGCTAGAATACAGATGATCTATTAATGATGAAAATGCATCATCTGTATTCTAGCTTTTCATAATAGGTCATACAAAGGTCTTGTTTAAAAATGAAGCTATTCGCTAGAACAGTCTAAAATGTCAATGTCATTCTAGTTTCAGAAATTATTTTTAAAAATTTTTCTTTTACAAAGATTACCGAGGCAGCCGGAACGATAGTAAAGGTATTCAGTATGTGGTATTACTTAACGGCCAGTAAACAATATGAAACGGACTAGATATACAATCACATGATAAGATTCGGAAGTTATTTTCTACATATTTTTCCAATATCATACTTTTCAAATAATTGTAGCTTTCAAGAACAAACAGAAAACTGTATTCATAAAATGAGACAGCTTATTTTTTGAATAGATTTATACTTGGAACCTGTCAGGATATTTGTATTGACACTACTAACTGAGTATTTAGGTAATTAATTTTTGTATTCCCAATTTTCATTAATACATGCAAGTGCTCTTATTACACTTCCGATTTCGCATTCCCTGATTTTTAAGCTGATGAATGATATGAACTATATCAATCAGTTATCTTAGATGTTGATGCTAGAATCTACATAGAAGTTACACAAACACTACACAGATTTTCAACTTGCTAAACCCTTCCTATAAAGTTTATATCTCAAATATATTTTCTTATGGTATATCCGCATTAATTATATGAATTCCATTTAATAACCTCCTTTCAAACTACTTTTATTCTTGGATCCTGGTGTAGTAATCACACAACTTCATCTGAATATGAATAACGTTGAAAGAGTCAGAAGAAAACGTTAGTGAAGGTATTCCAAACCAAGGTATGTAGTTTCAATTAGCGGCCAGGAGAAAAAATAATGAATAAGTTTAAGGGCTTTTTAAGTGACCATGACAGCTTTTGATCGGGTTTTACCACAATATGTAAACGATAAAATCGAGCTGTACAGCTTATAATAATTAGAATCGAGCTGTACAGCTTATAATGATGTAAATTTCCGCCTAGAAATCAGGAGGTTGTGTGTGATTACCACTGGCGACTAATTTGCTTTTCTAATTTTTATAGTTGCTAGCTTTCTAATTGGGTCTATCATTTTGTACTGCACAAAGTACATGGAAGAAACGTAACTGATGAGTATCATCACTACCAATATTGTAGAGGCTTGATTGAATATTTTAGGTTTTGGCACAAGCTCCAAATAAACGACAAGCTGACGGGTGCTGTATAAGAGGTTTATTTTTAGAAGGAGCTCGGTGGAACCCACAGTTAGGCTTTTTGGATGAATCAAATCCAAAAGAACTCTACACTGGTGAGTCCCTGAAATGCTTATGATCATTGAAACCTCAAACTGAATAGAAAACAAAATATAGCAGCATTTGTTTAGATTTAAAGCTGTAGTATTACACGACGATGTTATTATATGTATGCAAAATCATAACTTGCCACTAAACTCGAAATAAATGAATTTCTACACATATAAGTTAATTGAGGATTTTTTGGTGCACATTTTGTTTAAAATGGTAGCTATGTAGTAATTCCAGGCTGAAAAAGAACCCTAGACATTCTGTTCCTACTTAATCTTCTAACCTAACGATATAACATCGATTTTCAGACAGGATATCAAAATACATGTTTACTATATACGAGTAATATTTCGATTGCCTGTTTCCATTCCAGATATGCCAGTGATTTGGTTAGTACCAGAGGAAAATCACCGTAAGCCTCCAGGCGTATATGAGTGTCCCGTATATAAAACGTTAACAAGAGCAGGTACACTGTCTACTACCGGACATTCAACTAATTACGTACTAGCTATTGAAGTGCCCAGTCGAGAACCAGAACATCACTGGATTAAAAGAGGGGTCGCGCTGATATGTGCGCTGGATTATTAGAAAATGAACACTCACTTCATTATTATGTAATTAAGTTAGTTTATTATGTATGTTTATGAAACATTAAAATATAAATTGAATTACGAGGTGTTTACTTTACAGGATAAAAAGTAGGGTAATAATTAGCTATTTATTGCGCATCAGATTATGTGAATTATAATAATGATAATAATAATAATACTATAATAACACTAATAATTCGGCCCTGGTAATTGCCTGATCGAGCTGTCTCGCCATCCGAGTCTTTTTTGTGAAGTAAATGGCAGTATTGTTAATTAAGCATCAAACATGAATTTGATAGTTAATAACCCAAAATATAACAAACCAATCTTGCCGATATTTTTTACATTGACGGAATAATATTGTCACCATGAATGAATACCAATTAACGACTAACCAAAAATATGATTCAGAGAGACCACCACAGGAAGCTTTAGAAGTTACAGTAGTAGAGAATGTCCGGCCACCTATGTGTAGTTGCTTTCCACTAAGAAAATAGTGGAAAAAACTTGTTTTTAAATATTACGAGACTATTATTTGCAAGTTATTAATTCCACCTATCGACCTAGATCAGTACTTCGTTTTGGAGTGTTCAACTACACTGCAAAACGAAGCGATTCTAACAGTAATATTGCTTATGGACGGAATTCTTTCTACATTTCTCCCTTTCCACTCTCTATACTACACCGGCAAATTGTCTCATATCATCACTGGTATCGTTAACTACGCCTACTCCTAATATAGTAGCTGAAGCTTTGATTTTAGCTCCGCCCTCGTGCAGCCATGCACTTTGTTGCCACGTATCCCTACGTGTCCAGTCGCCACATGAATGATTCCTGATATTTCAGCTGAATACCATCGAGAGCCTCCCTACACTGAATGGGAGGAGCCCCGAGGTTATATTACAAGCACTCCAAGGACCTGCCCAGCGTGTCCAATTATCACATGAATGAGTCCTGATATTTCGCTTGAATACAATCGAAAGCCTCCCTACACTATAGGAGGAGTCTCAACGTTATGTGACAAGCACTAATTACGTTGATTGCTGCTTTGTTCCGGTATCATAGTTATTCGCAGTCTAGGTCATTGCTTTTCCTGTGGTAGTTTAGTTCCGGGTGAAATGATGCCTCTGCTGTTACTCCAATACCACTGACAGCTAGCTTACAATTTAAAGCGACCCATAATATCTGGGTTTGTACAATATTATTGAAAGTGTGTAGGAAATATTGAATTGTTGGGCAATATGTATATGGTACGATTTTGAAACTTTGAAATATTTTGCGCAACGGGAAAAGTATTTCTGTCGGTCAGCAACGTTTTATAATACAACATCTCCGGTAAGCTAGTATCAAGAAGTAGGTATGCGCACCCTGAACACAAACATGAATGTCGGTAAGTAATATGGATGTCACAACACTGTTGGAATTGAAATATCGATATCTCAAAAGCATTGCAATGATTATGTCCAGATTATCCAAATGGGAAATCCTTTACTTCTGCTTAAATATTTGACAGTGCAAGAATATTGTTATACCGGGTGTTTCGTATAACTTGAGACAACCGTATAGCAAGAAAACGAGTTTTTTGATGGAAACTTTTGGATGCAAGTTCTTGGGTCGAATGAGGAAGGGTTAATGATGACTTTTATTATCGACATTGACAGCAATTTCAAGGTTTTTTAAAGGTCAACGATGTTTTTTCAATGGGAATATATATTTTTTATTGCATAATCTTAATCTACAAGAAAAAACGAGTTCCTTTTGCCCACAAAAATGGTAAATTCGATTCTAAGCAGATAAAAAATAAATTATTTGTTCTATCTTGAAACGTCTCCATACCGCAATGGAAGACAGCCGTTATCATTTCTTTGGAACATTATTGACTGAGTCTCAGTGGACAAGGAATTGAAAATAATTGAATATATTTTTTTCTTCTGTTTGTTGTTCTCAGATAAATAGTTTTTACAAACCATGGTGAAGTAAATCGACATAATTTGGAAAATCCGCGATGGTGAGAGAAGCAGAGCATCAACATGATGGCTGCCCTGCTCCATGTGTTAGAATTTTCCAGTAAGTGCTGGATCGGGATACCCTAATCGATGGACCATATAAGATGGTCCCCTTATGTGCCCTACTAGGTCACCAAATTTAACCCCTTTCGATTTCTTTTCATGGGACCATCTAAAAGAAGTTGATTTTTGAAGAAGCTGCCGTTACAATGGAAAATATGATGTAACACATGAGAAATTCTTGTTGAACAATCAATAGACAATCTTTGAATGTCATGAAAACTTTATAAAATGGATTTGAACATTTGTTATAAGAAATTCCAAGTATTCCCATATGATACTCAAGTTGCAGTCGGATTTCAAAATTTTGTGAACAAAAAGTATCTGTTTTTTCTAGTAGAGTAAGATTCTGCTATGAAAAATATGTTTCCATTGAAAAAACATGGTTGACCTTGAAAAATACCTTGAAAACGTTGTCAATGTGGAAAATAGAAGTCATCATTAACTCTCCCCCATCGCACCCAAGAACTTAAATCTGAACGTTTTCATCTAAAAGCTCACCGCTTTCGCGCTATACGGCTTTCTCAAGTTAAATGGACCACCCGATATAATGGGTATCATCGATTTATGAGGAATTTTGTAACAAACAATAGTTAACATACCTACCTAGCTAATTTTAATAATATATGCTGTTTTAGGTTGACGCTTTATTTACCACACCACGATATGAGTTTCTGAATTAAGTAGCATATATTTTATCTGTTCTTACCTTTTACAATTCCAAAGAATCAGAATAGATTGAAAATTTACACAATATCCAATACTCATAACTTCAAGTGGATCAACAATCCTAACATCCTATTAAAAGCTTTAATTAACTGGTGTTCGTGAAATGCAGAGTTAACCTTCTTGATGCCTGTGACGCGAGCAAAAAAAATTATGGTGTAGGGTGTAGCTCTGTTTTGTGTACTTATCTAGCAGAAATAAGTTTTTCCGTATTATTGTGCACCATTTGCACAATGATAATAAACATCTACTGGCTACATGAGACAGTCTAGTCTCATAGTGGCAAGATGCTGATTCGATGCAGCAGCAGTGCTAAATTGTTTCCACGCTGATACACCTTCTGATTTTTCTATGGAAGGTATTCCAATATAGTGCCGCCTCGCCCCCCATTACTAATAATCACCGGTTTTTATATTGCCATGATATCGCTTTTCAAGAATACGATCAACAGATTCGGCCGTTTCTTTTTCTCATTTTCTCCAACGGGACATCTGAGAGTGACAGCGCAAATTAAAATTTGTGCACAATAAGAAAATATTTGCTGGATCATAGAAACGGTATTCGGATGGAGCTTGGGACGAAGGAAACAAAAAGAGAAAGAACGGAATTCTCAATTAATGTTCAACAAGCAAATAAATTGACTAGGAAGGTGTAATTTGTCAGGCAAGAATTATCAAAAAAATTTAAATAGCAGTTCAACGGCGAGAATTTATCGCCGAGAAAATGATTGCAGGTATTTGTGAATTCATCTTCCCGCACACAGGCGAGGGAAGTGTGCTAATCATGAAAATTATATGGATCATATTAATATTTATCATAGATGCCTTGGGATATACATTATGTAGAAAGTTACCAACGTGAAACATCAAAATATCTCCACACTTTTTTATGTTTTATAAAATGTGCTCCCCAATATGCATAGCCTATAGAATGCATGTTTCTTCTTCAGCCTAGACTCGTCAGTATAGCCTGGCGGTCTAACTGTAGAGAGCAATTAGATCATATGTATGTAAACCAGTCATGTGTGTGATAGCAATCACACCCTTAAAATAGAAAATGTAGAGTGAAATGCTTATATACAGAGATTAAACGTACAAGACAAGCTGAAATTTGTCTGTTCACGTGTCAGTACTTCAACAGCGTTTATTGTGATCGGTTTCCAGTGAATTATAGTTGAGACAGTTTATAAGGTACACTTTAACATAAACATTGCAGAAAAAACTACATCTTCTGATGAATGGTTTGATTTGGTGGGATCATTCGGTCTGAAACTAACCATGACTGATTATATCAGGGTTACACCTACTTCTTCTTCATGTATCTATAACATAATCACCAACCTACCAGAAAGCACTTATCAAGTAAGTATCTGTGAATTACATATATCTGATCATTATGGACAATCTAAAACTTTCGATACATAAAAAATGTTAGAAAATTCAACTATCATCAAAATGAGAATAATAAATGACAAGTCTATCATAAGCTTTGTGGCCGATATACCAAATGTGGTTAGTGATCTGATTAGCGATCAACATTATGAACTCAATAACTTGACAAAAATTTTCATTGATAAATATGCAACGTTGGTAGAAAAACATTTCCCTCTTACTGAAAAGTCTATTTCAAGGAACGTACCCCCTGTGAAATTTTTTGATAAAGATCTAAAGAATATGAGAAGCACACTTAGTGCATTGAGAACTGTTTTCGATGTGTCACGTGATCCAAACGATTGGAAGACGTACAAAACTTATTCTACATTATATCACAGCTCTATGAATCAGAAAAAGAGAAGTGAATGCAATACTTTTATAATACAGGCAAATAACAAACAGAAGGCTTCCTGGAAACTCGTTAGTTTCGAGAGAAATAAATGTTCATCTTCCAATAATATACAACAACCTGGTTTGGTGATAGTAAACATTATCACCAGACATGTTTAATGACTACTTTACTTCAGTAGCCCAAAGCATCGTCCAAACCGTGTCTGATGTTCGCGATAGAAACGCGATGACATTTTTACGAAATTTGAAGCATCCTCCTAACTCATTTTTTTAAACTCCCATAACTAATAATGAGGTATCTGATGCCATCAGATCACTGAAAGACTCCTTGTTTAGACTTTTATGGCCTTAACAGTTATGTCGTGAAACCTGCTGTAGAATCGCTTGTTGAACCATTGGCACAGTCTTTCAACTTATGTTTCGGGAAAGGTGTGTATCCAGATGCATTCAAAGTAAATAAAGTAATTCCGATTTATAAAAAAGGTGATCCAATTAGTAGTGGAAATTACAGACATATCAATTATTCCTATCTTTGCAAAAATCTTTGAAATAGTTATAAAGACAAGGCTTCCATCTTTCTTTGAGACCATGGAGCTATTAAATGACAATCAGTTCGGATTCAGACCTAAATGTTCTACAAGATAAGCTGTTTTAGCTATAATAAGTTCTGTGGTTGAAGGCTTTGAGGAAGGTAAACATTCCATGATGACACTATGTGACCTTTCTAAAGCATTTGACTGTGTATCACATGACACTCTTTCACAAAAACTTAAGTTTTATGGTGTTCGAGGTCATGCTCTAGCTTTTTTCCGTTCTCATTTAGAAAACAGATCTCAGGCGGTTTATGCAAATGGACCTTTCTCAAAACTCAAACCTAATGAGCATGGTTTCCTCCAAAGGTCAATACTGGGGCCTTTCCTTTTTGTCATTTACCTAAATGATATATTTCATCACCTCGCGCCAATCAAATGTGTTTGTTTCGCTGATGATACCACTCTAATTCAATCTCATTCTGACTTAATGACTCTAAAAGACTTGGCAACAATCGCCGAAAATATAGTCAATGAAGCCTCAGTGACACTGGTGGGTATATTAGTTAATGAGTCATTAAAATGGGAAACTCATATAGATAACCTCTGCAAATAGCTAAGTACTAGTCTGTTTGTACTACTTCAGCTTAAACGTATTTCTTCACACGAAGGGTTACTAAGCGCCTGCTATGGTATCTTCCATACTCACTTAGTATACGGCATTGTTGTATGGGGAGGTTCTTGCCACGCGACTCGGGTCTTCAGACAGCAAAATATAGCAATGAGGATTATAACGGGAACACCTTACAATGGTCACTGTCAACCAATATTTAAAAGATTGCATGTATTACCAGTACCATGTTTATATATTTATTACTCATTGATTTCCATTCACGTTAATTCCAAAAATTTCACCACCCAGTCAGACATTCACAATCACAATATACCAAAGGATGCGAAACATTGAGACCAAGATACCGGCTAACCACCTCTAAACAAAATTCGTTGGATTTCAGATTTTATAATAAACTTCCTCTTGAGTACCGTAGAAGTGATGTTCATTCTTTTAAGAAAAAAGTCAAACATCTGCTGCTTGACAACTGCTTCTAAACCACACAGGAATTTTTAAATTGTAATATCAGTAGTTCTCACTAAAGCAAACCATAATAATGACATTTTTATATATTTGGGTATTCTTTATATATGTTATATTAACCATAGTGATATGAGTTTGAATTCACATGCACTAGTATTTTGTATCTAGTTACTAGAATGTTTCCTAACATTGACTTGCCATAAATACGTTTATTTGTATAAAATCGTCAAATAAATACTTATTATTATTATTATTAGTATTATTATTATTATTATTAACATATAAGGTGTTCAAAGGCTTATAGTACTGAGTCCTATAAAATTGAAATTACTCATAACTACCGACTACTGAGCAGTTTATATATAATATAATTTACTCGAGTAGTATCCAGCTCTGCTCAAACTCCGATGTTCGTCAACTGTAGGAACTAGAAGTAATGAGTACTCAAAAACACTGGGTAATCATTTCATCATTTTTGAGTACCAACTCTCATAAAAATGAGATCACCCATAAGTACCAGCTATTGGGTATTTTGAGTACTCGGTAAAATTTTGAGTACAATAATTGTTTTGCACAGTTCTGCAATTTTAATTGTATGTAGTGGTATTACGGGCCCATTATTCATGTAATTATTGTTATTGATTTTTATGAACTGACACATTTTCTTAGTTGGAGCGGTCATATTCACGAGGTATATGGATTTGGTTTAATCACGGCTTGCTTTTTTGAAAGCTATTTTTCTCTTACATCAATCTTTTTATCAACCCACCAAATGAGTTTGCAAAACAAATGTTTTTTAGTAGGAATTACATTTTACGCCGCCGTTTATGATATTTCAATAAAATAATCGAATTAGCGGCATTTACTACGGATTACACCACATTTTCAATAAATAGGGGTCATCAAAAATTGTGAAATTGTTACTAAACTCTTGAAAAAATAGCGTCAAGTTGGTTGACTTAGTATTTCATATGCAATAGCACCAGTACCAAATTTATGAAGATTTTGATTGGGTTTTAGAGAAATTTTGAATTTTGACCTCTTACAAAGACAAATCCTTTCATGCAAAAAAATGATATATCTATTCACGTTTGGTCTTAAAATTCTGTAAAATGCAACTATCGGTGAATAACTTCCCTGCAGTTTATTCCACAAGACTGAGGTTCTCGAAAATAATGACTTGGAAGAGGCCTGCTAGAGGTGCTGGATGCGTGGGTTGCCTTGTTTGCTATAATATATTTTGATGCTTTTCGGTATTATTGTCTGAGAAAGCTTTTTCAATATTTATCATGGCAGAATTCATATGATAACGATAGATCACCCACTTCTCCTCAATGTTCTAGACTGTGGGGTTCCTTTGTAATGCGTCTTTTTAAAGAAACGTCAATTTTCTACACCCAAAAAGGAAGCAAAAAGGCTTGTTATAAGCAAAAATTAATTGATAACTGCCGAGGAAAAACATGTTTCAGCAAAAAAGAGGTTTGGCGCATTTCAGTTTGTTGCAAAACACTGACACGCATATTGTTTATTTACAACGACACAACATATTACAACAGCATGCTTAAGCAAGTCGTAGAAATACAAAGTTAAAGGCACATTATTAGCCGGTATATCTATGCTTCATATTCTTTATAATCAATTCAGAAAACTGGAAATCAAGTTTTATCGAATATGCAAAAATATTCACACCACATTCTTTCTACACAGCGTGCGGCAAAATTGTGGTATTATTCATCAAGCGCTCATACAAGCCTCTCTTTGAAGGAGGGGGCTGTTAGTTAACTTAATAGGAGTCGAAAAGATATCCATCGTAAAATGAGTACTATATTATACTTTTTAGGAATCCTTGCGATTACCAGTGTTCCTTGTACAAGCAAAATGGAAATAAAGCTTATTCTACAGACATTTTTGTAAAATAGGACTCAAACAAATGTTATTATGAGTTTTTATTGAGGTAAAAGGTTGTAAGTTTAAATGCATATGTTTTTTATTATATTTTACTAAATAGTTGCCACCCAGAAAATGTTTGATGATTAAATAAGGGGACAGAAATAAAATGATTCAAGTGCATTTTTACATATTTTAAGATTATTGACATCGAGTTTATTGATATTTGGAAATTTGTGTAAATACTCGATACGAATATGTTTTTAGTGGCAGATCAGGAGTAGATTTTCGAGATAATTGTAAAAAAAATGACAGTCTGTAAACATTGAAAAACAGTAAGGAAAGATGTAATCGTTTTCAAGTTAATTTTTTCTGGCGGCATTATTGATCATGTTCTTTACAGCTGTTCAAGACAAACGTTAGAAAGTCCACTCTCATATGTACCTTACTTTACAGATAGACATGTTTTGCCTGTGTTTTTAAAACAACCAATAACATGATGTACAAAAGTGTTGTCAAGAATGCTACCCCACGATCGTTCACTCAAATTTATGAATTTGTTAGATTTGAACTTAGGCTTCAAATGTCGGAAAAGATCACATTAAGTTCTAAATATGTATCATATTTTTCCATAAACTCTATCAGAAACGCACGAATTGTGTTTGTTGAAAAAATATCTATAGTATTACCTTTGCGTTGAAGTTGTCGTGTAATCATAATTGAGATTACTACTCTGACAAGGAAGTCACAAGCTGGTCTGCCAGACATAGAAGAACGTTCAATTCTCGAGTAATTTTCCATTAAGATCCTGGGGCTTAACACACCAGCAATACATGCCTTGACATTATCATGTTGACGTAGCCTTACTAGGTCAGTGTATCAGAAGCTGAAGGGAAAATTGTGCTCACCGAATCAGCTGCTACTGCAATTCTACAAGGCTCATATCAGACCATGTCTGGAATTTGTGGAGATGCGCTCCGATGTAGGTACTCCTCTAATATTTTGGGCTCAATCAAGAAAAGGGCAGTTGGTCTGATTGACGCGCCCGCCCTCACAAAAAACATGGAAGAAAAGTAGCTGATTCATCCCTATTATATAGTTTCTAAGAAGGTCCATGTTCGACCGAGCTTTCAGGCATAATCATCAATAGGATAAACAGTAGATGGTCTCAAAGGGCGCCGCCTCACCAGTAGTATATCTTCTAATACCTCGAACATGCCCCTTCCAGAGGTAACTCCTTTAGAGGACTTCGTCGTTGTGGAATGAGCCCTGATGGTTACACTGGATAGACAGTTATCCTCCTGCAGTGCCACTGCAATGTGATAGGCTTTTGTCTATAAAAAAATAATTCTTGTGATTCTTCGACGGCCATTTTGCTAATCTCGCCATTAATGTATGTCAATAAATTGGAAGTTTGCTAGCAATGCCAGTATTAAAAAGTTAGAGCTCCTTGAAAAATATCTGGGAATATTAGCGTCAAACTACTTACTAACACTTTGAATATTATCCACTCAATTATAACAGGTTCATGTAGAATCAAATATCTTGCTCACACTGTACACTGATATCAAATCTTGGCAAGACAGTAACATTTGAATACTGGTCTATCCAGAAAGGACAGCCTGTTTACAAGTGAAATAGCTGCGGAAATCAATCGAAGGATTCCACATTCTCGATAATACTCCATTCGTTGCATGAGCCTTGATTATACATCAGTAAATTTTAGTGATAATGCTAGAGAAAAAAATCAATACAGCAGAAGAGGTAACTGTGCTTGAAGATAAAGCCGAAGTCTGGACTGTGGAGCCGTCATTTGCTGCACAGCATTGCAAGAATTTCATCAGAGATATCGTCGATAATTTGAATTTACAACCTAATCCAGAGAAGCCTGTTATAGCGTTGTCATTAGGTAAGTCTGTTTATATCAGGAGCATATGGTTCTTTGAGCACAATATTAGGATTTGGATTGATATTATGGAAATACATGTTGGGAGAGATATTGTGAGCTACTTGCATCCTTAATTTATACTAGTTCAAAAAACTTTAGCATATATATATATATATATATATATATATATATATATATATATATACATTGTAGATCGCATTCAATTTGTTACTAAGTGGTATAGTATGTAAAAATCCCAGAATAATATTAAAATGTTCCATAATAAGACCCTGATAATAAACTGTGTGTGTGAGTCTTTTCTTGAACACATTTGCTTTACCAAATTGCAGGGTGTTTATGAACAGATATTACAACAGATCCATACTTAACAGCTTTATAGGTACATTGATGTATGTAGTAATCTGTTAAGGGATATACCTGTATATCAGCTTATTAGCGATCTTTAACTAATTACTGGACAAAGAAATCAGATTGTTTAAATAATGGGATCTTGGAGGTCATGATCACACGATATTGAAAAATAGCGGTTAACAATTCCTTATTTTGTCAGTCATTATTCAAGGGTGATCCAGTCTGTATATATAATATTTTTTCGGTTTTTTGCTAGTGTCTCCGTAACCAATGCACCTATTTTCAAAAATATAGCAACAGTGTTGCTTACGATGGAGCCACAACACACCGCTCACTCAATTCCATCAAAATCGGTGCAACTGTTACTGAGATTTTGTAGTGACAAGTACAAGGGTAACAGACAAACAGACAGATGGGCAGACATGACTGGGCTGAGCGATAAACTGATAGGCAAACTCATACAAATGAGGTGATATGAACTTCATAAAATATCCAAAAAACTATCTGTAATTGGATAATTCTCGGGATAACAATACATCGCCTATGCGTGAGAAGTATTGAAGTTTCTTGGCAAATTGACCTAACATCCCTTAATATCTCTTGAAAATGTAGGATCCGAGTTAGATATAGATATACGTAATTGTCTGGCTGTTTTAGGTGATCCCTGCGTATATGGAAATCTTTCACCAGCAACTGAGGTTGTTCAAGCTGTATCAGATGTTCTTGCGGCAGGACGCTGTAATGGGTAGGTTTGATATTTGTCTCATATTTCTGTACAGCCTATATCATTAAAGATAATCATATCTACTATATAATTGTATAACATGTCTGGTAAACAATCCTGAACATTAATGATAATTTATTTATCTTTTGTTACTCTTGGGACAAGACTACTTTTCAAAAGTTTGGGCTGAAAAATATTCAACTAAGGTGCGTCACTATCTAGTAATACATTGGCAGACAATAGTATACAGCTTCAAAAAAACAGGTTCTTTGACCTTTCTCATGGAATTGTTTATCTACGAAAATCCGTAAGAAACGTGTTTTTGTGATGTGGGTAGCATTAAATGCCAGAACAACAATTATATCAAGTTTGGTAATTTCTTGGACGGATGCCGTTAGATGGCGCCGCTAAAAATGATCCTTCAACAGTATAGCAGATTTTTATCACTCTATCAGTAAAATTCTGTGGAATAGTCTCAGAGCCCTAAGCCTTTGTAAGCGTGGAAAGAAGTTTGGCATATAAACATCAACTCATATGAGGAAGCTTTTATATCAAGACATACTTTTTCCAAAGGTACTTTCCTAGCACTGGACAAGAGTGTGCCCGTCGAGCGGTGGCTGAATATTTGTCTGTGGATGGGGCTAGAATATCTCCTAGCGATGTGATTTTGTGTAGCGGATGTTCCTCAGCCTTGGAGCATGCCATCACTGTCCTTGCTTGTGGTAGGAAGGGTCACAACATCTTGATACCAAGGCCAGGGTTCCCTATTTACAGAACATTGGCGGAGGCGATCGGAGTTGAAGTGAAGTAAGTTGAAAATCACATTGATTGCCACTGCTTCACAAAAACAATATCATCATCAAAGCTGGGTGTTGCTTGCTTCTCATACAATTTCACTAAAATAAACTAGAATTGCTTCAACTTTCCCACTATACACGTAGCTTGCTATAGAAATGAACGTTTAATCCACCACCCAACTGAGGTAACTGCATAATAACAATATACTCCAACAGTCGCGACAAGTGGCGCTGCCCATTAAAGTCTTATAAAGAAGTTGGTTCTAGATTACCGACAGCGACGATAAATGCCATCCGATGATGACATCTATCAAGGAGGTTAATCGTTTAGTACCTCGGGGTGCGATGATTCACACAAACATCATTTGTTCTTCGTAACCACTTTGACATTGATAATTGTGAAGCTTATCAAAAACCAAACAGATAGAAAAATAAATCACTGCCTTGGAAATTACAACAAATTCTGCTCTGCGAGGCTCTTTATATCTTGATACCTGATGTCGCAGGGAGATCTTAAAAATGGGAACAGAGGACTAATAAGTAGTGATGTTGTGAGCTACCTACATATTAATTAAAGTAGATTTATAAAGCATGAACAGAGATCGGTAACACGACTTAAAAGAAAAAAATAGTAGACACAGCAAGCAAACCGTTTTGTAAAGGTTTTATTAAAATTCATAATTAGATATTTTTTTGTCCAGCAACCAAAAAGTGTGACAGAGAGACGATGAGTAAAAACAATTTCTTTAAAAGCCAATTTCTTGGCCGATAGGTGAGGTATTCTAAATGTATCATTTACTCACCATCATTTTTGAGTGCTTGTTGAAATAAATTCATCTACTAAGTAATCCAAATGAAACTATACGTCATTTCACCATCTCAATGGATTTATAAACCTGTTATCACCTACCATCTGTTGTTTCAAATTGTTTTAAAACATCATTTATTTCTTAGAGAAATTCATTTTGTCACATCAATCATGTAAATTTAATTGATTTCAATGCTGGATTGCTGGATGATGTGATATGTCATAAATGTGTATTTATTTTGGAGTGTTAATAACAAAAAAGCAATGGAATATATCACATATATAAAAAAAGTTATATAGGGGAGAATTTTTAAATATTTAAATATACTGTTTTTTGAACATCCTGTATAGATAAATCTAAAAATGCAAACTGAACTTAACTCAGATAAAACTAAGGTATTGACTGTATTAAACGTTAAAGTCAGTGATATAGCTCTCAAAATGGCAGCCACCCAGGGTATCAAGTTAGAGTGTATTTTCAGACAAAATATTAAATAACTCAACTAACCCTGTAATATATTATATCACTTATCTTGTTTTAAAAGTTTTCTGAATAAACAGTAAAATATAGGGCATCAATTTAATAAAATATTACTATGGTAGGGAACAACATAATATACAGTCATCCATAAGCAATTTTATTTGAAAATATTTTTTATCTAGAAGAAATACTACTCCCTCGCACAGTTGAATCACTCTGTATAGTATAAACAAGAGCGACCTCAAAACCGGTTCCTGATGAGCTCCGTGAATTACCATTTGCGCACCAAACGAGAACCATATATTTTGTTTTACTTATTCATTATGACTTGGTTGAATGTTGAAATAATCAAGCTCTGTGTTCCTTCAGCAGTATAACATAATATTACAAATACCAGATTACATGACCAAAATATGTTCAAATCCCGGATTAACTGAATTGTTTAACTTTTCGGTCAGATACTACAATCTGCTGCCTGAGCAAAACTGGGAAGTTGACTTGGCGCACCTAGATTCTCAGATAGATCACAACACGGCAGCTCTTGTCATAAATAACCCATCCAACCCTTGCGGAAGCGTTTGGTCTGAGAATCACTTGAGAGCTGTCATGTCTGTGGCGCGTTGTAGAAGAATTCCCGTGATTGCTGATGAGATATACGAAAGACTGGTGTTCCCAGGAGAGACATTCATCAGTGTTGCTGCTTTGGAGGCAGGGGTACCTACGCTTATTTGTGGAGGACTGGCTAAGAGATTCTTAGTACCTGGTTGGAGACTAGGTAAGTTGCTGCTTTTGGAGCTATGAAATATATATCAGATTATAAAGCGTATGATTGTGCTTTTTGTCTAGGGCGCTGAATGTTGAGATCACAAACAATATCAATATTGAACATAGCTCGTAATGACTAGTGAAATCAAAGAAAGCTGAACCACGCTTATGACTCGAGATTTTATTAGGAGCATTATGAATCATAGTATCATTAAATGGCATATTGAATTGCCTGTCCAGTGATGTACTACATCCTAGGGAGGAGGCATAGTTGTTTAGCTGATCAAACAGTTCTGGGGCTATGTATAGATGATGTTGTATGTGATTTATACTTTTTTAAGCAGCATAATTATGTCAGACCTGCCGATATTTCTCAAAAGTAGTACTTTTCGCAACTACTCCTGAAAACTAACTTATTGTGCAGCAGATCGGACAAGGGTATTTCAGCATAAGTTACGGAAGAATCTATTTAGAGAAGATAGAGATCATTGCCATAATAGTATTATCTTTATCAGTGTATAATAGTTTTGTTTTGAAGTAATAATCAGATATGTGCTCACTTTAATCACAGATAGTAATGATATTCAGGCAACATTTGTCCAATTTGTGGTTATAGTGACAGTGATAAGATTTCAGTTAAGCACTGGCTACTAAATTGTTTCTGAGAATATACAGTATGCTTGGCTGATTGAATATCAGCAGGTCACTACACAGCTTCATCTGAATCATGCAGCATGTCTGAATAGACCAGGTGCCATGCGAACTACAAGAAATAGTACAAGAAGTGGCTCTGGCAACGATGGTATGCTTCAAATATATTGGTATACAACCACATATAGAGTGCGGGATGCTAGAAGTCGCATATTCATCGTATTCAATATATCAAATAGACTGTCACTGTAAGTGACAAGAGTGTTATATTGGTGTAACAAAATAGGAGCAAGTTTTTATACTCTATTTATATATATATATATATATATATATATATATATATATATATATATATATATATATACCTACTTTAAAAAGCAAAGGCAAAGAATCTGCCTTCAACGGTGATGATACTACTAATTCCTCAACAGAGTGTGACCCAGTTTGGTTGAGTATGCTTTACGTTAAGATATATCCAATGTTCTCCAAGCCTATAGATGGATCATAACTTTCTTCCAGGTTTCCTAATGGATCGTCTTTCATCCCAAATAGGTGGGTATTACGTTGCTGCCCTGGAATCGCACTGCGGTACACTTCGTTTTATCTAAAAGCCAATTTTTTATTTCCTGTGTGGCGGCTTAGAGCCATTCCGACGCGTACTTTTTCCCACTGTGCAAACTGCCCTGATAATTAAACTTTGCTCCTTTTCTGCATGCTACGGAAGTAACTTTGAATTTAAACAGAAATATTCATCTGGATTTAACAGCGCTGCACAAGAAGGAAATAATTAAAGAAGGGAATTCATTGTCGAAGAGCAACAGTTTTGCAGAATTCAGACCATTTTACGATTGCCAGTTATTTCTACTGGTAGTTTTAGTAGAAGCATTTTTTTCATTATCAACATGTGAAGTGTTTCATCCGTGTAACTTTTCAATCTCGACTTGCGCATGGAAATTACCAAAACCATGTAAATGAATCGTTTCTATCCCACAAACAGAGCTTATCTTGCCTATTTTTTATATATGTTGCTTATTATTCGCCGCCATATTGACTTGACGCTAGGTTTGCCATACACGGTCTCGTTGCTTGTTCTATGTATAAAACCTTAGTGTCCCAAGAAATTATGTATATGTATCATGTATATAATTTCTCCTTCCAGGTTGGATTGTAGTGCATGACGACACTCCAGTTCTGCGTGATATCCGATCCGCTCTAGTCCGACTTACTCAACGGACCATTGGTTCCTGCACACTAGTCCAAGCAGCTCTTCCTGTCATCTTACACCAAACCCCACCTAATTTCCATACGAGCTTAGCGGAAACGTTGCAACGTCATGCAAAGCTAGCCTTTCAGTCCCTGAAAAAGGCTAGGGGCTTAACGCCTTATATGCCTCAAGGAGCAATGTATATGCTGGTAGAGGTAGACATGACTGGATTTCCTATGTTCAGCAGTGGTTTGGAATTCGCCGGAAGGATGATGGAAGAGGAGTCCGTATTCTGCTTGCCAGGAGAGGTAAGCATTTGGACAATAGAGGATTGATGGTGGTGTATGAATTATGGTGTGACATTTTGCATAGAGCTAAAAAATCGCATCTAAAGATCCGAAACAAAATATCAAGTATCGCTCGCTTGAGAATACATATATCTAAAAAATTATACAGTATAGAACATCCCCATGATTTGAATTTAATCTGTAATATTGTAGATGTTTTGAAGTAAATTAAAAATATCAATGGGACCCCAAAGGAGAATAAAGAATATCTTATGGATGTGTAGTATACGACCGATTTCCTATAGTAGAGAACACGCCTTGCTGGTAGGAAGGTAAATAGTTTTGCAAAGGAGTGATGTAAGCTCTGCGACAGGTTTCAAGACGATTTGGAAAAAGTTATCATGATGTACCACAATACGAGATATGACAATTCAATATTTTTTTTTCAGTGTTTTTTCCTGCCAAGCTTCATGCGGATTGTGATTACTGTTCCCGAAGAGCTACTATCAGAGGCATGCGAAAGAATAACGCAATTCTGCAACAGACATTACAAAAAATGAAGACAATAAAGTTAGCTACAGCATCTACAGCTCTCATCGAGACTACTTCCTTCCAAACACCATATCTCCCACTAAAACGGTGGGAGGAGAGAGGAGCGATACGTCCTACAGATACAATAAGGGTCAATGGAGGTTACACATATTATACTATGAATCTAAATGGCAATTTTATTCTATCTATCATTCGAAAAAATACCACTGGAAAAAATAAGATTTTTGTAACAGTGCGATCATCTTTATGGACGTGCGTTATTAATATCTAATTGAAAAAAATGGAGGCTTCAAGAAACATTTTTTCAGTTTATTCACGCATCTGTATTCAAAAGGACATGTACAATTTACTAGTCTGTTCGGCAATAATTCCAATTCGCTGTTTTCGTAGACTTTAATTACTTGCCTTATTTATTATGTTAGCGATATTGCGTAGGCTAGTGATTATTTTAGGTCTACTTTAGTACTAAATAAGGTATCTTCAATAATCCAGGAAATAAGTAGATTCTCAGCTGCAAACACTTTTAGGCTTCACATCTCATTTTGAGATAATGAAATATGGATGTAAACATTCCGATTTGATCAAACAGCTGCTTCTTAAGTCAGGCGACATAAAAATATATCATGAAGCGGATTTCTAGAGAAAAACTGTTGGGTTCTGGATAATTTCTTACATAGTTATCTACATCGTCCGATGAAGTTTGTGAAGAAGAATTGTTCGATAGTTCCGAAAATGTGTTTAATACTGTTGAAAGGTGGGTCTTCAACATGTAACAAAACATGATACATAGTTGAACAACAGCTTCGTGGTACTCGCCTTTAAGGTTGCAGAAGAAGTATATTCTATGAGAAAAAATGATATTGTACAGCACATAAGTGACATGTTTGGTTGTGTACAGTCTGGATACGCCATAAGCTTATTTCCTGGACTATTAAGTACACAAGGTGAATCGGAAGGGTCACTCCGGACTTTTGCAGTAAGTGTTGTTGTAAACGTTCATATGTAGCTATTTGACCTTCATTTTTTGTCAGATTGTTTTTCTTGATAAATGATCGGACGTCTTAAGCTCTGTACGTTTTTAAGGAATAATGTGCGGGGGTCAAAATATGAATCACTTAATTTACCATCAGTACCACCATTTATTGATTTTCCACAGATTTGGCTTTTACTTCGTACGTCTATGGGCGGGAAAGTATAGTAATCATAAAAAATTAGAATTGAAAAAAATATATGTTTCTAGATCTTTCATTAGTCTGTGTTCCGTCTATATTTTGTCTGGTAATCTTTTGCTCCTTCTTAACTAGTAAAACACTATGTGACATTGCGAACAGAGGTAATATAAAATACGGTGTTTTGTTACGCGGGTTATATAACTATTAAATAACGAATCACTGTGATTGATTAACGCTTTGTCACAGTGATGCTATGGAGCTTGATAAGCGATCCTATGGACTCACTCTATATATTGAAATATTTAAAGTTAGTAATTGTTTTTCCTCTTTTCATTAACTCAGCAATTGTGATAGTATGATAGATATATTTTAATAAGCAAATACCTTTAATTAGTTTCTTTGATGTTTATTTACATTGTAGTTACTTTTGAACTTTATTCAATTATCTATAAATCAAGAATGTATTAATAATGAAATGATTGACTAACACTTTGTCACAGTGATGCTATGGAATTCGATAAGCGATCATCTGGACTCACCCTGTATATTGTAATATGTAAAGTTAGTAATTGTTTGTCCTCATTACAATAACTCAGCAATTGTGATATTATGATTAAATAAACAAATACCTCTAATTAGTTTCTTTGTTGTTTATTTACATTGTAGTTACTTTTGAACTTTATTCAATTAATCATAACACAAGAATAAATCAATAACGAATCAGTTTATCGCCCAGCCAACTTGAGGGTTCTTCAGAATAATAATAAAATACTATGGTCTATTAGACAGTGATCTCTGTTCCCCATGCGATTGAATAAGACCTTCCCAATTCTGTTTTCAAAATATCTCAATTCCATTCCAATTAATTCAATCTGATCACACTAACGCTCTTGAGCTGAACGTTTATATTTTTGCAACAGCGAAAACTCACAAGCGTGGTCATATCTTGACTGCTGAAGAGCAGTTCAATAACTATGAACAATTCCAAAAAATACGATCAAAAGAGGCCTCGATAAAGATCGACTGCAAGCACACCTTCAAGTTGATTCACGGAACGGTCTTGCCACAGCCGGTACAGCACTCTAGATGTATATCAATTCGATGAGCGAACAGCGTCATGCGGCTGGAACAGTGGACCGGTTTTCCAAAACCAAATCGGAAATTGATATTTCCAAGCTGAAAACGGTATCATTACAGCACAAGAAGTATCGAGTCACACTAATTTTTTTGATCTACCATAAGCAGAATCAGTTTCTCACACCTATCCCATATGGCATACCTAAATTCTTGGTTAGGATTTTCGAAACCGCTGCATTTCATATTCTACGACGTGTGAAACTCTAATTATGGGCAAGAGGGGAGGTAAATAATTATTTCCAGATGAGTTCATGTGAAAAGCATCCATAATATTAAACATTTTTATTGATTCTGTTCATAAATAAAACTTAATATACTCTTACACAACGGAATGCTATACAAATAAAACTTAAACCTTTATCCCAAAAATGCATGCGTATAGGTTACTTACTGTCAAGAGCAGATATTTTGTTAAACTGATAAATGATTGCCAAGGTCACATTGATTGGGTGAGTAACATTAATATGACTTCAGAAAGCTAAACTGCCATTAACAGTTCAAGTCCATATAGCATCTCGGTAAAAATATGTTCGCAATCACATGAGGATTTAGGATTAATGTTTTTCTGTCCTGGTAGTGAGTTAAACTATAAATACATCCCTCCTCCGTATTTCCATAGTTTGCTAATATTTCACAAGGGGGTACACGGACAAATAGAACTAGGCTTTTCAATATTCTGAAAACATTTCAACTCAAAACATAACGATAGACTAAAGGATAATCTACAAATGTATGGAAATTGGTTCGATTCAACATAAATATATCACCCTTTATGTGGTGTCTGAAAAAATTTAAGTACTTTTATTCACCACTCATATTGACGATCTCAAAATAGCAAGTATGAGAACTGTCAAGAACAACTAGACACCCTGTTTTTAATGATTCCTACGGACAATTATATTGGATATGTATAAGCAATTATAGACGTTTTAATGACGTTTGAATATCAAACATCACAAAAAGACTCTTCGAACATTAAAAGAGAATCAATCGAAACAATTTTGTTATTCTCCAGAACCAGGATGGTAGGCGAAATGCATTATATAAACATTTTCGACAAAAAAAACGGTCCTAGAATTTAACACCTTTAAAGACTCGATTTTTAAAGCTTAATCCACAAGAATTACTACGTATTTTTTATACTGTAAGCATTGCGACAAAACAACAGCATTGACTGAGCGTTCCCGTGTCGGAAACAAATGTATGAACTAGATGGGACTATAACAGTGACCGAGCCCAATTATGCAATAAATACGAATAAAAAAGAAAAATTTCTCTGAGCCGACGAATATATTATTGTTAGAAAAAATGGTAATATACCACAATGAATATTAATCTTTAAAAGTAAGATTATATATAAATTTCGAGTACTAACCTAAGTTCAAAAGCTTGGTAAGTAAGTTCAACGTTGGTGTCTTGGTGTCTTTCTAGAATTAAAGAGATGCGTCTACCATGATGATGATGTGTAGAACCATAATATTTTAGTTATCTACTCTATTCCACAGTTATCTATACTATACTTATGATAGTTTTTGTGCAAAACATCGTCCCCTCATCGCCTCTATTCTTTCAATGGATGCTACTTATACCCCCTTTAATGTTCGAAGGATATGACAGTCTCAACAATTACAACAGAAAGTCTTATCAGAAATCTTTATCCTCTTCTTGAGCCGGCACACACAGAAACAGCTTGGCGCAAGAGCTGTTGAAGTTATTAAATATTTTCTGAAGCCATAGAGGCTTGTTGGTCCACCCAATAGTCAGATAGTAGACTGGAATGCCGCAGACAATGAAAGCTACGCCTACGGTTACTTCAACTGGACTCACGTAGCAGGGAAACGTTACCAGGAAGGTGCAGATCAGCAGGAAGATTATGGGTAGAGACATGTGGACCTGGAAGTTTGGAATAAATGACTATATCATTAAATTATGAATCTCAGAAGTTTTGTCGTATTTATCTCTAAATTTCATGATTATTAGCCAATTTGGATCTAGTGATTTTTTTTCAAGTATAATACGCTCGTAACTCGGACTAAATAGCATAAAAGATAGTTAGTCACTTAGGATTTCATTAGACTGCAAATGACTTGAGCTGTTGTGTGAAATTTTCCAACGATATTTGCGCTCTACACTCCATTAGTATCCGAATGCTGAAGCCTGAACTTTTTCATTTTAAATTGTATTTTATGCTTTTCATCCCGCGTATGAATTCTGCCTTAAACTATTATTTTTGTTTCTATTAAATACAGATGAGTTTTCAGCAAAAAACAAAAACGGCTGTAACAATCAAGGATCAGATAATAATATATGGTTAGTGCGCTTAGAAATGACTTCATCCTTCATATGCTTTGGTTAGGTGTCATCCTAATAAAAAATGGTAATTTCTCCTTAATTAGGTATATAACCCTGTACAGAATACAAAAAAGCTATGCCTACCTTGATTGGTCGTATTGCATTAGGTCGTGTTTTGCGCAAATACAGTAGACCTGTCACACTTATCGTGATGAAAAGGGCTTCCACAAACGATACATAGTTGATCAACACATATACATCTTCGATCACCACCAAGGCGAGCGTTATAATACACTGAAACAAATAAACTTCAATGCCATAGATTACTTAATAATGATATCACAAGTAAGCAATTTCTTCCTAGGATTGACTTCAGACATTTGTCTTTTAGCTACAGAGAATTATATACCTATATATTTATATATTATAATATTTTGGCAATGATGACTCAGATAAATAATTTACTAAAATTGAAGAGTTTTATGATCAAGTCATATACCCCCTTCCTACCACTCTTATTATGGGCGTATTGATATTGAGCGGGTAATGAAATCGAATATTTTTTAACTTGGCGAGAAATTCTTTCGTCAAATCTATATTTTTAGAGCACATAAAAGATATACAGTTCAAATTACAATATTCATCATCTTCGTCGCGTATTGGGGATTCTGTTGAACGTATCTTAAAGCCTTACTATATTTAAAGTTATAAGGAACTTGGCGAGGTAGCTCTTGATGTAGAAGATGCTATGACTATTAGAGACTTAATGTTGCCGAATCATTTCGCATTTATCAAATATCCCTGAGTGCCCAAAAAACTTCGAGATTGAATGATAATGTAACCTCTTATGCAGCCGCAATTTTATTTACCATATACCTTTTTAGAGATGTTTGGCGAGGAAGTCACAAAATTTCATTACCTACTCATACTTTTACAACATCAAAATTAAGGAGAATCATCAAGAACCTTTAATGCGTTGTTTTTTAAAGCAGCAACAGCTACAAACATCAACCAGGATATTTTTACTCTGCACCTGAATGATTTCAAAACGTGCTTTCATTACTTCGAACCTAAATTAAGAGTATGTGATAAGTACATACCCACTCATTCATACAAACGAGTGTATCATAAATATATCCAATTTTGAGTCAACCTTGAATCCCAGGATTTAAAAAATATATAAAATTAACATGAATTGGTGAATGGACAGATTGTGAAGGTCATGGCCAGTAATTAATCAAATAAGAGCTGTTATTAAGACTAAGAATAAAGAATAAGACGACGATATATAGTATTGGTCCAATGTTTCCAGCATTACAAACATGAACCAATTGATTGTAAAGTTTCAACAGAGTTATTATCTATTCTCTCTCTCTCTCTTCTCTCTCTCTCCTCTCTCTCTCTCTCTCTCAACATATGATACAGGAGAAGCTAATTAAATAATATGGGAAATAAAGCTAAGCGATTTATCTGTATGTATAAGCAAGCTTCTCATGTTTCGGTATCTGATCAAGCTATAAGATCAAGAATAAGTTGACTGAATGAGATTAGTTATTAAAAAACTTACCATAAAAACCAACGAAGGCACTGGAGTCAGTCTTTTAATATCGATAAGGCATATGGCTAATGGCAAATGCCCAGCCCTAGCTCCCACGAAAAACAGCCTGGAAGAGGCAAAAATGGCACCATTAAGCGACCCAAAAGTCGAGCAAGCCACGAATATTGGCATTACAAACGAAAAGGCACCCAGCATCTTTCTGCTGAAGGTCACAGCCACAGCTTCTGAAGAGAGGATATCTTCTTGGCTCAATACGACGAAGTAAGCTAGGTTCGTTATCACGTAGACCAGGGTTACCACTGGCATAGAGATGCAAATGGCACGCGGTAGATTTCTGAAAAATAGCAAAAAAACATGCTTATCTATAGACCTCAAATAGTAACATTTTCAAAAGTTTGCAATAAATGATGATGTTTGGGGAACTCCAGAAAATTAAGTATTTCGACCCACACCATATCCGTCCCCAGATTTCATCAAAATAGGTGCCGACAAGCACGTCAACTGACATGTGCACCGATAGATAGGCAATAGCTTCTAAATGAAATATAGCACCCAAAGTGTGTTTTAGCACGCATAAAATGATCTGCTACTTAAAATAAATTATAGTTTAAAAAACATGCTTTTATAGTTATTCCAACAAAACTACATACACACATACACAATACAAATCGTTGACGGCATTTCCTAACAGATTGAACAGTCATAGTGCATCACTATGTCGGATTGACGATGAAATCTGTAGAGGTTGATTATTCGATAATAGATTCCACCAAATGTGGTCCAGGAGTGTGAGTAGTTCAAAAGGAATGCGAAAGAATTATTTCGTGAAGCGTTTATCACATTGATGGTCAGATTGCCGTAATTTCACCGACAGAAAAGCGGTCCGGAAACCGAATGAGTGTCGTCCGGATTTCGCCCACACCAGATTTTTTCCAGAAAATTTTAATGTATGAACTGCAATCTGACAAAAATCAATATTTCATTTTCATAAAGATGCTTACGTGCAAAAGCTATGACGCTTTATTTACAGGACTATTTCCTTTCAGTGCATAATAGCCAAGTGACTAGTAGAATTTACCTGTAAGGATCCTTCAGTTCTTCAGTGACGTAGTTCAAGTAATTCCAGCCTGAGTAAGAGAACAATCCCGAATAGAAAGCCAGAGCTATATAGCCAGGCTGCCACTTCGTTCCTTCCATCGGATTCTTGAAATTTTCCACATGGCCTGTGCACAAGTAGTATACCCCAGCTGCAACAATAATCAGCAGTGCAAATATCTTTGTTGCTGTGAAGATATCTTGGACCCTAGTTACCCATTTCACGTTGTAGCAATTAATTACCTGGAAATCGTAAAAATTCTGTACTATTTTTGTTGACTAAAGGGAGAAAACAGACTCGGTACTTGTCAAGACCTAACGAGAACTGTCTTTCGCTTTACAATATCAGTGGCAATTAGGGTTTTATGATGTCATCTTGTAGATTCTCGAAATAAAGGTTCCTGCTTGTTTTTTCTTTTTCCACGTTTGTTGTTGCACAATTTACCTTTTTATCAATAATTGGTGGTACTAATGACGTGATAACCTATCAGGTCGTGATATTATCATGACTGTCAGGTAAATAAGAACGTGTAATTTGCGTGAAGAGCACTTAAGACTTATTATGGTTTAATTACATACAATCCAAAAGTCTGCCATATTTGTATTTACCTCAGAAAAACTGACTTAAAAGTGCGCTATCGGTTTCAGAATAGTACCCAAAAACTATGAATATTGAATATAATATCAGACACTATATCGCGCAGATGATATAATGGTGTATCTAACAGTTTCACAAATAAAACTCACTTTCTTACGTCACGCGATCAGATTTATATTTGAATCATCATCAGACAGTCGATTTTGAAGTTGAATTTTTTAATCTTATTCTAATGACTTATTATGATTTTCTATATAAGTAGTATTAATTATTATAATCTAACATACTATTCGTACTTTTGAAAATACAATATTTGGAAGTTAATGGATTTTTAATGAATTATCTTTTATGTTCCACTTTCATACAAATTCAACTTGACATTTCCCATTCTGATACAAATCAAAACACCTAAAAAATGGATACCCTTCTTGACCATTTTCGAGACAAAGTATATTTTTGCAGTAAATCGTAGGATGATCAAGTCTGAAGGAATAAGTTGGAATGAGCCGAACTTCCGCTGAAAAGATTTTTGTCCATCAATAAAAATTGTAACGCTGGTTCATACGGAGATTTACATTCAATTTTATATATTATATAATTATAATAAAATTATTCAACTGAAATCCACTCGTGAGTATGCACATTCAAGTTTAGTTGACCATTTACCGATAACGAACTACGCTTGGTCTGTTTTGTAATCTGAAATATGTATCGAGTTTCGTGTTTTGATAAGGTTAACATTTCGTTGGAATAATCCCATGTCTCCATAAAAGATTGTTAATGGCAAGGTGCAAGGTGGCATTTCCGAGTATAAATAATGTTTAACATGTCTTTTCTATCTAGTCCAAGCCACAAGCGTATTCAAGGGGGGCAACAGGAGTAATTTCTCTCCAAGGCACTGTTGCCATATTTGTCGAAAACCGAAAACTTTTATTTGACGATTGGTAATTTTTATAGCGTAGAATGCATCACAAATTGGCTAGTATTAGCCTCCCTGCCACATCTCATTGCGAAGATCACAAACCGCAATATATTGGTACCTATAAGTTTGATTATCTTAAATTATAATTAATAAGCGCGTTTTGTGTCCCACACATATACTAGTTACATCTATATCCGAATGTTCGACAAACCCATGACACGTCCTGGGACAGACATCCACCTATAAATCAATATGGAGATCAAACTAACAATATCCAGTTCATCACCTCCGGCATATGTCGATAACACGTAGTTGTTTTTTCTCCAATAAACCATTTGATCGTAATTTTAGAAATCAAAAACCTTGTCGCTGATCAATTCTCAATTATTTGACAACGAACTGTTCACATAGTGACATCGAGATATTGCAAGACTAAAGAGGTATCAGCCCTCTAAAGCCTTCTAAAGTGATTAAATAGATTAGTAGACACTCGCCGGTTCAACTTATTAACTATTTATCAAGAATTTTTTGATGGCCCTGTCTATTGCCATCTTGACGAAGTCTTAATCCTGATAACTTGGACTGCCTTATAGCAGCGATAAATACTAATACGACATCTGTCAACTACCTCGTAGGAGGTGTTTACAAAAAAAAGAGATGTCGTTGTAAATTACTTCATCTTTGTTAACAGATGTCACCGCTACAAGGCAGTCCAAGTTGATGTCACGTATGTAATATGAAGAAGCGGACGACATGAATAGAAATATAAAAAAAAACAGAAAAAGGACACGTCGAAAACCAGGCATAATCAGAGTGAATTTCAAACTTTTAATGAGTTCCCATTGTACATTTGTTACCAGCCCTTAATTACATTTTTGTTCAACCGAAATGCAATACTGACCGTGAGAATGCACATAGTAGCAGCGGCAAGCAACCTAACAGCCTCATAGGGTGCAGGACAGTCACCCCAAACCGGCTGCAGTATATACTGGGCGAAGGTGATGGCTGTAATCGCGTTCCCAGTAGGTACGAGGATGAAGAGAGCGACCCAGAGATAAAGGAAAGCTGGCAGTGGTCCAAAGGCTTCCATTATGTATGCGTAGTCGCCTCCTGATTTGGGGATCATCGTACCTGGAAAAGCATGTCATGATGTTCAACAAGTTAGCAATACCAGCTACTTAGCCGATATACGGTATTCGGCAAAGTTCAATTTTCTCGCAGAGCTGTAATTATGATGGCGAAAATTTCATTTTTTTGTTCATTTTTTAACGAGTTTATAAATGTGCGGTTTACAACTCAACCTACATATGTATATGTATGTATGTGATATTAACTGAGAAACTAGTAAACGGATGGCAATAATTACTTTTCACTGCGTTAGATATATCTCAACTTGAGCAATGGACATCAAAATAGGTTCGGGAGTTCATAAGTTTTGAACTGATAAGTATGGTATCATTAACTAACAAATAATTATTCATAAAAAAACATAAGTTTGATTTCGGACTTCCATTGTCTATAAAATTTATGGGATCACCGTTATCTCCGGTTGTAGCCAACTTGTACATGGAATGGTTTGAGTCAACTGCCATCGAAAGTTCAAGCATTAAACCGAAGTTATGGCTTCGCTATGTGGATGACACATTCATCATCTGGAACCATGGAGAGAGCCAACTAAAAACATTCTTCAGTCATCTGAACAACATGCGACCTTCGATAAAATTCACGAAAGAAGAAGAGAGCAACAACTGCCTTCCATTTTTAGATGTTTTAGTAACGAGAAGAAACACCAAAATAGAAACAACAGTACACAGAAAACCAACTCACACAGGTCAATACTTACATTACACTTCAAACCACCCAACAGCCACGAAGAAAGGCGTCATCCGGACTTTAGTCGACCGAGCTAGGAGTATTTGTAACACACAAGAGAGACTACAAAGAGAGCTCAATATCATTAAACAAGATCTATTAAATAACGGATACCCAAAGAAGCTAGTGGAAGTAACAATACAGGAAAATACCAACAGTAGAAGAATTAAAAACGAAGAATCTCAGCACTTACTCATTCTGCCTTACGTCAAAGGAATATCAGATGGAATCAAAAGAATAGGTCAGCGATACAAGATCCAAACAAGATTCTCTAGAAATGCCAGCCTCAGAAGTATCCTAACAAAAACTAGCCCAGGAATGAATCTCAAGAGACAAAGGACTGCATCTACCAGATACCATGTCAATGTGGTAAAATCTATGTTGGAGAAACAAAAAGGCCACTGGAAGTAAGAATCAAAGAACATCGTCTCAACACCCAGCGTGGAGAGACAGGAAAATCTGGAATAGCTGACCACGCATGGACGGAGCACCATAAAATAGCTTGGGACGACGCTAAGGTTATTGCCAAGGAACCGCATTGGTATCGAAGGAAATTCAAGGAGGCGGCATTCATGACCAACAACAGCAAAGTGGACAGCAAACCCAGCGTAGACATCAAACCAGTCTGGTAGCCACTCATATAGAAGATCAATAGACTATGACCGGACCAGACAACAAACAATGACCGACAAACAGCCACGTCAGCAGACCGGAATACCGCGCATCGGGAACCAATCAGAACAGGCCGCGCACAACGATACGTCACCGGACGGGGTATAAATAGGCGTATTCGCCAGTTCACCTGAAGACGATTGAAGATAGCATAGCAATCGAAACGTCGTGATACTCAAAATTTTATAGACAATGGAAGTCCGAAATCAAACTTTTGATAAATCCATCTTGTCTACAAGTTTCAAACGACAGTCATAAAAAACACTGTATACATTGATAATAATCGAACAAGATCACGCTTGCACGAGCTAGAAATGGCGTAAATGCGAGAAATTTAAAACAATACGAGAAACAGGACTATAACACAAGCATGCAAAAGAAAAAAAACGACGATAGCTGCCGAAACGTGTTGGGAATCCATCAGGACAGCGTAAACGAACATGGAAGGCCTTCGATGGGATGCGGAAAAAAAAACTACCAGAAAGTCGGATACCAATGACATAATCGTGGCACCTACTGGAGGCCCACTGAGTTTCGAGGGAAGGCTCTTTGGAATATACCTATATGCTATATATTTTAATTTTTTTCTTCATAAGTGATCCTCTAGTAAAGAATAAATGTTCTGCAAATAACACAAACACCTCGGGTGAAATGCATGACTAGTGACCATTTTGGACACTACAATCCTAACCGTTACGAGAGCTGTTATTTTGTTTTTTGAAAATGATATAGTATTTTCAGAATAGCTATTTCTATTATAAACATTATTAGTCTAACATCAGGCATCTTTGTGGGGAAAACCAAATGTGAGCTCGGTTTTACAAAGCATCTTTTTGTTAACTCACGTATCATTTAAATATAATTTCAGTACAAATTATGAAAAATTCAAGTTCGCCTCTAGGATGCATGGAATATGTGAAATGGCAACGTCGCACTTACGTCAAGGTAAATAAATGGTGTCCACCTCAGGCCTTAAAACAACCGTTTATTTGCCTTGCCGGTACTGCAACGTTTCCCTTTGGCATATATCCAAACAGTCTAGAAGCAAACTATGTTTTTTCGATTATTTGTAAATAAATATAAATTATTGTTGTTGCGTTTTTGTTATAAGTACTTGAGTGACCACGCATCGGTAGATTTTTCCTTTTTTTTCAACGATTTTCTAAAATATACGTGAATAGGCGAATATATGTTAATTACTGCTCAGTTTCAAATCAGCCTTTTTATTATTGACGAAATCTATTAGGGGGAGAAGTTATTGAAGCAACAGCTATCGACAATATTTTAGGTAAGTTACGATGCGCGCAGTTACTGTTGTAAATATTTTATACGTTTAATAAAGTGTCATGAGGATCTTCATAGCCGCGTAATTATAAACCTACTAGGAGGTTGGATCGAACCTTATGAAAAATAATAATACATAATAAAGCTTACCAGTGAATAAGGATGCTTCAATGCATGCATATACTTGAAAGTATCCAAATAACAATTATCGGTAAAAGTTATACCGAAGAACAGAAATCCTAGTAACATTTATTTAACATTCATGTGGGCCATTATGATCTTAATTATTAAGAAAGTTGCAATACTAATGCAATAATCTTGTTTCTAATGACATTTGTTAAGACTGTGTCTATCTTTAGTTATGATAAATAATAAAATCAACAAGAATCACAATTCTAAAAACTGTGTTGACATAAAATACAGTCACATCTGCTACATTATACACTTCCTAATGAATCCTAAAAGCTTCTAAGCCCAATCTATAGATAAGCTATGCACAGTCTGAAACATCAAAGAAAAGTGGCTGATCTGTAGGAACCAATGTGGTAGGAACACATCAATCCTTATAGGAAATGTATAGGCTCTACCATAGCAAATGGTCCACCAAACTACCTCGTTGAATAACACCATTAGTACAAAGTACAAAGGAAAGTACATCAAATACTAAGGGGATCCAACGGGCTCATCCTTCGAACGAGCTTCGAACGAGCTTCTTCCAGAAGTAATCATTTTGTAGAGCCTCAGCGATATCCGAGACTAGTTACAATTTACAGCATTTCAAGATCAATGTGAATAGATTTATCCTTTCGCAGCGCTTCTGGAGCGCGATAGTATATCAGAATTTAGGATAGGTTGCTCATAAAAAAGGAGTGATTCTGAAAAAAATTTTTTAATTAGATAGGTAATTCAAAATTGCATATTCTTCAGGGTCATATATTTGGATACATTCGAATCCATACATCTTAAAAATAGTTATGTGTATTCAATTACATAGCACCACATAACGAGAATAGACAATAAAGTTAGCACGCCAATTATAACGACTTCTACATGTGGTTGACACGGGTCTCTTTTTGCAAAAAATGATGACTCCTTCATCGTAATGTCGGCTGCAGTATTTATCTTAAGACTATAATATGTAATCAGATACATTGTTTTAGCAAATTTAAACTGTAGTTCTGTCTGAAAAAATACGAAACAGAATTCAATAATAAAAAATTGCAAAGAAAATAGAGTTGCAAACACTTGTAGACCTGTTGGAACACCGCAAGTCCCTATATTTTGAAAGTTGAGGAGGATGTGGGTATTAATATTTTATATTATCCTGGCTACGTGACACAATTTACACCAAAATCTTCCAAAAATGTATCTCTGATCTGTATTTAATTGCGTTGACTCATCCGACAAATCTACTACCAGTATATATCACAGGTCTCCACCTATTTGCATAAGTATCCCCAGAATGCATACAGGTCCAAAATATACCCACTTTGCGTACACTTTTTTATAAAAATACTCAAAATGCGTATAAAAAAGGGAAAAAACCGAAAACCATCATAATCATAGAGATCCAAGTATAATAGATCACTCATCCTTTGTTTAAAAACAGCAGGTCTTAATGGGATGCTATTTTCATTTCGCTCATACTTTTTAGCGAAAAGTTTAGAAATGCGGTCTGGTTATCATCAAGAAGATGCAGAGGTCTATCAAATCGTAAAAATGTGTATTGCATAGGCGTTTTTTTGAACTGAGGATGTTGAAGATGGCGTCTTAAAAATCATGGAAGATGTTCCAGAATTATTAGATGATGAAGAAGATCAATTAGATCAACAAAGATTGCTCCCAGAAAAAAATAATTTGCTGACAGTTTACTTGGTACAACAAGGGATGCAAAATACAAACGTTCTTATTACAATGTGGGATTGCTACAGAAGAAGACATCGAACTAATTATGGAGCTGAAAATCATAATCATATCATAAATAACTTAAACGGTTACATCAATCCAAGATTTAAAAACGTCATAAAATATTTGAAACAAGAAGCATCAAAGGCCGATGCGAAAATAATGCGCTTAGAATTGAATTATGGAGCTGAGGAAAAAATGCAAAAAAAGAAAAAATATTAATAAGTGTTTCATCTTATAATGAACAAAATATATTTTATAAAGGTCCGATAAGAAAAAGTGAACGCATATTGGATAACTTTTTTTTCATACGCAAGCTGGGTCTGAGTCTAGAAAAAATGATCAATAATATTTTAGGTAAAAGATTGTACACAAAGCGGGTATATACGCATTCTGGGTATACTCAAATACTACGGTAACATCTCACATATTGGATATAAGTGTTATAAACGAACCATTGCATCTGAGAGACATCTTAATTTCTTATCTTAAGCTCAAAAATTTAACAACGTAATTTCGGGAAACACCCGAGACCGTTGTGTTTATTGCAGTTTTATAAGTTTTGAATTATACCTTTATCAAATCGTACGTCTCTGCATATAACAGCTGAGACGTCGATGCATCCTTGTTTTGGCGTTTAATACACGTATTTAAAGGTGAGCTTTGTTATTGAGAAAGAAGCATATGAACAATACCTCCAAGATTACACTCGAAATAGTATTAAATATTAAGCAAGGGGCAAACAAGTTGAACGGTGCATAATCACATGGATAATTATTCATTTTGTAAAAGGAATTAACAGCTAAATGAACAGAGATAAACAATATACACATTCGATTACAGTATCGTTTTCAATTCCCCTCGTAAGCTAGGAAGCTGGCGACCAGGCCATCTGCCGAAAATTTATCTGATGCTATATTTTCCTGGTTTGCCTTGACATTGAAAACCAGTGATAGTCCAGTGGATATAGTTGAGTAAGTCAAGCAAATTTTTTCATAACTACTGATGTATAATGTACTCGTAACTAGGTAAACTCATACTAATTCATAGCTTTACAACTGACTGATAATTGAAAAGATGTGATTGTATAAAGCAATCTCAACTGGGATTCCACTCTTGTGAGCAGCCTTTTTAAAGTACAGTCGGAGAAAAATTATATTTTGGGAATAAAACTGACATTGACATTCACTGGTCAGTTAATATCGGTTTGTTGTCTATCGTATAATTTTGGCTCCTTTATAAGTCTGAAAGTACCGGATTTAAATGAATTTATTATTATATTATTATATAATTATATTATTATATTATCATATTATTATTTTATGATTTGATTTGATTTTGGATATTTTCGCGTGCTCAAATCTTAATTGTATCGGGGGAGGGCGATAAGAATTATTTTGATGCTAGTAAATGTTATGTTCTTTCATATATACTTTTTTGAGCCCTATAGTCCTCCGTAACTTTTACACATTGATAATTGTTAACAGATTTGCATTTAGAAATTATAGATTTATTACATTCATGAAAGAGATATGTAATTTTACCGTACAGCCTACAGTTATACGTACTTTGCGATTTTCTTATGCATTTCATGTATATATAAATTTAAAGCATTTAAATATTCCTTTACAAGTTGTACGGGGTTTAGGGCATAATTCAATTTTCGTTTGAAGGGGGATAACTAGTTTGGCAACTACTATTACTACAAATCAGTGCGTATTAATTGAATAAGGACCAAAGATAATTACGAAAGTGCTATTTAGCATCTTCAAAAAATGGCGTCAGGAAGGTTAACTCTGTATTTCACGTGCAGTGATTTCGGATATTATGGAGGATTTTTGTAGAAATTGAGAATCGTTCATCCAAATAAGTTTTGCAAATAATGGAAATTATGGAAGTTCTGAAAAAGTCGAACAAACAGTTTCTCGATATTTCATATATATATTTTTTGATTCTAAATAACCACCAGTGTACGAATCCGATCCACATCTTTATTTATAAACTGATAAATACCATTGCATGAGAGGTACTTGATTTACAACATATTAGGTATTACGGAATTCTTTTTTAGAAATATCACAGGTTTTCAGGCAGACGGAACAAACCTTATTTTATACAGCATATCTTCCATGCTAGCACTTCACTTGGCTATTCCTGTTTGCGTATTTGTATATTTGGCATACAATCGCCATATGAGCATGGTGTAATAGACAAAACATTGACTGCATTTGCCTATATGGCAATCAGGGCACATCAAAGTAGCCGAATAGAGGAAAACGCGACTAATGCAACTACACGTGGCTTGTGTTGCTGTTTACATTTTCTCATATAAACTGTAACAACACAGCTGTTCTAGATAATAACAGATATTATTAACAAACTGGTATATTGGACAAAATACACAAAATAAGTTGACATATTAGGTTTCTTTAATACAAATTATTTTATAAAACTTTTCTCTGGGTTCTATTTTTATGACCTTTTCACAATTTTGTATTTTTTCACTCATATTGTAACAGGCTTTCAAATAAAAAAAATCCCGCTGCAGTGTAAAGTCGTGCTTGACATCTCCGAACGTACTTTGTGAGTACCAAAATTTTGGTTATGTAGCTATTTGGCGCCATGTGTAACCGGAGTTAATTATTCTGATTTGAGAGTTAACACTTTGTTTTCAATTTATTTTGTACAATTAAATACTACAGATAAACTAAGATATAAAGTAAAGAAGTGTCGATTTTACTTGACTTCGGGCCTTGTGCGCTGGAGATTTTGGACACTTCACATTGCTATTCTTTATCATTTAATAAATAAAGACATGCTTCATATTAATATTTATTATAAGGACTATAAAATAAATTTTCAAAACCAGGTTATTTTTGGAAAATAGGTAAATTAGCTAATGTTCTTATATTTTTTATTCTCTAATTACTATGAGATCCAGACCTCTCCGGGCCCCTGGGTTCCAGCCCCAAGCGCAAATAGGATAAACCGCGACTAAAGTAAAGTACCTACGTTAGTTTATTGAAATTAACAACAAACATTTTAAGCTCCCCTCGTAAGAGCAACGCTTTGCAAGGACTCGAGACCGGGCGATCTGCCGAAAATTTATCTGATGCAATCTTTTGGTGGGTTGCCTTGACATTGGAAACCGGTAAGGTTCGTTCGAGGCATATAAACACGCAGAGCTGCCCTCATACTTTTGCTTATTGTAATTGCTTGAATAATGAGATGTAGAAAAATGATTCGGTACTATACAAACATTGAATTCGAGAGAGAGAGAGAGAGAGAGAGAGAGAGAGTTTCGAGATGATTAAGTTCTATTCAACATCCTGAACAGCCTTAAAGATTTTTTTCTTCGCTCCAGATTGAGGTTCGAAACAGAACAAAATTACAAACTTTTTGAATTATTGAAGCTGTTTACTTCTACGCATAAGCGAGATCTGTCATTTGTTTCTGTCTAGGTTCTCAAACTATCGGTAAAAAAGTATGACAATACTTTATGACTGAGAATGAGGTCAAGTAAGTTGACTCCTTCCAACATTACCGCATTGATGTTGGAAGGTTGACACTTTACGCGCAACGTTATAAGTTCAGAAATAAGTTTTGCAACTACTGATAGTTCAAATTGAATATAAAAAATATTAGATTTTCAAAACTTTATTTAAGTGACTCACAAGTTCTAAATTCCGATCAAAATATTCAATAACTGAGCAGACTGCACGCGAGATACAGAGTCTACCTTCTTTGCGTTAGTTTTTAGGAGGCGAATTAATTCTTTCTTCCTTTATGAACCTCATTTGGTTAAAATGTTGTAATCTGTTGTCCCTAAAACAGAAATGAAACAAATTAGGCGCCTTTGGAAAAATAAGTTTACTACGCCCCAAAAATGTCGTATAAGCTGTGAAAGAGTTTTATGGTTTAAATATGATTGAATTATATTGACGAGAATCTTATCTTGTGATTAGAATGTTGATTTGTGAACAATAACATGAGTACAACAAGTACAGAGTATTACCGGAATAAACATTTTATATATGAGCGGTAGATAGACACTTATTGTCGATTTTAGACCTCTCTCCCAAAAAAATGCGAAATGATCAGAAGCATAAGAAACGTCTAATGACGAAATTCGTCCTATTCACACTAGTAATTAAATTTTAATCAAAATTTGAAAGATATTTTCCGAGTTATAGAGGGGTTAAGAATTACCGACAAAATACAGAAAGACAGACTGACGGAAAGATGATTACTCTGATATGAATTATGTTGTGAAGCGTCAGGAAAACACGTCTCGAATTTGAGATTTTTTGCCATTACAATACTTTCACGCCCATTGGCCTGGGATGAAAAAAGGCAATACAAATCAAACATACGAATACTATGGCACTATATGACAGCTGAAAGATCCTGTAAAAGAAAAGCAGAAAACTCACCTAATTCCGCATAACAAAGCGCTCCAATCATAGACAGCACCCCGGACATAACCCATACAATGATCGCCTGTCCGACAGATCCAGAGAACTTCAGCACACCTTTGGGACTGACGAAGATCCCTGATCCTATGATCACGCCTACAATGATCGCGACACCGTCCATCACGGATAGCTCTTTTTTCATCTTGACTCCCGCGGACGAATCTGTCTTACCATCCAAGGCCTCCTCGGAAATATCCAAGTAGTCACGTTTCTCCGGCGTCTTCCTCGTCATTTTGGGTGTAGGGTCATACACTGCAAGAACACCAACCGATTATAATTAGTTGTGTACAGGTCGCGCATCAGATGAATGAATGATCGATAGATGTAGTTATTTATGTATGGGTAATCCAGAGCACCTTCTGCATTACTTCTCAAGACAGCATATTTCGTCCAGACCAATGTACGAAGGAAAGCCCGTATCTGACAAAAAGCTTCTGTATTCTGTATTGGAGGAAGGGTAATCTGCCGTGATCACAGTACTTAGTGAATATTGGCCCCTTGTACGTCTTCCCCAAGGGTTACTCAAAACTGGGTGTTCAGGCACCCTAAGCTGTGGAAGAATGCGGAGGCATAACCCTGGTGAGCACCCCTCACACTAGCCAAGGAGGGCCAGCGCTCCCCCAGAATGGATTCTCGAACTGATAGCACAGCTGGGAATCACATAGCAGATGCTTCACCAAATCACAACCCCTGCATAGGGGCGCTCTACTCAACCTCAGCTGACCGTGTCCTGTTGCAATGCCCGCAGCAAAGCGCAGTTGTTGTGTACACATGAAAAGATAGGATTTCGCTACTTCTTCACATATTTTAAAAAAATTGATTGGAATCTTTCAGTAGAGTTTTCTTAGTATTGACGGACTCAGGACCAAGGATTTTGGTCTCAGCTGTCCTCTTTACCAGTCTGCTATCAGCTGTGATATTGCCTTTGGGAGTAAATATTAGTTTATCCATATAGTTTATCCTACATATGTGTTGTTGGTAGCAGCATTCGCAAGTGCCTGGTGGCAGTCAAGCACTGGTCTCATTTTTAATTTGTGACACTTGAGAGTTAGTATGACCTGTAGCCTGTCGGACAAAAAGGCTTAAAAAGTATAACATCCGATCCGTAGATGTGAGAATTTCAAACTTTTCGTTCGCTATATTATTATGTATTTGTTCAGGGTGAGTAACGCCTTGTTAAAATTCATTTCCATTCGTCATTGTCTTGTCAGGGCAGCCCCTATGCCCCTCGGAGGGGGGTACTGTCTCGTTTAAATATCTACAATATGTGAGACCTGGTTTCCCAGAAACAAGTGAAAAATAGATAAAAAATCAGAAGGAAGGGAAGCAAAGATTAGGACGTACGTCTATTGTAAAAGGTCAAAATAGGTTTTGTTAATTTTACTAATTTTGATCAAGATTTTGCAAAAATGTAATTTTGGATGATCTGAAATAAACGCGTATAATTTTGTTCAGAGTTCGGGCTATGGCCGAAAATGTTTGCGAACTAGCGACTAGCCCTCAACCAATTAGTTGGTAGGTATTCTTCAGAAGATGATCAGTAGGAGGAAGACTTAGTTGCAGTCTTAATCATACGCATAAGACTACACAAGAAAAAATTGTCTGAGTGTCTTCTGACTTTTCAAAAGAATTTAGCTGATAAAGATCCATTACCGTTGTGTTAGAAAATATCATCTACCTTTAGAAAATTTAAGACGAAATTGGACAATTCCTTTTTCTGACAAATTTAGTAGGAAATAGGAAACCTAACTTGGAATATAGACAAATTCAGCTCCAATTTAACTGACCTCTTTAGTCATGTAGATTGTAGATGCTGTTACTTGGTGAAACTCTTCCATCATGTAGATAAAAAGATTGTATAATGAAACAGTTTCACAAATAACTGAAATGAAGAGTTTTATTTGTGAAACTGTGTATCGGTTACACAATCTTTTCATCTACACGACCTCCTTGTTGTTTTCAAGATCACAATAGTGAGAAAATTGTAAACGCCCTGTAGCTATATATTACCTAGTGACAATTATAATTTTGTTGAATAACATTTAACTAATATATGTTTCAACATACCTACTAATATTGTTTGATTTATATAAGCCAGGTGAAAAAAATATGTTTGGACATGCACAGTTTAGTGGTACATCTGTAAACCTATGAAATTATTTTTGATATCCAATGATTTTACCTTAGATTCAGTCGATAGAAAAAAAGGAAATCATAATCACACAGTCTAGTTCACAGTCACACGCGCACATTCGACTATAACCTAGTTTCGGATTTGGGCCACATGTTATACTCAAGCTCCACTATATACAAATCGACCGGCACATGTTTCTGTCTTGACTTTTCATTTCATTCACGGATAGCGGTAGACGCACATTGACGACGTCAGGCGTCGTTTTGTCGTTTATCTTTGCCTCTTTCACGATTTGGAACACCGGCGACAGTTCGTTTTCCTTCCCCCACGACTTACCTCGCTCACGTTTTGAATTCAATTTGCGATACGCGCACCTGCGCACTGTCGTCACGTGCGTGGAGTACCAATGGCGTACCGGCTAACACGGTACAAGCGCGCGGGGTAGTGCTGTGCAATAGAATGGTTCACTGAATGAATAGGTACAAGTTGTGTCACTTCCCACGCATAGTTTGCTCTCAATATTTCTAATGTAAGCCGTTCTGACAGACATTCATTTACCAGCGTCTTCTACTGACTGAATCAGTGCTACCATCGACGTCAGGGCCCGTCAACGTTACTTTCGAGCTGCTCCTTGTCCTTACGCGGACAGGGGAGAACTGGTTTGATCGGCCAGTATACTAACTTGTCAACAGCTTGGCATAGGCGTAGCTAGTATTTCTGGAGCTCCAGTTCCATTATTTGCGCCCCACTTGTTTCAGCAACAAGTTTAATCAAACACTTATCACATATAAATTGAGCAAACAGTTTTTCTTACATAACATCAGATTATGACATGATTAGGTACATTTATGTTATGGTGTGATATAATAAACCTGCATGATAGTGCTACTACTGTTGGTAACTGCAGCTGCAGCAACATCCTATAACTTCCAAGATTTTCAACGTGGAAAACTTTTGCAACTTGGTAGCATTAATAAGACATCTGATCAAACACTTGATTGGAAGGAAACTTCATCTCGAAATCCTTATCTTCCGGCATTTTATAATTTCTGAATATGAGTCTACGATAAACATGAAGTTTACACACAGTAGATTCTGTTTCATGAGAATTGTTTTTGAAACAGTTCCCGTTCAAATATTTCGCAGAAAAGCAGTTTCTTGCGTCTCATTTAAATACGGTTGTTCGATAGTGAAACAAATTTCGTGTTTCATGAAAGTGCTTCAACAGAGTGTCACGCGCTTTATAAAAATATTCTTGTTACAACTCGGAATATGAACATTCCGTATTGTACAAATGTACAAATTGAATGGATCAAATCTCTGAGATACATTCGAAGTGCGCCGCATGTGTATGTACTATGCTCGTATGTATTATATCGTAAATGTCGAGGTCTATAATTATTATTTGTTATGCCTAACAAGCAGCTACGGATACTAATTGGTCTACGGTTTATAGGTGATAGAACCTCTATTACCATGCAAAAGAAATTTGAAATATCCCTCTCTGACAAACTCTCCACCCTCAACATCTGTTTAAAAAAAGAAGCTTAGACGGTATTCTTTCGTTTTTGGAGATAATTCTGCCACTACTGAACCGAATTCCAAAAAGTACTTTCCAAGGTATAGAGGGGCTAAGGATTATCGGACAGGATTCAGATATACAAACCGATGGATATTATTGGCAGTTTTTCGTGATATATATGTCCTGAAACATTAAGAATATTACATTTTACAATTCCCGATATCCATTGGCGTGCGAATTAACCCTTGAAACATTTGTAGAGTATGGAAATACCAAAATCACCATGCGGGTAGAGGAAAACGGTTTTTGAGGATTGCTCCGGGAAAAATTAATTTAGGTAAGCTTTGTGGGACACATAGAAGTGGCTCATTAATAGTTGAATCAGATGTAAAAATGCAAAAAAGTATTTAGGAGTTTGAAAGGATAAGAATACAAGATATGATTGAATATATAAAGCAAACTGTAGAAAAGGCAAACGGCAGCATCCTTGATTGGGCTCTTAGGAGGTGCTATTTGATGAATGGCCTAGTAGTAGCGCGAAGCGGTAAGGGTAGGTGTGGTGAACTCCTATGAATTGTATGAGTACACTGTAAAATGAAAGGCACATTATTATTATTAGATAACAGAAATTATTTAGACACTTGGAGGGGAGAATGAACTCTGAAACGCCAGTGATAAGACAATCACCAATAGTCAAACCCCGCACGAAACCAACTGAAATTGTGTTTTGGTCAGAAGCTCTTGAAACCTCAGAATTTAGGTGGTTCCTTCCGTTCTTACAAAAATCTATACGAGAGCAAAGCCCTATATTGAGTTATTGCATTGTATCGAAATTCATATCTCAATATCAAATGATCGCGTTTCGTTAATCTAAAGCGAAGCATTTTTTTTATTGCATATGTTATATACATGATTATAAGGAAAAAATAAAAAGTGTATATCACTCTCATTTTTGTCGAATTGTCTGCTACTAATTTGTTCTGATTAATATGGACATTGAGATAATTGAGGAACCGGTATCTAAAAATGTTCAGTTTCAGAAGACTCATACAACAACCATGACAAACAAATCGTATTGGATTGAAATCAACAATACCATGTCATTTTAACTTAGGAAAATGGTATTCTCCAGAGCAGCTGCTGCTATTCTACAAGGCCTAGATCAGATCATCGCTGGAGCACTGCTCACATGTGTGGGAATGCGCTTAATAGACTTCCTAACGTTTCTGGGCACAATCTAGAAACGAGCAATACGTCTATTGGATGCACCTGAACTCGTGAAGGACCTCCACAGTCTAGAATGGAAGAAGGTTAGCTGTTCTATCTCTGTTCTATAGCTATTAACATGGCAGATAGTGACCGCATTGAAATACCGAGAGTCGTCAATATAGCAAAGACTAGAGGAGCCCCACGGACGCATCCTCTTCAGGTCAAGCCTACAACGCCTCTAGCGAGCCTGTTCCAAAATTCGCTCTTTTGGAGTACCTCGGCGCTGTGGAATGAGCTACCAGGGACTGTTCCGCGATGGTTACAATCGCACCGCTTTTGAAAGCAAGTTAAATGATTAGTTTTCATGGGCAATGAGATATGTGCGGTGCTATTTCGCTTTCGAAAAATATCGCAATGAGTTTTTGGACATGTTGAGGTAGTTAAAGATTATAGTTCTTCACAATTTGTTGTAAGTTCAACTCCACCTAACAACAGTTCCAAGATTCAATCCAAAGCCATATTTCTAAACTGATACCGAAGCGTGGGAAGTTCAACCTCAACCACCATGGTGTCATTTTTTTAAGTAAATTTCAAAATGCAAACAAAGCATGCAAGCCAATGCACTCGGTCTCCCTTTGTGTATAGCATCCTGTTTGGAAATTACTGAAATTGAACTAACTGCTTCAAACGTGTTAACAAGAGCAAATACACACTCAAGTAGCATATTGTTGCTCAATGAATGAAAGATGGGCTGATTTCATTCTAAACAACATATCTTATTTGATCTTGACATATAAAGCGATAGTTGCTCAGTAATGCGTAACAGGAGAGTGTATTCAGGCAGTCCAGTGACGTACTAGAATCAATTCCAATAAGGATGTCAGGTAAACTATTACAGGCAGGTACATCGAAAATCGCGAGAAGCTTCCCTAAATGTGAAGATAAACTGCTGTCAGAAATAAATGAGTGCAATATGGTTTTTGGCATCGTGAAGTGAGAATTTTATTGTATTTATGGACAAAACAAAATGACGGACGTATTTTACAACAAGTCGTTTAAATTCGATGAAAATCGGTATAGTTGGGTTTTGAGGGTTGTTGATTTTGAATGGGAAGTTGTTATCATGAAAAACAAAATGGCGACTCAAAAAAGGTGACGTGCTTCAAAAAGGTCGTTTGAATTTGATGAAAATCGGTATACCAGTGCTTTAAGGAATTCTGATTTCAAATTAGAAGTTAGTTTGATTAAAAATATAATAGCGTTTTAAAAAAGACAAAAGACATATAAATGTAAAGTGATTTCCGTAATCATATATTTTCATGGAAGCAATGCGTTATGACTCGTCATGACGTTATCGCGGTTATGATTTTATATTTATAAAACCGAAGGCTTTGTTAAGTACGTTATGAATAAGTATTATTAATAATAATAATAATAATAATAATAATAATAATAATAATAATAATAATAATAATAATAATAATAATAATAATAATAATAATAATAATAATAATAGTAATAATAATAATAATAATAATAATTATTATTATTATTATTATTATTATAATAAAACGAGATCATTCATTTCCTCAACATTGATGATATGAAACTATACGCAGCCACTGAGATGCAACTAAAAGGACTACTCAGAGTAACAGAGGCTTGTACGTCGGACATCAAAATGGAGTTCGGGATGATGTAAAAATCATCCCGAAGAGGAAATCGTAAATGGAGCAAAGTTTGGCAACATGGACCAGGACGAAACGTACAAGTATCTAGGATTTTATCAAAACACAAATATCAACGATACACAAATCAAAAAACAACTGAAAAATGAATTCAACAACCATCTTATAAAACTTCTGAAAACAAAACTAAACTCTAGAAATCTTACCAAAGCCATCAACACATATGCAATAACGGTCCTCACGTACTTCTTTGGCATCATCAAGTGGTTCCACACTGACATAGACAGCATCCATACTATCATCCGAACAAAACTTACTTGCAGACCAACTTGCATACAGCAATAGTGAAAGCAGACAAGAACTACACACCTCTTGCCCTTTCACATCCAAACTACTCAGCAGACACACACAATCATGCACAATCACACCAAGAAAAGTCGGACACCTGGACACAGAAAACTCTCCATGGAAAACATCGATATCAAGTGACCCAAGACCACATTAATAAAAAAACAGTCATAAGCCTGGCTGCAGGATGGTCAAGTATTCCCAGAAACAGAGGACTTAATGCTTGCTATCCTAGATCAAGTAATTGCGACCCGAAACTACAAAAAGTACATAATAAAAGACCCATCCATAACAGATGAGAACTGCAGAAGATAATCGTAGCCAATAGGCCTGATATTGTTTTTCAATCGAAGGCAGAAAAAGTTACCTATTTAATTGATGTTGCTATACCCAATGATAACAACATTCAAGGCACCTATTCTGGGAAAATATCTAAATACACAGATCTCGCAATAGAGATTAAATGACTCTGGAAACAAGAAAAAGTCATTAGCATTCCCCTCATTATTTCAGTGTCGGGCCTCACACCATCCACATTCACACCACACATACAGTGACTGGGGCTGGACGAAAAGATACACAAAACCTCCCAAGAGTCTGTGATCCTCAAGACCTGTAATATTGTACGAAACTTATCAACGCAGAACAATAGCTTGGGTACTGACTTGGCACAGCCCATCAGTACCTGATTGCACCGCAATATTGCGAGAATACTGAAGAGAATAATAATAATAATAATGATAATAATAATAATAATAATAATAATAATAATAATAATAATAATAATAATAATAATAATAATAATAATAATAATAATAATAATAATAATAATAATAATAATAATAATAATAATAATAATAATAATAATAATAATAATAATAATAATAATAATAATAATAATAATAATAATAATAATAATAATAATAATAATAATAATAATAATAATAATAATAATAATAATAATAATAATAATAATAATAATAATAATAATAATAATAATAATAATAATGTTTAATAATAATAATAATACTTCCAGAAATCAAAACAGCAGCATAGGAAAAAAGTGTGTCAATAGTATGAAAAATTTCATAGTCGGAGCACACGGGAGTTTTTACTAATTCTTACTTTTTACAATTTTTATCTAATCACATTGTAAGAATTTGACTATAGATGACAGTCGATTTATGTAAATTATACAAAGTTATGTTCGACAATGCTTATGGAAAAGTAATCCCACTTTCAGAAAGATATACCATTTTGTTAAGTGGAAATGTTTTATACATCCACAAATGTTGCACTTATTTAAAAAAATAATTTTTACTTAAAAATACCATCTGCCCACCTCTACCACTGGAAAGTATGGATAGGTTTCTGATCAGGGGACAGAGTCAGAGCAGCCAAATAATTCCAAGTACGAGTAAGACATTTTATAATGGCGATGGAGAATAAAATGTTTTAAAGCACACATATGCATTTTTATAATACAATAACGTTGAATATACACGAAACACATCTTTCATCCATAAAGATATTTTGAAGAAAACTGAGTACAAAATAGGCTGTTTATTAAAACATCAACAAAACCTGTTTATAATTAAGCTACCCTCAAACTTAAAATCTTTGCTGTAATAAAATAGATCAGGCGGTAATGCGTTACAAACATTAATATAAGATTTTTTAGGGGAGGACCAATGCCATCTTTTCGCCCCTTGCAGCAACCATGGAGCAGATTCATCCAGGAGCTAAGACAAACATTTGATGGAATTAATTTTTCAATCTCCCAGCGTAGGAAAAACGGCATGTACAGTACCTAATAAAGAGCTAGTGTGAATATTTATTAAATAAATTAAAAATTGTAGAACTGGACAATCAAGTGAGGCAGAAATTTGAACCATGCCAGAATTTTAATCAATGACACTAATATTTTACCCATATTGTTTTTCTTAGTGTCAGTCTCGGTCATATGTCTTCTATATGCAAGTATGTTTATGCCTTAGATATTTGTTTTGGCTCCCCTTCAATCTGCGCAGTAGATACCACACCTTGTTTTATTTTGCATCCCCGCATGTAAGCAACTGAGATATTATTGCGATTCCGAAAATTTCAGGATTCGAGGGTTTTTAGACTACATCACGTAAATCTGCGTCACTCATTTTTGCCGGGCTGAGATAGATAGCATTGGTTGAATGTTGTCAGTGTTAATGAAACTCTCAACGCAACTCAATGAAAGTAGGTAAATGGAGCAATTAATTCTGAAGTTTCCACAAAGATAATATCTATTTTCCCTTTTCGGACGTATGGCGACAATGGCACATAACAAACTATCTCAGTGAGCATCTAAGTATGTATTATGCGGAAAGAAGCTAAGCTATATGTGTGTGCAAGGAAACTTAACATGTGCGGCAACCTTGCAAGAAAATGCATCGATGGTTCAGTACGAAATGACGCGAGCGTGAAGCCACTTGCAGCTATAAATGTCTCTTGATATGCGCATAAATTCTGAATTCCACTCAGCTTCATCTTTTAATCATTTTCAAGCACCTAATTTATATGTTTATAAAATTATAATTAATAAAGTTTAAAGCGAATATACATGACTAAACCGAATTTTATGACTTTTTACGTTAATTTAACGGTCCTGATAAAGATTATATAGATTGATCACATCCCTGTCTAACAATTAAACTTTGAAAATCGCGTCACCGCATTGTGTATCAATCAATATTTCACTTGAAAATTACCCGAACCAAAGTACACCTATATCGTTTACTTTTTACAATATATGTCACCGAAAAACAGCCTCCCAAAAGAAAGTCAAGAACACGAACAATTATAACCCTCTTGCTGCAGATAAAAAGAAAGATGTGTAATTAACACAGTTTCACAAATAAAACTTTTCTTTCAGTGACGCGTTTGTTTCTTGTTTCGTGAGGACTGGGGAACCACTTGCAACACTTTTTCTAGTACCTGTCATTGTGAGTTATGAACCGTAGTTTATATTCTACTCCTGCACTGAGACACACTATTATTTTCATATGAAAATAAGAAAGTTGTTTCTGCATCCACTTGAAATGTTTTTTTTATATTGTTCTGTAGGAAATAAATATGTTGTCTGTTGTCCTGCAAATTATACTGCTTCTTTGTCCATATATTACATTATAATTATTCATGACGCAAAAATTCGTATTTTTTCCGGATCCGAAATTTGAATCTTGGAACCCGATCTAAATTCGGTTCTTGTATTGGAATCTGGATACGGATACATCCAGATCCTTTCTTTAGGAATCCTAGATCCGTCAATAATTGGGATATGTGCAAGTGAATACGAATTAATACTTTCAAATATTTGGTAAACACAAGATAAATGCTATGAATTATATCAAAACACTGATTTCACAGAAAAATATTTATTGAAGAAACTACATGTAATCAGGCAGCCTTCCAGAAACATAACCTATAATCATCCCCTAAGCAAACCAACGGATATCGATAGTGCCATGTAACATTTGTAGGCAGTGTGACACTAGCTGTCAGTTTGACAGTTTGGCTTTTGACGTGGATAATTTTCATTGAGCTATCCAGACTGTTAACAGCAGCTACTAGTTCTCCTTCAGGTGAAAACTTTATATTACCACCATTCTCATTGAAGAAGATATTGTGTTGTTGTGGGAGACTGAAAAAAAATAGTTTAAAATCTTACTGGCCAATTTCCAACATGTAACCAAGATTATACAATTAAGTAGCTAACACTTTATTAACAGACATGTAAAAAATTCAGATATACTTCTGAAGAGTCATGAAGTATCTGGTACCAGTGGGGATCGGATATGAACCAATATCTCTAGATGTTTGACCTAATGCCTCATTCCATTTGATAACAGTACTCTGTGAGCAAGTAAATTCAAATACCAATGTAACATAAAACAAACCCAGTCAGCCAGGTCCTACCACAATAGGCATTTGTTTACTTTCTAATGCAAATCTGAATTCATTGATTTCCCTTTTGCTGATTAATAGATAGATTACTTTGTATAGGTTTCAAATGTTCAGATCTATAGATACCAACATAAACTTACCATGGTTTGGGTAGTTCCCAAATAAGCAGTTCCCCAGAATGCAGTGAGGCTACAAAATCTCTGTCTGATGGAGCCCAATGAGCACTACACAAAGGCTTAGTATAATCCAATGATAATATTGGTGATTCAGATTCCACATTAAAAAACCGTATTATGCCCATTTTTTCAGCAACTAAAAGTTCACAGGTGTCCTCTTTTTGCCAGCAAACAGTGATACCTGAAAGTTGTTGAGCACTTTTTCATTCAAAATAGTATCAAATATTAATGGAAAGGGTTTATGCTCAATCACAGACTTGCAGAAAAGTGCATAAAATGAGCTAGTTCTGTTTTGAAGGTCTCTGTGATAATCTTGTGAAAAAAAAGGAGGGCGAGAAATTTTGTTCTCAGTCCACTTGACTCCATGTTACTGTATCTTTGTTCTGGGAGATAAAGATTATTATCAGAAATATCAATGAAATATGTATTTACCTGGTGATGTTAAGTCGAAACAAGTTTTATTAGTTCCATCAGCATACCACAGTTTAACTGTATGATCATCACCTGTGGAAGCAAAGTACTTATTATCTGGATCAAAGCTAACATCATTTATATAACTTGAATGACCAGACAGAACCTAAAATAAACATTTCACTTAAATTTAACACATTATTGATGTCCATTATTTTAATATTATAATATTACATGATGACTAATGCACTGGAAGCAATTCAGTACCATATTACAAAACATTTTATGTTCATCAGGGACAAATATAACTTACCCTACATGTATTCTCATTATTCAGATTGCTATCATACAGGCGAATTCTGAAATCGTTGCCAGCAGCAGCAAATAGTAGTTTCTGAGGTATATTGAAGAGAGAGGTTTGTGGTGAAATGGCTATGGCAGTACATCGATTTGGATGAGAAAATTCTGTAAGGATTTCTACTTGTAACATTTCCTAAAAAATATTCATAAGGTAAATGTCATGAAGTTATCATTATATAAACCCTGTAATATTAAATACTAATTTGATAGCAAAAAACATGCTATAGAAGGTCCATTGAATACAAAACCACAAGGCACACAAACAGGTGAGGAAATATTAAAATTGGACCAGCAGGTCTTGATAAACCAGATAAAGGAAGATACAATAGGAAGCTATAGGTTTTCTGAGCAAAAAATAGGTAAATATGGAATCTATTCACATGAAGTCAAGTAAAATGTATATAATTATCCAGTAGTGTAAAGGTAAATGAAAAAAACATTCTTTTCTCAAAATATGGTTATGTATATTAGTAAACTTGTAGACATTACATATTAGTTTGAAAAAAGTCGCTAAGACTTTACTGTTAGTTGAATAAAATGCGACATCACTGGTACATGAGTTAAAAAATACATTTTACAATCTAGAGCTAAGCATTGCTAGCAAGGAATTTTTTGATTAATATTTATGTCTGTAGTAATATCAATAAGAATGATCATAAATATATGTACCGTGAGATGTAACTGAGCTAAAAGTATCTTTTCTTGAAATGCTATGAGAAGCAAATCCTGGCACCATTCAAATGGAGCAAATTGTACAAGTAGTATTTGACCATACTCTGATACATCTTTAATGAAAGTAGGCTCGTTGAAAATATTTCTCGTAGTGTCCAGCACCATTATATCGTTTTCGCTCAGAAACAGCAGCGACAAAACATTCCACAGGGTCCACAGGTGTAATAATATTTTCAAATAAATCAATATATCAAAACAAACAATTAACAATCCCAAGTCCCAACCCTAACCTATTTTCTCTCGGTTCGTCTGTTCCACTACGCGCGGCGCGCAATAGATGGAAAACACAAATGTCGATGTCACAGTCGATCTTACTATGAATGTATGAATATATTTCAATAGCTCGATAGGTTTTGAGACTATTTTGTTTGCTGATGAGGCTTGAATAAGATCTTGTTAATGGACTATTTTGTTCCCAGTGATTTCCATAACAAACGAATCATTCGCTAGTGGCAGCAGAGCTAAGCTAAGTTCGAAAATGACTCAAAAGGGCAAAGACATCAATTCCAAATGGCTATGTTCCAATGTTGATTTTTGTACGATTGACGATACGTCACAAAACTGTTGGGATCTATAGAGTGCACATGTGTTTGCTTTGTGTGGTTCCATGATCGTACAGAAATGCAAACTATTGGACGTCCGTTGAAGCGCTGAAAGACCTTTTAGTATGTATGTTTGGTTCAAGATTCAGTGGGAATAGTTTGTAGATCGCCCCATGAACCATCATATATCATGCTGGAACGCTTTAAGCCTACTGCTCATGTATGGAACGGTACAGTGTACGGTAATCAGGACTTCCGGAACAAACTTAATGACGAACCTTCCTATTACAAAAAAAGTATCGAATGTTTTTCGCCCGAGAGGTCCCATCACCAACAAAAAATGCGATCGAAATGTCAAAACAGTTTAACGTTTAACCTCTAACCAGCTGCTTCTAAAACTTCTGCAAGTTTGAACTTTATTCCTTGAAATATGTTCCGAAAAGATAACCAAATCGTTCATAAAGAGAATGCAGTGCAAGCTGTTGTTGTCGCAGACACCTTTGATGATGAATTCTTGCCCATATCCGATGATATGCCCCATGTAAGTCCTGCTATAGCATATGTATGCATGGTGCAATATTTAAGAAATACTATGCTTTCAGGCCCTTTTACCTGTGCTCAATAAGCCCTTAATAGACTACACTTTGGAATTCCTTTCCCTAGGAGGAGTAGAAGAGACATTTTTGTTTTGCTGCACACAGGCTGATGCTGTTAAACAACATATTAAGTATGTCTAAATAAATAAGTGTAATCCTGGGAGCCTTAATTAATGAAGTTGATATAAGTTTAATTTTTAAATATATATATATATATATATATATATATATATATATATATATATATACAAGTTGTAACCCTCAGACAAAGCTATGCACAAACAAAAGCATGCAAAATGTGCTCGCCATTATAATGTAATGTAATGTTGATTCTTTAATAATAGTTATTAAATTTTACCTTAATATCAGTGACTTTCCAATTACTAACACTGCCACCCTGTACATGTTATTGTACTTTACTTTAGAATTTCTATGAAAAATTTATTTTATTTTTTATTTGAATATGTTTCCCTGAGCATTTAAGCCTTCTATATGAGTTAGTATGTCCTAATTTAAAAGCGAAATACTTTTATCATCCTAGAGATATTTACTCAGATAATGTCAATATAATATTGGTTTCTCAAATTTCATTTATTTTTTTTATATATTGAATAAAGCAGCAGGAAGATCAAAACAGGTGTTGAGGCATATGTGCTTATAGTTATTAGCAAGGATAAGTGCAATTACTGAAAGAAATTAATATCCTTCTATAATACATACATTATCATTAACATGATAAATAACCTGTATATATTAATGTTTGAAATTTGAATTTCAGCAAGTGTATTGAAAATGGGGAGGGATGGACCCTAACAATGAAAGTGAATGTGATAGTCTCTGAATCATGTAGATCTTTTGGAGATTGTTTGAGAGACTTGGATGCAAAGGGACTTTTGCGTGGAGAATTTGTCTTACTAGAACCTGGAGTTATATCGAATGTTCAATTATTGCCTTTATTAAAAAAACATAAGTATGTTGAAAATCTACTTTTTACCATTCAACAGAATGTCTTATTTATGCGGAACTTTTTCCAGTAATATCACAAAACATGATAAAGGAGCTGCTATGACTTTGATTTTACAAGAAAGTGGGATAGGAGGTATTGGTAGATGTCCTCATGAAGAACTTTTGGTTGCTGCTAATTCTCAAAATAGACTACTGTTCCATAAAAAACTTGGAAGGAGTAAAGATAGGAAACTTGAATTTCCTCTGGTGAGAATTTCTATTACCCAGTGATCACACTAATTTTTGATGTGTTCTGGTTAACCTTGTTGGCTTAAAACAATATGCACTTAGTACTTTTTAAGTTAACAGGGTTACCACCTTGTAAGAATGATATATTCAGGGAGCTTGATCTTTATACTACAAAAATTGTACTGATGTTTGATATCCATTCAATGCTGTTTTTAGGAAATCTATTTTGACTAATAAATTGATTGATATATGCTATTCAAACAAGAAGGTTAAGCTGTCTAAGAACATTAATTTTGTGCTCATATCCTACAGAGTGTTCTGTTATTAATCCATAAATGCTGTTCAATCCTTATTCAATTAATTGAGCTAAGTGTTTTGAGTACACTACTTTAGCTAGCTGTTATTAATGTCCACCATATTAAAATATTGAATTATACAGTGTTGTCCAAAATTTAGTAATGAAAAAACAATTTCCAGTAATGTTTTTAGAGGAATGTATTTCTATAATTTAGACCTGTAGATAACATTTATATATAGGAACCATTCTTATCATTTTAGTTTATTCTATATAAATCAGACAGCTATTGAGATAAAATAAAATAAAAAACTATTTCATATCAACATATAAAATTGTCACCATCAGAATTGACAGAAACAGTATCCAAATAAAATTACAGGTTATTTCATGGATATGTAAGAAGAATCTATTTTTCAATTTAAGGGTCAAGCTCTTTAAAAATGTTGTTTTGCCTTCATCATACAACATGTAAAAAATACCATTAATGCATTATGGCTAGTATTTCACTATCAAATTAAATCAATTAAACACCTAATAATAATAATAAATAACTTTTATTTTCTATACTTATCATACATGTGAAAATTGCTAGTGTTAAAATACTTATCATTCCCGTCGGGGTGGATATTTTTTATTCTGTTTTGTTTTTGTTGTGGGTATTTCGAGAATACACCCGAGTGTGAGCGTGCTGTGTTTTAATGTTTGGCATGTTAATTTGCTTCGTGTAGAATGTTACATTAACTCCACTCTACAGACGTCCCCGCTGCACAGGTGGCCCTGTTCTTTTTGATGGTGGAAGTCGCCTCTCCTTTTTATTTAGAAGCCTGGGGATGGCAGTGCCTCCTAGCCTCGTAGTTGGCTGAAGTACCGAATGTTGTCCATTCCTGGTGTATGCGATGTGATTCGCTTGCTCGGTAGATGGAAGTCCCTCGAGGTTGGCACCAAGAATGCGTTGCAGTTGTGACCTTTGTAAGTCTGCAATCCTAACGTGGTATGGGTCTGTATCTAGCATTTCCCATAACGTGGCGTCAGGTAAAATTTTTGGAAAACCTCCTGCTTTCTTGTACGTCCCTTTAACAAGACGCTCAAGTTTCTGCAATCCTGTTTTACAGAGACGTGGGAGCAGCTGTATAGTCCCATAATCCAGAATAGGTAAAATACAGGAATTTATGATTTTCACTTTGACATCCACGTCAACGTTTGATCTCCAGTCAATGATAGGATCTAATGAGGCAATTGCTCTTTTAGCTCTATTAAGTCTGTCTTCCAGATGTGCTTTGGTGATAAGTCGCCTATTTAGTTGAACATCCAGGTATTTTACTACATTCTTTAGAGTAACTTCTTCACTATCGACGTGTACAGTCTTGGGAAAGTTTCTTGCACATCCAAATAAGATGCAGTCAATTTTCTGTGGATTGCACTTCAGTCCCCAGCATTTATAATAATTTGTTATATCTCTAGCTGCCCATTCAGTACGTCTAATAGCAGTGGTAGATTCTTTGAACGGTTAAGCACACACAGGTCATCTGCATATTGAGATAATAGTGTTCCTGAAATATTGTCACTTGGCAGGTCGCTTAGGTACAAGAGAGCGGGTCCCAATATAGATCCTTGGGGGACTCCGTTTGGTACTAGCATTGGAGGTGTAATGCTGTTACAGAATCGTCCTCGTACGTGCCTTGAAGTAAGGTAATTCTCTATCAATATTATTAGGTTTGCTGGGAGATCGTAACGTATAAGTTTGTAAATTAGCCCCTTATGATGTATGGAGTCAAAAGCTTTGCTCAGATCTGTAGAGAGCATAGCCACGTTTTCTCGTTGCTCTAGCGCATCACATATATAGTGAGTAGTTCGCATAATTTGCGTTGCTGTTCCTCTTCCAACCATGAAGCCATGCTGGTAGCTTGGAACTATCTGCTCAAGGAATGGTAGAAGACGATTATATACAATTCGCTCTAAAATTTTTCCCATGATATTTAATAAAGTAATAGGTCTATAGCTGGCAGGATCACTGTGGCTCTTCCCTGGCTTATGTAGGAAAATACAATCGCCCATTTTCCACCTTTGCGGAAAATATCCTGTGTTCAAAGTCCAGTTAATGATATGTAACAGCTGGGTTTTCGTCTGAAGTCCTGCATTTTTGATGGAATTCATTTTTATCTTATCCGGGCCAGCGGCTTTTCCAGGACGGAATCTGCGGATAGCATCTGTCAGTTCCGAGTGGCTACACAGACCGAGAGGCTGAAAGGGGGTATTTGCCATGGTTGCCATCAGTTCTTCTGAAATTTTTGTATCTGTTACTATTGCTGCATCTAGTAGCTGATGTGCAACATCCCGGATATCTGTGTTCCGTAACACAGGTACTATGTGTCTTTCTCTTTTTAAAGCTCTTTGTATTTGCCACATTTTTTTCCTGTGATTTTCTGTTGATTCCAAAACTTTGAGCCACTGTATTTCATTATTTTTTTGGATGTCATCTTGAAGTTTCTTTCGGATGCTAGTATACAGTTCGTCAAGACCATGGATTGCCTATTACGAAGCCAGTTTCTGTACTTAATTTTTGTGAGTATGTGCCCTGGAATTCGAGCAATGTTCAACTTTCTTCTAAACAGTCATTGAGGATATTTTCTAATCGAGAAACTTGTTCGTCGCACTCGCTGTTAGATGTTATAGTTATAGGTATGCCAGTTTTGAGATCAGTTATTTCGGCAAATATTTCTTTGGTATAGTTTGTGAAATCCCTTACTGTTTTGGTTGTGCGACGTACAGGAATCCAAATGTCGAGTTCCCAAGGAAGGTGGTCAGAGTTTATTGTTGGAAGTGTATTTGCTCTGATATTAGGTACCAACTCAAGATTTTCTATAGCTAGGTCCAAGAGTTCCATCGCCGCTGCGGAGTGGCCTTGATGGGCCGTCGTGCTTATGTATTCTGTGTGAATACATACAGCCTTCAAGTAGAAGATTACCCCTGCTGTCATTATGGTTATGCCCTAAACTGCGATGATGTGCATTGATGTCTCCAATGGTGATAGAATTTGACTCCAATAGGAGTCCTTACAATTGTTCGTTCGTTTGTCTTAAAGGACGATGAGGAGTGTACACACCGTTCACAAAGAATTTTTGTCCACTCTGCGTTTGAATTTTGATTCGGCAGCCCTCTATGAAGTAAGTCTCTCCTAGGGGTAAAAGGGGTTCTGGTGTCCAATGTAAATCGTGCTTGATATACATTCTGGTCCCTAATTTCTGTTTGAGTTTGTTATCTATGCAAGTGTAACCTAAAATATTTCCCTTATAGTGTTCTGGTAGATAAACTTCATTAAGTACCACTATATCTGGATTTCTTCTAGAGACGAGGTCCTTTAATTCGTGAATTTTTCCACGGAGTCCATTTATGTTAATATGCATGATCCGCAGCTTATCCATTATTAGATGGATGGAGTGGAAGACGAGCTAGCTCCATGGCAAGTTGTGCATGTTCTTCAAGAAGAGAATTAACAGTAACTTGTCTCAAATTTAATTTATTAATAAATCGTGCAATGCTTACTGCAAACGGTGAGTCCTGAATCTGGTATTTTTGTAAAGCTATGATGTAGGTCTGGATTATTTCGGTGATTATTTCAGATGATAATAACTTGCTGCTAGAAGATATGTCCTATGGCATTGTGTGATGTACTTACCAGGTTCTGTGGCGACATGGTACTTGTAGTCCCAGCAATAGCCTGTGAATAAGACTTATTTACCTGTGTCTTGGAAGAAGGAAGTCGACGAGCTTCGTTCTTTTTTTGTTGATTGTTTTTGATAAAATCCTCACACCTTCTTTTGTTTTTCATGATTTCTGCTCGAAATTTTGGACATCTTGCATTTCTGGCAGAGTGTCCAGGATTTTTACATGTTGCACAAACTTCAATAGTGTTGCCGTCGCTGGTTTTACTTTGTTCAGTGTCTGAAACAGTTTTCTTCCCACAGTTGACCTTTATGTGCCCAAATTCCCAACAGTTCTTACACTGCGTGACTGCTTTTTCCTTAATTCTGTATTTTTCGATCTTTACTTTTTGATTAGAAAGAATCCGTATCTTGTATATATCATCCCACTTAACTTCACGGTCAAATATTAGTAAGACAGTGACATGGCTTTTGTACAACACAATTTTTCTTGGCGAAAGGTTATATCGCTCTTTTAAGTCTTCCCTTATGTCATCTTCCGACAGACCGAGGGTATAAATGTTTTTAGCAACCACCTTTTTAACTTTTCCCACTTCAGTCCTTCGACCAAACGTAAAGTGGTCGATATCCTGCCTTTTCACGAATTGTAGAAGTTCTCTGTGCCCTTCATTTGTTGTAGGTTGTATGTAAGCCTTACCAGCGAAACGATTAATTTTTATCACTGCTCCGCAGCCTTTTGTTATTTGATTTAAGTATTTCAGACCTTCTTCTGATTTCACAACCGAATCATCAGATACTGTAATTGGGGACGGTTTTGACTCCATCTTGTCCTTTGTTACGGTCACTGGGCATGGAGTGGTCCCTTCGAGGACACGCGTGACAATATCTATTCCAGGTTTGTTAAAGAATCCAAATTCTTTTTCCAGCCAGTCTGCCGTTATCGGTTCAAATCTATTACTGGTTGCTATACCTGGAGTACCATATTTTCCTTGTTCAGAGTCGGAGTCAGATGCTATATCCGGTCTCGTCCTCTTCACTCCCTTCTTATTTCTTGCCAAAGTGTATTTGGGATCCTCTTGTCCATTATCTTGCATTCCATCATCGGATAAAGTGATCACTGGTCCAAACGTATTTGCTTGGGCCGCCATGACTCACTCACTGCACTGGCTAAGCGTCTTAATTCGCGAAAAAAATAAGTGTTGTTGAAGGCAGCCTAGTATTCCAGATTCAAATCACCCACCGCACAATTTCGAAAACTAGTTTCACGATTTTTCCGATAAACTCACGATTTTTTTAGGATGAATTAAGTACTGTGTGTGTATGACAATTTCGGATGACAGCATTAAACACCTTTACAGAACACTTTTCACTCAGGTACTAGTTACTATTCATGATACTAAAATATAATTAACCTTTACAGTTTTGAAAAAAAATGATATATTTTTCTGGTATTTCCATGCAGAATCCTATAAATAATCTTTTATATGCACTTTATTTTTCATTCATGTGTTTTATATTCAAAATACTGCCTACATTTTTTTACACCTTTCATTTCTGAAAGTTTTAAGTTCACCAAATTTTAACAAGATTTTGTCGCTGCCTCTCCTCATAATCGATGTTTGCTGAATTATTAAATTCATAATTACAGTAAATAAATGTTTCAATCTCTATGCAGATGAGTCATTGGAAAATTAATGGGCTGTTTCTTTCTCCCAAAATGCTGCTTCGATATGAATTAATCAATCCACATGTACATGGAAATAAATTTTCAAATAACTCCTGTATAAATCCATTCCATACCAGTATAAATAACATCGATTGTATACCCGTTTTAAATCTCATTTGAATAAATCAATTTATGATATCTACCATTTTATTTATAACCATTAGGGAATTGTTTCTGAAAACCCTTTAAAGTATTCAGAATCTGCCCAATACTGAGCTGTTCCAGATTAATAAAGAACCAGAAAATTGGATGCATATAAGCCGTGCAGTTTTAACTTTGTATCATCGGGCCGTATTCTAAGACGTCTCAGGGATATATGATTTTTTCGGAGGGTCGCGATTATGTCACAATGTGAAAAGAAGAGTACTCCCATGCTTTGTGCAGTATTCCCAATAATTTTTTCATTTTACTTCCTAACGCCAGTAGGCGGAGGAAGTATCGTAATCGCGAATTTGATTTTTTTATGGTCGATGATATATAGAATAATCATATCACTCATTTCCATCGATCTAATCTGTCCTTCTGATAATCATAGTCCTTTCTGAAACTCGGCAGCTATCGTATTCGGATTTTGATGAGATTTTTACACTGGATTACTGCTATGGCAAAGTAGGACGAAAAGCTTTTAGTTTATTTGAATAAAAGTCAGTGGTGGCAAAAAATTTGTCAAATAACGAAAAACAAGAAATAAAATCGCTGAACCGCATTATAAAAAATTAAAAGGGTAGGGGTGGGGCATGTGGGAGGGAAAAATTTTCAGACGTTGGTTAATTATTATTTTTTATTTGGGTCACTGTTTTTCGCTCCTGTTTTAGCAACGGTCACTACAACCACTGGATTTTCACTCTATAAGGATCATAAATAATTATGAAAGTGCTATTTAAACTGTTGAAAGATATCATCAAGTAGATTGACACGTGCAGTGGCATCAGTTTGCAGAATTTTTTTTTCGGCTCTTAGAACTGTTGTTCCGCTAGAACTATTGGAAATTATAGAAATCAACGTTAATTTTCACAGATAATATTAATTTTCTGATCTGTAAAAAAGATAATGTCCTACTTCAGAGCAGTTCTGGTATTTTTTTATTAATATTGAATTGATACGTTCTATTTTACTTGTGTGGTATGTGTTTTTGAGTGGATAATTTTCAATATAATATTTATTCTCTCAAGCTGAATTTCTGTGGTTGCTATATATTTGTTTTTATTTATGGCTTGGGTTGATCTGTAATTATGAGTTCCACATTTGATGGACGTGCGATACTGTTATATATTGATTCACTATCGGCTGACACCTTTATCCACTGTAATTTACATACCTTTGACCGAAGCTTGATGTTATAGGTTATTTTTTATTGCTTTTTTGATCTACGCATATGTAATTTTATTTCGCAGTTTCTACATTGGATATATATTTTTCAGGAAATTTTCTTAGAAAATGCTGCAGTTTCATTGCTCCATAATCTAAAAGATACCCATATAGCAATATGCTCAGCGTCAGTGTTGCCACTATTTTCTGACAATTTTGATTTCCAAACGAAGGACGATTTTGTACGAGGGTTGCTAATGAACGAGGAAATATTAGGGAGTACCGTTTATTGTCATATCTTGAAGGGGAATCAGTTTGGCGGGTCTATAACCAACTGGAGAATGTATCAAGCATTAAGGTAATACTTCTTGATATGAAAGGCACCTTAAATGTAACGACACTAGCCTTATATTTCGTGCCTCAGATTACAACAGATTACAAAAGTGCAAGACACATTCAAGGAAATAGTTAGTTTTTCAACGTTCTCATTGAAAACGGGATAATTGAGAGCATAATCTCTATTTTAATTGATCATCTTCAATTGTCTGATATTTCCTTTAGATTTTTACCTATTACTATAGAAGAAAGCATTTATATATTTTTCACTCTTGGTTTCTGTTTACAACTGAAAGACGTTTCGGGTTATCACGATTTAAAGTATCTTGAGGTTAACTATATCGACTTTCCTCCTAATTTTTTGCTTTTTGAAGAGCCCTCGGTCGACTATGTCTTCGTATCTTGGTCCTCTGGAAATGCTTTTTATTTGTGTCCGAACATCAAGGAAAAATTGATGGTGTAAAACCAATAATTTATTCTTCTACGACTTATGAGATCTATCAAAATTATGTTTTTATTGTTACAATTCGTTTTCAGCCATGAATTGAGAAATAAATGGATCCATCCCCTTATACCTTCTACAAAGAGGTAAGCCAATTATATTATATAAATTTATGTGGACTTTTAAACAATATATGAATCAGCTGCATCAAGAACGTGAAGTTTGTTGAGTAATTTTAAGTGACTTGTCACTGTTACAAAACATAAGCTTTACAGCACCAATACAATGAATTTTTTGTAACTTTATCGACGTAAAAAATCGTGTGACCGTAAATTCGTTCACCCAAAACAGCTCTAAAAACAACTGGCGCCCCTGAGCGTAACTTTTACGTGACTTTATAATACATATGAATACGATATATATGAGCTATATTGTCGTGTTGGAATATAATAATAGATAATATTAACATACAATACCTCTTTATTCGACTGACCTTCAGCGAAACTCATTGGATTTCAGAAACCGCAAATTGAAAAACGACGTTTACGTAGGCGATGGCACAAAAATTTCGGAACCGGCTTTCTTGAAAAACGTAATTTTAGGCGACGACATTATACTAGGCAAAAACGTCAAAATAGAAGACTCATTTGTTTTTTCCAACACGAAAATTGAAGATGACGTAGTGTTAACGCACAGTATAATAGGCGAACACTGTATAATCAGAAGTAGAAGTAAAATCACAGCTGGCAGCATATTGGGAAACGGATGTGTTGTTGAAAAAGATACGTTTGTGGAGAATGGCTTATTGGTTGCTAAGAAGCCAGATAACTGTAAGTATTCCTCAGTGAAATCAGTCTTGTAAGAAAAATAAAACACTTCACAATGGCGAAAACTACAAAATTTCACTTTCACTATAATAGCTTCGTAAAGACAATGGGTGGAATCGATATTTTCAATTCAGTAGTAGTAGAAATAAGGATTTGGATAGAATTTTGGTAATGATGCTAATTGTAATTGTATTGAAAAAATATCCAAAAACTAAATCATTTATAATCTCAAAAATTCTCATTTTAAATGTTCAAATAATTTCCAATATTTCCAAAGCTTATATTTTTCCAAGATAAGGATGGTGATAGACTAGGCGATAAAGCATACAGGCTCCAAATCACTGCAGACGAAGATGACGATCAATCCATTAACGGATTAGGGCGCAGATTATCAAGATTGCATATTGGAGATTTAAATTACGAATCTGATGGAATTGAAGATGCTTTCAGTGACAGTGACGATGAAGAAATACTCTCATACACTCAGACACCTCCTCCTGATGATACAAAACGTAAGTATTCTCGTTCTAAAATTGCTTATTGTCAATATATTTTATTTTTTCAAATATGATGAAAGAAAGATGATGCCATGCAGCCAAATCCAAACAGAAGCCACATTATTACTTATAACATCAGATCATAATTAAATTTTGGCTTGTTCATGAGAATTTTTTTAACCGTATTATCAGCATCAGCATTAACTTTCTTAATCAAAGCTACTATAAACAATACAGTGGATCATGAAATAGTTTTTGATATAACTTTTGCATTCGACGTAAGAATTATTGATTATTTACGGCAAATGTTAATGCTAAAATTTCTCTGTATGCTCTAAATGTCAAAACTGTCTAATCAAACCATTATGAATGAGAGCCAATGACACTCCACCCTACGTCATCGCGGATTTGATAAGAATTACACACGCGCTTAGTATGCGTATAGGGCATTATGGAACCCCAAGTCTGCAAGGAAAATCCTGTGCATTAATTAATTACTGAAAAATAAAAGATCTTGAAATTTAACATGATCTTGATGTCGGATTAAATAAAAAATTACATAGGCTTGTAGGGGGCGACTAGCAAATCTAGGCGTGTCCAGGCCTGTATCCAGAAGTTCCTTTCGCAGGGAGGCAATAGTTTCAAAAGCTATTATATTGATAATTGTTAATACTGCAATATCAGCGGTTGCAGCTGAGAAAAGATCACCCTGTATGTAAATCATCCAGAACTTGTGAGTAGTTGTCAAAACAGGCATCTCAAATGTCAAAATTGTTCGAAATTAGGTTATGGAACCTCCGAGATGGGCATTTTTGTATATACTGGAGCATCGCACAGTCGTCAGTCCTCAGACGTCAAACAGTTAAGAACTAGAAATCGTGGCTATACATTTTTGCACAGGATGTTACTGACAGACTTGGGGGTGCCATACTCCCCTATACGCATACTAAACGCGTGTGTATTTCCTATTCAAATCCGCGTTGACGTAGAGCCTAGTGTCACTGGCTCTTAGACTATAATTAAAAATGAAAAATACTTTCATGAACGTCGATTCTATTATGCCTACATTTTAGTAATGAAATTAATGCTAACGCTAAATATACGCTGAAAGAAAAGTTTCATGAATGGGCATCTATACGTGAAATATATGAAATAAGTGGTTGTTTTTCAGTTTTCTATACTGAAGTTATAGACAGTTTAACTAGAGGCTTTGAAGATAAACTGCCTTGTGACAATTTAATACTCGAAATAAATTCATCACGTTATGCCTACAACGTCACACTAAAAGAGGTAAGCTATTTTCTACATATTATCATTAAACACTTATTAAGTAAGGTCGGTTTAACACCTCAAACTATTTTAAAGCTCATTATAATGTATCACTTGAAAAATTATTGAATTTTGGATTCTATTGGCAGTGTAATAGTGAATTTGAAATAAGGTTTCTTGCTATTATCATATGTCGATCTATCTCTGTTTTATTAACCTTCGTTAGAGATGTATCCTAGCATTCTCATAGGTAACCTTACTAAGTTCTTTTTTATCCTCCGAGTGGATAGATTGAATAGATATTTCAAAAAGTTAAAATAGAAGAATAAAAACTATAGGTAAAAGGACTTGTATTGAATGATTTTCAATACAAGTCCTTTTACCTATAGTTTTTCTCCAAAATTATTCATATTGAAAATTTCCGTCAATTATCGCAGCCCTTAGGTTTAAGTTTATCTCTTAAGAGGAAATTCGGATGGTATTGTTAAGTGAAACAAGAGTACATCATTGAATTAGTTCAATGTAGGATAATACCTCAAATTTAAGTAGATACTCTCCACTTAAGTTAAGGGGTTAAGTTACTAAAACGTATTTGAGGTTGAACATGAATTCGATCAATACCGATTGTGAAGTGAGGTTTGATTTTAAGGATTTTCAGAAACAAATTATTTTCCTTGCAACCTTTACTGAAAGCTCCCTGATTTCAGGTTAACTTCAACGTGGCTAAGGCTATTCTAACAATGTCTTTGCGACAACAAGAAGGCACTCAATATTTTCCTGCTGTATCCCGTTTATTGACATACTTCACTCCAGTTTTGAAAAATTATATCAGAAACGAAAGTGCGATGAAAGACTGCTTGGAATCAATACAGGTGATATTAACTTGACATCTATTATACCTGAGAATATTTAAAAAATCATTTACGAATCAATTTGATGGAGTACTTACCTTCTACTATCTCATCCATACTATTATTTCGGACTTGAATTCCTTACCAGGATATGCGTCTTGAAAAAGTCTATTATGCCGCTGATGCCACCGCCATGGATACTTGGACGCCATACCTGGCTGTCATGCTGCTTGCGAGGGAATTTCCCATTCTTATCGAGTTTTATTTAAGAGAGAAAGCAGACACTTTAATTGCCTCATATAATTTGTGTTTCATCTTCGAATGATTTATGGCAACTAACAATATCATATTCCATATGTAATGAAACACACATTGTATAACAAATCGAATGACCGAACTATTAGCTTTGATAAATCTACATTGTCTGTAAATTGTAAGCAACATTTCTACAAAAAGAGAGGAAGTGAGAGGGGGGGGGGTCACTTCTAGTTGGCGTTTGATCTCTGGCTCAAATTGATTTCATGTCATGATTTCAGGATGTTGCAGTTTCGAGTGAGTCACTGCCTGATAAATGGGTGACTTTCATTCTTCAGTATTTCTATAATAAGGACTACATTTCCGAAGACGCCATTTTGACCTGGTTCTCCACCCTTATAGGTGGTAGCAAGTTTTACAAACAAGTGAAGCCGTTCACTGATTGGCTGAAAGAAGCTGAGGAAGAGTCTGATGAAAGTGAAAGCGAATGATAGTATTGTTATAAAAATTATGGGAGTCATTGTTGTTCAGAACCAAGTGGTTAAGCAAATGAGGCGGGTATTTTTTTTAAATATGTGTTGCAATTTTGACTGTGTCTTATTTCTACATTCCAAGCTTACTCTGGCAAGTTATTCCATGAAGTTCTGAAAGTGATACGTTTCCTTCTTTTATCTTGTAAATATCTCCTGGTCAAATTTTAGTTGTATATTTATTAAGAAAAAGAAAAAAGCGTGAATATATTTCAGAAGCGAGTACTGTTCCATACTGCAAGTCGGCAAGTAGTATTGCAAGTGAGTTGCAAGAGAGTTACTTGCATGTGGAGAAAATAACGTTAAAACACTTATTCATAAAAAGGGAAGGGAATACATATATATATATATATATATATATATATATATATATATATATATATATATATATATATTTAATAAACACTATGCTGACATCCTTATAAATTATATTAATTTGATAATATGCAAATTGAAAGCAAACAACTGATATCAAAAAGTGAAGATAAGAATCTAGCTATTATTCCAGAAACTGAATTTGTGTCGCTCAGAATTTGAAATTGGGGAGAATCTGCTTTAGAGAATTCTACGAGTTGTTTATCCTACAGGCAGATGGAGTTTGATTCTATTTCCGCCGGATATTAGATTTTTATTTTCCATTTCTGTGTTCTCCATGTTGGAGATTGGCAAGTTCTGTATATCTGTATAATACAGATTGGGTTGAAAGAGCAACATAACAAGCGGCGCAGAAATAATATATTTGTTGGGTAACCGAAGTCAGCAGAATCGATACAAACTGACTGTTTACTTAACAGTGATTAAGTACATATACCGGAATTGATGTTTGTCCGGAATTGCGAGTCTCGCGCGAAATCCGGTGGTTGCTGACGAGAACAGCTGGGTCATGTATACACATCTGCATACTCGTCCCAAGTCCGGGGCTGCACAGACAGCTACTTCCTTGAATATATTGCGTTGATGGTTGTATCTCGTAAGTATATTTATACGGTCACTGAACAACGGAACGAGCAATAGAGAAACGTGTGGATATATTTTGGTTAGGGTTTAAATTATAAATACTTTATCAGAATAATCATCCCGTAACGTACACCACTTAAGAGAATTCAACCAAATTGGATGTGGTCTAGGTCTCCCCATGTTTATGGGTAAGGTACGTTAAAACCACCTCTTATCTTTCTCGCTTATCTCTCGCTAGCATGCCCAGCAGCGCGTTAAACTCAACATCAGCTAGCGACAAGTTTACTACTAGTGATGGTCATGGCGGCCAAGTATCTAGGGTGACGGTATTATGGTGATATAGTCACATAACGTCACATTTTTTTCTAAGCTGCAAAGGATTGCACAAACAGGAGTTTGTGTATACCTCTTTATTCAGCGTCAAGAGAATTCTAGACGGGTTATAAATCATAAGCCGACAAGAGTAACGGAGGTGAAGCTTAACTTGCCATCATTAGAAATTTGTCTAGAGGAAGTGGCCTTGGCAATGATGGTACGCTTCAAATCTGTTGGTATACAGTCAAACACAGGATCTGGGATAGCATGTGAAATATGACTGTTGAAAAACTGCTAATTCTACTGCATGACGTCGACAGTATCCCTCCAAAGTTTATCTTTGATCGTCCTAATGAAACCCTTACAGCTGCTCATGTTCAGATCAATAAGATCTACACAGACGGACTAAGAAAGATGAGGGGTCTGGATGTGGTATTCACTCCATGAACATAAATGGTATTTATTGCCAAACATGCCAGCTTAATATACCTAACTAAAACTGGGCGAAAATATTAGAATCTGCACAGACAGCAAACAGAGATTACTGACTAACGAGTTCAGTACTGGACCGCCCATCAGGCTCTTGTAAATAACTCTATCAACAACATAACAGTTTATTCGATAAAAGGACACTCATTGCAAAGGCAATACTATAGCCGACCGACTGGCATGAGCCACACTGTATTCTGCCCGTCAGTGCTATAGAACTCTACTGAACAAAAACACCCACTTACACCTCTTGCTCTATATTTGCTAGAGAATTCCTCGAATATTCTATTCAAGGAGTAGCGAAATATTAGCTGTCCATGTCCATAGAACAACAGTGCTTTGCTACTGACATTGCAACAGAACACTGTCAGCCAAGGAAACACCTCTTTATCATGAGGTTGAGTGAAATACCGCTATGCAAAGCTTGTGAAGAGAAAGATGAGACGGTTAAGCATTTGCTGTGCTATTGCTCAGCTGCTCTATCACCGAGAATCCATTCTGGAGGAGTGCTGTCCCTTTAGTTTTATATATTTTATTCTTCTTGAATCCAGAGCATCAATGAAGGTTTTGAAAATTCATATACGTGCATAATGGGGAAATAAAATCATATCGATGCTTGGGAAATTCGCGTCAGTCTACTTTATGTAAACAGTTTAAAACTTGGTTCTTGAGCCAAATGCGAAAACTGTCATTATGGAAGACTATGAAAGATTTTATATCAGATTCTATCTATCCACAACTTCTGCATTGTAGACACTAACGATTTGTGCAATGCCAACCGATAATGAAAATTTGCATATACCCTATGAAAGGTGCCTCCCCCTAGTAGTTCATACTTGGTTATAAACAACCCGCATCTCAGTTGATCTTCTATGCTCATTTATTGAGCGTTTCGCTTCTAGTTATGGGCGTAGTCTGCCTTACGGATGGTAGTAGTAGAATCCGATATAAAATCCATCATAGCTATATATTTGTTTTCACTCTACATATATAAAATACTTCATACATCGAAGACATCACAGGAAATTGAATGAATACAACTGGGATTTCACGTTCTGCTTCGGACAGCCCTGGGATACTTTGGATTTAATGTGTTTCAACCAAATACAATTTGTATAACGATTTCCATACAGCATATTAACTCTCCATTTACAAGGCCTTGGAAGCGCGCTCTCCAGGAACCTTCAGAAGCAGGAAGATATCTTAAAAAATCCGATTTCACCTCGAGATGGTCAAGCATATATAGCCCCTGAAACATTTACTCTTTCATACATAGTGCTACAAAATTTCGATGGAAAATATAGTAAATAGCTTGAGCTGAACGTCATTCCAACCAGCTACAAAATGCTATTCACCAATGTTCTTCAATCTCTATCAAGTCGTCAATAGGCGATAATGCCTAGTTCAAGTTAAATTGAACTTGAAATAAGAAAAAATTGTACCGGTTGAAGAGGACATCTGACTGGCCTGTTAAATGCCTCTAGAAATGCACTCCAAGCTGTATTTTTCATCTCCATGTAATCACAAATCTTGTTATTTTTATAGTTTCTTATTACAAACTCACAGGTATCGGGATTGTCTACCGTTTCACATCTAAGAAAGTTGAAAACCATCTGGAAAAATACGATCTTGTTGGAATATACTTGTCTACATCTCATACATGAAAAAGTAAGGAGCTTTCCAAAATTAGAGTTCCATAAGAAGGACTGACTGGTAAGACAATTTATGTAAGAATGGGGCCATTTATAACGAAGTTGTCAATCTGGTCCATGTTATATTTTTTATAGGTTGCTTAAAACCACATGCGATCACTGAAGTACTTTGATGAGGCTACCCACGTATCTGAAACGTTAGTTATTTAGTCAATCGAATGTTATCTCAATTAGTGGCCAGGAAAAATATAAATCTCCGGAAAACATAGAAAATCAATATACAAATATATTCGGCAATATTTCTACTATTTTTCTGAATATGCACAGCAAAAAAATACTTCGAAAAAATTACCCTTTTTCATTATGGTCGATTTTTTTCACCGTTGACAGAAATTACCTCCCACAGGTTCAAAATTCTGGAAGCGAGAATTCTCAGAAAATGTGTGCTCTTTGAATATCCTTACCTCAAACGTTCCGTTAATTTCCTTCAACAGTCGGACTTTTAGTCCTAAGTATGTCACTTTGCTGTGTCTATCATATTTAAATGTAACGTTGGACCATCTCATTGGTAATTTTTCTGTCCCTCTACACATGGCCAATTTACGCATGATCACTCGTTTTGACTGGAAAACAGACCAAGAAGCAAAACAGTGAAGTTGAAACTGATTTCTAAGATGCCTAGGAAGGATTTAAATCCAGAGGAATTTGACATACATATGCATGTTAATTTAGGAGATGATAAACTAAGGTATGTGAATGAAATTCGACTACCTAAATAATGGGAGACCTTATATCCAATAGTGGCAACTTGACAAAAACTGGGAGCGTCCATCTATATCATATTTATATACTAGGACCATTCATCAGTAACGCTTGAAGGGTCTGATCAGAGCCGGTTTTACTTAACTTCGGGCTCTGGGCGCTGGAGGTTTAAGGCACCCTTCATTGCTCTTCTTTATCAGTTAATTTAACAAGACTTGCGTAAACTATTCAAATGTTACCATCAAGAATCGGTTAAATTACTTTACTCATTTGAAAATAATTTGCAGGGATATCATTAAACCACTTTAACAGTCGTATATCAGCCAGTGTCAGTATCAATCTTCTATAATAAACCTTGTCTCTATCTTGATTATTTTTTTAAATATTTTCTAGAGAATGACTCTTTGGTTTTGAAATTATTACACTTCTAATTACTTGATCAGTCTTAAAATCAGGCCACTTTGAACCGATGGACGAGATTATTCTTGTGAAATAGGTAAATTAACTAATCTAACATATTTTTCCGCCGCGGGCCCCTGGGCGTTAGCCCCGACCGCCCATTGGATAAACCAAGACTGCTACTGATGTCAAAATTTTACGTCTCCTACCAACACCAATTTTTTTTAGACCATCCCCATCAAAAATTTTGAACATGATGAATAGGATCGGCAAGATCGGAAAACGAAGATTGAGCTTTTTTATGTGTTTTTTGTGTTTTGACTGTAACTCCGCCGCCACTCAACTGATTTTCAAAAACTTCAAAGCTACTTAGCCCTTGCCAGTTTTAGGGTGGCCTAGGTTGCCAAATGGAGTACAGACAGACAGAAATGCCGAGAAAATGAGTGACATGGTGATTCGTGAAGTAGGTGCAGGTAGTGCAGGTAACACAATATCTCGAATTCGGAATATTTCGAGATTACAATACCTCCCCACCAAGTGACGTTGGAAGTAAAGTGACTGTCTTGCAATGAAATGTTAATAATAAATGACATTACTTGGAAATCTTAGGAAAAGCACTGCATCAATGTATGTAATGTATCTTCTCACTTACATGCTCGAGATTGGAACAGATAACAACGAAATAAAATACAATTATGAATAACGCCGCCTTAGTTGTCATCATGTTATGTTGCTAATGTTTTAGTAAGCAGCCATCTGAAATAAGCAGTGCAATCCTGGATAATGATCTTGATTTTGTCATTAGTATGATGTGTTTGCAATTGAGTGATAATTTTGCTCCAACAATATATGCAGTAGCGATGCAATTTGTTTCTGTTTAGTATGAATTATAATTATTTTCCAAGTACCGGTAATTTCCTTGTTCTAGTTAATTATCATAACCTACATTTTTAGTACAGTTTCGTCTTGCAGCAAATATGTATATAAAATAAATAACACAAACATTTTTATACAACTTTTGAAGGATTTTACTCCAATCGCAAATAACTCGTCGTTAGTTATCAAGGTTATTTATGTCACAGTTAGTCAGTTAGTACGGCATTATTTCGGTCTGGTGACCCAGAAACTAGGAAAAGTCAGAGAGAAATCGGCAGAAAGGAAGGAAGGAAAATAAATGCAATTACATATCACTACATACTACTTACGAGTCTTAAGTTATTAAAATCGATTTTTAGATTATCTAGTTATATAATTTCAGATTCATAAATTTCGCAAAAGCGTTTTTTGTCGAATGTGTGTATTGGCTTCTATATTGCGGATTAAAAAGTAAATAATTATTGTGTGAGTATGAAATGTGACCGTTGACCAAAAAAATCAGTGCTAAGATCATAAAAACGTTCGGTTTAGTCCAGAAACTATAATATTATAATAAAAGAAGTTAAAATCATGTGAAAATATACATGGAAGACAGTATGCCAAAGTTTTTTCAAGGATAGCTTCACGCAAAGGCGGGAAGCCTATCGCGCTTCATGAGTGCTGCGAGAGGATAAATCTCTATTCATATTGACCTTAAAACGCTGTATATTAAACCAACATGAACCAAATTCTCATTCCACAAGAGAATAAACGTTCGACAATGTCATTTAGCTTTAAAAATTTTAATATAAATGTGATTCTGATTGAAGAGATTGCTCAAAATTAGATCTCCACTCAAAGATTTAGAACATTACAAAGCACAAATCCAAGCTGACGTTTATGGAAACAACTCGTCTATTGTGTCAAATTGGGTGAATACATTTAATGTCAGAAGAGGCCGAATCACCAGCTGATCCCTGTTACATAGTGGCGTATGGATAATCGCTGCAGTATTGTCGTTGGCTGAACGTTACTTTTTAATACGCTTTTATTAGCTTCACGTGTATCTATGTATGTCTGTTTGTATCTATGTATGTTTGTAACACTTACCAAGGATCGATGACAATACAATAGTTTCATAAGTTTGTCCAATTATTGCTTTTTTTCATAACCAAATTCTTTTCTCTCTCTGTTTTTTTTTTAAATTGTCCTAGTAAGAAATTATAGCAGTTGATAATGAGGACCCTACACCGCTTTCATCACAATGACATAACATTTCTTTTATGCTTATATTGAGAATTATTTTTTCCTATTTAGTTAGATTAACTATAAAAGTGTTTTTTTGAATTTTTTTAACAATTTGTTTTGCTCGGAAACCCGCGAATCGAAATTAACCATTTTCAAGGAGATTACCAAACCGACACAGATATTACAAAAACTTTAACAGTGAAACTTACATAGAAAATCATCAGGAATCGTAAATGATACCTTTTATCATGTTAAATTAATTAATAAATATTTAGATTTTTTTAAATTTTATAATGAAAATGTTCATCCCCCATTCTACATTACATTCTGAGAGTTCATTGTATATTTAATTTTTTGATATCTATCGTCGTTTACAATGTACATCCGTTTTCGACCTCTTAAAGCGGTACCCTTAAGAGCAAAGTAGAATCCAGCCCAGCGTTCAAACACGTGCATTGTCCCACCACGAGCGAGCGTGCGATATTCATAGACGTCGATTAAGCTAAAAATGGACATCATGAAATCCATACAAGGCCAACTCGAGAATTTTCAAATTTATAAAAAAATCGTAGGATTTAGGAATAATAGAATAATTGCAGCATAATAATAATAATAATAATAATAATAATAATAATAATAATAATAATAATAATAATAATAATAATAATAATAATAATAATAATAATAATAATAATAATAATAATAATAATAATAATAATAATAATAATAATAATAATAATAATAATAATAATAATAATAATAATAATAATAATAATAATAATAATAATAATAATAATAATAATAATAATAATAATAATAATAATAATAACCGTCTTTATTACTCAAATTAACAGCTTTATAAAAAATAAACAATAAATTGGGATGGCGGAGTCTATCTTGAAGCTATTCTACTAAACCATCAAAAATAAATAAGTATAACAATCGTAAATAAGATAGCTAGCACAGTTAATTATCTATTATCTGCATTCTGTACACATATATAATAGTTGCTTGTAATAATTAACATATACACATTATATAACAATATAAATAAACATACCTTCAACTCTGGCTTTAATGACTTGTTGCAAATCAAGACAAGGTAACATAGCAATTTTCGACTTACTGGGAACGTAGGAGCAGAAGCTTGAGTTTGAATTTAAATTTATTAATATTATAAGCTCTGAATTCTTTCGGCAATGGATTATACATACGTATCGCGTTATAGATAAATGATCTCTGGAACATTGCAGTCCTGTGTTGAGGAATAGTGAAAGTAGAGTTATGCCTTATATTTTTAGTATGTACAGAAAACGGGGAATAAATTTAGCTGAAAGATTAGGTGAATCGGGATTATTCAAGAGCTTAAGAGTGAAGGTGCATAAATGTAATAAACGCCTATTTGCCATGTTGAGCCAATGGGATTCATTGATTTTATGCGAAATTGGATCGTACTTCCTAATTCCATAAATTAACCTACAGTAGCTGTTCTGAACCTTTTGGATTCGCGATTTATCTGCCTGAGTGAGACAGGGTCCATAGATAAAATCACAGTGATTAAAATTACTTAAAACTAGTGACTCACATAAAGTTTTTTTAAGTTTCCTTCCCAAATAATGCCTACTGTTATAAATTAATTTCAAAGATACAAATGATCTACTTATGAGATTTTGAACGTGCTGACTAAAGCGAAAATCCGAGTCAAGAACTAATCCCAAGCGCTTGATTATTGATATTTAGTAGGAGATTTTCTTTCAAAAGTAATCGATGTTAGCCTTCTTCAGGACTGGAAAGGTGTGTACAAGAAAATTATAAATACCTATTGAAAATACAAAATTTATTCAAATCGATGCACGATGATAATAACGCCAACGGCCAGACAGACCGACAGAGAGACAGATCTTCATCATACGTATACCATTAATCTTGTGATTTTTTGTTATTTTAAACTCGTAAATTTTTGTGATTTTTCCTAACTTCGCATTACCGTCGTTTCTAAAATGAATCCTCTTCAGAATTGCTGCAGTGGTTATTGAAATTATGGGATGAGAAAAGCGGCAGCGGTGTCGGACAAATAAACGGAGAGCAAGGAAGATTAGATGTGAATCACAAAATTATGTGACACATTATCATAGAATTAAAAAAATCATGTAGAATCTGACAATCACAATACGTCTCTCCCCTGTGCCATTCAATAGTTCAGCCTCAGTAAATCAGTTTCACCTAGCTTAGGAATATTAAATCGACCACTCGTATATGTGACTTTATGTGCCAATAAAGAGATTTAATAGATAATTCAATACAGCTGCATATGTATTGGTACAAAATAGTGCAGAGTACTGTGGAGAGAAGGGATTTCCCACATTTTGTCATGTAATGATGTTTTTCTATTTGATCCATTTTACTTATCCTAGCCCTTGATTAAACCCACATATTATGACTACGAAGTGAACTAACGACTCAGCAGCGTTAGTAAAGTTCAAACGGAATTTGTGAAATAATTAGCATGATTAAAAAGTAGTTTGTTACACAAAATTCATCAGATACTGACATTATGCGGAGACAAAAAGTGATAGGGATACAAACAGATGGATCGACTGAATGATAATCAGTAACCTATATGTACTTTTGTAGTCAATAGTTTCCTCGTTTGTTAGCCCATCTCATAAACTAGAACAGTAAACTATTGGCACTGGTCCACTTGAAGTGACATTATTTACTATTTGCATTGGTTATAAAAAAGCTAGAGCTTAATTTTGACTAAATTTTGGGTTCGATTCAAATATGTTTTTTTGTTTAGACGCTAGACATAAGATGTGCCAAAACATTTTTAACATAAAGGAAGCTTTCCATATACTTTCATTCCATCATCAATAATATGTGTTTTATATATAGTCAGTTTAGTGGATTTTAAATGTACATGATATATTTGACATCTATTGTAGTTATGTACATTATACCGGTACTATAAATGTTCAGACAAATAATTTGGATTTAATCTGTTAACAATTTTGTATATGAATATAAACGTCTTCATTTTGATCAGTTGCATCTTTGATTTGTAGATATATTCATTACAACCTAACAAAAATCTCTTGCTTCTGTTTTGTAGTAACTGCATTTTATGTTAGTCAGATTTGCTCCACATAAATAATATTGATGGACAGGAATCAAAGTGAGGTTTGATAATTGTAAATAATATGTTCATTAGATAATATTTTTTTCTTATTCAGAATTTACACCTGGAATAAATAACTAATGACCCCTTTTCTCTTTCATCTGTCGCATTGCCAGCAGCACTGCTAACCTACATCCTTTTCCGATCCTATTTCTATCGCTGCCATCGTCGCCGGTCCGGAATGACGTGGATGGCGCCGAGTGTCTCCGCCGTCCCGACGCCACAAACTCCAGCATCCCCCAGGATCGAACTCCCGATCGGCCGGCAAGCGCGCGCGGAGTTGGACGGAGTTTAGTTGGCGCGCGAGGTTCGCTGTTTGCCCACGTTGGCGTCGCACACTCACGAACGGAGTTCAAAGAAGTTCTTCTTGATAGATTCATGGTGAGTCTTGTACATGTCCATAATTTTTTTACGGTTCTTTCTGAAATACGTTGTTGAAGTTAACATTTTGTTGTGTCCGAACCACAGAAAAAAATTATCATAATTTACTATATCAGTATCATATATGTACTTTAGGATGAAGGTTTATCGAATAAAAAAATACCCAAATATAGTTTTTCATTGAAATAAAAATCAAATTTAATAACGTCCTATCTAAATAACTGCATCTTTTTTGTTTGCATTTATAGGACTTAGAACGTTACGTTCACAGACTTAACAGATGACTTTATAGAATACAGTTTTCAATGGAAAGCCTGATTTTGATATTCTGCACTTGTTACACTTTTATCCTGCGGTACAGATAATTATGTTTACATCTTCTGCGTAATCCAGGGAGGTCTGTGATGAAAAAACTTTTGAATTCGAGATAATACGACTTTTAAATGTTGGATGTCTAGATCAAGATATTCCGTGCTACTCATTTACGTCGACCTGTCTTTCAGTCTGTCTGTCGCCATTATTTTCATTCGTAATATCAATAACAGCTGTACTGATTTGGATGAAATTCACCATGTGAGCAATTAGTGGGCTCACCTGTCACTTTACTAGTCTAAAAATATCTTAATAATTTTTGAAACTTCGTCTTTTATCCTTATCTGGTTTAAAATAATTTTTGGGCATGAAAATTTCTTATATTGGCAGGGACAGGGGAATCTAAAAAATCTGTAAAGTGACCACGACTTCTTTTTACGTTTCAAAATCAAACTACCTACTTATAGGCCTCAATATTGCTTGCAATAAGTATTTCATATTTTTTGAGCATCGGTTCATATGTCAATGAAATACAAAAATTTCGACTGGCTCGTATCAAATTGATCATACCAAATCAATTTTGAATCAAAAACACAATATCTGCGACTTTTTCGATAACTTAATATAATGACGTCCGGTAGTAGCTATATTGTGGATATAGTCTAGCAAAGGCATATTTCGCTACATGTGGAAGATGATACAAAAACTGCTACACTAGGTGTTTGTTAAAACTTGGTGTCAAATGCTTTTCACGCAATATATATTAGTTTTAAAATAACAATTTGAATCATATATTGGAACTTACTGATAGAATTCTATTGAAAAGACTGAATCATATAAATTCAAGGATTCCCAAAACTTTTACATTTCCGTAATTACGCATGTGTTTAACGCAACCACCATCTTTAATTGAGTGACATAACTGAACGAGTACAGAGTCAACTTACTTGAAGCCATTATATAAAAGACTAAATAGCACATTTCTCATTATACGAGATGCATATTCAGTTTGAATGCAGTAATCTGTAGTGAAAGCCGCTAAAAGACAATACAAAACAAATTATCCCGCCTTATAAAATGATTGTAGATTTATCTATCATCAAACTAGTAATACCAAACATCGTACAAGAGTAATGATCTGGCAACGCTGTTCTACTTCTGGATGTATATTCATCTAATGCGACCATTTCTCAGGCCTCAGTCAGGCCTCAGGCCCATCGCTTAGACGGTATACGATGTTGACCAATATATCGCGTGTTGATATATGGATATATATTATTGTGCTGCCACTGGTTCACGTCGATATGTCAAATATGTGTCAAATAAGAGTATTAGTATTACCGTAATAAATTTTTCATGATAATAGAACGTGTTATACTAACACTTAACTTTTTTTGTGAGATCTCCACGTTTCCAGATCACTTTCAATTTCAACATCAATACCAGATATAGAAGGGTCAAGGACTACTGACAGACAGACGTAGATGAGTTGCATGGTTTTTCGTTATGTATCGGTCACAAAACATCAGGAAGTAAAAACGTAAACAAATACCCGTGACATGATTACACACAGTGCATCTGTATTGCGTACTATCGTTAACAGCAATCCCAAACTGCGAAACCTTCGTTTCCCCTTTTCTGCTGGCCTATATAGAAAACACATTTAAATTCATGCAAGCACATGAAAAAAAGTTTCTCCTTCAATTCTGATCGGCAGAGCGGTTCCAGAGCGATCAAATCGGGTCTGTACTCATGCAAATCTCACCCACCTTGTAACTTTTGGTAGGTCGCCAAGTCCTCTTGAAGCAATTTTGGTCCCGTCTAATGGTATACGCGTTATACTATATATCCTTATGCTTTTTTCCGTCTGAAGACAAACGATCCTTTGCACTGCAGAATTTTTAATAAAATAACCAGTATTCGAGTTTTAGGGGTCTTGGAAAAGTTATTCACGAACCAAGTCTGGCATATAGATAGAACATTACCTGTGTGAATCGTAGAGATAGAGAATACATGATTTCATTCGGAAACTTGGTAACCACGCATTTTCTGACAGGCATTTTACCGCCAAGTGGTAAAGACCGTTAATATGAAGTTTAATTCAATATGATCCACTTTCATACAGTGTTTGTTCACAAGGGAATGATTCAACGGCGGATAGTACAAAGTACAAATATAGCAACTATTTTGTATTATATTTTGTACTGGAAGAAGGGTAATCTGCCATGATCACAGCATTCAGGTCCCGTTGGGCCTCTTGTACGTTCTTCCCAGGGGCTTCTCAAAACTGTATGTTTAGCCACCCTAAACTGTGGAAGAAGGTGGTGACGACTCAGCGGAACATCTCTCACACTAAAGAGGGCCAGCGCTTACAGCTGGGGAATCGTACAGTAGAAGCCTAACTATCTCATCTACCTGTTCACAACCCCTGCATGGAAGTGTCTCACTCAATCTCATATTGAAGAAGTGTCGTCTTAGCTAACCGTGTCCTCTTGCCCGTAGCAAAGCGTGGTTGTCTGGACATTGACAGATAACATTTCGCTATTTCTTCACTAGTGAAGAAGACATTTCTAGCAAATAGGCATGCAGTGTCAACCCACATATGTTTAAGAACTAAGTAGATGTTTTCATTTAGCAGAGTTTAATAGTAAAGTTATAAAAATAATTTCAAATCTCTATTTCGACCATCAGATTAAGCAACTAACTTTCGGAAAGCTTTGCTGTACATAGAGAAATCTGGAAAGAACGCCTGCTGTTTCCTGTCTTATTAAGAACCTACTCCAACTCTCTTTAAAAAGGCAAAATTAAAGATAACGCAATCACGAAAGGAGAGCGTATTAATAACCTTAGGTACTTAGATGACACTAATCTGCAAGCAAATAGTAGAGAGCCTGCAGAGGATAATAAACAGTGTAGTCGAATTGCTCCATTAATATGGCCTCAAACTAAGCTATAGGTAGACCAAGACTTTGATGTTAAGTTAGAATTCTTCGACCATTGCCAATATCACGGTTAATAACGTGTCATTCGAAGGAGTAAATAAAAAAATAATCATGATTTAGGATGCCACATAGTTGAAGCACTGCCCCACCCATACGAAATGAGAACTAATATTGAGAAAGCAAGAAATGCCTCCAGCCGCCTGCGAGAGGTTCTCTGTAATCTTTCTCAAAACATCGATGCAAGATTCAAAGTCCTTTGACGCTATTTCACCTCTGTGCTTTTATATGATACAGAAAGCTGGAACCTTACCGAAAATAGCGGTGAGTGGAAACATTTGAAATGTGGTGGTACCGGCGAATGCTACGAGTGTCATACGAAATACCAATTGCTGCAGTTGATCCTGATCCTACAAGACAAAATCCTGGCCGGCAAATCTCAGAAATTGGGTAGGATTAACCTCAACAGAACTATTCGTAATGGCAGTGGACAAAATACGATGAGTTACTGTTTGACTCAGGCCATAGATTTTGGTCTCGGCAAGCAGCCTTCACTGTCCGTCTGTTGGTTAGTTCTAATTTTGCCTTTGGAAAGTCAAAGTGTCCTTTTACTAGTGTTATGCTGTTGTTAGTAGAGCTCATAGCAACTAGTTTTACAGTGAATCTTTTTTAAATCAAACTTAGATTATTCTAAATTAGTCTGTCGGGCAGTCCTACTAGTAACCGAGAGTGGTGATTTCCTGTATATCTCTGAAGAGGAGTTTCTTTTGAGTTGTATAAAAAAGTAATGGTGGCATTCAATATTAGAAATGCCCCTAATACTGCGTAATCGCATAGAGTAAGTTAGATCACTCAAACAGTTTACATCACTGACCACACTAGAGAATATGATAAACATGTCTTAAGGAAGAACGCTGGTCATAGAAGACAGGAAAAAGAATCGAAAGGAACAATATAGAGGACATTATTGTTGAATGTGTTATGTAGTGGAGTATGGTGATTAACACTTTTGTGCGAGTGACCTAGGAATGACCGTGACAGTTAAATGAAAAAAGAGGGTTCAAGAAGAATATCGCAGGTTTCGTCCCATCCGTAGAGAATACGTTATAAACTTCAAGAGCAGGCCAGCGCTCGTGGAAATTATCGAACATCCAGATGTAAATTTTAAATTGAGGAATTCAAAGTGGCTGATACATAATACAAAAATTTTATTGATTTATAATCCATATGATGTTAAATAAATTGGGATTGTAATGCGTATACTAAAGTAGGAACATCTACAAAGATTCGTAATACTCGTAACACCTGTTACAGTAACTTAATTTAAAATAAAATCGTCATTTGTATTTTTTCATGAAAAAAAATAGGCATGAGCATTATTAAGTATATGCTTTCCACTATGAATCAGATCTGCTATAGACGTGCATGATTCGTCTTTAGCCTAGACTCGTCAGTATAGATGTAGTAGTAGTCAAGTGGGTGGTATATACGAACTATGATGCTGACCATTAGCAGCTTACGAAATAAAATATCCAAACACTTCTGACGTGAATGAGCTGAGATGGTGAAGAGTGTTTCCGAAGAACATAGGGTGCCGCTGTAAATCAGTTCAACCTTGTTTTGAACATTTGTCGCCGCTTCAAGACAGTGCATGTGTTAGGACTTTTGACTAGTGCGCAACACTTGTAGATAAGTATTGATGAGCATTATTTCCTGTTGTGCTCATGATGATCTTACGTCGTGATTCTTGACAATCACGCATAAAGTCCAAATCCAAGGTGAGATCACCAGAATAATGACCGGATGATACCATGACAACAAATTGTTACTGGGGCACATGATTCTTTATTGGTCATAGTTTTGGCATAAAATTTGAATATATCCTACTGCAGTCTGTTTTCCAATACCTATAAATAACTTTTGAATTGATTGATTAGTTGAAAAGCTATAATTTACCGGGTTATTTGAATCAATATCCAACACACCTGTAAATTGTACCCGTTAATTTATTGACAATCCGTTCTGTTGACATACAAACCGAAAAGTTCTACATTGTGAATGATAAATTGATATCTACTTAATTTTGTAATTGTAATTGTGTACATATAAATATATAATATGGTACTCAAGAGAAAAAGAGAGAGATTTATATGAAGTCATATCGGCATATGCTTGCATAATTTTATAATAGCTTAGCAAGGTTATTCGATTTTGACAACAATGGGTGTGTTATCCTCTTTTAGGGTGAGATGAAGTACATGTGCTCAGTGGAAAACAACGGTTTTCGTCGATGGAATCTCTTAAGTTTTTAATGTAAGTGGCATACCCAAGTAAATTCGTAGTTTAACAGACACTACTCATTTTCACCGCTCGACAATTCAATTCCTTAATACCCGAGACGCATTTCGCTAAATAATACATGCCAAGATTTGAAAGTTAAAGTAAAATTACAAACTTCAGCTTCCCCTGAAAACGGTATAGTAGGTAGTCAGCGAAAAATGTATTGAATATTAAACATTGGTTTGGTAAGCAGTAAAACTGTGTATTGTGGTTCATGCGCCGAGGAATCCAGTATCACTCATTGTTTGAAGATGTAGGTTGTTTTGGTCACATTAAAAGATTGACGATACAGATTTCACGTTATTTATAAATCTGCGAAATTTTAAATTATCTGCTGACATAGAACTATTTAAAAAGAAATCCTGGGGATGATTAATAAACTGGTTATAAATAAAGATCAGTGTTTGATAATCTCGTGGATCAATCAAGTGACTAGTTGCTTTAAGAAAAGTTTGATTTCGGACTTCCATTGTCTATAAAATTTTGAGTATCACGACGTTTCGATTGATGTGCTATCTTCAATCGTCTTCAGGTGAACTGGCGAACACGTTCCTTTCATGCCTATTTATACCCCGTCCGGTGACGTGTCGTTGTGCGCGGTCTGTTCTGATTGGCTCCCAATGCGCGGTATTCCGGTCTGCTGACGTGGCTGTTTGTCGGTCATTGTTTGTTGTCTGGTCCAGTTGTAGTCTATTGATCTTTTTTATGAGTGGCTGCCAGATTGGTTTAATGTCTACGCTGGGTTTGCTGTACACTTTGCTGTTGTTGGTGATGAATGGCCGCCTCCCTGAATTTCCTTCGATACCAATGCGGTTCCTTGGCAATAACCTTAGCGTCGTCCCAAGCTATTTTATGGTGCTCCGTCCATGCGTGGTCAGCTATTCCAGATTTTCCTGTCTCTGCTCAATGGGTGTTGAGACGATGTTCTTTGATTCTTACTTCCAGTGGCCTTTTTGTTTCTCCGACATAGATTTTACCACATTGGTATCTGGTAGATGCAGTCCTTTGTCTCTTGAGATTCATTCCTGGGCTTAGTTTTTGTTAGGATACTTCTGAGGGTGGCAGTCCTAGAGAATCTCGTTTGGATCTTGTATCGCTGACCTATTCTTTTGATTCCATCTGATGTTCCTTTGACGTGAGGCAGAATGAGTAAATGCTGCGATTCTTCGTGTTTAATTCTTCTACTGTTGGTATTTTCCTGTATTGTTACTTCCACTAGCTTCCTTGGGTATCCGTTGTTTAATAGATCTTGTTTAATGATATTGAGCTCTCTTTGTAGTCCCTCTTGTGTGTTACAAATATTCCTAGCTCGGCCGACTAAAGTCCGGATGACGCCTTTCTTCGTGGCTGTTGGGTGGTTTGAAGTGTAATGTAAGTATTTTCTGTGTACTGTTGTTTCTATTTTGGTGTTTCTTCTCGTTACTAAAACATCGTGATACTCAAAATTTTATAGACAATGGAAGTCCGAAATCAAACTTTTCATAAATCCACCTTGTCTACAAGTTTCAAACAACAGTTAGTTGCTTTAAGTCTTCTAGAAGAGACAAAAAATGCTTAACCCAATTAATAAAATGTACAATAAATTTTTAAAAGATCAGTCTTCTTGCGATTCTCATAATCAACATGATCCAGCATCTTACTTAAGTGAGTATATAGCGTGTGGTCCATTTAACTTTTTTTTACGAAAATGTTCAGATGAAAGTTCTTGCGTGCAATGGGTGTAAGTTTATGATGACTTTTATTTACGTCATTGACAGCGTTTTCAAGGTTTTGTGGGAACATAAATATATTTTTAATTGCAGAATCATAATCTCTGAGAAAAAACAAATAACTTTTGTTCATAAAAATTTGTTTAATCCGATTGCGACTAAGGTAGATGCAAAATAAAACATTTGTTCTCTTTCGAAATGTTTCCATACCGCAACGCTGTTGTCATTTCTTTGGAACATTATTGACTGAGTCGTATTTCCTCAGTGGGCAAGAAATTTTATAGAATTAGATAGCATTTTTTCTTTTGTTTTTTGTTCTCAGATGAATCTGGTTTTACAAATCAAGGTGAAGTGGATCGACATAATATGCATTACTGAAGTGTGGAAAATCCGCGATGGTTGAGAGAAGTCAGCGATCTTCGTTAGTGAATGTATGGTGCGGTATTATTGATGATAGGTTGATTGGTCAACATTTTATTGAAGAAATATTGAATGGACAAAAATATCGAGACTTGCTACAACACCATTTACCTGAGCTAATAGATGATATGCCACTTCAAAAAAGCGCAATTATGTGGTTTCAACTTGATGGCTGCCCTGCCCATAATGCCATAATTTTCACGGGAGGGCTGGATCGGGAATACCCTAATCGATGGATAGGGTAAGGTAGACCCTTTATCTGGCCTGCTGGGTTACCAGATTCAACCCCTCTCGATTTACTTTAATTGTGTCATCTAAAAGAAATTGTTTATTTGAGAAGCTCCCACTAGATTGGAAAGTATGATAAGAACTGCTTGTAGAATAATTAAAATGGATTTTAACTGTATTGAAGATGGCGGGCATCATTTTGAACAATTGTTATAATAAATTAAAAGGTTTCACATATGGTAATTATGTTAATTATGCTTTCGAGAGAAGGAAAGCATTTCTGATAAACCATGTAATTATTAAAAAATTCATAAAAAAATAAATATTGTATTTTTCTATACTTAATTTGAAATGGGATGTCAAAATTTTGCGAGCAGAAGATTCTGCAATAAAAAATATATGTTCCCATTAAAAAAACATGTTTGACCTTGAAAATTAACCTTGAAAAAGCTGTCAATGTCGGAAATAAAAATCATCACTAACTCTACTCGATTACACCCAAGAAATTTCGTCTGAACGTTTTCATCTAAAAACTTTCCATTTTCGCGCTATAAAGCTGTCGACATAAATGGACCACCAGGTATAGCACCTACATACTTTCGGTCTTCTATTTTTATAGAGATTAGATTGATAACAAACTAAGTACTGTAAGTTTATTCATACCAAAGCCATGTTGACATTCTAAAATTATACCTCTGCATAACTAAGTCAGCTGAGTAGCCACAACGCGGCTAAAAGGCTTGGGTATTGTAAATTGAACGATCTTTTTAGTTGTCGATTTTGGTATTAATCTTAGATACAGGTACAAGAACATTATCTTTTGAAACGCCAAAAAATGTTCAAATGCATAGAAATTCTTACAATGTCAAGTCTTTCTGTCAAAAAGTTTTATTGCATAACAAGTTGCTATTTTTGAAACGTCGTTGAATCATCCGGTCGTGAACCAATACCCTATATCATATTAATTGGTCTTATTGTACACCTCTTCAAGTATGCAAGTGTAACCACAATCCAAAAATGTCCCATTTAGGCATAATTTATGTTAATAATTTTATATCAACGATTACGATAAATAAAACTAACTGAAAAATTAAACTCTTCTCAAAACTGAACATCTGAACGTAACCTCACTTATGTACTGAAATATTTTATTCTGTTGGATGATGAATTAATGTAGAATAATAATATGGATTCTAAGTGAAAAAAATTATTATTAATATATGAGTTGTAAACATTGAACTAAATCATAAAGTGTGACTTCATTTACATTTGGAGAACCATATTCTGAAGGGATTAACATATGAAGTAATGAAGAAAAATAGTTTTATTTGTGAAATTAAACACAATATTTCTATCTACAGCTGCTCCAGTTATGCAGATGTGTGATTCCAGAATCTCAGCTTGGTTTTGGTAATAATAAATCCACACTATCCAACGTAATTTGGGAGACGATAATAATAGAAGCAATAAAGGAACATGTAAAGGACAGTAAAATAATAGGAACACGTTTGTTAATTATTTCGTTCATTGCTTTCTGAATAGTCAGTGATTTATGTTGAAGATGAAGAGCTTTTGCTAGCATATAACTGGTGCAATCAAAATAATCTTCAATTGTCTATAAATTTTTTTGAGTATCGCAACGTTTCGATTGATATACTATCTTCAATCGACTTCTGAACTGTTCAGTCCACCAGAAGTCGATTGGAGATAGTATATCAATCGAAACGTTGTGATACTCAAAACATTTTATAGACAATGGAAGTCCGAAATAAAACTTTTGAAAAATCCACCTTGTCTACAAGTTTCAAGTAATAATCTTCAATGTTAGGCTATGTTTTCTTTTCACATCATTATGAGTAAACATACGAACTTTATCTCACCGTAGAAGAGGACTACACTTCCACACTTTCCAAAAACGATAAATCCTGCCTAGCTATAAAAAATCGTGTGAGCGTATGCCGATTGATTTCACATAAATCTTTCTTATGTCATGAGTACGACGCCAATATTATATGTACACAATCAAGTGAATATCAATAATTTATCTTTCACTATGTAGATGTTTTTAGTCAGGATATCAACAGAAATAGGTTATGTTATAAATAACTTAACGGGTGCCATTTACAGGCATGTTGAATATTTAATCAAACAGTGAATTTATAGCCTCTCAATTAATCAATCCATTGTATAGTTAGTTATAGGTATTGTAAAATAGACTGCACCAGGATATATACGAATTTTAAACATACCCGGTATAGGACGAATAGAGTATTTTTTTAATATTCAGTTCCTAAGTAATATTTTTTCTATTATGCTTTTATTGTCATTTTCTTGATCTCACTATAAACTCACTCGGGCGACATGTGTGATTTATTCGTATCCAAAACTTTATGACGGGACGTCATCATTATTTCACCAGGACATCATGCCTATGCCTTGCTTTTCTAGAAAAAAATAAAAAAAAAACATTTATTAACAGGGTAGCATTTGTTAGTATTTTGCAATACATATGGATGCGCTTGTTTTAGTAGATATATGCGACATAATCAACATTTACATATTTAACATAATATGTATTACAAATCAATAATAATTATTCTAGTACCACATATCAGCCATTTTGAAATTATCAAGTTATAATTTTGGTCTGGACAAAATTAAAGATAATTTTATATAGATAATTTAGCTAGATTCGTTAATTTACATGGGTCGAACGGTTGGCAGTGAAACTGTAAATAATTTCGCTCAAGATTGATTATGTATCATCCATGAAAGAAATATAGGACCTCAATAAATCTGCTCTGAACTTCATTGGACTGAAAATTTTACGTTTCATAAAGTTTGGATTGATGTGGTATATTCTAATGTTGTTCTTATACTTTCCCGCCAGACATTTTATTCGATTTCTGCTCTAGTTTCAGCCAATGAGCTCAGCTTATACCAGAAAGTATCACTGACCCCATTTTCCCAGGAGCAATCGTCAAAAAATGTTCTTCTCTCCATAAGATGATATTGGTAATACAATATGTTACTAGTTTCCCAAACGTTTTGTTTCAATTTCTACAACCATTGCTAGGTCAATCGCATAACTTACTGAGTTGATTTTTGGCGAAATTGCCATTCAAATCCATTATAGATTACATTCCATAGTAATTGTGTCTAAACCGATCTTTGTGGAACTCCCATAATTGTGTTTTTTACTTTTCTGTCCTGTATGACCAGCAACCTTCATCAACGAATTTTTTTTTATAGTGTTGGCCTAACAATTCTTAGCTATTGTGCAATATTTAAAGCATTTCCAATATTGAATCACACAGCTTATTTTCCCTACAATTCGAAAGACTGCTCTCTTCTAAGATCTCCTTCACTTTGGCATGGGTGTCAGGAGTTTCGAGTAATATATCAAGAAATGCCTCTCCATGACCTCCTTTCTCGACTAATTGGTGAAAAAAACAATACGTTTGGTGGATGCACCTAGGATTACAAAAGTAAATGGTATGGTGAATATTCGACCATGCCATCAGTATTATCAATATAAGAAAAGCCCAACAGCCTCATCCATGAGGTTGCATCTGCGACATACGAAATGACACTTGGGGAACTTCATCGTTTTGAAATGAGCTGCAAAGGAGTATGTTTCACGATGGTAACAATTAATATAATTTCGAACTCAATGAGAGATAGGTGTTCTGCCTTCATTATAGTTTACCTGTATGCTAAAAGACAAACATTGACCGCTCCTCCCCAGAACAGCGTAAGCCATCAATGTCCAATACCAAAAACATGAGCTGGAAGTGCGAATAGGAAGTTGAGTGTATTGTTGAGATGAATTATATCTGCAAAGGAAGTTGTGCCGTTGTATTATCCAGCTAGGATATATCCTGTTAGGGAGAGTTTTGCTGAGAGCCGCGGTCTTGTTCCTTCTCCCCGTCTGAGGCCAATTAGTAGTTTCAGTTGACCTTTTGTTAGTTTGTTTTGCCGAGCCGACTCGCCGAAACTTGCTGTTCCGGTGCAAAGTTAGGCTTGAAATGCGTAGAAGAACTCCGTTTAGTTTAATTATGTGAGGGACAGGCATCACCCTCAAAACTTATGGTAAGATTTCGGGGATATGATAACGAGCCCTAAATACTATGTTTTCACCTACTGCGAAGAATGTGAACACCATGAATTTAATGGTACCTAAGCAGCACTATATTAAAGGGGGATTTTACCTAGAATGAAAGGCATTTTCCATGTGTTCCCAATATATCATTCCTGGAGCCTTCTTTATCAAGATAATGAAACGATTTTTTTTGCAAATGATAGAGAAAGGTTGGTTTTATGCTCATGTGAAGCTTCTTTTTCAATTTTTGATATATAATTTTAGATACAATCTCGAGGGCGCTCGTATCAGCGGAAAAAATATAATCATGTATGCTGCTAAGATATTTCGTTTGAAATCCTTGACTTTGAACATCATGGAAATATTTTTTTGTGCATATTATAGAGGAAAGACCCTCTGTGTACCCTTTTCCTTGATATTTCGGTTACCGAAGTGAGTGAAAAAATTTCAATATTTATGTGACAATATCTAAATTTTTGTATCAACACTCGAAAGAAAGTGCTCCGCAGGAGTATAGAATCAACCTTCCTCTATTATTTGCAAGAAAATTGTTCCATTATCTTGCAAAATGAGCACTATAAACGAGATAGAGGCAACTCATGCAAAAGACACAGACAAACGTCACCTCAGGCTAGAATCTAGAGTGGCATCTATAGTGTAGTGGACTCTGCTGAGTGATATCAAATTTTGTTAGACTGTTGCTTGAAACTTGTAGACAAGGTGAATTTTTCAAAAGTTTGATTTCGGACTTCCATTGTCTATAAATTTTTTTGAGTATCACAACGTTTCGATTGATGTACTATCTTCAATCGTCTTCAGGTCACGTGATAGTATATCAATCGAAACGTTGGGATACTCAAAAAAATTTATAGACAATGGAAGTCCGAAATCAAACTTTTGAAAAATTATGTTTGGTTATTGGGTTCCACGCAATAGGCCAAGTCCTTAGGTTAATTAGTTTACAGGAAATATATCACCCCCTTCGATGCATAAGCTCAGAACCAGTCTGAAGGGCTGAATCAAATCGTTTAAAAGTATACAATTTCACTGCCACCTTGTTGTTGTTCTAGGTTCAACTTGGAGCAAGATGACGAGAAATGAACAACTCAATCTACTAGTCTTTATTACCCTGTTTGTAGGTAAGTTTCTAAGTAATTTAGCATTTTGTGAGAAACAAAAGGGCATAGCAAAAATACATCATTTGCTTCAAGCTCGTAACGCACACCTTCTTACGAAGCTGCAACTGGATGGTTAAACTTCAGTATAAAAAATTGAGGCAAGTATATTACCTAGGTAAAAATACCGGCATATAACCTTGTTGGTTACAGCAAACTGTAAGGCAACTTTATAGCTTCATCAACAATAGCGATGTTTGGGCGTGCTTTGGTTTTACGTTTTCCTGAATCATATGCTTGGTCGTCAATGGAATACCACAAAGTTTTATGTTTAATCCGCAAATATCTTTCGATGTTTAGTTTTACATATACATTCAATATTCATAGACACATTTCCTGAAATATCAACGAAGATAATGTGATTAATCCAGTAAAATATTCCACCGCGTTCTATCCCAAGACTTTCTATTCCCTTCTCTCGGGTTTTTTTATGGAAAAAATGAATTTGATAACTTATGTTTGTATACCTTAACTTTTTACCTAAAAATTTATCAAGTTAATTTTAAACAAAGTAGGAAACTTTTTATAGTATGCAACATTGGAGGTGGTTCTTTTTGCAATTGAATGAAGAGTTGTCTTTATTTAAAATGCATGTAATTGAAGGAGTAAAGCCAATATTCACAGCAAGACTTGATTAAACGTTATACAAATTCAAATTTCAAGTACAATAAGAATTTCATTGTATTCTATAATAATATGAATCATAAAACAATAACGTACGCCACTGACTAACCGCAAATCAATATAACTTTAAATTTAGTTACCCATGGAACGATAAGCGCAAATTCAAAGGAGCAAAACCTGCACTGGCGGCCCATAATTATAAGTTTTACTTGTACGCCTCACGTATTCATTCAAAAACATAAACACAAAACTCAACAATAAACAAAAAATAGTCTATGACCTTGAGTTGAATCTTTTCGCAGTCACAATGCTTCACTCGCTCATGCGTGAGAAGTAAAAATGAAAAAAACTGTCAACTCAAATTAGAAAATCTTCGCAATCACAATACTTTACCGCTTTTGGGTCAAGAACGATCAAGTTACAAAATTTAATACACGTATGAATTTTTACTGAAATATCTTTCTCAGGATGGTAGATGAGCCTATAAAGATTTAGAAATTTCCAAGATATTTCACTACCGTAAAACTACTATAAACTAGAGCGATATATATTTCTTGTCGCCTGGCTTTAATATAATATTCTCCACTTAATTTAAATTCCTGTCGCGGCCTTTGGCGGCGATTTGTTTTTTTCTCAAAGCCATTATAATTATGGGGCATTCTCTGGATTCCCATTAGGGTAACACTTTAAAACTTCCCGGCTTCCTTCTAATTTTTTTTCGCCTTCATTCCGTTCTCACGGCCACCAGAATGACAAAAGACGTGAAGAACAAATTAAAATGGCGACACCTTTTATAGAACCCTTATTAAAATCTGACGATATCCAAATGCCGCTATTCTCTTTCTATTGTCGCTTTATGCCTTTTTCGTTACTTCATTCAATTTGAAGGATTACGTTATCCGGCGAAGGCTTAACCGCTTTTATTTGCCATTCTAGCCCCTTATTATATTCCGGGAGTCTAACAAGGCTGGCAATGTTTCTGGATCCATGCTAGAAAGTGACAACTTTGTTTTTTAAGATTTGATTTTGAACAATCCCTCGCGGTTGGTTACTTATCATGTCCTTCACTCTCTATCATGTGGCACTTTCTCTTTCGCTTTCTAAATGAATCTCGTATTTTTTATTTTTTTAATTAATTAGGATTTACCAAAAGCGAACACAATAAAATTCATTAAATGCCTAAGGTAGAAGGCTTATTCAAGGAAGAAGGTCATTTCTCTAAAAATGGTAAGTGATTTGACTAAAGCCTGGTTTAGTGGAAAAAAGAAATAATATGGTTTACATATTAAAAATATACTATTTTCTATATAGATAACCTCACGCAAAGGCAGATAGCTCCGTAAGCACTATGCGAAGGTATATTTCTGTTCACAGTGTATGTATGTAACTATGTTTGTTGCCACTCAATGACGTCATTCTGAATTCAACATGGCGGAACACCCAAGATGGCGGACTAGCTATTTTTAATGCACTCCTACAATATGGATATCAAATGAAAGGATTTGCTGAGAATAACTCGAAAAATAAAGTGTAGTTACTCTAAATTCAGTATGGCGGAACACCCAAGATGGCGCGACTAGTTATTTCAATGCACTCCTACAATATGGGTATCAAATGAAGGGACTTGCTGAGAATAACTAGAAAAATAAAGTGTAGTCCCTCTAAATTCAATATGGCGGAACACCCAAGGTGGCGGAATAATTTTTTTTAATGCACTCCTAGAATTTGGGTATCAAATGAAAGGACTTGGTTGGAATACGAATGATAGTAAAATGAAGATGCTGATCACAAGCTGCGTTGCTACAATCCGTCTGAAATTTTGGTGTACTGGGGTTTTTGCATACCTGTCCAGCGATAATTGAAAAGTAAAAAATAAATTAAATTCAAAAACCTTTTCAAAAACAAGCTTTTACTCAAATGCGATAAAGAAAATAAAATGAATTTTCCGTATAAAACTTTTATCATAAAATCATAGGGTCATTATAAAATTTATATGATATAAAAGCCTAAACAAGTAAATTAAATAACTTGTTCTGATGGATTTTGATTTTTAAAATTTCCAAACTAAGTAAATACGAGTACTTAAAGTTTTAAAAGGAAAGTTTATTGTATTCCTTTTCGCGAATTTAAATAAAAACTTGTTTTAGAAAAAATTATTTTAATTTAATTTATTTTTAACCTGGTAATATCGACTTGCGCATATCCTCAGATCTAGAAAATAATGAAAATTTTTGCAATATTCAAAAGCGGTGATATCAGTGATACATGGAACTATAGGCAGATAGCTATTCTTTGCATCGTTGGCAAGATTTTTTAGATTATCCTTTACATTTAATTTATAACTCTGTAAAATGTATTATTTCTGTCAATCAGTACGGTGTCCACAATAACAAATTTGACTTGTATGACTTAAACTATATCTTTCGTTCTAGATGATAGAGGTCAATTTCATGTCATATACACTGACATTCAAAAGGAGATACGCATATGAAGTATTGGGCTATTGTGTCAGAAATTGGTCAGCTATCTGAAATACCGCAACATTAAAACTTTTCTATATAACTTTTATTAGGAGTAAGCTCGAATTCGCAACGGAAATTTTGTCTCCAATTTATCAAATCCATAAACCCAGCATTGAGTGTGTGCAGCGAAAGGCTTCAAAACACTTTCATTTTGTTATGGCAACTATCCCGAAAGGGGTTTTGAACATTTTAGGCTGTTAGGTATTTTTGATGTGGAACCACTGCACCTCAGGCGTGATTTATCAGCATTACAAATGCTGTACGAAATACTGAATAATTGGATTGATTGCTTTTCATATTGACCAAAATTGATCTTTGTGTGCCTAGATTAGGTGGCCGTCAACAGTATCTGTTTTATCCTGATAATTGTAGCACTAACGAAATGGCTAGATCGCCTATCAACATGTTTTAATTCTATTTGCAACTTATCTTATTTGTTTTGTGATAGTGAGACCTATGTTTTGAAGTGCTACAGGGACTGGTGTCTTAGGCACTGAGACCTAAGACTGATTACACCTCTTTTTCATATATTTTTCTTGGTATTGCATTACCGTTTTGCTTTTTGGTTACCTATGTATTATAAACCATCGTTGTCAGTTTATAATTCATGGTTATATTTATATTTTTCCTGATTGGGTGTTAACTTGTTGGAAATCTATCAATAAATAAATAAATAAATAAAGCTAGTCCATGAAAGTCGTCCGGTAAGTCTTGAAGTAGAATTTGAAGAGCATTCCTAGGTAACAACTCTAATTCCAAATAAGTTATTAGTTTGGTATAAATTATTTTTTATGTATATTACGATCTCCACGATATTATTTATATCCAATGGGACTCTATCTATCTTAGGTATTTGAATCAAAACTGTGCAATCCACTAACAGTCTTTTTCCATAGAGACGTTCACTTTTTGCTGGCCGGCACGGTCACCAGAGGGGTGCGGTGGGGTGAGGGGTATTCGTAACAAGCAAAACTAAAGCTCTGCGAGTCTTGACTTGAATCACTTTCTGTAGACCTGTGACTCTGCTCTGCATCATGTCAAAGGTTATGTAGATTATACTTAATTAACGAGCAGCTTCTGAAGTATCTGCACAAAAATAATATCATCAACGATCGCCAAGATGGCTTCCGCAAGCATAGATACACGGGATATATTCTGGCATATTTCAGTCATATGTGGAGCAGAGCAATAGGGCTTCATGGAGAGGCTCTAGTGGTTGCGCTCGATATATCGAAGGCTTTCGGTAGGGTGTGGCATGACAGACTTTTGATCAAGCTTTCTGCCTATGGGTTTCCCCCGGATCTGTGCCACTATTTGAATAGTTCTCTCAGGGATCGCTTCCTATTTGTAGTGGTGGATCGATATGCTTCTGATATACTTACGATCAATGTAGGTAATCCTCAGGGATCTGTCCTTTTTCCGATGTTTTTCTTGTTGTACATCAACGATTTGTTGGAATAACATCTTATCCTATCTACAGTTCCGCTACACTACAGAGAATTATATTCTCCGGAACAGCTGCTGCCACTATACAAGGCCCAGTTCAGACCATCGCCCGCATGCGTGGGTATGCGCCCCAAACCACTCCAAGAAGCTTATGGCCACAATCCAGAAGCAAGCAGCTATCGCCTTGGCATGAGGTTATCTATATAATGAAAACTTTTATCAAAAAAATAACACCTCGTAGTGTTGTTATTATGTTAGAGATCTGATGAAATATGTATGTTTTCTGCAAGTTTTACATCAAAGCAACGCTTACTAACTTGTGGTCCACGAGTATAGGTATAGTATAGACCTCTGTCCGAAATCTCATCTATGGAGCCATGGTATGGCAGCACTAACTTATATATTAACGCATTTTTTTATGAAAAATTATATCTTTGTATTTATAGTAAACACTAAGATAAATCGTCCGGAATTTAATAATGTTTTTTATTAAGGGGGTCCTTGAAATGTGCTTGATTCCGTGGACTGAAAAAGTTTTAGTAACGCTACATCAACGTATCATTAATTTAAATACTTCATCCGCTTACTTTCGTGGAAAATAAAATTATCATATTTCAAAGAACTACCGCTTACCCATCCAGCCAAGTTCAAGGTGCGGATACTGGTTTCCGATTCTATAACAGAGAATATTGTGAACCACACCCTTATAACTAGGCTGGGTTTCTGCTGCCCTAAATACATAGTTTAATAGGATTCAGAAATTCAATATTCGCTGATATTTTATAAGGATTAGTAACACCTGACTGTAACTGGGGGCGCTATTTCAGTAGAAGCAAACATAATTATAGGGGATATGCATAATGTGAAAAAGATTGGTGAATTTCGTACGTTTGATGTGGGAATATGTATGGAAAATTCCAATAACGTTACGTGATAGTAAATATGAATGAGTTTAAGTCAATACTTAGATACCTTTTACGCGGTTATACTGCAATCCGTAAGAAAACAGTAATAATACTCGTAGTTAGAAAAATGTGTCGCCGGTGAATATTGAACATACAACTTTCTGCATTCTAGGCAGACAGAACGACGAATACGCTATGGATGGGAGGTACCATCCCGCGCAATAATTCTAGCCTGTACAGCTCGATCTTTGATTAGAGATCTACTGCCAGTGATCAATACTATCTTCAGATGCAACTGACATAATTCAGAAGGTCATGTCAGTTGCAAATGATAGTATCGATCACTGGCACTAGATGTCCAACCAAAAATCGAGCTGTACAGGTTAGAAAATTAGGAATAAGAATTGCGGGGAGATGTACATTCCATACCGTATTAGCCGTTATGTCTGACAGGTTCGTCATGGCCCAAAGGTAAGGCATCTGCCTTGAAGGTTGTGGGTTCGATTCCTCACTGGCGCCAAATTTTTTTTTAATTTTCCCAGTTATGATCAAATATACATCTTTCATCTTAGTAATACTGTTTCGGATTTTGTATTGCGTTGTGTTTTTGAATTTCAAAACGTTTCTATGTATATGGTATCCTTAATCGTCTTCAGGTGAAAGCAAAAATATCAAGACAGTTGAAGTCCGGAACAGTACTACGAGTAGTGAATACATCTACATTGTGTACAAATTTCACAAAACAATGCTTCATCTTGCTTCTATTATCCACTTCCATCAGTTATTCAGTTATACGTAATTTGAATTAGCCGTCAATCTCAATATTCGACCAGCAGTAAAAACTAACAGTTTCCAAAGTTATATTGTACTGCATCGTAATTACAAAAAAGTAATACACAGATTGATAGTTATAGAGTTTGGATAGTTGTTTCTGATTAAAACCGGCATTTTTTTTTCAAAACTCAGAGATAGAGAAATCGTGAAATTATTATATAATGCTGAAAAATACTGGCCTCGAAAAATTGCTGAAGACCAAATATAGCTTTTCATCATTTGAAATAACATTTTTATGCGTAGAGGCATCGTTTTTATAACATAGCAGAAACGAGGAGCTCGATGATACTTTATTTACTACTTATATTGGTATCCATCTTTCACCTGACATTGAGCTAAGCATTTATACATGTCTACATTGACTCTTGTCTATATTTCCTGGGTTGCCGACCATTTCAATATACTTTTCTTAACATACTTAATACTAGCAATGCATCGCAAACGACATGAATATGAACGTTCGACATTGATGCAAGAATTTTCGACTTGACTGTCACATAATATGATGGTGCTTGTAGAACTATCTGGATTGTGGAGCAATCGCCGTAAACTATGCAAGATTAGTTGGAAGTACGCTGGGTTTAGTTGGAATCGTTTGTGCCATCGGTTGCCCTACACCAGCCGGCAAAAATGCCAGTGACTTCGCAGAAATTTAAGATGGTTACGAGGAGTAGAAATTCATCCGATCTGACGCCATCGGAGGTGGGGAGTACACAACAGTGACGGCGCATCAGGAGAGCAGCATTGATAAAAGACGTGTCGTTATCAGCTGTCGACTTTGCATCAACATAGTGAAATACAAACTACTTAAACTCATCTAGAAGAAGGGCAGTAAAAATATGCCCAGCAACCATAGACCTGTAACTCTGCTCTGCATCACGGCCAAAATTACTATCATTAACCTGCAGTTTTTCCAATACCTGAACAAATATGGTATCATCAACGATCGCCAAAGTGATTTCCACAAGCACATATCCAAGGGAGGTTTTCTGGCCCACGTCACACATAAACGTACTTTCATTGTCCTGAGAATGTTCGTGTACGTTGTTAACCGTTGTGCAGTCGGTACCAGTATGATTCAAACAAAATGTAATGTTCAGCCCCTCTTCATATGCTGATTCAGGTAAATCCAATTCCTACCTTTATTCTCATCCGTGAGACCAAACAGATCAAATTCAACAATTTAATAGCTCGCTAAAAATCGGGCGTCATCTGGATTCAAATTCGCGTTTCTATGATTTGTTAACAGCGCCTTTTCGAATACAACTATAGCGTCTTGTTATAGCTTCTTTGAAGCACGCACTCAAAGGCCAACATTTTCTGCGATATCAAAGTATCCATACCACTTGGATGAGAAAGATCTCTGACCGTTATTCACACTTCTGTCGCTTATAGTGCATCCTTCATGGTCTTACCGTGCGAGGAAGAATTGTGTGAGAAATTCTTTCCGTTCTTGACTTATATTACGCTGATCTGATGAGTCCAACAAGTACGAACACGTGTAGGAAGCTATCGTTACTTTGTACTATCATACCTATACATAAAACTTGTATTTTACTAAGTGTATGCTCTCCAATATGCCCTGCATGCATGTTTCGCCTGTAGTGTAGACTCGTCAGTATAGCCTGGCCGTGTAACTGTAGAGAGCAATTGGGTGGTATATACATAACACAGTCAAGGGTGTGATAGCAACATCGGCACCTATCTCCACGGTGGCGCTGCCCATTGGCCCTCCTAGTGTTAGGACCTTGACTTCATAAGTTGCCAATGGGCAGCGCCATCGCGATTACCGTTTGGAAATGAACTTGTATTTTACTTAGTTTCAAACTACACGCATAAAATATTATTTTCAGTGGCTTGCAATAATGCAGTGTGTACTATGCTTGTACTTCCTTCTGCAGAATTAATTTCCGTCCCAGTGCTCCAATATGTTGCGCGTCCTATTCTAGCGACCGTGTTGGCTATAAGAGCTTAGTAGCTTCACTCCGGCTACGGCGGTGATGCGGTGGTAACCGATAATTTCACATGCCCTATGGAGCGTGGTGCGGGTTACCGATCTAGAGCTCCGCATGACCTGCTTGCCGCCAGTTTCGTTTCCGCCGTTTACAAAGCGTCAGCTTAACCACCTCTCTTGCAACCGCAACGGCCAAAACCAATTTTACACTGTAATTTGCATGTTAGCATATTTTGCACATACGCCAGTGCTGACGTTTATGGATATACACTTCATTGTGTACAGCGTATTATCAAAAGTCAAGTTGTTTTGTTTTGTCTGCGTACGACGTTAGAATATTATGGACAGATATAATCAAAGAATTTTAAAATCCATATAAAGCTTTGAGCCAAGTAGAATGACTTCCTAGTTTCCAAGTCGGCTAGAGAGTCAGAGTCCACCATTATCAAATTGAAGTTCTTCTAAATTCAATTGAAGAAATTCCAAGATTTTCCGAAAACGTTGGAAATCACAATCACTGTAATGAAATCTATCGCCCACAAGAATAACTGCAGATCTTGATGGACACGGGATTATAGTACACGTGAGCAGAATATGTGTCTTACGATCTTCAATTGGATTTGGTAGACATATACTCAGAAGTATATGAGATCCATGTTTATACTATTTACAACAAGTAGAACATTCGCAATGTCTTTGTTTGTCGGTGACATTTGGTATTGATTTCTGCGGTATGGATTTAACACAGCAGATATACGAGTATAGTTCATCAAAACAAAGCAAATAATCGTATAAGCTAGGCGCTATTGATATTTGATGCAATGCTAAATTTATTGAAACTTTGATGTAATGTCACATTGAAGCAATCTTTTTATCCCAGAGCATATCTATCCCTATCCATTCAATGAAAAAGATTGAAATTGCGCAGTGACAAACTAAGCTACTAACATAGACTAATTAATTGTTTAATAAAAGTAAATTACTACATAAATAACATTCTAGTGTTGAGCCCTTAATTTTTTATTAAGTCCAACAATGAACATATTCTAGAGAAACATAAAAAACAAGGTTGAAGAGGTTCTAAATTTCTATTTTTTTGCTTATTCTTTCGCCGCCAATAAATCATTATTAAAAAAGTAGTGGAACTTGCTGCATGCCCACATCGTTGCACTTTTTGAACCTAGAAATATGAATGTTTAAAATATATAGCATTTTCAAGGATAAAAGTTATGTATAGAAAATCAGGTCTGCATCTATAGAAATTGATTCAGACCGTGACAGATGAACTGTCTAAAATGAGTAAGGTGATCACGTCACGAATCTAGGAATAGTAAGATCATATTTTTTCGCAATTATGATACCTCTTATACTACGCGGGTAGGAAGGGAAAGCTAAAAAACCCAAAGTGAAAACAGACTAAAATTGTATATTAACGGATGTACGGCCAAATGAATTTCAAAAAACATGTTCTGTTAGCTACTAGTAGCTTCAGAACAGCCTGCAAAAATCAAGTTACTTATATAAATATGTCTAGTCGCCCTAATGTTTGAATATCGTGCGGATCTGCTGAATGGGGTACGAGATCATTTTAAATAGCGTTTAGCGCCAGAAGGTGCACTCTAAAAATTCTAAAATTTCCGTAATTTAAGGAAAATCCCCATCGCTTAATACCAGTTGCCAGTGGCGATTCATGGGAACAAACAGGTGTTACATCAGCTCATATATAATATAATGGATAAAGTTTGATGCAAAATCTGGATTCCAGAAACACTCATCTCCAAGCGTCGCACACTATGTCGCTGCCCATTGGCAACTTACGAAATCAAAGGTCCTAACAGTTGGACTGCCTTGAGGCAGCGACAGATATCTGTCAACAAGGGTGAACTGATTCACAGAGATATCACATGTTCTTCGTAAACACTATTTACGATGTACTGTTATCTCGTCTCAGAAGCTGACAACTGCTATTAGGTGTATGCTCTCCACTATGCATCTAGGCAGTCCAAGTGTTAGGACCTTTGGCTTCGCAAGTTTCTAATGGGCAGCGCCATAGTGAACAATACTTGGAGATAAGTTGACGTTGCTATCACACCCTTGACTGGGTTACGTATATACCACCCAATTGCTCTATATAGTTAGACCGCCAGGCTATACTAACGTGTTTAGGCTAACGATGATGCATGCATGTCTATGGCAGGTTTGATGTACCAAGGATTTCAGTAAGTTTAACGTGTCATGACCATTAACACGACCTTGACATTCAAGATAATTTTAACATGAGAAACTCTAATGCCACATGCTATAGTGATCTCAGGAATCAAAGGTTCACTTCCTCGGTGAAGCTATTGAATTATAAGCACTGCTTTTCTGAAATGATTATAGAATACTCCTGAAACTTCCATCGCCCATCTGTTAAACGAACATTGCATCGCAGTAACAATAATTATAACATCAAAAGGCAATTTAATTACATGAAAACCCAACTTAAGATTGATCCTCAACTCCAAAACGATGGTAGAGAGCGTTGTGAAACACAAGTTGCAGTTTAGTTGTTTCGTTCCCAAAACCGCCTACAACTACAAATTTCAGTCGCGCTTGCACATATACATTCGCGGGTAATTGTTGTTTGGCAGTATGCATTATATCTGCTTCGACTCTTTAGAGCAACAGCTGCTAGCTGAGATGGCAGAACTCAAACTCGACTTTTAATGTAAGTTGATGAGTAATTTTGAGGAACGCTACATATTAGTTTCTCATTCGTTCATGATTGTTAACAAGCAGTCTGTATACCAATATACGAGACAATTAACATAAGAAAGCAGGCCTGTCAATAGAAAAACAATGAGTCTGGAGAGCAACAAATGTATATCCATGATGCGTTACTTTGTAAACAGGAAAACGATATTACAAACCAATCACAGAGAGAAAAATTATGATTCTTGTTTTGGTGTCTGTATCTTATGAGGTGCGTTCTTGTTCACGCCATTCATACTCTGAATTGCTTTCGCACCAACTGCGCAACGATCTGGGACACACCGCTTAGACCAGTTATTTTCTGTTAATTGAAGTGAGCTCGTATCTCTATTGTACGTTGTCGCGTCCTGACACCACGTACGCATCTCAAACTACAGGTATATAAAACAAAATAGGAACACCTGAACTACACCTAAAGTCCATAACAAAGACCTCAATACTACTGAGCCGAGATTGGAATGTTTTTATTTAAGGCATCAATTAGCGAAGGAATCATTAGATTTCACTATTTTAACATTGTGTGACGTGATAAAATTTGAAGTTATAAGCTGATTCTAATGTTGAAGTTGGCACTAAATGTTTCTTTGCAAATTGTAGACGGGTCTCATTTTCACAGCTAAAGATAATAAAACATGAATTACGAACGATAATGTTATTTCTTGTAAATATGAATGATTGTAGATGATTTTGGTGAAACTCTTCCATCATGCTGATGAAAGGATTGTTAAACCGTGTGTTAAAAATACATAATGCTTAACTTAAGTTCTATTTGATAGAATAGTTAATTTGATTTGTAACAATTAACCATGATAAGTAAAAAATCAATTGGAGAATGTTTCTGATTGATTATACGTTTACACTATAAGGTGCTTAATTTGTTTTCATGGAAAAAAGAGAAATTTTATTTGTGTCAAGATTTTGTTTAAATTCACGTGATGCAAGACAAGGGTGAGATAGCTCACGACGCATAACCAGGGCAGCAGAGAACTGTAAAAAAGTAGACTAAAAACCTCACCGGATTGATGGATGACCCCTGAAATACTAACTAAATATTATAAAACTATCCTAACGTTTTCACTCTATAGTGCTGTTAATCTTATCAACTATATAGAACATGAGATTACGGTAGACATTAAAGAAACTTATTATTTATGCAGTAGCACTTTAGAAGAGTTATAGAATAAATTATTGTTTATCCTACTCTGAGAATGGTGCGCGAAAATTGAGAGAAAAAGGGTGGGTAATGGAAATGGTATGTCAGTCAAATAAAAAACTGCTGCTCCATAAATAAATGCCTTCATGAAGGGTGACTCTACAGAGGCGTGCTAATGGAGTGAGGATGGCAAGGAGATATTTTGGAAGTATAGAGTATTATACTATTTTTTATTTCCAGGGAATCTAAATGTCCTGACTTAGTGAAGCTCTTGTCACTTAGCTGGATTTATTTCTGGTACTATACGCCCATCATTTTGATTCCTTTTCCCAATTACGGGTAAGACGTTATATTACTTATAATAGAGATTGGCTAGTCTAGCCACCTCAATGATCGAGTCTACGTAAGGATCTAGTCAGGATTTTTGATCCGATTTAAATATTTGGATCGGTTTTATAATGCGTATATAACAATGCATGTAAAATGACGCAGTAACGATCACCACAGAGGAAGGAATTCATATCTGACAATTTGACTGAAGCATTGTAAGGTTGTGTATATCCAGACGGAGTAATTATAGATGATCGAGTTCACGGAAGACTCACTTTCGATTCCAAACTGCTAAACCTGTTAATCACATAGCAAAAGTGGAAGATATATGGCTACTTGGTATGCTGGTTCACTGTTTGTTTTATTTTGCGATATCGGAAGCTATAGAAATATTTTTTCTAAAACACGCATATAAGCGTGAACAGACGCGACGACATAATTCATCCATGGATTTTGTGCACAATCTCAAACCAAGCAAAGTATTATCTGGATTGGTAAAAACTATTCTTGCATAAAAGAAAATTACAATACTATCTGTATGTATTATATCCATATAAGACGTCAACGAGTCTCATTAATAGATACGTTACTACTAGGACACCAAGGTGTGATGATCCAACAGCTGTGGTATAAGCACGGAATGTCGGAGATACGGGTTCGAATCTTGTTCTCACGAACAATATTTTCTGGAGCTTTCTCGTTCTTGTTTATATTTATTCTCCATTTCTTGTAACATCATTATACAGAACAATGATATTTTAACTAGACGCCATCCCATATAAAAAATTGCACTTCGGAAAATGCTACAGTTACTTTCTACGCAATAGAGTCAGTTTATTAGGCATACGGATTCAGATTGGATTGGGGTACTATTGAGAGTTGAAATTGATTTTAGAAGGTATTGAAAAACTAATTCTTCTCCACCTAAAAAACTGAAGAATTTCCAAAAAATTTCGTAATTTACAATATTTCCTAAACTTACGCTTCAGCAGTTCTGGAATTTGTCTCAATAAACAATCATACATAATATACAGTCAAACTACTTGACGATATAGCATTTGACATTATTCATGACCTTGATGTAGTAATATGCAATAAAAGTCGCTAAAACCGAAACGGAAATTCCGTACGAAACATGTGAATGGTTTACATTTTACATCACTATTATATTCATACATCGGAGGTATTGAGAAATTCCAAGCCGAACGCAGTTGAGAAAAGTTCATTCATTTGGCAGATGTTTGAATAATTATCTATGTCTAACAAGTACCTAGGATTATCGGTGCCAGAAATTCATAGATGATAATGAAAACTTACCTTTTCCACCAACCCCCCCAACTCAATTTTCAAACCTAAGAAAGTTTCAGGATAATGATCAGGGGTCTTATAAATGTCCTAAAACAAAATCTCCCCACTTATTTCCAAATGATACAAGGTGCATAGAAATCACAATCGCAGGAATCTAGTATCAAAATTTCATCAAATTCCGAATGGTATTTTCAGGAGTGTCTGAGGATTACCAGAGTACAAATGCACTACATAGGCAGACGGACAGAAGAACCGACCTAAATAAGCGACATTGTTTTTCGTATATATATATATATATATATATAATATGAAACATCAAGAAATTATAACTCATTTTCCAATTTTTTTGCGATTCCAATGCGTTGTTGGTATGGGAAGTAAAACAGATGTTTTAGAGGTATCAAGTCGATATACTTGACTTGGTTTTGTGAGCACTTAGCTAAGATTGTTCGGAATAGATATTCATTTCTTTTCGCTCTGTTGCTGTTGGCCTGCCACGTACCTGCAATCAGTGTCGGGGCTTATGCAATTAACTTTTCTTTACGTTTTCTTTCAGATCACATTTACTGCTTTCTATGATTTTGAGTTTTTTATATTACTTTTTTATTATGTTTTTTTATTGGAACCTTGAATTATTTTGTGCTTATGGAAAATTGACTATGCGCCTGCACCTATATTGAGTAACTTCTATAAACGGAATTAGCTCCGTTAAACATTTTTAAAATACAACTCATCGAGGTCTAAGGTTTTTCTTATATTTTCTACTGCCGCTTATTAAAACCACAAACGAATGACTAAATATGTTTGCTAACGTTTCAGCTACCTAAGTTTTAACAAAATACAAAATATGTAAAAAAATTTAATGTTTTTTTCAAATTAATCTTCTACCATATAAAGATCTTTTCTAACAGCCCCTGTACACATTCTGAAACTATAGTCACGTCTCACATGAAAGATGTCACCGCATTGTGAGAAAGCTCTTAAAAACCGATCGTTGCATTTCGAGAGAGGTATCGATACTGAAAACTTGGGTACTTTGTATGGAGTTACTTCGCTACCTCAACTCATATCGAGCAGCTTATCTGCACCACCTTCGGCTTATATTCAAAGTAATGACAAGAGTTTCTAAACTGCCGAGTGGCCTATTTGGGGCTTGCCAATGGTTAGTCGATACGAAACTTAGAGTATGTTAAACAAGAACATCTGAAATCCCAAGCGCGTATATTGTCTTTTTTTCTGAAAAGGGTGACAGAGAAATATAAAATTTACTATGGGGAAAAATTGAATTGTCTTGTTCAGTGGATACCTGCAGATAGATTTATCGCTAGAGAGAAATGCAGATTGACTCATGCTGACGGGATAATTACTAGAAAAAATATTGCAAAGAGATCAACGTTCTAACCACTTAGCGTTCCGAAGTTTTTTAAAGTTATTGCTCCATTCAAAAGCATACCAAACAAATTGAGCGGTGGGTTTTGCTTCAACTTTACAGTTCAAGTTACGTATTTAACAATGCACGATGCTGCGCTCTCTAAAGTTCGATTGGGCAACTCCTCTAGCTGCAGCTCCTCTTTGAAGTACGATTCATCTATACAGTGGAAGATTCTCAATTAACGCCTCTACACACATGTTTGTTTCCGCATGCTATTTAATATAAACATAGCGTATCCATAACTATGACGTTTTTAAGACTTGAAATAGCGTAAGTGATATCGGCAAGTTCAAAATAGACGAAACATGGAGTTTTGTCAATAATATATATTACTTTTAAAGAAATATAGTAATAATATGATTTTTAAGCCCAAAGATCACAGAACGACAAAGTTTAACTACCACGTCAGAAGAAAAGAACATGAATTCGTAACCTACACCATCGGTTATCATACTGTATGGCTACACATAAGCAGGTTAACAACGCAGACTAACACGATAAGAAAATCATGTAGATTGTAGATGCTCTTACTAGGCGAAAATCTTCCATTAACATAAGAAAAGTAATAACAATGATATGGTATAAGTTAGCTAACAAATTCACAGCTGTTACTCAATGTGTCTAACGCTGTAGCAGTTTTTTGCCATGTATTTAAAAATTCGTTGACTTAAGGTCTCTCGACGAGTTCGTTAGCGAGTTATAAAGCACACGTCACGCGTAAGGCTTTTCTCAAAAAATGATGTGTTGGGACAGAAACTAAGTAATTCAGTTTGAGGCTTCGGATAATTTGGTGTATACGAAGAATCAACCGGTTCAGCAAATAAACAGTTTTATAAGCATTAACAATTCACTTCACAAGTATGACCATCGAGTAAGTGATTATGTTATCAACCCTGAGCTATTGATTTTTGGATTTTGAATGAAACGCTACCTTCTAAGGCCGAATATGAATCTGCAGTAATTACACTGAATCTGAATCTTGTGCAACAACATGTCTCGAAATATCGATAGTAAAGAAGTATACTCGTAGAGCGAGCCCACGTTGGCGATATAAAGCTTCCGCACAGCTTTTCACAACTTTTATAATTGAGTATATGTCCGGTTCACTATAAGATTTTAAAATTATAAGTGTATGCTTTCCACTGTGCATTAAACCTGCTATAGACATGCCTGTTTCGTCTTTAGCCTAGACTCGTCAGTATAGCCTGGAGGTTAACCTGTGTGGAGCAATCGGGTGGTATATACGTAACCCAGTCAAGGGTGTGATAGCAACATCAACTCATCTCCAAGTGTCGCTCTCTATGGGGACGCCCATTTGCAACTTATGAGGTCTAAAGTCCTAACACCTGGACTGCCCCGAAGTGACAACAGATGTCCCTTACAACAACAAGGGTGTACTGGTTTACAGGGACATCTCTTGTTCTTCGTAAACACTTGCACGATGTGCCGTTATCCCGGCTTATTATCAGCTTAATATCAGTTGCCAACTTCTGATGTAGAATGAGCCGAGGTAGCGGTACACCGTGATAGTGTTTACGAAGAACAAGGGATGTCCCTATAAACCAGTACACCAGTTGTTGTAAGAGAAATCTGTTGTCACTTTGGGGCAGTTCAGGTGTTAGGAACTTGAGTTCATAAGTTGATAATATATATTGCTTAAAGTAAAAATTGTAGCACTACTACAAATCGTATTGCACAGAAATCACTGGGGATGCCCATTGGCAACTTAAGAACTCAAAGGTCCTAACACCTGGACTGTCCTGATGTGGCAACAGATGTCCCTTACGACATCTGTCAACAAGGTTGAAGTGATTTATAGGAACATCCCTAGTTCTTTGTGAAAACTTTTACGATGTACCGTTATCCCGGTAAAAGAGACATGACAAATGTTTACACTATCAAGCTATTATATCTCTCTTTGGTTAGATCTAAGCTTGAATATGCGTCGTGTGTCTGGCATCCTTACCACAATAAGTACATTCATCAAATAGAGACTGTGCGGAGGCATTTTCTAAAAATTTTACTATTCAAATCTTACGGAACCTATCCGCCAATTGGTTTTCCACAAGATAGATTAATTGAAATGTTTTCTGTTGCGTCTATCAAACATAGTCGAGAAATGCATGGACTACGCTTCCTTTATTAGCTAATCAATAATCTAATAGACTGTAAGGAGCTTTTACACAAACTAAATTTTCACGTGCCTGGAGTAAACTCTCGCCAGAATGTAACTTTTTACCTTGATTCACCTCGTACAGATTGCCTGAAATATTCTCCTCTACATGTTATGTGCAATATGAGTAATCTTAACCAAACTGTAGATATTTTTGTACAAAAGTTTGCTGTTTGATTTATTTGGTGCTATTTCAACTTCATGTGTATTACCTCAATTTTTCTATCGTATTATTATTGTACTTTCTATATTGTATAATTTCACATACTTTGTCCCATCTTGTAAGTGGATATATCTGTTGGATGGTGTAGAAATAAATAAAAATAAATAAATAAAAATAAAGAAGCTGACAACTAATATTAGGTGTATGCCCTCCACTATGCACCAGACCTGCTATAGACAAGCACCCTTGTTGACAGATGTCGTAAGGGACATCTGTTGAGTTGATTTTTTAAATTATAGTTAAATATGACGCCTAGACTGTTAGATTTAGCAACATTTTTTCACTATGACTTGAAGGGAAATAGACGAATAAAACCTTAAATATAACCAAAATCGAATCATTGCATTTGCATTTTATATAAGCAATAAAATTAATAATAGTATTAATAGTAATCAGAAAGTTGATTATTCCACACTGGATACTGTTTTTGATTTTTAATGATTTCGTAATAAAGCTTTACTTCGAATGGGCCATTTGTAGAGAATTGAAAAATGTATCAAGTGGTATTTTGCAGACTGCAAACGGAAAATTTTTCACAATAACTATTAAAATGGATATTTCTTTCAAAATTTATATATTTGGCAATTTATAGTAACAAGGGTAGATCAAATATCTTGTCACATCTACTTATAACAGGTTAAGTAAAAAAAATCGTATTAGTAAAAATTGCATAATTACAGTTTAATAAATTTAGATCAAATCTGTGAAACCGTGTGTTAAGTACAAAATCTTTTTATCTGCGTGATGATGAAATTTAACTGAGTAAGAGCATCTACAATCTACACAATTTAGACCATTCATTTTACAGACATAATTAGAATTTACGAAATGATTTCTGAAGGTAGAGATTGAAAGCTACAATCTATATATCTTAGACCTCCGTGATCGTTCGTTACAAGTGAATAGAATGCACAAAAAAAACATTTCAAATACTTTTGAGCGATCTAAAGTATTTCAATACCAACACTAATGAATAAAACTATTACGACCAGAGTGTACTGTTAAATGTTAAACTAGTTTCGCATAAAATTCACTTAGAAGCGGGTGGGGTAGCACTGTATTTACAGTCTAAAAACTATTACAGGAAGAAGTGTATCCCGTCGTCGCGTCGTACTGTTTAACTTAGAAGCATTCTTCCATAGGTAATTAATCCCGGTAAAAGTTGCAGGAAAGCTTTTTGGTAAATATAAATTAAGTTGATTAGCTTTCTAGCTGAAGCAGAAACTAACAGCATACACGACGAATGAAGTTTTGTTGGTGCAATAAGACGACCCCTAGAAAATACGGACGATCAAATAGTCAAGGAATGTGTTGCAGCTTCAAATGGATCACATAGCTTTTCCTCTCGTAGTATTAGGCTCTTAGTTCAATGTAAGTTAGATGCAGATACCTCATATTGATTGAGCTTCCAGCAGCCGGTTTCTTGAGAATACATACCTTGAGAAATTATATGAGTTTACTAAGTGTATGCTCTCCACTATGCATCAGACCTGCCATAGATATGCATGTTCCATCTTTAGTCTAGTCTCGTCAGTATAGCCTAGCGGTCTAACTTCGTGAGTTGCCAATGGGCAGCGGCATAGTGTGCGACTCTTGGAGATGAATGATGAGCTAACTACTCAAAAATGATTTATACATTTAGAGACCTTTATCGTCGAGTTGTGATTGAATGTGTGAAATCTAGGAATTATCAAGCTGTAGTCAGTGATGAGTATCGAGCTTATTGCATGGTCAGTTTTAGTTATACGTGTAGCACTAATGCTCACGTTAACATTATTATCAATTTTATCAGTTCGGCTTCTTAACAAATATTTTCAATAAAAATCTTTTCTGATTGAGAAATAATGTATGTTGGAGAAATGCAAGTTCAATCTATTTAGATCATTGGCAGGAAAAAAGTACTACACGAACTGTGTATCGTCAGGCGGCAAAGACATTAAGAGTCCCGCTTTATTACCGAATTATATAACGTTTAAATTCTCCGAAAAATCACCAGACTATAAACTCGTTAATACGGCTAGTGAAAAGGTAACCGTGCAGGAAAGAAGTTGTAAACTTGCGCAGGAACATTTTCCTCGCTCGTTTAGATAAAAGTTAACTTTTAAATTGACAAAGGACGGCTGAGATGTGCGCCGGGCGAATCGTGATATGGTGCAGCTCCAACTGCTATGCCAGCTACATCAGCCCTTTTTAATTGGAATATATGATACGGACAGAACTACGAAATAACAGACACGAAAAAAGACAATGAAATCGGAGGATAGCTCTAGAGAAACTGATTCAGATGTGAAACCCCATTTAAATTTTAATGGACTCATTTTTTGTGTATTCCATCAGTCTTTGGATTACTTTCTAATAATATTCACTGACGTCAACTTTTCTTGTAAGAATAAATTGGTAGCACTAAAACGTTTTGTATGTTTGTTTATAATTCATATTATTCTTGTAGCGCAATAACAATATTTAGGAGATCTACAAACTCACCTCATCGATCTGACATGAACATAAGTTTGACGTTAACAAACTAGGTTTTATTAGCAAGAGTCACAAATATAAGCTTCTTTTTCTATGCCAGAATGCGCTTCATGAGCCCATAGCTGGCATACTAAACATTGTAGCCACAGCTCACTTATTCTTATATCACTTGCATATATTTAGAACAATGTCCTAATGTGGGCCACATACCATATTTGAAACGTCAAGAAACATAATATAGGCTATTTACTAAGAAGATAAATATAAAACCAATAAAAACGATTAAGGCTACTTACGAATAAGGTCTGAAATTAATTCGAACATAACATGACGTATTTTGTAGCAGCGACATGACTGAGACAGACGGTTTAAAAAATCAACCATGTAGATAAAAAAGCGTGAAGTTTCGTAAGAATATTCAGTGACATATTAAAAATGATTTGGTGGGACACAGACACTGGGCCTGTATTGATGATTGCACTAGTTCTGCGAAAGCTGCCAGAGGCGTCCTCAGAGCACAATTCTTGGACCTTTACTATTTACATTGTACAATAGTCAAGTGAAGTATAAGTTTGATGACGACATGGAAACATCCCAGGGAGGATTGATTGGAATAAATTAAATGTGATCGCTAAACAAATTTCCCATATGCGTTAAAATTCGTAAAATATGAACAGTTAAACGTTAACTGAAAATAGCCTGCTACCTGCCATTTACGATGCATGAATGAAAAAGCTCACAATGATACTGATTATGACAGCCATTTTGGATAAACTTAGATCTTTGACCTCGTTACCCCGGACTAGGTTAAATTGTTTTGGGGAACCTCAGCGTTGTGGAATTGGATTTTATTTCCCAATAGCCTGCGGTGCCCTAACGCCAACTTGAGCAGACATCTTTCCTCTCGCCGCGCTTTTGTAGTCCTAAATAATTACTTAGAATCCAAGATTATACAGCTATATACCACATGATAAATGTGTTCAATCGTGTGGCTAATTTTTTCTCATTAATACCGATGGCTACACTTAGCTACGACTTGAATCTTCATAATTCTGGATGATGTTTCATGAGACCGGCAAAATTGTATGCCATTTGTTTAAGATTCTCTATTGGACGGTCTAGGTCAAGCCCAATTTCTGTACTGAGAGATTAAATTCTTTGAACGATTCATATTATTTAGACGCTCATCAACTGATACCTTGGAGTAGACTCCATTGAATACAATCTGCAAGGTATGCTACTCAAGATATATGAATATCAACACCAACTCATGTAAGTGTCGCCCTCTATGCGACATCCCTTGCTCTTCGTAATCACTTTTACGATGTACCGTTATCTGGGCTCATTCCCATCAGAAGCTGAGAACTGATATTGAGTGTAAATCAGTTCACCTTTGTTGATAGATGTCGTAAGGCACATCTTCTGCCGGTTGAGGCAGTCCAGGTGTTAGGACCATTGAATTCATAAGTTGTCAATGGGCGTCCCCATTAGCAATGTGCCATCGGCAGTGATGCCTAATGGCAATATTTCCATGTTGGGAATATTCCCGGAAAATTGCCCAAATCTTTTTACCTTGCCAAAACTAGGGAATTTTCATAAAAGCAATATTGCCAATAGTTTGGGAATTTTGCCAAAATTATGGCAATATTGCCGGCAATGTTGCCAATCAGACGGGCCCATTATTCGGCGCGACAAAGGGAAGGTCGGTTGTGCGTGGACCACAGACCTGTCGATTCAAGTCGATTCGCTCGATTCTCGAATTTCAGATTCAGATTACTATTTAGTATTTTATTGCGCAGTGCACAGTGCAAGTATGCTGTAGGCAGGCTGTAGGTATTAATTTAGTAATTTTTTTAACAAAAGTTAAGAAAAATAATCAAAATGAAGCCAAAGAGCAGTGTTTGGAAGTTTTTTTTAGAAAAAACATGCAATAATAAGACGGTGTACGAATGTAAATATTGTGGCAAGACTTATACGAACAAAAATGCTACTAAGTTTTCAAGGCATATTAAGCGGTGCACAAAGTGTCCCGTTTTATTAAAAAAAAGTCTGTTGGACAAATCATCACGCTCAACTTTGTCAGGTAAGCCAGCCCCGGTATGGGTTCCGCAGGTGGTAAGTAACACTGTTTTCATTGTATCTTTAGAACAAGGACATGGACCATCAGAGTCAGAGATTTTAGACCTTGACATATTTTTCTTCTTATAATAAAATATTAATTACATATTTCTTTACTTTTACCTTTAACTAGATGAATTTTAGCCTCAAACCCTCAGAGAATAAAATTGCCCTAAGTTGCCGTTTTTTGGCAATATTGCCGGCAAAGGTCCCGGCAATATTGCTCTTGATCTAAATTGCTGGCAACCGCACATTGCTAGTCCCCATACAGGGCGACACCTCGATGATTTGATGTTGCTATCACACCCTTGACTGTGTTACGTATATACCACCCGATTGCTCTCTATAGTTTAATCACCAGACTATACTGACGAGTTTAGGTCTGATGCATAGTGGAGTGCATACATTTCAATGTATAGGTATGTTTTATTCGGAGTGACAAATTCTGTCAGCTACAACTATTGCTATTAGGAAATATTTAATGGATTCTCGCAAACAGTATTAAAATATTTATATCTCTCTTATCTAACATTTTTGGTTCTATATTTCAGCATATACCCATTCCATCATATAATGATGTAAATTCATATTATCTGGTTGTTATATAAAAAATAATAATTAGTAAAATAAATGTGACGCAATTTGCCTTACCGGAATTTATAGTGCTTTATTGATTTTCTTCGAAACTATGGATATGTATATTTTTTATACAAAATCAATATTTCGATTATATCAACAACGCTGTATTGATATCGAGCCCAGTTTAAATTCCAAATCTGTAATTATTATGTGGACTGCCTAAAATGTACTAGTTATAAATGTGAATAGAACGGTTATCAAAAACATAACAAAAACCGATCTATATGAATTGAATATATTACATATATTATTTATATGTATTATATTATGAAAAATTAACTTCTTTAATTAATTATTTTTGATATTGTGCACTTTGGGACGTATGCCAGTTCCTTCTTTTTCATAATAGTTCGTAAAGTTTTTGTTGTCAATATTTTAGTTTTTCATATTTTTAACATCTGCTTCTGATATACATTTAAGTGTAAGAGTAGCAAATGATCAGCTTCTCCCTATAGCTCCAACGTAAACTTCAAAACGATGTAATTGTAATATAAATAAAGACGTCATTTATTCTAAATCTGCGTGAACCGTTGTCGAAGATTATCAATCTCTAAAATGAGTACACAGAGTTACCTTGTTTTTTTTTTTGTATTTATTGGTTTATTTACAGCCTGTCACTTAGTTATTTACAGGCTCCGAAGTCACGTCTCAATCTCATATTGTATTTATACCACCGACAATCAAAGCCACATCGAATTAAATATTGCTGATGTTTCGGAGTCTTCGCCAGATTCACAATTACTATTTGACTGTGTTAAAGATATTTTCTATTTCCATTACTTTGAAAAGCTAAAATATATAGCAGCTATAACAAGTATAAGTTGAATCAGAGCGATCGTCACAGGTTTTGAAATGAGCATTTTATTTACAAGCCTTTTTGGAAAATACATACTTTATCACCTGATTTACCTGTTTTCCGATGCGTTACGAATTTTTTTTCCAGATGTGGTTGTGTAATAGGTGCATTCTTTTTGGAACTTGGTGCATTAGGAGCGCATTATTAGGCAAAATGTTGCTTGAATTCATTTATAACAGTTGAGAGCACAATTGTAAAACCTTCCGGGATAACACCAAGCTATATTATAATCAAATCTATAAATCCCGCGATTTCAACAACGGTTCTACAAAGGTGGATATCAGGATAACCAGCTGGCCAGACATCGGTATGGAAACATTATATTAAAAAGGTATTCCTTTCGATGACAGATTCGCGATAAGAATGCAATCAGCAACAAGTGTTGAGTTTGAGTATTGGTTTTATTTATGCCAAAGAATTACCAATTACAGTTTTGCATTATGATTGTGCTACGTATTCGATAGTATGCACTTCCACTTATATTTGAAAACAATATAAATCGTATTTACCTAATGTACAAAACTTCTGCCAAAGCTACGAGAGCCACTGATCAAACTGTGATAAAATAGAGTCAAGTAGTTTGCCTCAATACTACCCACGTATTCAGGTTTGCTGCAGCGGGTAGCGGTACCATATTTTGGTGGCTGAAAGTATGATATTTTCTTAGATGTGTCAATACATATATTTTAAAGAAATAACATTTTCATAGCACTGAACCTCAGAATAAAATGTCGCTGAGGACCGAGGATTTTGGTATTAGAACCCCTTTTTGCCATTTGATTAGTTGTACCTAATATTGCCTCATTTTTCAAAGGCAATATTACAGCTGACCGATTGGCAAAGAGGACTGTGATCTAGGTAGGCATGAAGCCATACGTACCGGTTAAAAATAAAATCTCCTTGTTTCTCTCGTCGCTTAAATGTGTAAATCGAAACTCCTCACGTTTTATATTTCTTTTCAGATTTATCAAGTAGTGCCAAACACTCATCTGTGCGTACGACTGACGAAGGCAACGCTGTTAGCAGTATTTTTCTATCCCAGGAAAATGCGGTAGTACGACCTGGACGTACCTTGGCAGTAGCTTGTAGAGCATCGGGCCATGTTCAGTGGAGATCACCGGCAGGTACCAAACTCGGCCCCCGGACCAGACCAGCGGTGAGGGAGTTCATTGCTACAGGCAAAGTACTCATATTCAATGACACTAGAGCTGCAGATGCAGGCAACTACACTTGTGTCGCCAATGGGACTCAGAAAGTGTTCAGTCTCGTCGTAACTGGTGAGTAGGTGATACTTTGTGTAATGCTTTCCTTTTAACAAGCGTTGCTATGGTGAATATTCGAAAAGTTAAATTTAATGAGTGCTTTATGCGATATAAATGAAGATCAGTGTCACTAGTATTTGTCTGTCTATCTCGCTGTCGGTCTAATTGTATGGTTTTTCGGTTTCAATATTTTACTCTCTTTCCAACATGCAACATATACGGATTTTTCCACTCGCATAAGAAACATTCTAATATTCAATTTTCAATGACTTATGAGGAACTCCACCAAGAGGCTGAGCGAAGTTTCTGTCCGTCCGCATACAGGGTCCTGCATCTTAGCTCCCGTCTTCTGTAGCTTCGTTATCAATTAAGTTGGGATTTTAATATTTTGCATGTTGTATCTGTACCTTAGATTGCATTTTAAGAAAATACTCTCGATCATACAGGGTATCCCAATGAAGTGTGACGTCATAATGACATATTTTTTAAATTGAACTACCCATTTTGTTGCATATTTGGGTGTCTCCAATGGTCACCTTTACTATCCTAAAATATTATCAAAATCGATGCGGTTAAACCGACGAAAAAAGAATAAAATGTAAAAAAAATCGGTTTTGCATCACCGACTTTAAAAATTGCTGAAAAATACGAATGGTGCGTAATTATCACATTTAAACTAGGAACTTATTAAGTAAGATGTTGATGTCTTGTTGACCAAGTTTGGTTGATCTAAATTGTACAGGGTGTTCAAAAATGACTGACAAACTTTTCAAACTTTAAAAAACTTTTTCTTTCTTATTTTGAATATAAGCCCCTCTCTTTATTCATTGCATTCGATGCGGAATTATGAAATAAAACTTTTTTTTAAATACATTACTATCAAAATTCCTAACGCATAAAAAGTTATTCGCCAAAAACTACTTGTTTCGCCTATTTCAATAACAATTTTAACGAATAAAAATTAAAGGCGGCCTTGATAATGACATTAAATTTTATTATTAATGAACTAATTAATTTAAAAGTTTAATTACAAGTACTTCAAAAGTCAAAACAATTTCTTAGATATCCTTCTAAAATTACAACAACCAAAATAAAGCTAGATATGTAACACCGAAAAGATGATGAGATAATCTCATCATCATCATTATTGAATTTATCCGCATGTTTTTTTGAGCATCCTCTACTTGTGCTTAATACGTACATTCAATACTTTACTCTGAACTTAAGGTGCAAAAATCAAGCATACTTGTTCATAGTAAAGGCATTTCTCACCTCCGATCAGTTAGGAGCTGTGAAATGCTCTTGTTTTTGTTGTTACTAACTTACTAATCACTATTTCCTCTTCCTATCATGAAGTATCTAATTTTAATTACCTGAAATACTCATGCTAGGAAGTCTTTTGACACAAAATCTCTCTAAAATGTTTGAAAGTTCTCATTACCTTCTAGTACTTACCATATAAGTACTTATATTCGAATATATGTGAGCATTTTTAGTTACTTATTGTGAAGTACCCATTAGTACTTTATTACGGTACTCTGCCTTGTTCTACTGATAAAATTACGAGTTAAGTATATTGTCAACCTATCTGGTATTATTTTCTATTGCAGTTAAATACATATAAATGTCTTTATTAAATTTAATAAAATATTTATTATTTTATTAAAATAAAATTACGATTTTCCTGTGATATCCTTTCATGACAAAATTGTCAATTATTATAAGGTCAGCAGGAATAATTTGGTGTTAGTTCCTGAAAACCTTTATAAAAGATGCGTTGTATTAAATGCATTTATATACATGTATATCTATCCTTAACAAAAGCATGGATGGATCTAAATCCTTGCAAATCGTTCAAAATTGTTCCAGAAGGCATTCAATGATGAGATTATTCTGATTATTCATATTACACATACAGGTGTGCAACATTAGTCTGAGGCATTAAATTGTAACCGAATCACTGTAGATAAGAGGTTCACGTAATTCATCATCAATTTATTTGATTTAGAGCCTCTGCACTGCAAACGCTGCCAAGAGGTTCAAAGCGGGAAAGAAGGGCAAACCATCACATTGAAGTGTGGTTTGAAGTGCGGCGAAGACGAAGGAAATGTTATATGGTCCGTAGAAGAGAACGAATCTTATATAGGTACGTAGTATGAGAATTGTGAATGTGGATTCATTGATGTACGCTTTGATTCTCAATGTTCGATTTCCAAGCCACCTCGTCAAAAAATGCCATCATGCTTGAGGTTAGAGTATTCCAGTACCGAAACTGAACTTTATGCTGAAGTTTGCAATAAGAAGGCGATCAAATAAAAGCGTGAAGCTTCAATTTAAACATTCGTTCATTTTTAATTTATTCATTGTAACACTTGTTTAAACGTCAGAGTACAGAGTATTCAGAAGGTGCCCTAAAAAGGCAGCGATATAAAGTCGAGGCATCAGCATTCATGTAAATGGTTGTCACTTAGATTAAAAGGTCCATTTATATTTTCCAAATAAATTCGAAGGATATTATACAACTGTCAATGTTATCTATACGTTTTATATCTGCAGTTTTCGTGCAAAGTAATTGCAGTGTCAGACTGACAAATTAAAGCCCATAGTAACTATCTTAGGATATAGAAATTTGCCCGTTCTTTACTCCCATTCCCTGAATACTTAAGAACACATGAGGAGCTAGACGTTATTCTAGGACTTCTGTACAGCGACAAATAATTCTGTGCCTTTCTTGATAGGATTCATATATGATATTGGGAAGGAGGAGGATGAATTGTTGTCTGGCCACAACTTAATTAGACATTATTTTGATTTGATGGAGAAATTGATGATGGTAAATGACCCAGCACAAAGTGTCTTCGATGCCCATTTTATCTCTTCTTATGGCAGTCTATTCCTCAAGTTAATAGGCGGGGAATTAGTAAGTGTTATTTAGAGGGGCTGATTTCTTCCACTTATACTTTAGCTGTTACTGCTACAGATTACTGTATTTGAACTAAATAGTATTTCACCTACATTGGTACATTTTGTATTGCATTTTTTATTAGAAGTTGGAAGCGTCGATCTAATTTAAGTGAGATTAGGAAATATGGAAATTATAGGGGATGGATTAATGGGAAGCTATTTTTTATGAATGCTTCGTTTGTCACATTACTTTCATCTGAGCTGTATGACCTTTAGAGGTCGCTTACATACTCTGGGACAACACAGGACATGAAACAGGAACATCCGCTCTTGGTAAAATCTGGCACAAGTGACCGAGTCGAATTAAAGGATGAAATGGCGTATTCATGTCGATGTTGAGTTGCAGAGTGCATGCATACAGCGCGAACGGTAACAAATCCTGCTGTGCCTTGTTTTCAGTTTCCAATTTGCACAGTTCAGTTCTCATGGCAATGTGCCGCTGTTGGCCAGTTGTTGCGTACGCCTAATTAAACAAATGGCGTGACCAGGCTTGTACTGCTTTATATGACTGCAGTGGCGGAGAAATCGGGAATTTGGATAATGAGCGGATTATTAAGGGATTCTTATCTTATTGTGTGTGTTTTACTGGAAGATTGTAAAAAAATAACCGTTGAATTTTTTTATGGATAAATTCTCGCAAAACAAATGATCAAGCCTCAGAAGCGCTGCAAGATGACATATAAGTATTCGAATGCCTCCCGGTAACCCACCTCACAACGCTGAGCTTCTACAAATGCTGTGAGCTTGACTTGGTGGGGATGCACTCGTTTAGAACACCTTGTACTGATGAGTCTTGGTGTAATTATGCAAGACAATTCGGTCTAACATCTGACATGATATAGAATAAGGACATATCAGCCACTCTCCTTCGATGTTACAAACTGTGGAGGTATTTTGTAAGGTCAGGTGTATTCATCAAATGCACTGCTAGGTTCTGAATTGTGTCTTCAGATAGTCTTTCGGACTAAACCTAAACACGGGTGCATTCAGTCACATAACTGAAGCATACTTATGATCAATATGGGATATGTATCTCCTACTTCTGCACCACTGATCGCTACCATTAAAATGATAATGAAATACAAGCAGACAATGTACACGGTCATTTCGGCTATTACTCTGCTATTCATTTAATGCAGCTAGTGGACGATATCCGCTGGAGCCAGGAATTAAACGCCATCGGAATTTCGGATCAGCTACTCATTACGGGCTGCTATATCCCATTACCCCGCAACGGTCTTTATAACTATAGCGGTGATATTGAACTGACTGTTGCAGTCTTAGCCTAGACACTGATCAGTGTAGCTCGGCAAACTGCAGTAGACAGAAAATACTTAATAATACGTGATTTTCACCCTAAATTGCAAACAGCGGTAACTAATGGCCCCCGCGATTAATAGTTTATTCTTCTTTATTCACTTCCCATACAAAACAGGTGAATGTATTATATAGGTGAAGCTAAAATAAGAAGTGTTTGATATCTATTATTACACATCACGGAGTGCTTAATTAAATACCCGTTTGAGAAAATAGTTTGTTATAGTATTCGTACGTTTGAATACATGTGGTAAAAAGAACCTGAATACTCAAATGTAAATATTTAGAAAAAACAGTTTATATAGCCATTTTCTGACATTTCAGCGTGCATATTTAGTCGACCACGTATCGTCAAACACCACGAAATGAGTGAATAAAATATTTACTGAAATAGCTATTTAAATAATCACGTTTCTTATTAAATACACATTCAAAAACCCTATTCCAGATGCAAATTTTGTGAATGAAATAAACTCCCGTATATATTGATCAAGTCATTTTAGCTTTTCCTAAAAATTATCAGGTTCTCATTATCGAAAAGGAGTTTTAGTATGTCGTATGCCAACGAAAATTGCCTGAAATGGAATATACAGATAGGATAAATAGAACTTAATTCTCAAGAGCCCATCTCACCTAACATTTTTGGAACCAAATTTAAACGCGGATTACCAAAATGACCCACCGACCATCAAATCCCTATAAGAAATTTATGAGCAAAATAATTGATTCATGAATCTAATGAATAATCTATTGAGATGGGCTCCAAGAGTATTGCAGCCCTTTGATAACTGCAGTTCAATGGAAACTGCAAACATGCAGAATGAATGTTAGATGATATTCGATGAAATTATTTAACACTTCAATCTATTGAAATAACTGCAGTCTTACTAAATATTTACTTAAATATGTGATACTAGATCCTTCGGCGCAAAAACAAAATATGCTATACAATTTTACTACGCTTCAAATCACTTTCTGTTTAAAAACAGGACAGATGTATCGTTAACTAGGTTAGTATCTTTAGGGGATTAAAACATTCAGTTCCAGTCCCTTAAGTCAGCGAAATACGTACCTTGTTTTTTTAAAAAATTGGTTTAGCAAGTGGTAAAACTGTGCAGTGTTTCTGATTCTCTTCAATATTGTAGCAACTTTTTTGAACGTTATCTTAAACAGCATTATTTCCAGAATTGACATCTCCCAAATATCAATTAGTCTCGGATGGTTTGACCATTAGGAATTTAAGACCCAAGGATGCTCGAAGAGACTATGTGTGTCTTGTGACAGGAAAACTAGGAGAGCTTCAAAACTGCCGAATAAGACTTAAGGTACAACGTAAGTATATGATACGGATATGTGGCATCAAGTTAAGCAAACAGTCTTTATCAATGTAATATTTTATATCAGATTCTACTATCATATATGAGAACAACAAACCTCATAATTATAACAGAGAGAAAGAACAATTTTTCATTATCGGAGAAAGAAAGGAAGATACGGAATGAAAATAATAAAGAGGATCAGATGCATAGGAGAATGCCTACGAATTTTCAATTTTATTTGTTGTTCTCTGAAATTCATTATTATCGAGCTTATCAAAAAAATGCTAGATGTTCTGAATTCGTACCTATTCCTTTCAACTATATAATTTTTTGTGCCAGTCGTTGAATGTTGTTCCTTAGGTAAGGGATGATGATTGACGTTTCTGTGAGGTTCGTTTGAAATATACTTTCTATATACATCTTGGTAAGAAAACACTAAGCCGCTTATACTGGTCTAATCACCAGTTTGTGAAACCAAGCCGATCAAATTCAATTTTAGATCTGTATGGCATTGAGTAGATTTGTTGGAATGACATTTCGAATATAGTTTTCAATGCTGCAGTGTATTTCTATCAGATTGCTTCCTTACCAAGAATGACTTCAAGGTACCTGGCATAATTTTCCGATGATACGCAAGCTCCGTTGACTGAGACAACAGATGAAATGCCTAGACAGCAATTAGTACAATAGATAATCAACGCTATTGTATGGCTTCTGGAGCTCGATAGGTTTTCAGGTTTTGCGAGAATCTGTATATAAGACTATATTAGTGGGTATAACCTCTCTATTATGCTTTCAACACCCTAGGATCAAGAGAATTCATTGTTTATTACTTTACACTTACTCTTTTATATAGGATACAACCATAACCTTCGCAGTGATGTAAAACGTACGCAACCTGTTTCATGGAAAGCCGGTGTTCAGTATTATAATGCTACCCGTCAAAATGCAATAATAGTGTTTGCATTTAGTTTGAACAAATGAACTGACGCAATGTTTTGAACTGCTTCAAAATATGCAGCATATAAATTGAAATAATAATTTATATTTTTACAGAGCAAGCTGCTATATTAATACAGATGCTTTGCGATAAACATATGAAAATAAACTCGGGTATATTTCCATGAATTTTGTTTGCGTTACGGTGTATCATGTTTAACCCTGTGTCAATCTAATGAAATAATGAAGAGCAAAAATATTTTAGCTTATATTGATATTTATGCACTAATATTTCATAACTTGCATTGCTTATTATGATTAACATATTATTAATATCCATAAAGCTGTGTATTTTCCATTATTTTTGATCTAAATGTTGAGACAAACATCTTCCTGTATTGTATCTTTTGAGGAATACAGGATTGACCAATTTGTATAGACTAAATCGCATGCGAAATCGAACATGTCCATGTTTCACGTTTCAGACAAGCCGTACTTCAAAGAGGAGCTGCAACGAGAGGAGTTGCCCAATCGAACTTTAGGGAGCGCAGGAAAACTCTACATCGCCGATAATGAAATCTACATAGAAGATGGTGAACTAGTTAACTTAACGTGCGAAGTTCAAGCAGAACCGCCCGCACGGTTTGATTGGTTTGCTGTTGATCGGAGCAATAGGAGCAGGAAACTTGGGAACGCGTTGGCGGTTAACGCCACGTTGTCGATCTTAGAGGTGTGATTATATATTCTGCACAGGCATTAGACCAGCCGATCTGTAGTAGTTTGAACTTTGACCACTTCACACAATACTTTTCAAGGAATTGTCAGCATAGGTCAAAGGAAACTTCTTTGTAGCGAGAAACCGATACCCAGGCACCAAAATGGATATTAAATTAATATCTAGTGCCTCTAGATACCTTTTATCCTAAGAAAAAAATGAACTACTATATCGAAAAAATATATTCGAAGGATAATTGGATACATAGATTCGTAAATTATAGAATTTTACTTCCCACACGTAGAAGCGAGGAAAATGTCGTGTCTTTTCGAATTTGTATGTTTTATGGTCTCGTTACTATGAAAGTCCCTGTTTTTCATGGTTTTCGTAGTAGCATCATCTTTAGATCTGGATGAGTCAAAAATCATTAAAAAGAATTGAAAATAATATAAAACCCGAAACTTCCTTACTTTATTCATTTTTCAGACCATTTGAAGGCCCAGTAGTAGTAGTAGTAGTGGGAATACAAAGCCTGGCAAGTAGGCCACTTTTTACCTTTTCTGTCGATCCCGCGAACCAACTAAAACTAACATGGTAATCTCTTAGTGTCGAATCTACCAGATCTTTCGATAAAGGTCATGATATCAGACCATTCCACTTTCCTAGTAAATGGAACGAGGTCTTTTTCCACTCCTATGAGTGATTAGTGTATGTTCAATCTGCGATGGCCCCTGAGGATTCCTACCAACACAGGTAGAGTTTCAAGGCGTAGTCAAACAAACCTTCAGGAGGCACAAATATTTTGAAATTCAATCAGCATTGAAAATCTATGGTCAACATGGATCGATACACCTTGATGAAAAACACATGGGCTAAGTAGATCCAAGATATCATTTCTATCCATGAAACCTCAAATTGCGAAACCGTTTCATTTTAATCAAAATTATAATACTTCCAATTTACTTTTTGCATGTATTTCTCTCAAATCAGGATCGCACAAAAGTCTCAGAGAAAAGCTGAAGAATGACTCTGTACATTTATTTAATTAAATTCACAAGCATATCACATGAAATTCCAGATAACTTCATTATACCACATAATGATATTTTAGAACGGAAATAATATTTCTACAGCGTGATAAGTACTGACCCAATCTACTTGACTTTTTAGTTTTATTCTCATTCTCAAGTTGGATAGCTGTCGTGTATAGTGCTTGGCAGTCTGTGAAAGCTTTTTAAATAAAGTGAAATGCTTCAGAAATTTTGATCCATTTAATTACAGCTTTGTTTCATCAAATCATCATATCACCGTTCTCGAACCAGTTATAGATTATTTTGAGCGCACTTGTCATCAAAACACTAGTTCAGGATTAATACTTATGATTTTCTACGTCACGATTGTTAACCTAGAAAATTTAGTTCCACCAAGCAATGAATCTCATATGCATTGGTATCAAATAATTGTGTCTGTGCAAGTAGTATCTATCAAGCTTGGGTGATAAAACTAAGATCTGAAATCAACCAGGCCGAATAATTGAAAACTGATAGTATCCATTAAAATAATCTTTTATATCCTCATCACTAAATCCCGATAACATAGAAATAATCCTTAAACTCAAAACCACTCACTTGATTTTTATTGGACTATCCATGAAATACTTCAGTTAAAATATTTTTTTGAGAGCGGAGTAAAATACACAACTGAAATACTTTTGTTTTGATATCACATTACGTCTCTCCATATGTGCGAATGATTTTCACTTTTGCGTTATCACTCAGAACCAAGTACTAATTTCACCGTCCAAGACTCAGTTCCAAACTAATTATATGTCTGTCGATCTTAGAATAGCTTCAGAATTTTTGTTGAAATGTAGGTTTCGATATGAGCATACTCTAATCTGGTCCGGAACTATTTCCAGCTCTGTTGGAACAAACCTGTGTGCAAACCCGTACCTAGGATTTCTTTCTCATTGGGGGGGTATTGTATATATTGTACCTAGCCCACTTGGACTCAGAACTAGTATTTCGTTTCACATTACAACATATATATTATATTACTATATATACTTATATGATTCATCTCAAGAAAATAGTAAAGTCTTAATGAAAGATACCAATAACAAAATTTTCCAAAATTTCGGGGGGATAGGCCCCTCGCCATCTTTCTCTGGGTACGTGCCTGCCTGTGTCTTTACAAAGCTCAGTCGCAGCAACTGTATTATAATTCAGTTTCCTTCTGTGCTTTGAAGGTCCGGAAGTCGAACTCGAGCACGGAAAGCTATAAATGCCTGGCAACGAACCCACATGGGAGGTTGGAGAAATCGTTCAATTTGCACCTAGGGTACAGGCCCGATTCACCTCTTGCCGTCAACTTGGTTAACGCTACTTCGGATACGCTCGAGTTAAAATTAGATGTACAAGAGAGGATCGAAGCCCTGCCTGCAGTTTTGTTCATAATGTACAGGAAGGTCGACAGCAGCGAGTGGGAAGAACTGGAAACTAATGTCAATAATGGTAAATATGGGGTATTTTAAATATTACGAATGGCAACAGACAACTCAGCAGAAAAGTTCGACCAGTGTCTTTTGGCGAGAATATCAGATCAGTAAATTAATATAATATATTGTTTATATACTGTGATGATGTAGCATCTCAAAGACCATGAGTCATCAATGATGTCCACAATAAGAATTGACCTTTTACTATGGTTTTGAATGTTTTGTATGTTTATGAAATTGCAACTCTTTGCTGGACTGATTATATATATATATATATATATATATATATATATATTCTCTCTATTCAGGTTTACTTGTATCTCCTATGGAGAATGGATACTTGTAAATTGCCAATAAATAAATAAATAAATAAATAAATATATACATTTTAGGAACGAGTGTACAGGCAGATTATCAGAGATGACACCCAAAGTATAAAAGAAACCTTCCAAACACATGCTTTATAAAACTGATAGAGCATAATATAGATAGAATAACTAGAATGCTAAAGCTATATTAAAGATTCTATAACCATTACCCAATAGGGTAAAACGCGTCATCAACTTATGCAATTAGTAAGACTTATTCTGCGGCTATATGTAATTCATAGAAATTAGCTGACTGATAATAATTCAAACAACATGTGTTTTTCAGTACGAAGTTAATGTTTGTGAAACAGGCAGATAACTCGAAAGATAAGTTTTTCAAAATGCAGGATTATCTTGACTGCCTCACCTAAGGTGGTCAGTATCGCGGCACAGTATAGAGTTTGGGTAGAGTTAGGTAAAACAGATTATGGCATACTAAAAAGCAACATCCTGCAGAGATTTAAGAAAATTTATAGATATCAGCTTGTAGGTTGCAATATTAATAAAATGTTGGGAATAGTTTATCTGATTCTGCATTTTAGTGATAGGATAGTGTCAATAATTACGTGTTCCATCGTTATCACAATAAATCATCGGAGCTTTTGAGATAAAATACCAATACCAATATTTTTTTACAAACAGACCCGATTCACCTCTTGCCGTCAACTTGGGTACGTCCGGTGATAAAAATTGAAGAATGGCAAGAATTTTTCAGTCAGGACAAAGCCACATAGTCCAACAAAACTTAAAGTTACATGAATAAGATCTCTTCAATATATTACCAATATTATTTTGTAGCTTTCTCACTCCAAAATTGGATGTTTAATCTGTAATATATTTTCTTTTAACTGTATTTATTGGTAAGACACCGTTAAAATGTGCTTCATTTTTCAGGCAGCGTGGTACTCCAAAATCTAGAACCCAACACCAAATATGGAGTGAAAGCAGCAATGAGAAATATAGTTGGTCTAAGCAACTTCACAGATTTTGTGTTTTTCCAAACCCTTCCTTCATCAGCTGCTAAGACTACCTCCATACTATCTGTTGTTTTATTTATAAATATCATGCATTACTTACATGCAAACAAGCTTGTATTGTAAATGCTGTTTATGTTGAGCAAATATTTAGTTGCGATTATGATACAATAATGACTACATACGATGAACTGTGAGGTAACAGATACAGTATAAATTAACTTGTGTTATTATGGATGTGAAATAACTGTGAATGTATTTTAGTATAGTGATATGTCTCTTGGCTAACAATAGAAATCTCCGGTCCTATATGTATATACTGCTAGTATGCTGCTTCTGGAAACTTATACAATTTCGTGCTTCCCCGTAATTCAAGCATGATAGCGAAACTTTTTTCGTCCTTATATGCAAGTATAATATAATATAATGAAATGTTTGACGAGAAAATTGATGTCAATGTGATAAACGCGTGGGGTTCTTTCTACTACATTTTTGAACTAACTCTGCATTTATAAATATAATTAATAAGAAATCATAACAATGATATCGAGCACGCCATATCTTTATCATAATGACATTAATCTTCTCATTAATTATTTTATTATTATATTAAGAATTGTTTTTTATCTTTCGTTCGTATAACGTGAGTTCAAGTCTTTTAAGCTACCATTTATTCGTTAAAGAATTTATCCGTGTGCTTTATTGGAACCGCAATTACGTGGCTGCTGGAATTAGACTCTCAATGGATCTCATTTAACGGGTCTGAAAGGTATTCTCTCTGTTTACGTGACCTCCGATGGATCCCGTATTGTTATATTTTAAGGATTCCGTCTCTACATTGATACACTAATAGAAGCGTGTTAGAAATAAATATTAAACGTCATACGTACTGCTTCAAAACTCGTAAAAATATGATTATAATGTTAATTCGTGTCATAGCGTATTACTTTATAAAAATGGATAATGACAGACCTATTTAAATACCGTATTGTCATTGGTCCTTGATTAGTGTGGAAAATTTTAAATTAATCCGACGTTTTAAAGTGGGTGGAAATAGCGTTCAAAGAATCGGGTGCAAACATCCATACATGTGATACATAAAAACATGCCACTTCCCTGACTGTGCGGTACTCCCCCATCTAAAGGATTGAACAGAATGATCCAGTTTGTATTTATTCCTAAAATTTTGAAATAATATCTTAACAAAGATCGATATTTTCCAAGCCTCTGAGTAATATCAATAACACACCTATAAATATATTAATTACTTTATATAAACAATTAATAATCCTAGATTCATGCAAGTTCCGAAGCCCAGGCTGATGTTTTCCCCAAGGTTTTGCCCTTTGATTAATGTTATTTGTCAGACACATTGACAAGGCTATCTGTGTGGTAATTCTAACCTGAACTTAATGACATTTTCAAAGTTACTGATGGAACGAAATCATAAAAATTTTCCAGTTTTCTAAAATTTCTAGATAAAGGCGGTGGAGTACTGAAAAAGAAAACAAAAATGTTTCCAAACCGTCCACGATATTTATCGAATATTTTTGAGAAGGGCTCACATTTTGGGGAGTTGTAGTTTTTTGTTAGATTGAGTTGGAAATTGTAAGCTTTCCCTCATTTTGGGTTCGATGAGAATCTGCGTGTTTAGGGGTCCGTAAAAGTTGCAAAATAGTTGATCCTGTTACCTGGAGACTATCATATCTCTTTGTCAATTGAACCAATACAAGTTTTTTCAATGGCATTTTCTAGTTATCGGAAACGACGAAAACGTATGTAAATTTTCTATTTACCAATTTACCAATCTGGCTTCACATAGTGGCAGGATTAACTAAGATGTTTAGCTTAGTGTATCTACAGAAATAAACAATGGTTTTCATTACATACATCCGTAGATGCAATTCATGGCAATCATCTGTGGTTGTTTCTCTAGTTTATCTTACATTTGCGCTTTGATTGAAGCTGCCGAGGCAAATATAAGGTTTTATATATATATATCTATATATATATATAAATATATATATATATATATATATATATATATATATATATATATATATATATATATATATATATATATATATATATATATATATATATATATATATATATATATATCGGTAGGAATCGACTATCTAATCATTGATAGTGAAATACTAACTACTTATTTTGCCTATTTGATGGAATAAGCATCGCTAGTCTCCTGTGCCTGGAAAATGGAATAGGTATCTAATTCTGCTGTTGACGTGATTGACGCTTTAATATTGTCATCGTTTTTTGTCATTTTTGCAGAAACATTGACATTGTATAGCACACATTATTAGAATCAGTTACAGAATATGCTTATCCCACATCTGCTTCACAGGTTTACGAAACCGGCGATAAGATACTGCTTATCTTTTGTACTGTATCTGTCCTATAAGGTTAATTTTTATTGGAAAAATTAAGGCTGTTGTGAATATTATTATGTAAGTGTAGATACCCGAATGTTTACGAGTGTACTATTATGAACTATAGTGTTTATTCGAATTCTATTTGTGAAATGCATCTGTTATATTATGTTTGTAAATGTCTGATGTACTAGATTGTACTTATCATGTTTTTGAATGTGCAATAAAATCGACCAAATAAAAAACCAAGTGACAACAGTACTATCACTACAAGATGCTGACTACCTCTTGCCAGGGCGGTCCGTTGGTCCTATGCACCGACCATAACAGTCGGTGGTCCTATGGTTGACACTAGTCAAGGTTATGTCATCATAACCAATTAGCTAAGTGACAATATCAGTATATGGCCTCTTTCAGCAAAGATTAACGGCCGCTTGTATTTATAAGAAGAACGAATTGATATCTTGATATTTGATTTAAATTATCTTTTTATATACATACTTTTATTTTTCATTTCCAAACAGGACTGATCTTCCATCATTGATTCAATAAAATTTTAATCAGTTTTTCCGATACTAACTGCCACCATAAACATTATAGTCTTATCATTCGCCAAACCACTTTATTAAACAGTTTCAATCGTCACCTTAAGATGCTAACATAGTTAGGGAAATACGTGTCGGGCTTAAAAAAGTGATTTGACGAGTGGAAAAACGGGATATAATTCAATCTGAGGTTAGATATTTTGTTAAGATACTTCGTTGACATATAGATATTTTTATAATTATTTACTCAAAGAGCTTTGAGAATAATTACTGGCTGGGCTAGTCGAGTAGGCTGGACACATTTCATTGACGATATGCGCCCATGTATCGGTATTCCTTTTAGACTTTTCTCTAGAATCGAAACAAAATTGCTAAACTGTAAATTATGCTCATCTCCAAGTGTCGCCCTCTATAGGGATGCCCATTGACAACTTAAGAAGTCAAAGGTCCTAACACCTAGACTGGCTTGAAACGGCAACATATGTACCTCTTTACAGCTAGGCCGCCAAGCTATACACCAGAGTCTAGGCTGAAGACTGAACATGCATATCGGGTATAGCAGGACTGATGCATAGTAAAGGATAAACCCTTAATATAACTAATGCTTTCAGTAAAAACTCAACATTTGTCAACAGCCTCTTTTACACGCATTGTTTATTGTCAACCGAAGTTTTCATGCTTAACCTGGTTTTGCTAGACGTCTTGAGAACACTCGAAAGGACGAGTTTAAGTGTCAGGGTAAACTGGTTGACCTTGGTTAATCGCTTTAAAGGATGAATCAGATTCTAATGTTTCTCTCTGGCGTTGACGAATAGTATCAGTAGCATAACAAAGCTTAGTAGTTGCTTAAACGATTAGATGTTTACAGACAGTAGTATCTCGTAGCATCGCATCGCTCTATTTTATAGCGGTGGAACCAGCCAAAGAGTTGGTAAGTATGCCCGTCTCATCGACAATTTGGCATTGCGTGGTGTGGTGTTTAAGTATACGTCTGGCAACTACTGAAGACTATCAGGAAAAATACTGTACAAGCAGGTGGAGGAAAGACTGTGGTTTACGAAATTTTGTCCTTATTCCAGAAATGTGTGAAGTAAGCTATGAGATCGGCGGTTGATCTCTGATGACACAATATATATACTGATTATTGTTGACTAGTATGGGCAGTGATATGTGAATTACATCGACAAACAACGCAAAAGTTTGAAAGAGAATTGTTTCTACTTAAAACTGGATAAGGCAACCGGCTTGTTATTGAAGTGTTAAGTGGTAGAACAGCCGTAAGGGTTTTACTCATTTATGCTGAACTTCTCCCTTTTTTACATGATTGTATGTTTTCACGATTTAAAATTATCAGATCAAACGGTTATTGTGTATACAATGATGTCTGAATTATTCCAAAATCTCCTGTTTGACGCAATTCTCTGTCAATCTGTCTTTTGCTTATTAAAGATAATAGAGATATTTCTGGATTAATAAAGCTTTTTATAACAAAAAATAGTATATTTCGAACCTAAAACAATTGTGCCGTTTCCTAGTCGGTCTTCAGCTCTGATATACGTTTAAGCATAACACAGATAGTAAAAATATACACAGTCAGAGATGATCCCTGATTCAGCGGATGACTTAATCATTATAAAAGAGAAAAATCTAGTTGTTCTTGGGTGGTGACAGACTATTCGAATGAGTCCCTGACACTGAGGAACTTGGCTGAACTATGGAGACACTCATTTGGATTGGTTGTTTAGCCTGGAAAAACAATAAAACACATTAATTTCGGGACTGCAATCATCAATTCTCTCAAATTTATTATTTGGTAGTCTATGAAAATAACAAATACCTACAATATGGAACAGTCTACTATGATCTTATAATGCAATCCTTTTGAGATTGCAATTCAAACTTGGATTTGGAAAGCAGATATGAGACTATACCTCAACCATTCTATAATAACGACAAAATTGTAATTTAAATACAAATTCAAAGCTGAGCTATTAATCTGATGAATGTTTTGATTGAGTTATATTAGCAACTACCGACACATCGTACCATAAAGATTTAAAAATTCTCTCAATAATCGTCTCTATATAATTTTGTTGAATAAGTTAAAATTTATAATTATCCATTCGGTTGACTCAAATCTTATTGAATTGTTCTTTTATAAACATCTTCTTGAACATAATTTGTGTTCGTTGTTTAACTGAATGCATCTTTTCTGCCTACATAATCATTTGCCCATTTGCCTCAAGTGCACGGCAAGAATGCGAGCATTTTAAAAGCTTTCAATACACATCACCAGCATAAAGAATAAAATTATTGGAAAATTTTGGTACAGTCTATCATACAAAAGCTACATTTGACGCATGATTTAGCAAATAATTGAGTATGACTGTACTAGTAATCAACGTTATAATGTATATAGGAAATGACAAATTTTCAATTCAACAATAACCCAACAATTTGACACCAATATGCCAAGGACAAACCTAATCGAGTACTTAACAACAAAATTTAAAGTTTGTTTGGCGTCGTAATGTTATATTTTAAAAAATTTATATGAATTATTGTTGCAATATGCTCTGGAAATAAGTATTGCAAGAACATATATTCTGTATATATGTTCTCACCTTCAAATTGCATACATGAAATAACTCCCCATTTTGTTCTGCATTGATCTGTATTTTGATATTCTAAACACTATTTCGACATCTCAATGTTTTTGAAATTGGAAACAATAAGAGTGCTTCCGACTTTTTTGTGGATTTTCGATTGATGTGGAATGAGCTTCAAGTGAACAGATAGACGGGTTCCTTCCAGTTCAGTGTTCAAATAAACGCATGCGTGTCAAGTATACTAATGCTCAACTACTTTTATCTTTAAATGATAGCAATGAAAATCCATCTATATGCTCTGTCTGTGACGGCCCGTTAGCAGAGCACATTATTGCACTTGAAAGCTTTCAGATACATGTATACAATGTATGCGAACAAAATAATGTCTCATTCCAGAATGAAAATTGCGACAGGAGACCAACACAAGTCAGTCGCAAGATCCATTGCCGTAATTAAAAATTTCCTAGCTACAATGCCAATACGAACCAGTTGTGACGAGTTCCGTCTGGGAAGCCGGCCTGGGTCCATACTTGGTTTCCTGCGACTCAGATGTCGTTCTACCCACTTCAGCATCGTCAGTACGGAATCTGTTGACGGTAAACGGCGTTCTGCAGCGGTCTTCGTAATATCTGACGATGTAACTCTGAACGTCGCTGCCATACCTTTGAGGGCCTAGAACACAAGATTGCATCAAGTAGCTTTAGGCAACACAATTTGATATATAGCATGGACTATTTATTGTTCCTTAAAATAATATACAGTGTAATAATGAATGGACATGTTTTACGTGGGAAAATACACAATTCTAGAAGATCATGAGTCAGCTGGACCAAAAGTTGGTAAATGGGGATCTACAAATGTAGTTCTGTTCACCACACAGAATAATCAGACGACTATTCTGACAAAGAAATCACACGCCCAGATCGATTCAACACCTTCAACAAGCTTTTTTTGAATGTCATACTCTTGGAGCACCTCTACGCTGTGGAAGCAGCAACTGGGCAGTCTCTTCTCCAATAATCACACCTTAAAAAAATTGAAGGTCATTGTGAATAGAAATTTATCCTCTCACAGAGCTTCTGGAGCGCGATGAGATTTCTGCTTCTGTGCGAGGCTATCTATGAAAAACGTAAGGTTCTACACCACGGCTGAACTTGAAGAGTCCACCAGGATTGGTTTTACGATTGAACTATGTACAATTGTACACGCTAAACGAGCTTTAAAATCTGTGATGCGTTTCACTTCATTCTACGACCATCATCATGAATGAAGCTTTTAAATTTAGTGGAAGAAGATACGTGCAGGTTCTGAAGAGAGCACGGTCAACCATAGTATACTTCGTATCACACTGTAGAAGTTTGGCGTGATTTAGATTTCAGACATTTGGAGACACAAACCTAAAATAGCCATGCTACATGCAACATTCTGTCCTCTTTCCAGGATGTGGAGTCTTATCAAATGAGTAAAGCTAAACTGAGAGGTGTTCGTGGAGAACTATAGTTCTGGAGGCGTCAGGTCTTCGGGCCAATCCTATGGGACAGTATGCTGTAATCTAATATGACAATAAAGTGGAATATACCTGCATGGCATCTTCATCAGTGGCATCGTCACCCACGTATATAATTCTAATCCTCTCACTCCAGTCCACGCCGAAAGCTGTTCTAAGGATGTAAATGGAAGCTCTTCCTTTGTTCCATTGTACAGGTGGTTTGGCTTCAATAGCACAATGCGCTTGTGCTGCATTAAATCCGGCTGCCTCTATCAAAGCCACAGCTTCTTTTTCCAAACCGGGTCTGAAAGTGCCATATGATTATATTGAGGTATTTTGCAAGAAACAAGTATTGATGATAAAAGTATTTTTAATTTTTTTCTTTGAATGATTAGTACCGAAATTTCACGGCTGGAGTGTGACGTAATAAGTCTTGATATGACGTTATACATATTTCCATACCCCGCTCTCAGGATTCGACTTTATTGTCTTTGTCACAATGGATGGATTTAACAAATGATTCCTATAATAGTCTCTGTGACCATGTAGATTGTAAATGCCCCTATTGGTAAAACTCTTCCATAATGCAGATAAAAATATTATGTAAGTTTCACAAATAAAACCCCTTATCTTTCAGTGACACGTTTCGATTAATATATATATCATCGACGAACTGTCAGATCTGGGTAGCCTTGTGAGCAGACACATCTGACAGTTCGACGATGATTTAAATATAAATCGAAACTCGTCACTGAAAGAAAAATAGTTTTATTTGTGAAACTGTGTGTTAATTACAACATCATTTTATCTAGATTATAGAGACTTTGTTTTATCTGCCAAAACCCCTGAAAGAACAGACAGTATAATTTATACCATACAGTACTTTCACTCCCGCCGCTGTGCCTGAATTTGCTTGGCTAGTTTAGTATTTATAACAGTAAGAAGCGTTTGCTGTTGTAGCATGCTTGATTACTTTAAGCATTACTGTGACAGTAATGTTTAAAGTAATCAAGCATTTGTGCAACAATCCAGTCATGTAACAAATACTAACGAAAGTAAACATACTGTGTTACGAGTATACTATGACCTTGGGACCATATTACCTAAGATGAAGGGGTGTTTCTCTGAAATGGAAGGTGAGCAAAGCTCCCTTATTCTCCACCCAAGCGCCATCTCTGCACACTTTCTCCTGCAGTTGTCTCATCAGTTCTCCAACTTTATCATGGAACTCTGTGGGCATTGGATGGACGAACTTTGTACCGTCTGGATGTAAGATCTCGAGTCCATGGTTGCCAGCATATGTTATTCCCTCGATATCAACCTGCGAAGTCAGTTAAATTAGATACATATGACGTATAGTAGTACAATTTTGCCAGTGTTTTTCTTCATTCACCAGCTTGCGGAAAATCTACGTATTTTTATCAATTGATGATGTATCACCCTAGTTGGATTTTTCTCCCCATTTTATCAGATTATAGGTAATTCCAAATTCATGCTGCCATGTCGGTATATTTACCGCATAAGAACTTGGCACGTTTCATACAAGATTTTCGAGTTAAAGTGGCTTGATGTGACCATTATATTCGTCGTCTGCCAAAAAAATTTAACTGCATTGAATTCAAACTAAATTAAGACATAACATCGATTACTGTGATTTAACCATCAAGCTTATATTATCAAACTCCCTTTAGAATTTAGAACGAAAAATCTAGCCATCGGCTGGAATTGAACAACGCATTTTTGGTTATTGGATAAACAATCTACCAATTGAGCTATTAAGGCACGTCTCTTAATTAGTCCGAGTGAATAATTTATGTAGAATACCCAAAACACCAACTTTCCTACAAATAGTATTCATGGAACAGCGAAAATCTCTGAACATGGTTCAATAATTCATGTCTGCATCGAACAATCATAGTATACGATATGAAGGCGGCATATTTGACAGTTATATTTACTTACTAAGGCACTACTACATACTACGTGCCCATATTATAGCCCCCCTCCGTTTCCAAATTTCATCAAAATCGATGCAGCGGTTCTGAGACATCACAATTGGAAAGAAGTCAACAGACCGATAGAGAGACACACCGATGGGAATGAATTTTCGTGATGTGGACATCATAAAACATTGTAAAAATTAAGAGGTCAAATTCGAATATTTTTGCAACCAAAATTTAGGTACCGAATCCTATGATCCGCACAACTTATCTTCTATCGCTGAAGTCCACAAAAACGGACAATAAATCTTATCAATTATGTCGTTTGAAGCTGAATTGATGAAGAATAGGAGTACGGAGGAGCACCGGGCTCAAACGTTCAACGATGATGGAATGTATTTTACTCCAATCCCCTATTCTTTAATTTCAATAATTGACCTTTAAAAAACGGAACATGATCAAGGGCTTCGACCAAAAACGAGATTTACGTCTTTATAACTAGACAATGCCATAGTAGTACTACTATCAAAATTTCATTATTCGATTACAATACTCCTCCGACTATTGGCGTGGTAGGTAATATTAAAGAATATTCATTTAGGCCACGTAAGATAATGGAATATTTTTGGATACATTAATAAATTATGCAATGAATATTTACAAAAAAGGAATACTGTTGTTTAACCTCTTCAATACGAAATATAACTTTAGGACAGCTTACCATTTGTTTGACATTGTTGACATTTCTTCCGCTTACAATAGCGATGTAACAGTCTGATAGGTTGGACAGTCTCTGTAGTACATTTTTGGTTTCTGCAGGTATTATAGCTAGATCTGGGTGAGGTGCTATGGGTGCCAAGGTACCATCGTAATCTAGTAGTAGCGCCAGTTTGTGTGTATTGCCGATGTATCTGTAACCAGGTTTTATTCATTATTAATATTATTCGATACTGTTAAGTTTTAAATCTTTAAAAATAATATATCCTACAAAAAATAGACGAACAACAGTTTTTCAATTAAATATAGGTCAAGCATAGGAAAAAACTGGTTCAAAAATATACATTGCGATCTCAATTATCGTACCGTATCATATCGTATTTGTGATGGCGGTAACAGAGGCAAACATCATATATACAGAATGATCCTAAAATACATACTTCAATATACGATTCATGAGGTTACCTTATAAAAAAGATAACCTCATGGCAAAATGTTAAATATTTTTGATACGGTATGTTAAAAATTTTATTTTTTATAATTAGGAAGAACAGCTCCTGATTGTATAGCAGCTAAATGAAGGAAATATCGGCATTGGTGTTAATCACCGTTAGACATAGGAAGTCCCGTTGTCTATTAAGCAATTGATGATGCGTGTCAATAAAGTGAAATGTGCACCTCTTCAGCTGCGGCTAAAAAAATATGATGGATCATGAAAAAAGTAGGTAGAAGAGTCCCTACAGAAGTTACATCCACCTTAAATGAATCATACGTTCCGGAAATTATGATATCGCTCATAGTTGCTCGATGTCTGTCAGTTTTCCTCCAGTGGTTCCATGTATGTATGGTGTATATAACAAGCAAGCGTACACGAATGCCTGTCTGTCCAATCAAATATTCACAATTCATTTGGCAAGGCACGTATGGGAAGCGCCTTTAAAAATGCATTTCCGGCATTGTGGGCGAGAATTCGTGCAATAGCGCCGATCGACGTTCACTCGCCGAGTTGGATTCTGCATTGTAGTGCAGCCGGAGGAAGGTAATTCCACCTTGTTTGCATTTCTTCTGAATTATAAATGGCTACACGTCGGTACATATCATAGTCTTAACCAGCGACGGCACGTTGAGTTGGACGATTCGGAAGGCTTGAGGCTTTTTAAGTAGTTTACTAATATTTCAGCTTTCCAGGTTTATGTTAGTGAAGTATTGTGGTCGCAAATATTTTTTTCTGTTTTATCATCACGTAAATTTTTTTCATCCATTTCCGTCAGGCTTTTGGTGTTTCTGTCATCATCGCGTAATCTCAGTAGCTGCTCGACCGTTTTTGATGTGTACGAAAATATGATAGTATATTTTGAGGATTCTCAATGAAGCGCAATGGCGGTCAAGCAATGAAAACATCCTCAGAGATCTTTGTTTAATTATTTTAGGATGTACTGATAGATACTGTTTCATATACTTCATATTCAAATGCTTTTGAAGCAGCTGAATACTTGATACCTATTTAAAAAAATCGACCATCGAATCTAAACTCCCCCTATCTATCGATGTGCATTTAGCACTTGTAATTTCTGTTGCATTTCTCATATGCTGACAATTCCGAAAATATCTCATACTGAATATTGAAAATCTATCTTACGAATCCATAGACACACGCACCCTTTTAAAATTGCAAGACTACTAAAAAACATAATTTCATTTTGAACATTTTATATATTTGTTGAACAATAAATAACCACTGCCAATGCTTATTACTTTGTATCCTAGTAGTAGTTTTTACTTTTCATTATCACTATTATTATTTCGCTCAATCGTAACACTAATATATGCTTATTATAATTTAAATACAATCAAATCCATATCTACAACGGTTAGTTTAATTTTACATACAGTTTAACTTATTCAATATTTCATCGATAGATTTTCACTTCAAGTATAGTAGACAAATAATGATGCTTGGGACGGAATAAACCGAGATGTAGTAAAAAGACTATTAATTTGGATCATTCAATTTTCTGCTGGCTAATTGAAATTGCACTGTAGTGCATTATGGGCCTTATTTTTCTCAACAATGCAAATGCATCGTCGGTATTCTAGCCTTTCATAAAAGTTTATAATAAGGTCTTGTTTGACAACAAAACTGTTTCCTTGCAAGCAGACAAAAATGTAAGTCAGTATAGGTTCAATATTATTTATTATTTTGTATAGATATTTCAGTCAATTATATGTGGTTTAAATTAATGGCAATGCGAAAATAATCAGTCCGACAGACAATGACACCGGAAGTGTCACAAGTACAATGGTTTTGATTTTGCGGTCTGCATATCCCAGAAAAACCAAGACTTATGAAGAGCGTCCACAATTTGTCTATTCTGACTCCTTTTTCGACCGATGAAAAGTAAGATTGTTACGCCCTTGATACTAAATACACAACCATACCTCTACCAGTCTACCGCGAAAATCTAATTATTTCCTTGTAAGAATATACACACGTTCCTATTCCAGGCTGCGGGTCTAGCGAACGGGACGATGGGGCGGAGCGACGAATAGAAATTTGAACTAATTCTGTGCCTGTGCATTTCTGGGGTCAGATTAATTATTCAAAAGGGAACGAAATGGAAGGCATACCGCATATATACCGAGCGTGTGCCGGCGAAATTTGCAACTTTGTACCGGTCATTGGCGAAGTTAGAGTATCAAATTCGATAGGGGGTTAAGGTTCAAGCTTCTTAATAAAGACGTCATATATATATATATATATATATATATATATATATACCATATTCGATTTGGGGGGGGGGGGGGGGCAATCTAATTCTGCTTGCGGACGCGAAGGATATATTTATTAATTATTTATTTATCATGGTAAAACTATAAACACGTTTCTGTAATAACACTCCACCGTTTTACATTTGATTACGGTTATTATAGTTTATTACAGACATGACTTACAATGAGGCCCTTACGAGAAGGCAAGGATAGGTTCGATAATTACTTTTTAATTTTTGATGCAGTCTTTATTGTAGGCTGCTTTTATTTTTGAGCAGTAATTTATTTGAAACTTTTCCATTATCAGAACCTTATTCATCGCCTGCTATGATATATTGATCTAAAAAATCAAATAAGCCCAATCTTGAGGGTAACTTCTCGAAATTGATTATATACTCAGTTAATTAGTTACAGACAAATGGAGCTGAAAAAAGCCTGTTGAAAAATGGGGTTACCAGATCGACTTGATACTTTCCTGACTGTAGGGATTCTTGTAGATTGTAGATGCTCTTACTTGGTGAAACTCTTCCATCATGTAGATAAAAAATTGTGTAATTATCACTGCGTCACTAAAAGAGTTTTATTTGTGAAACTGTGTGATAATCGCTCAACTTTTCATTTACATGTAGGGATTCTGTTCTTTGAGAAATATTATATAATGAAATCAGAAATTTTATTTCCCCGTAAATTATCACTCGAATTGTGGCTGCCCTTGTTCAACTTCGTTTTGGGTTTGTAGTCGAACAGGATATGCCAAGAAATACATATTTTTGGTTGACGTAATTTTAAACTGAAATGCTACGAAATGTTTTGCACAGTTGTCACTATGATGCTATTTCGTTGATATTTGGCAACATTGATCTCTCGGAGCCTGATCAGTCATGTATCCTGACTGTGATGTCAAGTAGAAAAAATCTGGGAGTTCAAGTACTAATGCGATACTGATTTATATTTAGTTTGCAATAATTGTAATGGATCCCTGACCCTTATAATATTTTTAGTCGCCCTTCAAATTAATAGTCACTGGAGAAACGTAAACAATCCTGTCTAGGTAAACAAGTGGGATTGAAACCGATTTTCCGATAAAATACTTTTGATCGTGGAGAATTCTGATGTATATCAGAGTGGATTTAATGATAGAATTTTTTATTTCAAATTGCTCTTGAAAGTTTGGAAACTTGCAAACAAATATAGTTTGAGGATCTTTCTAAGTTCTTCGAAACATTTTTTTAGTATATCCGAAAATAACGTTAATATCGAAAAGATAGATGTTGGTTGATGCACTTTGAATTTAAAAATTTGAATCAAGTTGGGGAACTATTGATTTTCTGAATACTAATAAATAAATATTGGAATTCATTCAAGACGTCTGGATTCAAAAAAACCACAGAAATTCAAAACTTTTCAAAATTTCATAGATTCACAAAACTTACCTACAACGGATAACAATTATAGAAAAATAGCAAATGAAATATAGTGTCAAACTACCTGACGTTATATTTTGAAAGGCAAAGGTAGCTCTTTTGCACTTATTCATAATCTTTACTTAGGTAGAATACAGCAATGGCTAGTTGTTGATACAGAAGCAGAATAAACTAGAATGTTAGCGTAAACTTGATGACCTGATAAAAGCCTGGAGAGTCTATCCTTATATTTCATTACTTATTACATGGACAAGTAGTCTCAGTATTACTCTGGTACCACTGGATATATATCTCAGAAAGTACGAAGCACTAACGGGGTCAAGATTGTATAGATGATATAAAGTATCTTCTACCAAAACACGTTTTTTCAAATCTCCCTTTCACCACTCATAGACTGGCGCAAATGGCGTGAGATGGCTTTTCGTGATGCATACGTCACGAAACATCTAGAAAATATAACATCTTGGATTTGGAATGTTTCGCGATTTCATTACTACTCCGCCAATAAGTGTCGTGAGAAGGAAAAAACGAGACATCACAGACCTACGTATTTTTACCGAATTTAAGAAATAAAACGGTATTACCTAATACGTGCCAACATCATGAGGCCCCAAATTCCATTAAATTCGGTGCTGCTGTTCGCGATCATAATACTTCCATCGATTGTAGCGTGGGAAATAAAACCGAATAATCTCATAACTTTGTTATGTTGTTCAATCGAACAGCTGAATTTTCCTACCTTTACTTACATTGTTACATATTACATAGCAGCGACCTTAATGCAATGTCAAAAGCATCATCTCGAAAGTTGAAATATAGTTACGTGAGTATACGAGTAGTAACCATTTGGTGTTCCGCGAACAACTGTCCTAATGCGCTGAAAGCTTTTCGGTATTTGCGGACAAAGCATATATGTATACACCTTTTCCATTTAATCATGAAAATGGAACTTCATGACCGAACATTCAGCTCTATCACTCGCCTACACCGCAAAATAGAAAGCCTACGGGGTTGTTTGTACACGGATTGATAGAAGAGACCACGGATTGATTAAGTACTTGATCTGGCCTATATTTAGGTGTAGCTTAAGCCGGGTTCTCATCAGTCAATTCTCTTGATCAATAACATTGAATCTATACTATTCAACATATAATCGGTCTAGAATGTGTCACTATTGAAAATGTCTGCAAAGCAGAAAATTGTGCAATCTAGAACCAATCTTCTCTTCAATTGCATAAAGGTATTTTTGTACTCTTGAGTTTTTATGTTCTAAATACACTCTTCTTTCTGGTAAATTTCTAAAAACTTGGGGATATGAGAATCCCTCAACTTAAAAGCAGAAATTTTTTATCCATTTAAATGTAAACCTCGACCACCACTACTAGAAAATAATATAACCTCAAGATAATCAATATAAAAACACAGCTCCTACTCGGAACAGTCGGCACGGCCTTTGAATGCGATAAAAAACCTGTTCATGAGGTCAACCACGATTCAGTTCAATTGAATCAATCCCGTGAAAAACAGAAGTGCCTTTCAATTTGATTGAAACGAAAAATGATTGATCATTATCGTTGAACACACGGTCATATTAGACTGCTTCACTTCAATGGCATAGATTCAATAATATTGATCAATAGCATTGAATAGTGAGAGCCCGGCTTAAGACGGCGAGGAAGAAAAAAGTCCAAGTATTAGGATCGTTGACTTCGTAAGTTGCCGATGGGCAACGCCACAGTGCGCGACGCTTGGAGATGAGTGTTGATGTTACTATCACACCTTCGACTGGGTTACGTATATACCACCCAATTGCTCTCTACAGTTAGACCACCAGGCTATACTGACCAGTCTTATAGCAGTCTTATAGTAGTTCTAATTCATAGACACACTTAAGAAAAATACGAGGCTTCATTATCAATAGTGTCATTTTTTGTTGAATTAATTTAAAGTGGCATTATCATTTTAAAACTCAAGAAACTATTAACCAACGGTATCCCGTTGGGATTTCCATATTTAAATGACAATTTTGGCCGGATTTAATAAAGTTTTATACGTAGGGAATTTATTCTACGTGCCTTACCTGAAATCCTATTTTATGATCCCAAAATGCATTTTACCGGGCTTAGATTCAGTTGAAAATAGTGAAGAATACAATTTTTCGAATATGATGAGTGGTATACGGTATACTGTTATTTACTAGTTTTTTGAATTTTATAAACCAGTTTCCCAATTATCTAATAAAAAATGGCTGATTAAGCATGTACCGATCTTACCGACATTTTCTTTACATCGTGGGCATAACACAGAATTTTCAGTCTCCTATGTGCAGTTGTTTTTAAGTAGAAAATATTGAAAAAACGTATTTTTAAAGCTTTAAAGTTTATTTTCAAGTTAACACTTGCACCTAGAAACCTCGATCCAATTTTTTAATGTAAAAAATGGATTGTCCATATATCCACGTGAAACACCTTGTATAATCTATGGAGTCAACGTTTTGAACTTATTTGTGTTCGTTTCTGAAAATATGCTTCCAGTGTGTTTACTATCAGGAGGGGTGTTTCCCAGGTATCTGCAGATATTAACAACATTCTGCATGGTGAGATACCAACATCTCGAGATACCTTATTTCGACGGGAGAAACATGTTGTTCACATCAATGAATAGAGGTCGGTTCACATGCATAGAAATCAGACTATTATTCAGAGTTAGAGGGACGCTCAATACTTGATTCAACCTCCATTAAGTTCCTGGGGATTAGCATCAATAGTAACATAATCTGGCGCAGTCATGTCGCCCACCATACTAGCTTTTGAACTCGACAAAAGAGCAATACATCTAGTGAACGATCCTCACATTACAACTGACCGTCAAAGTACAAGTAGCCTAGAGTCACTCTTTTGGAGAAGCTCAGCATTGTGGAATGGGCTGCCGGGTAGTGTTTACCCCGATGTCTATAAAAACTCCCGTTCTCTCAGCGTTATGGATAACAGTGAGATTCAGGAGAGCAGGGGAGTCAGAGAGACGTTGAGTCGAGTGCTTTACGATAGTCAGTCGGGGCCATGGAGAGGCTCCGCTAGTACTGAATGCAGTCCTGTCTACGCCTTTCTTTAACTTTCGGTGTTCATATACATACGTCAGGTCCACAGCTTAGCCGCTGGCAATTAGGAAACTTATTCAACCAGTAGGTGTTTCTATCATCACTGAGAATTTTATCGTGTCTATCGGATGACGCTGTACTTCACGCTGAAAGGTCCTTCCACAGGCACCCCCACCCTGTATAAATGAATATAAGTTTACATTCGTTGGTATTGTTCGCTCTAGCAGCGCAACTTCCGACTATCTGAGATGAAATATCAACTTCTGTGTATGTTTTGTGGTAGCGCGAAAGCGCGGAATGGCTTTTTGAAACTTATCTGTTTGCACAACGCGACACCACCAGCTCGGGAGAGTACTTATCCTAAATTGAATGCTGGAAATGTATGATGTATTTGCGTGAAGGAAGTTGTTAGTTGACTGTCATACGTACGTTTTCACGCTCGTGTGAAGTTTTGGAAGCTATATTACGAAGAAGAATAATAAAGCGGACGGCTGGTATATTTATTTTTGAAATGAAATTAAACTTGAGGTTTAATTCACGATTGCAGGTGGAGCTAACTGTCTGCGTTATGGTGCGGAATCAGGAACTGATACCGAATCTATACTTACAAAGGTTCGATTGACCAAAGGTATTGATTTTAGTTGCTACGCATAACAGTGGCACATCTAGATATTTCTATTAGATGTTAATCACTATATTACGGAAAAACTACATCGAAAAAAGATATATAAACACCTTAGATGGAGCCAGTTATTTATAAATAACTCATTGTTTACACGTTTAAGGCGGCGATCTAAGAGAGAATCCATGGGCGCATCATTGAAGGGGGCAGTACATAGACTTTATTATAACTTGATATGTTATAATTGACGAAGTTTATATTAAGGCAAACCGTATCTAACCTTATGACTAATATACATCAATATAAGCTTATCATAGAATATATATATAATATACCCAAAAAAATAAAAATGCTATCAAGTTGGTTGTCTATGGTGTTATGCGTTTAGTGGTACCAGTTTACTGAAGAATTGGATTGGATTTCGAAACTATCGATCCATTTGAGTATCTTTTGTTAATATTTAAAAGCATGTGAATTATGGAAAACTAGAAAATATTCTAATTTTTTCAACTACGATATATTCGATATTCGAAAAATATTTTTAGTTCCAAAAGATCAACAGTTTAAAAATTCATTCGAGATCTTTATTAAGTGATCCTTAATGCGTGGGGAGTATAGCGTTAACCAGTTGGTAGTTACCCAGCATACCTGCATTTCTAACAGACAAAGCTTTTAAAAAGTACGTTCGTGCCTATAATGGAACTTTCCCGAATGCCGCATGTAACCGCTTCCTATTGCAGTCCCGAAAATAAGAAAATCGTTCGGAAACACCCGAGGCTTATAAAACCTCCCTAGGGGAATTATACAGGTTTAGCCGGTTTGTCTGCCTTATCCGATTCCGATTTACTAAGACGTTTAAAACTTTCCCATTTCTCACTTGGATTTATGGCCAAAATAAATACTATTATATAAGACTAAAAATTTGGAGGATTTGCTAGTAGTCCAGTAAATAAGCATATTTTGCTTCCATCTGGATTATTTTTACACTTATCTAAGTATCAATATTATAAAGCTTATGTAAGTGTTCTAATTCGATCTAGTTTGCTGCTCCGATAATTTCCGGCATCAAAGGTCACCCCAACTACTGTTTTTTCATGTATATCCAAATCTGTTTTGACTTTTGGACGTAAAAACATTCAATAATAAACTGTTGCTCTGGTGATCTGCTATTTAGCCAATAGTTTAAGTTTTTCATTTTGGAGAGCGTTTACAAGTCTTGGCCGTTTTTGTGTACGTGATATTTCAATGTTTGCTTTTTTGATGAGACCTCTAATAATTAAGTGAACATTTTTAAGAGTAAGCAAGTATCAGGATCAGAAAGATAAATTTTTAAATTTAAGATAATATATCTTTTAATTTTCCGTGATGTCATTATCAGGAAATTTCGTGTCACTTGTTTTTGTCGGCCAGACCGTAATTTTTTTGTCATCGCATAACCTTAGGAACAACTGTGAAGTTTCATGCTTTGAAGTCATGATCCAGAAACGTAATTCAAGTTCCTCATAATTTTAGGATGGAATAAAGAAAAATCAACTGCTCTCAAGTCTCGTCTCTTTATACGTGCTCAAGATTTTAAATATAAACATGTTTTAGAAATTCTATTCATCTGTTTCCATATCAGTCGCCGTTTTTGGCACAGCGTAATTTCAGTTACGCTTCATCGATTAAAAAAAATTGGTAACAGATTTCTTGCTGTGGGTCAAGTAAGCTGTTTTGTTTTTGAAAATTGCTCAGTGACCAATGAGGTGGACTAATTTCATCAGAAAAATAAATGAGAATATCTGGGAGCAGAAAATATTCTGTATGTTATTCGCATATTCGGTCACACAGTAGTAGTCAAAAAATAGTTTGTGGTGAGTAGCAATATTTTTTAAAATCTGAACTCTGGTTTGTTACATTACTGCAGTTTCTGTTTGTTTTAGGGTGTAGTAAACATATTAATAGGGGACTCAAAAGTTCTGGTTAACTATTATACAATAATACGTGAATTCCTTTACTTATTTAACGTCACATTACGTATCTAATGGATATTGCATAGGCTGAGTGTCCAAATTATATATTAGAAGCCTCAGCTTACAATATATTGACAAATGAACAAAACACAGTAGGCTTACTTAATTTGAGGTGCTTAATTTGAATATGGCCCCCAAAAATACTAAAGTATCATGGTGGTCGATTCTGAGGGCAGTAGAGCATCATGGGTACCCGGGTGGCATGTATCAATTCCTTCTTCTACCTCGGGACCATAACCAAAATAAGATGTTCTGATTGGCTACCATTACGGGCAACAGAAATTCCATCACAAGAACTGCCTCCGAATCTGTACTTACACCAAATAATGAAATATGCATGGATATTGAACCACAAACAACTTGATGACATTTTCAGAAGAAAACTATAACAATTTTTCAAAGACGGAATTCACAGAATTTATGATATTATTACAGGATAACCATAATACAAATGGCACTTCTCCAAAGATATTAAATCTGGTCATACAACACTTGAGAAATGTTTCGACTAGGATGACTTTAATTCAAGGAACAGAACGTTTCGCAGCTGGCCGACCATCTAAAGATTTGTCAAAACGAAGTGAATCCAAGCGACCTCAACAATTGCAGCTTAAGGTGAATAACAATGTCCAAACGCAACTGGGCAATAGTTTAATTACCTCTAAATTAATTAGATACGACTTTTTTGTTTTTGTTCTCTTAATAAATTTACTTTATTCAAACATTGCCTGTAATTGCTGTTTGCATGAATAATCGTTTTGGTTGGCGCTACCTGCCAATATCAATTCTGTCCTTGATCTCAGCACTCACACACATTCATTTCCGACCCCGATCTCAGCTTTGGGCTCTGGTGCCGCGATATATGACGGAATTAAAACAAGCTCCCGAGGGTGTCCTGTCAGTCCAAAAATAAATTCGTGCTCACACTTAGTTTATTTGTAAAATTTCGTCCAGTACGCTGATACAACACGTTGAAAAATGCTTATAAGTGTCGATCGCTTACCTTAAAAGTCTTGGGAAGGGAACACGTTTTTCCTCATATGCTTCTAAAATATTAAGTACTTTTGGGACTCATTTGGGAGAGAGGGGAGGTCTGAGGTTTTCTGTGATTGACTTTATTTACCCTCACTGTCAATTACAGTGAGATAAATTACTAAATGAACGTTCCGAACGTTTCGGCAGCCTGTCCTAATTTTTGATGTCCTGTTCTGAAGTGAAGCGTATTAATGGAATACGCGCGTTCTGCATCGATCTAAACAAATGGAAATCAGACGGGTCCAGGTCATGGGTTATAAGCTGGATGAGGCAAAACTTCTCATCCACTGTTTGCCAAATAGTTTTTTACCAGGATAGCAATATGAGGCCGAGCGTTGTCATGATGGAAAATTGAGGCTTCGTGTCTGGTTATATATTCTGGCCGTTTTTCGTTAATTGCACGGTTCAGTTTGATGATTTATTGTCGATAGTGTTCTTCTGTGATCGTTTCACCCGATTTTAGCAGCTCATAATACAGGACACCCTTTTGATCCCATCAAATAAAAAGCATTGCTTTGGCGCTATGAATATTTTATACGTTTTTTTTTCGTTCCGTATTATCGCAATGAATCCATTTCTCATCACCAGTCTCAATTTGGTGAAAAAAATTCTTCTTTTTGTAGCGCTGGAGGAGCATTTCCGACATGCAAAACCGCCTTTCCACATCTTTTGGCGTCAATTCATGTGGTACCCAATTTCCGAGTTTCTGGATGAATCCAAGGGCCTTTAAACGTCTGGAAATGGTTGATTGATCAACATGTAATGATGCTGCAGGCTACTATTGCGTTTGGCAGGTGTCCTGATCGAGTAATTCTTCTAATTCTGAATCTTCAACTTTTGTTGGTGGTTTCGAACGGAGAATGTTCACCGAAACGATGTGTTTCGGCCACAATTTTCTTTGCAACAAAGTAATGTAACATCACTTTCCGCAAATGTTGTTTATTTGGGATAAAACTTATTTTAAATAATGCATTAAAAATGTTGTTTTTCCGCTACAATTAAATAACACAAACTACGTTTGAAAGCACAAACATATAGCCACCAAATGCATATGTTGTCAGGTTTCGCTTCATGTTAAAATTATGCATGCCGACATATGGTTTCGAAGGGAATCATATGCATAAACCCATATTATATATTATAATAGAAATAAGTTTGTAAGTACTCACTTGGCAAGATATTCATCGAAATCATCCAAAGTAACAGCGGGCATTGTGACAGATCCAACGTCATCTTGCTGATCATCTTGTGTTACCAAGCTGCCCATGGCAGACAAGAAAGACTTCGTCCAGTAGTTGACGTCGTTGAGCTTCTCCCTACGCCTGAGGTAGTTCATTCTGAGTATTCTTTCATCTTCGGGCATTGTGAGAGCGCGGTGTATCACTTCTGAGGCATCATCGATTTCATAGGGGTTGCAGATCAGGGCTTCGTGCATGGTCTCGCCGGCGCCAGCAAATGGCGACACTATCAGAACACCTGAAAAGAGTCAGTATAAGGCTTGTTTCACTTTAGAGAGAGATTCTAGTCTACCTCTAGTAGCGCGCTAAACGTTTTTCAGACCTTGTATCAGATGAATGGTCCAACAGATGTAGGTTATTTCAGCGTAGTGGTGGCTTCTTCATCGAGTTATCAATAAATTATCTTACTTGGAAACGTAATCAATTTAACTTAATCTCATTATAAAGCGGCAGAAAATTACATGAAGTGGCAACACTGCGTTCCCTATGTATTTATATCTTTCTTGATGTCTCACTCACTGCTACACTCTTAGCGTTTAGTTCAACATAGCCTACATCTGATGCTTTGATAGATGCTGGAAAGTGAGATTCAAGGATCTGTTCCGGAAATGGAAAATTGCAAAATGATAAGTGATCTAGATGCTATTCTATCATCATTTGTCAGAATTTTGTATCTGCGACCGGACGAACAGAAGGAGACAGTGTTGCCACAGTTCTTAGTGATATACAAAGGTAGTCTACTTTCTCTTTTGATGGAAAAGTGCTGTAAATTTACTTCGAACTAACGCGAAAAGTATATTAGCGGGTCTTTTATATAAAATGTAAAATTACATATCTTAAAAAGATAGCCTAGAAAACACTTGATTATTTCGTAAAATACACGCTGTTTCAACGTCATTTATTAGAAGTCATTATGAGATCGATATTTGGTTCAACCACATAAGGTAATAAGATTTTATCAAATTTTGACGTCACTGTGACTTACTAGTGCTACCTGGAACGGTAGAGTCAGTGAAATATACTCCGTTCATCATTCAATAAATCTTATGAATTGTAGGAGCGGAAACGATGATCAACAAATTTTTACGATACTGTACCTATTGCGCATTTCCTGAGAAATCCAATTTCAATCCTTACCTGGTGGAATGTTAATTTGGCAAGCAACGAATTCTTTGGCTACCAAGTTCATCCCATCTCTAAGAGGCGTAACTAAACCAACTGCCGAGTCTCTGTAAAATGCTGCCAACTCATCTTGACTCACACAGCCATAGATATATCTGTAAATCCGAATAAACATTAAATATAGTGCACATTTTTGTAAAATCTGGATGCTGGGAACTAGAAACAAAACTGTACAGAATATTCTATGGAATTTTATTTAGATATCGCCGTAGGTTTCATTTCCAATTCTTAAATGTGTATTTGTGTAAGTGTATTGTATCTACTTTGCGGACTAGCAAGTAAATATAACTGCTGTGTAAGACTTTTTCATATTTCATAATGATAAATAGAGAGTCAACTGAAATAATGGTTGCTTTTTCGGATTGTTCGCTATACATTACCTGATTGGTGACCAGTTCGGTGTGGTGAATCTGCCGTTTATTCTGCCAACTAGCTGATCCATTTCTTCTTTCAGATCTTGGTATTCTTTGACATCGGTTCTGGAGGGTACAGATATCTGAAGGAGCGAGACTTTTTCTATGTGTTCTGGATATTTTTCTAGTAGTTTCTCAAATGATCTCAGTCTGTGTACCAGTCCTTTTGTATAATCTAACCTGTCATTAATAGAAATCTTGATAGTCTAGCTAGATAATGTAAATCAATAAATGAGCAAAACAAGGTAATCTGATATTTTGAAATAATAACATCTTACTTCAGATATTTGCAAGAGAATTCATGTGGAATAATCAGGAAAAATACATTTATGAAGAAGCTTATTCGATATCGATACTTTGAATCGATCTGATTTTCTTCTCACGCCAATAGGAGGGGAAGCATTGTATTCGCGAAAAAAAATTAAAATTCGGAATATAACGTTTCCTTGATTCCTCTAATAAAAATCACAAAAAACCATACCATTTTCGTTGGTCTAGCTGTGTGTCTGTATTGTAATCCATTGTCTCTGTATAAGGCTAAAAGTTGAATTCGGAATTGGATGGAATCTTGACACTTGGTTAGTACTGTGGCAAGGATGAAATAACTTGGTAATTTTGAGTATCGGTCCAGTGGCGGCAAATTTGCCAAAAAAGAAGAAAAAACACTCAAACCTCGAAGTCCCTAGTTATTAATAGGATGTTCAGAGCGAAACATTGGAGGCGAGGACTATTTTGAGGTAAAAATATTATTTTTTGTGTTGATGAAGATGTTATCATATATAAAGCATAGGAGGTTTTTTCCAATAATTGTGGAATGATTGCGGTTCACGATATTGCTAATACAGGGAGACAGAGTTTGATCACAAAAATTAGGCCTATTATTCTTTATACAAATATGGAAAATATTTGGTTCATTCCACGAAAATAAAACAAGATTCATTGATGACAATTTATTCTTGTTAGTAAACAATATTGATGTTTCAAGAGATTTTTCATCTTATAATTATACTCTCCACTAATTGGAATAACATGTGATTGAAGAAATAACATTAGTAACGTTCTGTCAGGCTCAAGAAGACAAAGGACTTCAGTAAATGCTGTCGGGGCGACCAAAACGTTAGTGAAGTTATTTTATAACAAAATGTGGTTTCAATTATCAGTCACTACTTATAAGACGCATCAAAGATATAACCCCAAGATAAGCTTAAGCAGATAAATTAGTTTGTTTAGTTTACTTAGTTTTATTCGGTTGTATAGTTAATGTTTGAGTATCACAAAATACCGTTTGATGTACGATCTCCAGTTCACCGGGAAATGAATCAGAATGTCGAAAAATAAATCATTTAGAATACGATTTTTATTATACTCGGTAGTTGTTGCTCACCTGTCAACTCCAAGTATGATCTTCTGATTGGTGCCCAAAACCCTAGGCGCCTTCTCCGCCAATTCCACAAATCTCTCAAAGGGAATGCCGATAGGCAGCGGTCTGACTCGCACTGTCCTGCCACCGTGCTCCACCAGAAGGTTTTTCCTATCCACACGACACCCTAGGTTCCTTTGGCAGCAGTCCACGAAATTCAGGCAGTAGTCTGTGATGTGAAAGCCTACCATGTCGCATCCCAGCATGCCCTGGAGGATTTCATCTGACCAAGGAAATAGACGAAATATATCCCACGGGGGGAACGGGATGTGCAGGAAAAAGCCGAGTTTGCATTTCAGCTCTTTTTCTTCGGCTGCCTAGAAGAAGTTAATAGAAATTGAGTATATTGATAATATAATCTGATTATGAGAAATTGCTATCTGGGAAACCACCTAATATCAGTGTCATCCTGGATCGGCTAAACGCAGTGTCCATTTCGAGACAGAGCGCCCGATCGGCAATCAGAATATGTAGGATTGAATTCTGCAGTGCGCTAATTTTTTTTCCGAGTTTCTGAATGCTAAATTTTCATACATAATTATTATAACATCTCCGGAGATAACCCACAACACATGTTTTTTTCTCTATCTCGTCGGATAAATCTTCATCCGTAACTCTGTAAATGTCTAATTCTGCTCCTACTATCATACCATCTCTGGAATACTGCTCGCATGTGTGGGGAGGCGCTCCGAAGCATATGGACCCAATCCACTGAAGAGTAATACATCTAGGAACGGGACTTATATTAGAAAGGACGTTCATAGTCTAGAACATCGGCGAAAAGTGTATAACCTGTCCCTATTCTATACAATATACTATGGTTAGGTTCTTAGTGAGCTGTTTCAGATATGTAATACTACCGAGAGCTATCAATACAATGCACTCTAGAAACTCACAAAGGTTCCTTTTTGCCAGGTTGAATTTCTAACACTTGAACGCAGCCTCTCCCCACAGACATTTATGAGAAAGTCCGAGTGCCATGCGGTCACGGGGTGCTTATCCGACGATACTAACAATTTGCAGAATTACAAGGATAACATGAATAGAAATGTATCCTTTGACAGCTTTACTGGAGTGCGATAGACATGTTTTAGGATATGTTTATAAAATGCTCACCTGTCTAATCCAATTTGCGGCCAACATGAGATGGTAATCATGTACCCAAATAAGTGGCACATCGTTGGTTCCTGTGCAGGTGGGCAACGACTCAAGGGCTCGAATGGTGCAATCGGCGAACTCCTTGTTGGCCTTCACGTATGACTTCCAGTGCTCCCCCTTGAAGGTGGCTCTATCTGGCATTGAGTGGAACAAGGGCCAGAAGGTGGCGTTACAGCAGCCGTTGTAGTACGAGTCAAACATCACTGGGTCCATTTGAACTGCCACCACCTGAGAAATGGATCAAAATATAACTTGAACGTTGAAGATATATTTTAGTTGAGTGTGAAATATTGAGATTTTAACATAGCTGATATATGTAGCAATTTACTATAAGAACATCGTAACATCGTAACGGCTTAGTGTTTTTAAAATCTGTAATCTCAAGTCGTCGCGCTTGATATATCGGGAGGTTTTAATAGGGGGGCATCGGGAGGACATGAGTGACTTCTGATCAAGCTTGCTGATAATAGGCTGTCACCGAGTCTATGCCAATGGTTGGATAGTTTTCTCAGGGATCGCTGCTTATTTGTGGTGACGGATGAGTATGCTCCCGATGTGTTCACCATAAATGCGGCTATTCCTCATGGATCTGTCCATTCTACAACAGTTTTCTTGCTGTATATCAAAGAACTGAAGGAAATAACATCTAATCCTATCTACAGCTCCAAAGATGACAGCACCATTATTTCCTCCATGAACAGCAGGTTTGTTCTAATTGATGAGGATATTGGGAGAACTATGGAATGGGGATGTACAAATGTAGTTCACGCGCAGAACAAAGTAGCCGCAAGATGATCTGCCTGTTGTGGAGATGGAGGGATGCCCAACACTTGAATCATCTTCCATCAAGCTTTTGGGAAACAATATCAACAATATAATGTCATGTTACGATCATGTTACTGCTAGGTCGGCGTCCCAAATACTAGGGTTTTTTTCCGCTCCAGGAAATTGTGCTCTCCGGAACAACTAGTGCTAATCTACAAGGCCCAGATCAGATCATCGCTAAAGTAATGCTTGCATGTGTGCGGATGCGTTCCGAAACTCTCCTTGAAGCTTCTGGGTAGAATCTCGAAACGAGCACCACTTTTGGTTGATGCACCCGACCTTCAAAAGGACTTCCACAGTGTAGTCGGAGTAGCGTGGCAAACCAGTCTCTATTCTACAGATATTATCATAGCAGATGTTCGACCGCGCTGTCTCGCATAATAACACCAAGGGTCGCCAGTACAGCAAAAACTAGAGAAGCCAGACGGGCGCTTCCTCACTAGGTCGAGCTTACAACGCCTCGAACGGGCCTCTTCCAAAAGTCGTTCTGTTGGAAAACCTCGGCATTCTGAAATGTGCAACCGGAAAATTTATTCTCCGATGGTTACAATCTATAGCATTTAAGGTCAATGTGAACAAACATTTATCCTCTTGCTGCACTCATGCAGTAAAAAAGACAATGAAGGAATTAAATAACGCGGTTTCAAACAATTGTCTTTGAAATATGCGTTGGATCTTCAATTACCGTCATATCACTTGAACACGACTGAAGATACTACATCAATCTAAAAGTGAAACGCAAATCTTAAAGACAAGTCCGAAGAAATGTTATTGAAAACGTCATATGATGGTCGCAATAGTTTTTGAGCGATTATATAAATGTTTTTTAAGTAAAATGCTTATTTAATTGACGCAAAAGTAGCTGATCTAATACAAAATGTAGTAATGATCACAATGACTATCAATCTTTGCAGAAAACGGAAACCGCACATTTTGAAGTTTATATAATCTATTCAATTCTAGGTCACCATCAAAACGCACCCTGTATAATTTATAATTCCACCAAGTTTCAATGGGCAATCGCTAATACTATAAAGTGTTTTATCAGCAGACTACGCCGCTATCATTTCTATAAATTACTTATGTAAACAGTCAGCACAACAATGATTATAGAGAATTTACACTGTCCAATAGGGCAATTAAAAAAGCAAAACACTGCAACACAGTGCCGTTACGGTTATCGTAGCGATTAAAATGAAAAATATGTCGTCGACTACGCGGAAAAATGGACTACATGCAGTTACAGATGATATTAAGTTTTATATATCGGCTGTACCTAGATCATATTATACGTGTATCCAGCGTTCATGCACTTGATACTGTTTGATGGGTGAACTGCAATAGGGTAGAGCCAGCTGATAGTTTAAGTGATCAATTTTAGCAAAGCTGAAACCGGCTTCATACTATACTGCTAGACGTTAAAATTTTAATTATAAATGCATAAATCTCTACTTTTTAAATGAGACTGCTGGAAACTACTGGATAAGATTATTGGAAAATAAAATTGCAAACATAACTGCCAACTTTTTGCTGGCAGTAAAAAATCTAGCCTTTCAATAAAAAAAGCGGGGCCACAGCGGCACTGAAAAAAATACGAAAAAAATCTGTGACAAGTATACAGTGTTTCACCCTTTCCATTATTCCAATTCTTCTAATTTTTCAGTGTAACTGGTTCGTCAATAGAAATATCAAGATTTATAAAAATGGAAATAAGCGTTTTTGAATTATTAAAAAAACTAAATCATTAACTCAACTTTTAGGCGTCTCCGGATATAGGTAATTTGGACTCAACCGAATGTTTTGATCTCATTAACATACAGTAGCTCTATCCACGGAGTTTTGGAACACACTGTATACTCGTAATAGCCAAATACGGGTTTCCTTGACGAGAAGAGGTGCGGCCTCGGCAGACCAGTCTAACCAATTGAGATTAGGCTATTTTTACAGGGTGCTCTATATTCCCCGACCAGACATCTAATTAAGTGAATAGCAATCGAAAAAGGTATACCTACATACTTTATCAGACTTTAATCCAGCCGTAGGAGTGATGTCGCTGGGGTCAGATTCAGGTATCGGTTCATTGGGATCTTGTAGATGTATACCTGGCCATCCTACCCAAAGACCATTTCCGTTGATTACCACCGGAGCAACGGCTGTCACCAAACCACCAGCACTGCAACAAAATGCAAGGATTAATGCAAGTTCTGAAACGTATCCTGCGGTTGTCTCTTTAGTGCATTATATCTTCTGCTGTCCACTAATTAAAACTACTTGACTCTTCATCCATGTGCCAAAGACAACTACCAACCTTCATGGGCACTCTCTGTATACTCTCTGTAAGAGGATTATCTGGAAGACTGAAAAAGTCGACAAAACTTTAAATATCAGACAGATTAAGACAACGAATATTCTGATATCTCTTTTTAATGTAGATACACCTTCTGATTAGTATCTACTAAGTGCTTGGTGAAATCTGATTTACCTTGATATTTGTTTTTGGATGCACTTATTTGCTCATCCTGTCTTGTGAGTATAAATCGAAACGCGTCACTGAAAGAAAGAGTTTTATTGGTGAAAGTTTTTTATCTAAAACTGTACCTCACTTATAGGACACTTTTTAAGGTAAAGGTTTTAATACGAAACTGAATCTACATGTTACTCATAAACATTTTCTGTTGCACATGGTATTTTGGTTGTAACATTTAATCAACGTATCTTTGGTAGTTCCAATGAATAATTTATTCAGCTGAGTGCATATGTATTGTTTATATAAATTTTTGTTATTGTTTTTACGATCAATCCCAAGGAATTTGATAAGGGTCGTCGACATTTTATTGACATGACATGACATACATGCATATCTAGAATACCCCACATGACTTCATTGATCTGTTGGTTTCTTGTATTAATTGTGATAAAAGCATCATGAAGATTACTGCTAGTCGATGATATATATATATATAAATATAATGCATAATAGAATATTCGATTCGCCTGTAGAAGCTGGAAAAAGCCTGACCCACGCTACGGCGAGATTCGAACCATACACGTTGTGTTTCTCGGACAAACGATCCACCAACTGAGCTACGCAGGCGCGCCTCTCAACGTATCTGAACGCTAATATGAGGTAGACCTTCCTGTAAACCATTTTTCTTCTGAATTTGAAACTGCGTGCGATACGGTGACAATTATTTACTAAATCCGCAAGAATTAAACAAATATTCAATTTCGCATTCATAAACGTGTATGTATGTTTGGAATGGAAACCTCGAAAGCCATTTCGAGACGTCAAATTAATTTTAGATTTTTCAGACTTTTCAAAGATGGAAGACAATGCAATAGTTAAAAGGTATGTTCTATTATTTAATTTATAAATCAATCAATTTCAGTCTTCGGACGATATACTGGACAACGAACATATCGTCCGAAGACTGTAAAGGACTAAGCCATTCGAGCTGGTGTAGTGCATTGTGCAAAACAAAGAAGTGGAATGAATAGTGTAATTTGTACAACTAAGCTAAACTGAAGGACATCAATGGATGAACTCTAGAGCATAAGTATTTTAGTTTTAAGCTTTATTAGAGACAAATCAATGGTTGATCTAACTTGATCAGTTTTGATGGACATATCACCTTCGCTGATGTTTACAAAAAAAATCAATATGCTTAGAAGTGGTGATACAGATTAAGTTCTTGAAGCAAAAAGCTCGAATGGTGACAATTCGAATGGCATTCAATATTTCTTCTTAACGCACTTATATTAGTTTGACCTGTATCTATAGAGAGAGAATCTTAGAATATAACGATACGGGACTCATCCGAGGCCAAGTGAACGAAGAGAATACCTTTCAGATCAGATCCATTTAAGAGTAAGTCAAATTCCAGCACCACGTAATTCCGGCTCCAAATATCAAGGATACAAGCATAATTTCATCAATTAATGAATGAACAAAATAACACGATTAGTAGCTCGAACTAAAAAGTGAGAAATGATTGTTAATATGAGAATATAATGATTAACGAGAAAACTAATGTCATTTAGACGAAAGAGTGGGCTGCTCGATGTTAATTGACAAATTCTTATTAGTGCTATTTCAAAATGCAGTGTAAGAATGTTCTCATTAATCATTTTAGACTTATATTCTTCTTCTTCTTCTTCTTCTTCTTCTTCGGCATTTTTCCATTACGAGTTCACCGTTTTTGCCCTTCGTAAATCCCTGAGTTCCCAGTTACCTACCCTGAGGTCTCCATCTCCATAGCATGTCCAATATATGTTTCTCATTTTGGATAAGGTCCCCTACGTCTTCTTCCTGGGGGTTTCCACTCTAATATTCTTTTTGGCCATCTGTGTTCTGGCATTATTTGGACATGACCGTACCATTGCAGTGCTCTGTTTTCCGACTTTTCAGTAATGGAGCATTCCAGCTCCATTCGATGACATACTTCCTCAGTTCTTATTTTGTCCTTTCTGGTGACTTGTAAACATCTTCTCATAAAGTCTAATTCCGCTGTTCTTATTTTATTTCGTACTGTTGTTTTCTCATACAAAATTTATAGTATTTGTGAGGAGTTTAACTTGTCTTTCGAGTGACGTATGTTATGTGATACACTACATATACACTACAAATGTCACTTGCACTGTCTTCTTGATTAAAAAAATTCCTTGTAAATGTTGGATGTCTAAAAGTCAGCTTTCAATGCTTGATTGAAAATTGTGTCTTTAAATCTCCCTTTCCTATGTTTACACGGTTGCGAATCCTAATAATTTATGCAAACTTGCTTCTCATCTTATTATACGGTTCATCCAGCAAATAGCACCCTTGACTGGTGACAGTTCTACCCGAGTGTCGTGATTTACTGCTTATTCCAGCCGGCTGAGTATGCCATCTTTGACACACCTTAACAGATGTATATGTCATATATCAATTCGAAGCACGATTCGACAGCAAATACTACTAAGCGACGTGGAATTGCATTCAACCGACGTCGATGATACGGGATTGTTTACAGTCTGTGCATTTACCGTTTGCAAATCCGTTTGAGCGTGGTTTCAGCTCAAACTGTAACGCCATGTGGCTTGTTCGTATTCCAAGCATCACGTGGCATCACGAGGTGTGTTGTTGGATCAAAAATAATATGGGTGAGAGATGTTAATGGCAATGCATGAGGAAAGCGTGAAATTCGCAATTAACCTCTGTTTTAGGAGTATCCTGATCTCTAAGATTACGGTGGTAGATGGCAGCACTACAGTCGCACCCGTTTAAAATATAATTTATTATTTTGCTAACATATTAAACTAAACACCTCACAGAATCATACAATCACATTTTTTTTTGTGATACCTTGTAAGAATAATAACAACACTACTGTATTTAGGGCTTTGTTTAGCTAGCGCTATTTAGCCACTTAACCCTTAAACTAATTTATAATGGTATATTGCTATAAACAAACAATAGTTTGATTTTCCATGAGTAAACAGAGGATTTTGAAAATTATGGTAAATACAGAATTTCACTGATCAAATATCAGTTTTTTAATGTTTTATTAAACTGTTTGATTGGGGATTAGGTGTAGAGGGGAAGTTTTATGAAGAGGCATTGTCAGAATTTTTGTAAAACGGAGTTTCCGAGAGTGTATGTATCCACGAGACATCAACTTCTCCTTTAAAAATGAGGACATACATGTTATTACAATGTTTAACAATGTTATTTTGGACAAGATATTGATTTTGCTCGTTCACTTGAGCTCTATTTGTAGATGCAAGAAAGTTTTTCGATGTCTTCGTTGGACAACACGGTATTGTAAGGTCCATAGGAATAGTACCAGTTTTCCTGGTTTGATGCAGGACATAGGATACTGTCATTTGCGAGGGTATATATTGATTTAGATGTGATTTCCCACAGTTCGTTGATGTACACCAAGAAGAGCGTTAATTATTACAATTTTAAATATTGGACGGAGTAATCAATATAATTAGGTGTCCTGTTGATGCGGATAACAGGATTATTTATGTGTTTAATACACAGTTTCACAAATAAAACTCTTTTTCTTTGAGTGATGCGTATCGATTTACATTTGAATCATCGTCGGACTGTCACATTTGACTTAAAAATATCAGAAATATAATAAGTTATAGAATGTATTAGGAAGAATGAAATAGCTTAAGGAACAAAATATCTTTAAACGTGAAATATCTTAAGAAATAAAATTGATTATCACATGAAATATATTAAGGACATTTTGACGGCGATGGCCAAGGTTTTGTAGGGGTTTTCTTTCACACTAGTTGTCGCCAGAAAGATTTCCCCTAAGACAGACAAAAGAAAGAAAAAATGAATAATTTGATAGAATAGCTAGACAGAATAAATAGTATACTAGATTTGTGAGCTCTAGTTTTGTATCCATGATAGGTCTAGTTAGTTAGTTGGCAAGTAGTCTGGCCTTGTTAGCAGTCAAATCTTACAGTCCGACGATGATCTCAATACAAACCGAAACGCGTCACTGTGAAACTGTGTGTTAAGTACACGATCCAAGTAAGAGCATCTACAATCTTTGCACTCTTGTTGTCTAGTTAATCGAAAATGATGATTTATAAGATCAATATCAAAATTATAAATGGTATCTAACGTATGTTTTCTATTTTATGTAATTTATAAGATTTTGAATATTTATAAACACTTCCTAATGCAATAGCCATAATTCGACGAAAAAAACTGCGAATTTAGCATAAAGTTGTGCAAGCCTCGCTTCGACATTGACAGCCATAATTCTATAGCTCCATCTATCGGTAAATATGGATACTTATTGATCAACCCTCGTACACATTTTTACAGGGGGATTTCCACATACTTTTTGCAGTTTGCTGTGATTTCTGGACTACGTATGTACATCCAGATTCCGATAAATCGCTCATGTCGATGTAACATGGAAGAAAATTTACTGAAATCCAACATTAATGATTCTCACATAGAAGGGTCTTTAGGTATAGAGCTTCAACTAATTGAAAATTAATCATATTTATGTGTTTCATTAGTTGCTGGCAGAATAAACGTGACGTATCCTTTATTTACCGTTTAACTTGTTGAATCCAGTGTAATATCAGCATATCATCTGTATTTATACAGAACTAGTGATAATATGACCTTGGCCATCAGATTCCAATGAACTTACGTTCATAATTTGTGAACAAGAAGCGTAAGTAATTCAAGTGTGATAACAGCTCTTAATGTTGAACTAAAACTTTCACACTAGGTCACTACTGTGCTAAGGACGACAATGCTTTGTAATTTTTAAAAATTGGTTTAGTGTCGGCGAAGTTGTCTTCAGACAACTATAAACAAGTTCAAAATGCGCCTAAAGGTCATTTTTTAACGTTACCAAGACTACTAAACATTTTATAAAAAGATTTGCGAGGTCCAAAGTTGGAGGTGGAGGGGATCTGTTTCTTTTTTGTTAGTAAATCATGTTATATATAAACTGTGTCGGACACAGTAATGCCCCGTCTTGTGCTTATCATAATACCACGTTTTTCGATGGACTTATGAACATAGTGAGTTTTCGAAGTATTTCAAACGTTCCAGAAACATTTTAGCGGTATAAATGATTTTAGATAATTTTATATCGTAGTTAGGCGGACTATTTCTTCCCCTTATGGTTTAAGAACTACTATTACTACTGCACTGTACTCAAAATTCGGGTCAAACCTTTTTAACACGCTATGTATTAGCTTCAGTTTCACGTCTATGTATGTTTGTAACAAATTCTTCGAACGCTATTTTTAGTCACTTCAAGACGTCATATTAATTTAAAATTTTGTATAATTTTCACCATTTCTTGGAGCAATACGTTATACTTAATACTTATATCAGTTGGAACTGTATTCATAGACAGTATTTTTGATATATAACAATACGAGACTCATCCCAAGCCCCGTAAACTGAGAGAATACCCTTCAGACCCGTTAATTACGATCCATGGAAGAGCAAGTCTAAATCCAGCAGGCAGGTGATTGCTGCTCCAAATAACAAAGTACAATCAATGAATAAATGATAAATTGAAAAACAAAAGAAGCACGCTGTTATGGTTGATCGAACATTAAAAAGTAGAAACCTAATTCTTAATATAATAATAAAATGTATAACGACGAAATTTTTGACATTGTGATAAAAGCGTGGGGTGCTCGATATAGGTTGATATAATTTCTTACTAGTTCTATTTATTAATACAGAGTCAATGTAAAATTGTAGTACAAAGCACCCTACGCTTCAATCACAATGAAATTAATTTTCTCATTGGTGATTTCGTTCCTAAATTAATAATTATTTTTTACTTTTCAGTTCCATTTACTACAAAGACGTGCTTTTTAGTTTTTTAAACTATAATTTCTTTCTATACACATAAAACTGAATTCGCAGATCAAGAATATGTGCTTTCATTCAAGTATACCATATCTTCCTATATGCGCAAAGCTATAATAATCTTAAAGTGAGAATACTGTAATCATATAGAGTTAATTTAAGTAAATATTTCCATTTCAAACCTGGGAAAGACTTGGAAGTGAGAATGCCAAAATCTCGGATTGAGCATATCATAATTGGCACAAAACAGAGAAAATCTAACCTATAAGAATACTATACTTTTGACTGAAGCATTCCATAATGTTGGCGCAAATACTACTTCCTTACCTTTATCTGCGTCATATACTATTTTTTTTAATAAGAGCTTGAAAGGTATTGTACAGATAAACAGAATATAAAAAATATGTACCTGTACTTAAGCCAGAACAGACACAACCTCAATTTCTTAACATTCATTTATCTTGAGAGGGGGTTTATGAGAATTAAATCCAATGGAAAATAACGGGCGCAGAAACAGACACATGCGTACCGCTGAAATGCCGTCGACGAAGGTGGTTATGAGAAATAAGTAAATGAATTATTTAGAGCGAATCACAAGATGTTCTGTTGGAAAATATGATCCAGTACAACCGTACAAATAATATATGGAATACTTGTTAGAAAAGCATTGAAATATTAGTTTGAAGAAAATTATATTATTCGTTAGAGTATATTTGTTCAGAATGAGTATTGAATTCAAAGATATACCTTTCTTGGTTCAAATTGATAATAATTGTCTTATCAAGTAAGTTATCTTAGAGTGAGATTAGATGTTCTTATCATGAGTATGTCTTTACAAGAATATCGCAATTGTTAAATTGATAATTTCTTTTTATGTGTGTAGACTGATTTCTTTGTGTGAGTCAACTTACTCGACGTCATTTTTTATACTGTTAGGTAGCTGTTACGCTGTAGGTGCTGAATCAAGATAAAAATTTGGTGACATCAGGGCCTGATTTATCGACGTAAACTGCATACACCAAAGCAATACATGCATATCTTTCTACATGTCTCATAAATCAATAGCCATTTTAATTTCATCGCAGCTGACTATTACGCCACCGAAAGAATGCACCACCTAAAATAATATTTATTGCCTTTGTTTGATAAAATCTCTATAGTCCAATAAAAATGCACGATCGTTGATAATATTTTTCGAAAAATGGGTACACGAGATCACGAATGAGTATGAATATCACTGCAAACGTTTTCAGGGCCAAATATATATTCGTGCAAATGGCTCTCTGCATATGTTGTAAAATTTATATTTATCTGTTGATATCCTCTAGTACATGGTTGCAAATATAAACACAGTTGAAACTTTCGAAAATATCCAAAAAATAAAAATATAAACAGGCAAATAACCTGCGAGTTATGAAGACCTAGTGCATTTATATACCACCATGCGTTGCATATATGGTAACTTGATTGGTGTGTCAGACTTCCAGTTCCACCCACAACTGCAGCTTCTAAGATACTTTAGCGGATAATCCTATAGCTTTGCTGCAAAATATATAAATGGAGTGTACCAGAGATTATTTAGTCTAAGCGAGCCTTGAATTAGGGCAAAGATACACCAAACAATTCTGAAACAGAAGCTAGCACAGTTACGCCAAGATCTAGTCCTTTAGAAAGGAAAGAAAAAAATAACTGTAGGTATTAGTAACTATTTATAATGGCTACCCAGGTTACTTGTAAGTCAGATGGCTACAGTACAAGCATGAATATGAAACTAAAACTCTAGAACAGGGATGATATTCAATCTACTTAGCTAATTCCATTACATTCATATATTTTTTTATTTTTATCTTGCGTCTTAGGGGAATATCGCTTTCTGATGAGTGCATTAGCAGTGACGGTAAAAGGTGATAGTGATTCATTCCTCCAATTCGCTTTTGCATTTAGGTAAGCGTCTTGTGAGAAAATTTGTCATGAAAATACATCAAATTAATGGCAAACTGATCAGGTTAAATCAGCAATCAGCAATCACAGAACTAGCGGAAGGTTACCTGATTTAATAGGATGACTGCGACGATCACGTCTACGGCCTTACTAGGTTGTTATTCTACAATTTGGGAGTTCTCTTCCGCTCCAGAAAAATGTATTCACCGATACAGCCACTATTACTCTACAGTAATTAGGTCAGGAAATCTTTGGAATACTACACGCATATGTAGCAATGCGCTCCAAGGCAGTCTTTCAAGCCTTCGGTCTGAATCCAGACAATTTTCAGCAGGAAACTGTGAATATTCATTCACCCTGTTGTAGCCTGGAGCGCACTCGCTCTCTAATAAGCTTTAGTGTTCAATAACTTACTTACGTACTCACTAAATACTACTTACATTTTATGGTAGTATCTAAGGATAAGGTTTTCGCTTAGCTTTTCGCGTACAATAAAGACCGCTTCCATATTGCATCCCCACACATGGATATGACCTTAGTGTGGATAATTCTGTTTTTGGCAAACCCTGTACAATTAAACAACGAACTAATCAAACGTACTGTGTAATATAGTAACGTAAATTGATCGAGTGGCCCTTCTCGATCCAGCACGTATACACAATGAAGGAAGGTTAGTATCTATTCATAACGTAATTACATCCAAGTCGGCAGCTGCTTTCCCGTAGGAACAGACTCGATTCCGGCAGGTCCTGGACAGACTGCGATATTGAATTCACTCATTAGCCGTCTCGTTCCTTAGCCGCATTGAATTGATTAGCAGTCTATTCGTCATGTCTTATCGGAGCGGTGCGTGGGACCATTGCCGTTGAGTCTATTTTCTCATCTGTTGGGTTTGAAAAACCATGAATCAGGGAAGAGTAAGGAATGAGAGATAGGAGATCAAATAAAATTAAGATAATTAGATAGAAGTGAAAATACTCTCCGGCACATAAATACATAAAAAAGCTAGTTCAAAAACTTCCCACGTTATAATCACATCCATTATCTGCTTGTGTAGACCTTAGAAATTCTCATTTTATGAGGGCACTTCTTGATGTTCAAATTACGTACGTACTATCTATTTTACACTTTCTTGCGAGTTTATGTTCGATTGAGATTCTTTACATCAATGTTTGGTAGCAAAGGTGTCCCACGCCTGTCAATTTTGGTCATCAAATAAAATCAATACGTCTTTCTTATAACATAGTTATATTGGGCGATGTCTGGAGTATGGCCACTCAGCTTAACCACGTCAACAAATTACTGTCTAACCTAACGTATTAAAGTAATTATATATTTTCTTACAGTGAAGACTACAACTGTAACAAATATTTTTTGTAAACATGTAGATTGTAGATGCTCTTACTTGGTGAAACCCTTCCATCATGCAGATTAAAAGATTGTGTATCTACGACACACTTTCATATATAAAACTCTTTCTCTTTCAGTGACGCGTTTCGATTTATATTTTCCGATGATTTAAATATTAATCGAAACGCGTCACTGAAAGAAAGAGTTTTATTTTTGAAGCTGTGTGTTAAATACATAATCCATTTATCTGCATAATTTTTGCAAATTGTTTTTGAAAACTTTGCAACGAGATTTACATTCAAAGAGTTTTTTAGCTTGACAGCATTATATGTGAAAGAACGCTGGCTGTCCTGTAACGGCTTTGTGAGCAAATAGAGGCTACGAGTGTTCAAGTTATGTATTACGCTTCTGTGTATAACTTTTTTCTGAGATAGGAAGAAACATACGTGTTTAGTAATTTGATGGTTAATGTGACAAAGTTATGTTTGAACGTTTCAGTTATTGTTAGCCATCTCATGGAAGCTATTGATTGAGAAACATAATCGTACGTTCTTAAATCATTGAACAATATTGCAGTAAGATATTCTAGACAGTACTAACGACTCTCATAGAATTTCCTCAGTCTCAGTCTAACATAACAAAAAAAGATCAACAAAGACAATGGGGATCCTCAAATGGAGTTCAGTTCAAAGCACAGATAACTTAGCTAAGTACTCTGACCAGAAAATGGCATGCTGGCCTTCCAGTAGGGGAAATCGAGGGCCGCTCCATACTCTAGTCATCTTCCGTTAAGCTTCTGAGGAATATATATTTCACAGATCTTTACCGTCGCTTTGGGGCCCACCTATAGCCCCAATAAAACAATTCATTTGACTTCGTTTATGAGACAACCTCAATTGGACGATGCTGCTATGTGCTTTTACTGGTTTTCTGACAGCAAATCACTTCATGGCAGGTAAAATATGCCAAAATAGGATAAGATGCCCCTTTATATGTCTGCATTGGGATGGTGAGGAAGCAGAACGAATAGAGACTAGTAGTGATGGTGGATAGGCAAAGCTTGACCAATAGGGTATGTTTCCCCTTTTTCGACTCCGAGAACTAAACTATCATGGTGATTTCTTGATATTGAACCTACCAGATTAAATTGAGGTCGTGATATTCGACCATTCCGCTGAATATATTTTCTTGTCAGACTCTGTGATACTGAATACTTGTAACTTAATTTCATGGCATGCACAACGCTTGTGTAGGAAGTGGAACAAGGTTTCGCTCCCCTCCCAGCACAGGGACAGGTATTTTTTTAGACTACAGGGGCTCCTGCGAATACTATTCCTGGATAAGGAATAATCTGGTCTTAGTGGATGCTACCGTCTTCAAAGCTGCCTGACTATCGTATCTTGTGAAGAGTATATGAAGCATATTCTTAGCAATTAGGTTAAAAATTTACCGAAAGTCAACATGTGAATACCATTCCTGTGAGAAATGTATACTATTAACAAATAAAATTAAATAGCGCCACATAGATTAAATAAATATGAGTGGTGATAAATAAGCGATAGCTTATCTTTATGTGATTAATAGGAAGTAGGCTCGTCGTTATGTAATTATTTGAATATAAAATTGATAGTTGTATCCAAGACCGATTAATTTTTGAGCTGAAAATTTTTTTAGGCACGAATTAGCGTATAAGCAATTCAATTCTGGCACACTCAAATCTCTAATTTGTAAAAAGATAAAGGAAGCCAGGTGCAATTCGACTTCGAGCTTCATGCTGCCTCTTCAAATAGAAAGGCATTAATTCATCTTAGCACACAATTATTTAAGAGGGGCACAACTAAAATACCATTCAATCAGTACACACTGAATTTGTGTCTCGTGAAAAGTGGAAGCAGGTAAGTGGCTTGACGTGAGCTGCGCCTCGGTTCTTCACATAAAAAAGAGTAATATGTTTTAAGAGCAGGCTTCCAGGTAGTCATAAATTAGTGCCAAATAGTACTTAATTCTAGCAAGCTCAAATTTTGCGATTCGTGGAATGGTTAGTAGAAGCTGGATTTGACTAAACATCGAGCAGTTGGCTACTTGTCAAATTAAAAAGTGCATTATTATTGATAGCAGTCTTTCAAGGGGGGGGGGGGGTAATAGATAGTACATAAATAGCAGTCGAGTAGCAGCAGATGTTCATGTGAATACAACTTTTTCAAAAGGAAGAAAACCAGCATCCAGGACGCCGATATAGTAAAGCCGCCAACATGATTGTTCCATGTTATCTTAATTGCCAGAAGATTGATTGAAGATGATTCCAGTATTGGACATATCTTGATCCCCACGGCTGGCAGATCAGCATGTGATTTTCTTGTCGGGGTACTTGTCCCAGTGTTTTGTGCATTGAATTAAACTGTGGATATCCATTTGACAATTCTTCAGATGTCTTAGTTTATCTGAAAAGCTTGCTGCTCCTATCATTAAACGCTCTCGGGGCATATTGGTTTATCCGGTTCCATGCAGGAAATAATGTTGATGTCATTTGCCAAGCTGACAATATGTACAGTGGATTGGATGATATTTCCAAAAGTGTATTGATATAAACAAGAAGACCCATGGATCGCTGAGGATCGCCAGCACTTTATGATAAATACATCGAAAGCACCTCCATTCTACACCAGATGTAGTGATATGTCGCCGAGAAAACTATTCAAGCACTGGCATACACTCGCAGAAAGAATGATCTAAAGTACCTTATGCCACAATCTCGGAAGCTTTCGATGAATCGAGCACGCCGACTCGATACTCTCCATGAAGATCAATTGCTGTGCCCCATATGTGGGTGACGTGAGCCACAAAATCACCCGTGGATCAGTGCTAACGACAGCAAGCAACACTAAATGTTCCGTAATAATAGTGTAAAAGTAAATATCCTGGATGGTCGTCAACTATGAAATAGATCTTCACTATGAGCGACATTGAAGAGTCCTACTCATAAGCAGAGCCTTTGTAGATCTCCACCTGGAATATCATAACAACCGGTTATTGGGTTATTGGGCCGTCTTTAAACCAAACATGCCCCCTTCTCAAGAATAGGCTGGCACTTGGGACTCCCGTTCATATCATGCTATTTACACCATAAATACATACAAAAGATATTGTAATATTGGTCGTCAGTGGGCCAGCTTTTCCTAAAGTGGATCATGGAAGGGAAGATTGAGGAACAACTAGGCAGCACAAGTAGTAAGAAACATTTATTGCGCAAAAACATGAGGGACGTGTCAAACCTAGATGCTCACACGCTATTTAGTTACTAAAATCCATTATTGGATATGCTACTTCATGAAGTAGAAGAATTATTAGTATATGTCCTTTGTGTTTGTAAGATAACGGTATTATTCACTTGATGAGTATTCATTGAAAATCGTCATGTGACACCGTGTGAACGAGAGCAGTCAGGTTCTTGAGCCATGAGTGTTTTCCGATTGAACCCTATGAGTCAAAATAAATGGCTTCCTTTACCTTCAACACATGACCCATGTATCCTTTTTCTCGGTTTGATGGTGGTTGGAGTAACTCATCGTTGGCGACCCCTTGTAGTTGAGAAATTCACAGCATCCGTCTGTACTCGTATATATACATTTCGAAGGCATCTATAATTTTTTATGCTGTGGGACCGTCATCCCCCTCTCGCACCCATAGAGTAAGACAGAAAATGTATCATCTGATCATTCAAGTTCTGAGCTTTAGGCAAAGGTCTCATCTTGTAAAAAATGTTTATTCATGCCAATGAATATTTCCCTCACTTGTCTGGTCCTTAATATAATTTCTTTTTTCAGGTTACACTGGCTGTTAATATTAGCTCCCAGATATTTCATGAAAGTCAGCTGTTCTATTGTTTGTCCCATGGAATGGCGATGTACGTTTATTGGAGAAGAGCAGGATTATGGCTTTGGAGAGATTTAAATTAGTCCGTAGACGGTTTACGGAATTTATTATGGTTTGTAACTCTTTTGCGGTATTTGCTAGTAGGTTTCTATCGTCATTAGACCTAATCTCCAGTTCTTGTTAATTCATGTATGAATGGTTCTGAGAAAACTTTTGAGGACATGAGACCTCAGACTTATTATCCGGTAGTCATCGTATTATGAGGAATCGTTTTTTGGTATTCTTACTAATATTGACTTCAGCCAATCAGATATTTTGCCTAGCCTTCATCTAATCCAGGATTCATCAAATGGTGGACCACCAACCTGGTTTGTGCGGACCATGGACCTCTTGCAGCCTAAGTTGTGCGAACTTCTCGTCCTCGGCCGAGTTCGAGAAGTTTTTTCTCTTCAAGTGTGGAAAGAAATTATTTTTTAAACGAATTTAAAATATAAGGAGTTCCGAAATACAATTCAAATTATTATTCTTAAACAATTTCTACTTGACACCAATTTGCATAGTCATAATATATCGGAAATAATGTCTGTATAGATTCCTTGAGGTTTCAACACAATGAAAACAGTGGAGTGTGCCTTTTCAGTCCCCAATGCAGACTAGATCCTATAAATTCCATGCAGTGAGAACAATGTAATGTTCATTACATATAGGTGTTAATACCGCTATAAAACTTACCTGGCCACTGTTCAGACCTGACTTTAGACAGTAGATGCAGTGAGAATGCAGAAAAAGCTCATGAAGACAAGCTTGAATTTTGTTCACACGAATAGAGTGTATGCGTGTTATGAACTTTTACTATGACCTGCGCCTTGTGGTCACTAGCGCTTTCAACTCACCTGGCCTTTCTCTTCAACTTTCCATCCTTATCCCTGATCAGCACAAATGGCAGCCGGTTGGACACCACGATCATGCTCCCGGTGCTCGCCACCACATCTGCAATAGTCATTTCGCTATCAATCAACTGTATAACCATCAACGGAAACAGATATCAGGCATCGGAGGTAACACGGCGCGGTAGCCCTTAGCAAATGAAAACAGCCCTTAGAAAAGCATACGGTGCGGTTGGTGGACCGGTCAATCAGACACTGCCTTATCACGATATTCCCTTAAATTTAAATCTCGTTTGCGAGCAAAGTCGAACGACGAGAGGTCGCTGGAGGTTATCTCTAGATACTCAGTTAATGGTCAATATGTGTTTGATTGTAAACAATGGCTGGACTGCACATATTGAGTTGTGCCGTTCACATCTTGGGTTGTTTGTGCCAGTTTTATTTGAGACATATATCTATTCTTTTCATTTTTAATGCTCATGCCAATCGGCGAGGAATTACTGTAATTGCAAAAAATTCTGGCTGTTACATGAAACGAAAAAACATCACCCATTTTTGTCGGTCTGTCTGTCTGTTTGTACTATATCCGGTAATCCTTGACCGCTTTATGACTTGGAAAGTAATATAAGCTTTGACACTAGGTTGATTACATATTTCAAGTTGTTCAGATATTGCGGAACTTTTTGAGCAACCCTGTATGAGTGTATATGTATATTATCTTATTGTGAGAAAGCAACATTTTATTTTTCATGTTGACCTAAAAACAGCGGATGCTACGTGACAAGTTTGTTATGGTAATGTTATTTGTTTGGGTTCCTATTTTCAGAGTTCAGTTTATCATAGATCAGTTTATAGAAAATAAATATGAACTGTTAATAAAAAACCGGGTCTGCAGAAATCATACTTTTTATTCAATAGATGCAAAGGAATAACGAGATTATATCATTTAGCTTATTCAACAAAATACTCTACTATTCCAAAGATTATCTACTTGTCATTAGAGCTCGTTCAAAGATATTAAACTCATACAGGTTTTTGAAACGCATAAGCAGATGAAGTATTATGATTGCTATCGAAGGTCGTGATACTAGCAATGATCGACTTTCCATCAATATTAAGAAAAGTTTAGGGACCTTTCTGATTTTTATCTTTTGTTATTATTCCGCTGTCAACAAGCCTGTTCAAAAAATAGAGCAGAATTATCTACTGTAACCACACAGCATACCGGTATCTAAATTGATTCAAAATCGGTCAGCGGTTAGTGAGAGTAAATAGTAAAAAACGTAAACAGATACCGACACCGACACACAAAGGCCAATAGATAGGCCTACAGACAGAGTGTCAAACAGGCCGATCGACAGATAAACCGACCTACAAATAGACAGATAGATCTATCGGGAGACAGACCGACATATAGACCGACCGACAAACAAATCGACAAACAGACCACTAGACATACCGACAGACAGATAGGGAGACATACGGACAGACCGGCAGACCGACAGACAGAGATACCGACAGACAGCACGATAGACAGACTAACATGCAGGCCGACATACGAGCCGACAGTCGGACCGACATAAATCTACAGAGGGCCTATAGGCAGACAGAACGACGAAAAATCCGACAGGCCTTGATTTATTTCAATCCAGATGTTTAATTGTTTCCAAGTCCGATAAGCATATAATCTTCTGTTGTTAGTGATTCCACCAGCCAGACCAGGATTTCCAAAAATAAAACATCATTGTCTATGAAATTCTCAATCTTAATCCTGATTTATAAACTGAAAGCATTGCTTGGGAAGTATATATATAATGATATAACCTACTTGACGTAATCTTCAGGAACATTCTATACACAAATTAAAAAAATTGCAGTGTGATGTTCATAATTATTATTGTTTGCGTGGAAATGATGTCTTTCGTACGAAATCTCGATGACTAGAAGCTATTGTCTATATGTCGGTGGTATTGTTTCCGTTGAAAGTTTCGTGGAGAGGACACTCTGTTGAACACGCTAACACGCCGTCTGTCCAGTTTGAATGCTAATACATACTAACTATCGCTATCGACGCGTTATCGGTGCCCCACAAAAATCCATTCCCATAAATCACTTTCATATCAAAACATAATCAGAAATGTGTTCTTAATATTGAGCGATATTACGAGTACAACAAAAACTCAAGAAGGTCGCATCCTCGTGACGCATATTGACTATGTCTATACAGCAATTGCCTGTGCAGATCACTGCCATCTGCGTGATAATCAGGTGCTGTACGATGCCGACGAAATAATGAAAAGATTACGCTATTATTTATTTACACAATATTCGGTGGATCTTATCCTGGGAAAAAACTTTCCTAGCGCGTTTTGCAATAGTTCAATAGTCCGGTTTATCACCCCGATAATGTTAATAATCATAGTAAAAAGGTAAAACTACACCTACTTCTATCAACTAACCGTCTTTATTATTCTATAAATACAACTTGTGATAATAAACTAGAATAATACTGACGAAGTCTAGCTAACAGCTACTCTGCTTAGGTTAAGCCAGATGGCAGCGTCCAAGACAGCACAACCTCTAACTAAATAAATGTCTTTACAGAGCAAGTATATGCAACAAAGCAAGCTAATTAAAAACACAAATTAAATTTTGTTAAAGCTGATGGCGGCAAATAGTCTGCAAGATTCGCCAGAAGTTCCTCATGTCACTCGACGACTCAAGACATCAAGTTCTAATGCTCCATGCTTGCGGAAACCGTACTGGCGACCGTTGATGACGTTTTTCTCCAGATATCTTAGAAGCTGCATGTTAATAACATTTTATCCAACCTTGGAGATGATGCAGTAAAGCGTCATAGGTCTGTAATTTCTGAGCATGTTTTCTTTGCTCTTACCAAGAATGGACTGCGCGAAAATAGATCCAGTTGGAAACACGTCTCGCTAGTATGAGACTAAAAAAAAGGGTGCAAGGTCTAAGCTTTGTGCTGAGGGGCAACGTAACAGCACGATGGCTGTGAATCAGTCACGCCAAGTTTCCACTTCAGACTGCACATATTGATATTATAAATTGCGGATGGATTCAAGTCATAACTCGAACGGGTTAGTAAACATGCGTCGACGACCATAACGGATGATGGAGATGGCCATCTCATTAATGAAAATCTAGGTAGTGATGTGAGACTACCGCCGACTTCGATATTTATACAATTGACATTCATTTTGGATGAAACATTGGAGATTTCAGTCAATGCTAAGAAACGGAAGTGATTAATTTTACTCTATTATCAATATATTAATCGGAACTGAAAAACCAATTTATCGCACACTGCTCAATGTAAAAATGTAATTATTTTCAAGGCATTGGCACTGCCAGGAGGAGGTTTCCTGCCTCAAAAAATGTAATGATTTCATTCACTCACACAGGAACTCAGGAGTTTGTTTGTTGTGTACATGATAATGAAACCTTAATTGAAGTACATTGTATCCAACCATTAAAAGAAATATTTAACAGGCTGTTTTATCTACTCCCATATTTTGAGTTTTCCATGATTTCATTGATTTTTCCTCCATATTGAGTTGGTATCCATGAAACCCTTTTTCTGTAGATTTGCCTGAAATTTGTAATTTGTTCTTGTTTATTGTATCATTGAACTGATAATGGAACCAGTCTGTAAAAACTCATATGTATCGACAGCACACTTGTTTGCAAAATTTTAGTCGAGTTACGAGTTACAAGTTTCGAGTTACGAGTTGCGACTTACGAGTTACCTGCTGTACCAGGTAAAATTCTTTTGGCATGGATTTTTATTTTTTCATAATAGCTGATACATCGAACTATAGATTTGCACAAAACAAAATTGTATAAATGAATATGCGTGTGAGCTCTGCGAAGTCGATTTACAGCAGCGTTTTTCCAACCACAGTAAAAGTAGACAACTTTTCGGTGTTACTACGGAATGTGGAATCGCTGTCCTACTCTGGATGTTGGTAATGAAATAGCATCTAGAGCACTTCTCTTTCCGTAAACATCTTATTCAAAGACAGAAGCCTGAACCACACAATCTCCCACATTGTGTAAAATTCTTTATAAAAAATATATGACAGCAAGGTAGATAGGGACAGAAAAAGAATACATTGATGCCGCTCCCTGTGGCGTTCTGCTAGAGTGTTGGATCTAGAATGACGTTACATAGCTACCATGCATTGTCATACACACTAAACGTGTACACACAATTTAACGTAGCCAGGGGAAGGAATACCTTAAAGCAGCTATACAGGAGACTGTTGCTATACGATACCCCATTCATCTCTTTGCCAATTACTTACTCTCCAAATTAATCGATCAATCCAGTTGTCAGCAAATAATCTATTATTTGATAAATCTACAATCAATTAACCCCTAACTAACCTGCCGTCTGTGAGACTAGAAGTAATTTTAATTTCAACGGTTTAAAAAAACAGGGACCGCTGTCTTTTTCATATTAATGCCTAACTTATATTATTGGTAAATGTCTGTAATCCCCGTTCAGTATGCCTGCAGCTTTCCAAGCAACCTAGACCCATGAATTGCAATATATCTAGATCTAGATACGTTTTTTTCACAGACGCATTATTTATGTATTACTAATCGCAGAATATAATAAAACTACTTTTGGTCAAAACTTTCCATATCTTATCTTGGTTTATTTGAAATGTCGTTGCCGATTTGTTTAAAGGCTGGAACTTATTTAAGATTTTTTTTAATCGTACATTTACCTTCAAAATAAGTAAATGAGATAATTATATGGAAAACATAGATTTGAAGAAGAATTTTATCAGAAATAGCCCAGTAATATAGGATGATATAGGACAAACTCCCCATCTGAGTCCATTCGTTAGCGTGTCTTAAATATTAAAACAATAGTTGTACTCACAAGGCAGGAGCTGGGAAGCGCCATAAGCTTCCAATAAAAATGAAACTATACGTTAAATGTCGTTCATCTGAAGTTGATTGTATTGTGCTGGAAATCGAACTGACTTAAGGTCGATTGTATGATGATGAGATATATCCACTATTTATGTATAAAATTATAACAATTCTCCTATCTTTGCTGTATGAATTACAAATATAAATCAAGCATGTGTTGATCTATATTTCATGAGTATTGAATTAAAGCAGATCATTTTGAACTGACATTAGCTGTTGAGGTAGGCTGGGGAAGCTGGATCCGAGCAAGATACTTGTTTTCTTATATAACAATTATCTGTCGATAATAATTTTAAATGACTGAATGATCACTAAATCGGACGCATAGTTTAATTGCAGAAATTATTTTAGGATAAGGCAGGTTTCTTAATGTTATATGGGGTGTCCACTTGCAAGCCTTACCCCCTCAGTATCTATCTTTGTGTAAATAATAATGAAAATCAGAAAGACATGTCAATACTCTTTTGTTAGGAGGGGGGGGGGGCACTTTTAGACAAAATTTCCAACGTTTGTGACTTTATCCCCTGGAAAGGTTGAATATTCCAGTTAAAATCTTAAATGGGAAGGAGGAAGTAGCTTCCAAAAAATCATGTTGCAAACAACGTAGTTAGAACTCGCCTGCATTGAGATTTGAGGGATCTAAGTTATTAAAAAACAGATATATTGTATTGAAGCATGTTTTTGAAGAAACTAGAATATTATACTAGGATTGAGCTAAACAGCTGAATAGCAAAAACAATCTTCTGCACAAACTAGTTTGCGAGAGGTCCGCGATTCACAGAAACTAGATTGGCGGTCCATCATTTGGTGACCCGTGCTGTACACTAGAACTTCACAAAACGGACAAATAAATGACAATTTCGTCACCTAATTCAAATAAGAAAGTAGAAATCTTGTTGAAGCTCCCTCAAAAGTTATAATTGTGTGGAAGCATTAAGCTGCCACAACAGAGACAACTACAGAATCAGTTTCAGAAATTATGTTAGGACAAACTGTGGTTAAAATACTTTTAAGATCATTACATTGAATGAAACAAGTATACCTGGAGATATGAATATGGACCTCATCTGGTACTAGTATATCTGGCACAATCCACTAACACTGATGCATCACAAATTAGATCCAGGCACTATATTGACTATGGAGCAATAACCGAAAACTATAAAACATCATTCGCCAATCGCGTGCCATTGGATAATGCTTTTAATGAGAGTGTTGTGCAGTAAAGTTTGAGAAGGTGCCATAGACTATATTTAATTATCTATCATTCACGGTTGTAGTGGGTGCTGCTTTTTTATCTGAACACGGATTAGCCTCAATGGAAAATTTTCCACACCAAATATCGCTCATCGTGGAATTTTAAATGTGTATGTGATATAACTTCAGAAAACAATGATGACATTGGTTAATTGAAGTACCTATATATGAAAGCAGGAAACGAAAATGTGTTTAATTGTTGACGATAAGATACTTATTATGTACAGGGTGAGTCACTGCTTAAAAGATGCCTGCTGTATTTTGTGAACCGTTTACGGCATGACTGACGGATAATATTTATTATAATAATGGGCGAGGTTTCTCAAGAAGTTGACTGTTAGGGGCGCGTAGCACTGACCTCAAAATTTGGAATATTATTCTAATTCCCACAAAAGGACTTTTGGCATAAGTAGAAAATAGAAAAAAAACTTTTCACGACGGTAGTCCTCTGTACTTTTCAGAAATATTACTAATTTGCTAAAACATTTGCCTTCAAAACAGAGAGAAGTTATTTAGCAACCGTGGACTTTTACGATAGTTACATCCGGTTTATAGGAATAATGAATTTTTAATCCATTTAGAATATTAAATTTAAATAATTAATTTTTGATTAGAACCTGTACTGCAATTTGGAGCGCAGTGCTTTGGATTATAAAACTTTATTGTTCTCCAATAGTATAGATATTTTTCATATTCAATTGCAAATGAACTCCTGTTCCAAACTCAGATCTACTTCTTCATTCCTAAACTGCGTGGAAATTACAGCGTAGAACTTTACAGTGCCAATCTTTCAACAATATCAAGAAGTAGCCTCTATTTGAAATTGATTTACTATACTGTATGCAAGTCATTCTTATTTTTTTTTGGATGATAATTGGTAGGGGAAATTTCGTTGTAAATATCAACTAAGTCCATTTTTCAAAAGTAAGTTAACTATTTGCTTAAGAAAGAACCGAAGATGAGACGTCATTGACTCTGAAAAAAAACTAAGATCATGAGAATCCATCTAAACCAAGAAAGTTACATTAGTCATTTAGTTGGTTCGATTTGAACGCAATGTTAAAAACAATATAATTTTGAAGTTGAACGCTGCCACATTCCCAGATAAGTTAATAACACAAGTATAACACAGCAAAGAAATTAAATAATTTTCTTCAATATTTTTTCACAAACATTTTCAATTCCAGGTATCACAGTCATCACAGGAATCTGAGAATAGAGAAAGTTCCAGCAATCCCTTCTGGCCATTTATATCTCAAATAGTTCTAATCCATAGTTTTTCTGTGGATGGAACACAGATTTATAAGTGATTAATCCATTACACGTATTGATTCAGTTCAATTTTGAAGATGACCTTCAGATGCATTTTTTATTACCTAATAATGTACGTAAAAAGACCATCGTAAAGTCTTGAAAATAGAAAATCGTTTTAGCAAACTTTTTCTGTAGGTTGACGCGGATAAAAATACCTCAATATTTTCACTGTATAGATGCAAACAAAACATTTCGATGAACTTGGCACTCTGACAGCATCTCAGAGCATTACAGTTCAAGGAAGTGCCGTTTTGAAAGGTGACATGTTAGGATAATCCTCATAAAATTATATAACAAGCTAAAATGAATTACAGAAGTACTCAGTAGCCTATTGATTTACCTTGTACCTAGCAGCCCTTCTGAAATTGAAACATTCCAAGCCATTGCAGTATTAATTTACCATTGTGAAACCAGTAGAATAGGGAAAGATCGACCACCTCGATGTTTCAGAGTGTGAAGGTCATTTGTAAGGTCAGACGCGTACACTAGACGTATTGCTCCTCCTAGATTGAGTCCAGAACCTTTAAGTTCAGACTGCCTACCAACACATGCGAGCAGTGTGCCAGCGTTGATCTGATATGAGGCCTGTTCAGGTGAATTCAATTTTGTTGAGTGCAAGAGAACCCCCAGCTTCTGGGATGGTGACCAAGTAACGCCGGCAGCATCAAACTTTATTTATAGATTCTTATTCGATAGTAATTTGAATGTATTGGTTGATCTGGGTAATGTTGCTACCGATGATCTAAGATCTCTCCAGATTGTAGTGGTTTGACTGGTTCTCTATACGATACAAGTGTGTTGTCTTCTGAGAAGCCGTGTATTGAACAGAGAGAGAGTAGAGCAATGGGAATGGAACATATTGGTCTCTGAAGAAACTATCCACTACTTCGCTCGCATATTATGGAAGCATACATTTTTTTTAGGTTCGTCTTTAAGCGCTTTATGTAAAGCACACAAAAAATCAGCAGCATGTTTATGGGAAATAGTTATAGCTTAGCTACACTTGATTCGATATTGTGTGAAAATTGCCATTCAATGAAATGAATACGTTAAGCAAAAATTAGTATGAGGAGAACATGAAACGAAATATGTCGGACTTAATCTGCCTATGGGCTCTTCTGTGGGACTACAATAGCGATCAACTACCATGAGCTTAGTTTGCGATTCTTAATTTAGTATTCATATGGTGTCATAGACAAAAATATAGCAGCATCAATCATCAAGACTATGTCCATTTATTGGTTCCACCATAAAAAAATTTAATTAGTTTTGAACATGTTAATGATTTTGCTTTTAAATCAAATTAGACACATTCTCATTTTAGTGTAGTTGTAGATAACCAAACATTTTATTGTTCTAAACAATCTAGTCAACCGTCGATAATATAATAATATTTTTATTTTTTTCAACTGTTTTTTTCGGCGGAAAGGCTGTCACTTGCGTGAATCACCTCCCCTACCGAGGCCGAGTTTCGTCCGGGTTTTTTTTTGGGAAAAAGGGCGTTTTTGGCAAGAGGAAAGTCGAGCGATTTCCGTGGTGTGCGAAACGTTGGGGTATTTTTAGCGGGGGTTGTCGAAAAATGGGCTAGAAGGTGCGACAACGGGATGAAAATCTTGTATGGTCGAACTGTGCGTAAGCTAGAGCACAGTAGAGTCATAACATATGACTCTACTGTGGGTACCGCTACTTCAAATATCCAGTTTTTCTAAACGTTGGATAGGCGAATGATACGCGGGTACTTAAAACCCTGTGATATTTTGAGTTCGTCGTTCGTATTCGAAAAAAAAATGTTTTTCGAAGAGCCAGTTTTTTTTAAGAAAAAACAAACACAAATATATATATATATATATATATATATATATATATATATATATAAACGGTTTCATCTTTAATCGAAAGTATTGCAATATATACATCGTAAAGAATCACTTTTTTAAAATAATCTGCCGGTTTTGCTGAAACTAACTCTCAAAATGGTAAAATGGTGATGATTCTTATAGCTCAAATCGTACTTTTCCATACTGTGCACGTATCTTCTCACTTATCACTGCATTTACAAACTTAATGCATTTTTTTCGAGACTCTGTATGAGTGTGGCCATTGCTTAGGCGTAGATTCGGTTCGATAAACTATACCATTTGCGGTTTATGACTGTTAAATGAATTTCTCGAAAATTTGCACGAGATGCCGCACAATTCAACCCGCGAAATTTTGCATTTCCGGTTGCTTGGCGAGAACATTTTTGAGCGTCTTTTTTTACTCTCGAAACTGACTTTACGACCGTGGCTGATTCTTCCATACTTTTTGGTTTTTCGGAAAACCAGAAAATATATTGGAAAAGTTCGAAAAATTTAGCTAAGAAAACTGGTGTCAATCACATACTTTAGCGGAGCTCTACGAATAGCTAGACCAAATAACGGAAAACTGATAATCTATCTATTAATACCTGTCAATATCTTAGATTATAATCTCATTCTGAATTATAGAACAAAATTTATCCTCATTCATTAGTTTAGATCTAGGGAAGAACTTTCTATACTACAATGAGATTTCACTAAATCATGGAGTCGATAAAAATGACTCAGATTGGACACATGCGAAGTTCATGTGAAAGAAATATTGAATTACATTTTCAACGAAATTTTTCAAACTTTATCTAAGTACTAATACGCGCTTATGAGATATAATACAAAATAATCCCAATCTAAGAGGATACGCCAAAAAATTATTTGTGGTGTAGCTGCTTATCTGGTGAGAATATTGGAATGTTTTTTTTCAGATACGCACAGATTGATACTTTTGCTCTGTTGTTTTTGGTATATGTATATTTATAACTACATTTTGAGGTTGGTTCATTTGTTTAATCTCATTTCCGATGTAATACGATGGTTTCCAACAAATTTAAACTATGTACGACTTTACATGTTTCAGAGTATAATTTAATATTTTTAAAGCGTTTTTCAGCAATTACTGCTGTAGATATCTTGAACTGGATTTTGAAATTTTGAAAATATCAACATTTTTCTTAATATTTTTATAAAATACTTATTGTTTTGTTATATTATAAATATTCTGTAATTCAAATAGCAAATATCAGCTTACAAAATCCAGATCAAAAGTCTTATTTACAAGTTGATATCATTGCTTGGAAAGTACATAGTTAACATTTTTTCTATGTATATAAAGCTCTTGACATAATTATTACTCTCAAAATGATAGACATTTCATATAAATGAAAAAGCTTGATGTATAAAAGCGCTTTTATGAAACATAAAATGGACAGGCCCTCATTATAAGCCTTTTTAATCAATCAAATCCAGATCTCCAATAATATATTTTATGATGATGTTGGGTGTGAAGGATAATAAAATTAATATCAATATTTATCGTTAAGTTAGGGCCATAAAACACGGATAAAATATCGTCAAGTTGATTAAAACAGACGACTATGTACGAGTATTATAAATAAAACACAACTTTTGATTACAACAAGTTGCTAGCTTATACAAGTCCAAGAAATTTTTAAATTAACTAGAAATTTCTTATCCAATTCAGTGAATAAATAATGCGTATATCTATGTATGAAATAGGTGACGAAATGATTCTAGGCATATTCAAAACTTAACCCTGGCTTAATGTACACCACTGAAGCAGTACTTAGACTGATTAACTACTATGAAATGTAACTTGTTTGTAATAAAAATTGTGAAATCATAAAAACTGGAAGATAAAAACGCATATCTAGAGCTAAACACTTTCACGGCGTGCGTATAAATTACAATCATCGTATTCCATGCGTTTCGAATTTGAGGATTTCGTAAAAGTTTATTTCCGTTTCCCACAGAACTATTTGTTTCTTCTAGATATCTTAAACATAAAAATGCGTATTCAGAAACTGTGTTTGCTCATAAATTTTGAATTTCTTTGTTCCATTATATAATATTCAGCAAATTTTGTATACCTATATAATATCCAATTTACCAATCAATAAAGACGTCTTTTTAAAACACCATGAACTAGATATTATGCCTTCACCGGACTATTTATGATTTAACTCGATCCCTCTAATGATAGATAGAGTCTAATCGACAGTATCGTGGGACCATACTTATCTCGAATTAGATCAGTAAACATTGTTAAGTACTCGGGTAATATTATTTTACAGTGGTATTGATAAATCCATCTGACCTTCTCCTTACAGACTGATATGCAGGGTGTTTCTCAGGAGGTGGAATTGCATGTTTTTTTTGAATGTTGCTTGGTTTTCAAAATACAAGAAGTACAAAATACTTTTTATTATTACAATCAGTATTGTGGTTGGATATTAAAAACGCTGTTGAGCTGATGTCTTTTGACACGTCAGGTCGTTTCTAGTAATCAAGTAATGTTAATGTCACTGTAATTCCAAAATATATTTTACATACATTATATGATTAGGACGACATTTTAAGTAATAAGAGAGCTAAATACAAAAGCGAAGCTTCCCAGGGCTATAAAAAGCTTTTGCTGATTCTCCAATATTCTCCATAAGAGAAAAATAGCTATTCATTGACATTTATCGTACTTATTCATAACATGACCTAGATAACACGTATAATTATTATTGATCAAACAATTTCCGAATTCGTAAACTAAACGTTAGTCCAAATTATTTATGACTACTTATGTTTACCGGAACCCAGCGACGTATCTAAATTGAAATACCTGCAAATAAATCAAAGCACACTATATATTTCTAGGAGCATTAGAAATTGAAAATATGATGTACATGCGGTAACAGAGAAGAGGCTCGGAGCCGGTGAATTCCATAACAAATGGATCGATACGTCTCTTAGAGGTTATGTAGGGAGGCAGCGTTAAATGAAGAGATATACGAAACTTACTTTGGAGGTCGCTGGCCGACGGCACCCTAGGATACTTCCGCCACAGCCCCATTTCCTGGGTACTATCTAATGATTACTCGATCAGAGACGTGAACTTCTCTATTTTTTACCGGTTGTGCGAGGCTATATGTCGCGATACTTAACGATTTCGGGCTTCTACCATAGTCGCAGACGCAGAATTTCCTCAAAGGCCATGTTGCCGCTCTTCAAGCTATGTAGACTACAGGAAGTGGAGAGTGTATATACGTGGAAAAAGACTAAGAACCGAGAACTTAAAAAGGAATACACTCGTTATCCGCAAAATTAGAAAGAAACATGTCGTGGACGGGAATCGAACCCACAGCATCCTGCATTCTACCGTGAGGTACTTTGGAAATTACATCTTGCTATACAATTCTTCTTTCCAACTTTCTAATCTTGTAAACTAAACTATACCGGACGAAATAGACGAAAGAAATGTGGAAAGAGTATAGAGCAGTATTCTTGGAGCGATGGGGAACCACACAAATTAGTATACTCAGAAACTAAGAATGACAAAATCTCCAGTTAGCTTCATTAAAAGTAACTTTAACATTTTCGTAGCAAATATCTAAGTTGACATTGCTTAGCTGCATGGTGCGCTTTCCCTACACACACTGTGAATCGGAAACATGGACTGGTGATGTATACTTCGACTCTCATACTCATCATTCTGTTTCTGAATATTCAGTTCCATGTTGTATTCAGTGAATATCCTATCTAGATTATAACATAACCTTCAGGAAGTTAATATAATACCCCTTTAAAGCTTACATACCTCAAATAATCATCCTGATTGGTTTCATCTTGTTTTCATCACCATCATCTATGGTATATAAAAAGAATTCCTGGAATCTGCGAAATAGTCTGACAACACAGGCCAGGATATTTTTTGTCTGGCGGATGCGCTGTAGGTATGAATCAGCTGTTGACCGAGTGATCGCAAAGGGAACCTTGGGGAACGTCTGTGTTCAGGGTCGATCATAGAATACGTATAGAAAACGAGTTGCCGAATTTTTTTTCACCAAAGTGAGTAATGGGAACATTGTTATGGGTTCCCTCAGCAATTTTTATTGCGGTATATTCTAGACAGTGAACGTTGGTTAGCAGAGTATATCGACCAGTGGCGCATCCAGAAGATTGAAATAATGGACTTAGAAAATACTGGGTAGTATTTACATTTCGAAGACCAGTTAATGCTCATTGTTTTATTTTGGGCAAAGCTCTAATTTAGTATTTCTGGAAGTATACCTGTTAGTGCATATCCTATATACATAAATAATTCATGACGTGGGCCTTTATAGAATTTGGAATATGGTGTGGATACCCAATTCAGTGATGTATATCTTGTTCACGATTTTCAGCTGGTAGAAAAGAGGCGCTATGGATCCAATGTCTGAATATCAGCTATGGTCCTATGAGGCATGCTCAGGTATGGAAAAGCTTATGTATATGACCAGCAATTAAACGTCTCTGTAAATTCAAACTTACAATATGGTTATATTCGACTTATGAATTGAGTTTGTTGAGCTCCTTATATTTGTTTTTTCGTTACATGCTGTTACCAGTGCACCAAAAGTTGGATGGTTTTCTCAGAAATTGCTCCTTATTTGTGGTGATGATGGATGTGCTCCAAAAATGAACCTTGACAAAGGTCACAAAACAGACAAGGGGGGACGTCAATCTGAAGCCTTCGCTATCAGCTGTGGCTTGGAACAGATAATCGGCGAATCAACAAGAGTTTCCCGTCGCCATGAAGACTCAGCTAGCCTGCTGGACCTGTATCTCTCAACAAATCCCGCTACCTACATAGTGAATATATCGGCTCCACTTGGGACATCTGGTTACAATACAATTTCAACACACTGTAGAATGACATGACTAGATCAACAACATACAACGCACGCAGAGTTTTGCACTACAAATCAGCAAAATCGGATGATCTCAGGAATTATTACCAGTCATTTCCATGGAATGATGTCCGTTTTACGTCCAGAGGTCCGTCAACTTGTAGCCAAAAAATAACAGAAGTATTAATATCAAGTATGGAAGCCTCACATTGATAAATTCCCCTTCAAGAACAAACCTTGGTTTAACCGGTGCTGCATAGACGTAGTTACGGCAAAGAACCAACGGTACAGAAAGTGGAGGACAAATCATACTACTGAAGTCACCGCAGTTTCGCCGAAGCCTAAAGCCGCTGTAAGCGGGTCATTGATAACATCAAGAGGAGCACAACCAGAAAGTTAAGAGCAAACTCTTTTCATGTAGAAACGTGTCCTGATCATTTTTAATACTGATATATAAAACGCGGTCTAGAAAAACTGAACTCCAAGTAACCTAGTGGTTCAGACCAAATACCAGCAATTCTCTTAAAAGGTTGCGCCACCGAGCTTACACCTGTCGTTTGCAAACTATTCAAAATATCCTATCAGCGAGCAGTGTTCCCTACTGTGTGGAAGATCGGTCAAGTACAACCCACAGCTAAGAAGGGCAGGAAACATATACCCAGCCATTAAAGACCTGTGACTATGACCTGCATCATGTCCAAGCTCATGGAGGCTTACTATTAAAATGGAGCTTCTAAATTATCTGGACGAAAATGATATCATCAACGATCGCCAATGTGGTTTCCGCAAGCATAGATCCACGGGAGAGATCAGGTCTACGTCTGACATATGAAGAGCAGAGCGATGTATTTCCCCGAAACACTAACACTGTATCTCTAGATGATAAAAACCCACGTAGCTTGAAATTCGGAAGAACATCTGTGAGATGCAGCCGACATATCTGCTTAGTCCACCCACCAGATTTCCTTATACTTTGATATTTTTCTCCACTCTTAAAATAATTCCCATTGGGACCGGACCGTTGAGAAAATGAGGCCAGTTAGAATCAAGTCCACCTACACAGCTATACATTTCTCTTTAGAGTAAGGGCTCGTTCAGACGATAGGATCAGATCGTAGCATTGAGCTTAGCAACATTAATGCAGCAGTAATTCTTTTGTAGGTGTCCTGTTCTGAAATTAGACAGTATAGATGACAGCGCGAAAATTAGGGGAAGTTGCAGCTTTATATCACTATAGCTAATACTACTTGTTTGTTTTTCAAGTTTTATTACAACATCCATCTCATCTATAGTGGATAAGCCTTTCCCGAATCCTGGGGTAAATCTAGTCTATGCCTCAACACGCTTAATCTGCCTGCAGTCATTCTGCAAGCCTTCCCTAGAAACACACAACACACACAGCTGTCTGTACATAATTTCCTCGTCCTCTGACTTTGCAATAAATACCTCTTTTCTTCTCTAGGAATATTCCTCGTTTTCAGCAGTAATCTATTTGATATTTCTGTCCCGCTGTTCATATCATTTGCGGTGCGACTATAAGAAAACAAGCCCAGTTGGGATCAGATCTACCTACACAGAGACGGTGATAGATGTAGTAGTAATTTTATTGTGATAATAGTAGCATTTGCGAAAATTAGGCAGTATCTATAGAAGACGCGAGTAGCGCAAAAATCAGTTTTGTCAAAAAATCCATCGCCACTACAGTACAACTACCTTACCTAAGTCCAGTCTTTGCCTTCTAATAAGTTCTTCCAAACATTTCCCCAACAAACGCAACATACAAATAGATGTGGATTTATTGGTCCTCGAGTTTTGGAATAAATATCGCTTTTCATCTCTAGGAATGCTCCCCTTGCGGTACTCTTAGACACTAGTACGACTGCTCCTTTGTTTCTACAGTGTTCAAAAAATTGGAAAAACTTGCCAAAATGACAGCATTTTATTTTGTGGATATTATTTAGCTGTGAATTCATATGAAAACTTATTAAAGCCACGGTACATCAGTATTTCGTGTTCCCCATCGCTGCGGATAAGGTACTCGTATAATTAATACAGGTGATAATTCATCAACATCATAATAAAAGGATTTCATTTGAATGCCAACTAAGATACGTTAGTAAACACAAATATAGAAATGTTTACATACACAATTACGTGTAGACGAATTTTAAATTTATACACAAGGCTATTTCGAAATTATAGAGACTATTAACACATTTTAAGTTATATTGTTATCAACATTTATTGAGTTGTGCCTGCCTCTCTAGGTTATTTTTTTTATTTTCATTGTTCTGACTCTGTTCTGACAAATTTGGTTCTCATATATTCGAGAGAAGATTAAGTCATTTTTCCATTGTCTTATTCAATATGTGCATTTATTATACAAATGGTAAGAATAAGGAATCGGTTAAACTTATAAGCATTTTACTGCATTTTTTGCTTATAACTTCTGTGCTTTTAACTTCAATTGCATCTGTCACAAAAACATTAACATTTTATTACAACGCCACTTAGAACATAAAAATGTCTAGCAAGACCCTATCCTAAAATATTCTTTTCATAATTTTTTTTCCGTTCCTATTTTATTTCTATTATTTTCGTTCCTTTCTTCCCTGACTATCTAATCCCTGAGCTGAAGTTCCACGGGCTACTCTGACAGACGATAAAATAGTTTTTTTATAACCTTAATCAAAACTATTACGAATATTTGTCGCATACGAGGGTCATGCTGAAAGTCTTTAGTTCTTACAATCTATACACCTTTAAACAAGTTTGAGCACGCAGCTATTTTGTCTGAAGTTGTAAGTGCTTACAAGCTAAGGCAGCGTTTGAATCGTTCAGTGGCTGCCTTGCCACGGTCTCGAATGCATCTATGTGTTGGTCGAATTTTAACTTGAAAATGGAACCGGGTTGTCGCAATTTTTGAGCCATGATTTTGTATGTACTATAAAATGGGACTAAAACAAGCAGAATGTCACGAAAGCTTAGTAAGTTGCTTTGGAGACTCTGCCCCTTCTAAGGCTACAGTTTTCAATTGGTATGCTGAGTTTAAAAGGGGCCGGGTCTCACTCGATGAAGAACTTCGCACAGGTCGACTACCCACTGCTGTTACTCCGGAAACTGGAGAAGCTATGCAAAATATGGTGAAAAAAGATCGACATACAACCTACACCAAAATTGAGGCATCTCTGGGGATTGGATGGGCAGCGGTCTGAACAATCATTCATGATCATCTTCGCCTAAGGAAGCGGTATTCCATTCATTTGTTGACCAGTGAGCAAAAAGCAACAAGAGTTGATTGGGCTAAGTTTATGCTTGAAAAATTTGATAATGAGTATAGTAAAAACACTTCTACTATCGTAACCGGAGACGAAGCATGGTTATATCATTATGATTCTGAAACTAATCAGCAGTCATCAGTTTGGTGCTTTGAAAGTGAGCAGCCTCTGACGAAAATTCGTTGTTCCAAGAGTGTTGGAAAGAAAAAGGTCTAATCTTTTTTTCCTAAAAGTGGATACATCACAACTTGAGCCTTAGAAAACCAAAGGACAGTTACTTCTGAAAGGTATATAACCAAATGTGTTCATGTAGTCTTCCAAGAACTATGCAAAAGCCATCCAAAAATTGGTCTGCGGGGTATTCAATGGCACCATGACAACGCACTCGCTCACAGCGCCGCTGGAACACCAGATTTTTTTGCCCAACAGGGTGTCAAACTGTTGGCTCACCCATCTTACTTTCCGGACCTAGCTCCGTGCGACTTCTTATTCCCTAAGATCAAAGAAAAGTTACGAGGTCGACATTTTCCCACCGATGAAGAGGCAATCGCTGCATTTAAGGAGGAAATTAGCAACCTTTTAAAAGAACGTTGGTCACAAGAATTTGACAAGTGGTTTTACCGAATGCGTAAATGTATTAAGGTAGGGAGAGAATATGTTGAAAAAACAGACAAAAGTTTTTAAAAAAACCTTGTAGTCTTCCTGTATCTAAAAACTTTAAGCGTGACCCTTGTGACTCCAATAATGTCTAGGCAGCTTCAGTCTCTGTACTGTCCTCCTTCATTTCTTGCTATTCGCGTCCAATCTTTTCTTGATTGTATTTGGTTCATGAATAAACAGATCTAACAGAAGGTCCCACCGACTGTTCTGACAGCCAATTTTTATTTGATCTATCTCCTTGGCAGATGTCAACGGCATGACATCAGATACATGACATCAACGCTGGCGCTGCTCAGTCATAGTATGAACGAGGCCTTAAGCCTGACGGATATCTGCAACCCTTTGATACAAACGTACAGAGAGGGTAGAGAAACGGAAATGCCCGTGGTGAACGTCGGACTAGCGGTCCATTGCGCTAAACGGCACTTGATTGCGTCTTGAGGTCCATTCAAGAGGGTGCTTTGGTTCGGAGCGCGCTTTGAGGACGTCTCGAGATGATTACTGTCGTGCGGGTCAAGACGTGCAGTACGGGGTTAATTTAATATGAGGAATAGGAGTCGTATTTACAGGTCGCGTTATATTCAATATATACTGGGTGTCTCAAAATTATGGGGACATAGAGCTACTTAGACGAGGTCAAAATGAGTCGGTTGAACTAAGCTTATTTATTTCCTACAGGGTTGCATTTGCCTAGCACGGTGTTCCAAAGTTGAAGTAATAATAGAGTTTTCACAATAAATCAATAATGCTTATGAAACTTAGTACCTTGATATTTTGATTGTATGAGAGCCGTTTCAATGAAGAATTAGAACAAAGGAAACATTGGGAGTTGTTTTTCCAAAAGCTTTGTATTTATTTATTTTGTAGACTACAAATATTTGTAGCATATTTTATCTTTTGCAGAAAAAGTGTAGAGTAACAAAATATGAGCTTATTAATCCTGACCAATTTTGAAATTTTTGTTCTGAACAACTTATTCAGTAGTTGTCAGCGTGACAAAAAAAGTGAAATTCTGTAATGTTATTGGGATTTAAGTTTCAATTAAAATCATTCTGTTCTTTTTGTTTCTATTCTTGCGAACAAACTGATATGCTGCAAGTCCTTGGCATTTGGGATGGATCGAAAGGCGACTTCGATCAATATACCTAGGGTGTAAAAGTTTAATGTAAAAGGTGAAAATTCCACTGTATGCACCTGTTGCAATACGAATTCTAAAACATAATTCGCATTTACAAATCCTAAAAAGAAGACCCAGTGCGTGATTTGAAGCACGCATAGCGCGTCGTTCGGAAGAATGACTTTAGGGGAATTCTGTTTACCATATCATCCGCGCTCTGTAACGACTGGCCAGATACCCAGTTGGTTTAGTTGGTTAGAGCGTCCGACCAGCAATCGGGAGATGCGTGGTTCGAATGCCTCGCTGGGTCTTCTTTTTCCGGATTTCTAAATGAGAATTATATATCAGTTTCCACCTTGCGGAGAAAGCAAGTAATTAAGTTGTAGCAATTCTAAAACTTTAATCATTACATTTAGATTTTTTTTCAATATCATTGATATATGTCAGTTCTGTAACTTTTTATTTGGAAAAAACTAGTACTAGTAGTATTTTCAACAGTCCGTATCTTTTAAAATTACAATTTCAGTTTGAATAAGCTCATAAAAGTTTTTGCTTTAATAGAACGTCACGAAGTAAAAAAAAATTATGACAGTAAAATTCACTGTATTGACTACTATATTTGGGTAATACAATAGTAAATATATTATAATACCATTTCAGCGGAAACCGCCACAGGTAACCAACTAATTATAAATAAATGACTTAAGCTATTCATTGTACATTTTCTCACGTAATTCAAACCCTCAATAGCCAGACAGATGAAACTCCAGATTCAATCAAACCAAACACGACCAATTTGCGAGCAAGCCTCCGAGCCGTATATTAACTGGTATCGGTTGTGGTATATCAGTCGACCGCTACCGTACATTTTCGCAGTCAATTTTCACCCTCTCGCGAACATTTTTCACTGCCGATGAACGAGAACCGGTCGTAACGGTTATGTATTCCATGGCGGGCCGTGCATTATTTAGCTCTGATATCTGAATTTAAAGCTTCGAAGCAGCATTCTACAAAGCCCAAAAATGAGAATGAAGTCGTTTTATTTTTTACACGTAATCTATGGATTGTAACGTACACGCTCTCATTTGTTGAAACTTTTTCGTCATTACGACTGGGTTCTATAAATATTATTAGTAGAGATGGTAGTTGAGAGACAAAGCTGGTAGTTAGGCTACCTTTGGTTATTTCTGCCGAGCCCGAGAAGCAAGTCTAAAACTAGAATTGCATTTTTTAAGTATCGAATCTACTAGATTTTTTAATCAAGGTTATCATATCAGACCATACCGCTGAGTAAATTTCTCCTATATGAAATTTTTTGGCTCAAAGATCCACATAAGGGTGGGTGATGTTCTTGGATTGGGCTAGGTGTTAGAGGGAAACATTACATTCCGGGTCTATGGCTGACATTCAGATCATAGGGGTTTGTCATATCCCGCGTGCTGTTGTACTTCCGCTAAATATGCCACCAAATATAGAAAATATTTCTGCCTAGAACACCGTATGGGCTTCTAAAGCACGCTCTCGTCCACGCTTTTTCCTTCTAGGCAGGTGAGATCTTTTTTTTTAAGTTGATTAACTCATTGGGTGAGTTAAAGGTTCATTATACTGATGAAACTTGGCGTTACTGTAGGAGAGAGCTCGTTTGAACATTCACTATAGTAGAGTATAATATATAGGGGTTGGGTCAGATACTCTTCGATATCCCAGACTGTGGAGGTTCTTTATAACGTTACGGGCTTCCACTATGTGTATTATTCATTTCTAGATTTATTCCAGAAACAACAGCGAGTGCTTCGGACCGCATTTGCAAACATGAGAGCTGTATTTCACAGATGGTATGATCTGATCTCTGTATAGTGATAGTAGCTGTTCCGGTGAACATAATTTTAAGGAGCGGAAGAGGATCCTCAGCACCAGCTTAACAATGTCGTCAACATGATGTGTGTTTGATTTTCAGAGTTCATCTTTGGTACTTTATACAGTTCGATAATACTACTTGCTCATTTCCATCACCTGTTGGCAAAAATATTATCTCCGTAGTTCATACTGACTTCCGGTTTGAGTGTGGGCTGATTCACTTGAAATAGATTTTGGAAATATCTAAATATTTGAAAACATGAAAGATTTGGGGATTTATTATAATTTTCAATGATTACTATTCTTTTATCCAATCCCAACAATCAACAGTTCTGAAATACTATCCAAATCCATTTTTTCAATCTGATACTATTACGTGGGAAGTACAGTATCGATCTGCTGGAGCAATTTTTTTTATATATAGTAAAAACAGCTGGAAGTAGTTAACGTCATTAACTTCTCTTGGAAAAACACATTTCAATAGAATTACAGATGGAAAATTCACATAAAAGAAAATGTTATTTTTACAAAAAATGGAATTTCCTGAAAAAATGTCCCTCATGGGCAACACATTCTTTAATTTCTGCTCTTCAGTTTTGAATCTCAGATCTATACCTCACGGTGCCGTGTATGCGTATACTAGACTTTTCATCAGCGCATGCAATATTAACATCATGCAAATTCCTCCGAGGCAACCCTACACACAAGGACACTACAAGCTAAAAGGCAACTGCTGCTGTTCGGCTGCTCTTCTATTTAAATAATGATAATGAGATGCGGCGTTAATTGGCCCATTAAAGCAATTTATAGCGCTGCTACCCGGTCCTTTTCTTAAACGCCTCCCTTGGCGTTCGTTTTTCGGTGAATTTTAACCAAACCCCTCCTTCGCGCACCTACTGTCAACCAATGCGTTTTCAGATCACAATGTAAGTGGTGATGTTATCGCCAGAAAAAACCTTACCGGTAGAGTAACAGGACGGATGTAGTGATATGAATAAGAGATAGCTACGACCAAACTGTTTAAATGTTTACTATTTCTCTAATGGTACTTGTACCTATTTCTCTTCTTTGTTGCTCTAATTAGTGATCGTGAAAGCTCTTGAACGAATTGTAGATTAACTTTTTTTTTAATACTAACCCTAAGTTTTTATTTATATCAGAACATCAAACACCCCATTTTACATGAAGGCGATAAATAGGATTTAATCTCCTTTTTTGTGTTACATCGTAACCAGATAAGAAACCAAGATTCGAAACTGCTTGGCAATTAATATTGTTAGCTCTACAAGAATATGATCTGGGAAATGATACAGACATCACTCAAAGTGGGCAATAGTTCACCTTGGGGACGCAAATAAGGGTATTTTTCCGTGGTCTATTGCGCTAAAGCCAGAGCTATGAAAGTTAACATTTTTGAGGAGAATCAAGCGGTGCTTATGCATTAGCACAACTGATACAAAGCTGGCAGATCTACGAATATATTCAAAATATATGTTTAAAACTCACTGAGTCTGTTGAGGAAATTATCTGATCCAGTCTCCGGTTCCTTGTACCATGATCCCATGGATACCCTGTACGACCTAGCCTCTGCCATTTTCACTAACAAAGACCAACTAGAAGGAATTTTTCACATCACATTTCTGCACTGCGGACAGCTGATATTCACTTTACATTTTGACAGCTCGTTTTTGTGTCTGTTAACCTGACCTGACCTGGTCTGACGTAAATTGACCGAGCAGATCATTAGTTTTAAAGTCGAGAGATGTCACCGTTAAGAGAGAGGTGAACAATTAATTTATGTCAACAAGATTGTTGAGTGTACACGTGAGGTTATTCACTTGTACCACAGCTTTTATATTTGATACTGTTAAATGTTTTCACTTTTCTTGGAAAACTTTGAGACTTCCTTGCCCAAACCTTAAGACCCTCCGAAAATTTTTCATACTCATCAAAACCCTCTGTTGACTGCTATAGAGTACGCAATGCATTTCGCTACGTTGTTGTACTGCATGTCGAATCGTAAGATATTGAGAGTTTTTATATGTGATACTGGATTCTTTGGCGCCGCAGCTACTAACACTACACAGTTTTACCACTCGCCAAATCACTTTTATAAAACCTATGTTAGCATCTACAGGGGAAGATTAAAACAGTTTTAATCTTCTCCTGAAGTTTCCTCTTTCTGTCCAAGGTCTTCAGATGGTTTGTAGTCAGGAGGTTATACCAAATTTGGGTAGTTTTCTCCCCTACTTCTACTCCTTAAACAGCTCTCTTAGGACTCATCTCATTAGAAAGACTGTGAGCTACATTGCTCGTTCCGCACAGAACCTTTAACACTTCAGATTTGATATATTTGAATAGTTTCTTAGCACTTCATGAAATCTAGAGTTGCATAGTGATAATTGGTTTATCAGGCAACAATTTTGAATAAAATTTGTGCAATCATAATTCTCACAGCTATCGATTCACAATGACTTTGAAACGCTGCAAATTGTATCCATCGGGGAATAAACTCCTCGGCACCTCATGCAACAACTATGAAGTTATTCGAATCAAACAGTTTTTGCCCGCTGGCCCCCACTAGTGTACCTATGAGTCTTGGTGTTATTATGGCCTTGCTGTTATTTTGCGATCCAGCCTGGTTTAATATTTACAATGGTAGGACCCATAGAACAGGGACAAATCAGCTACTTTTTTTCGATGTTCGAGACTGTGCAGGTATTTTTAAGGTCAGGCGCAATCGCAAAATTTATTGCTCTTAACTGTATTGTATCCAGAAGCATCAGAATGTGCTTCAGAGTCTACCCTCATACATGCGAATATTATTCAAATGATGGCCTAATCCCAGCCGAGTAGCAGTAGCTGTTTCGGTAAATACAATTTTCAGGAACAGATGTGGAAGAGCCAATCAAGGATGAGACAAGAGTCTATGGGTACAAACACAGTGGAATCAGTTTTCCGCTTACCGGTAACCAGCGCGGAATTGCGCTTATAAGGTCGAAAAACAAATACATGTTTTTTGATCTACTAGTACACAGTTAGACTAGGCGCCGTTGTGGGTTCGGGTTTCTCGCTTTAACAGGAATGAAAATTTATTTTCTTGTCCGCTTTCGTATGCGTCGGTGTTATGATGAACATCATTCTTTAAAAGTTTGCTACCGCATGTAAAGATAATACCCTCAACACCATTTTCTTTTCATTCCATTCTGGTGACTAGGAAAACTAGGTTTATTAACGTAGTATTGTCGGATAAACTGATGTAATTATCAGACATCTTTGATAAGTATAAGAAGCAACATATCGAATCTGCAACAAGCACCTCCACCTGTAATGTGTTCACACATTTATATAATACATGGCTTTTTATTCTCAACTATTTTATAATGCAAAACGTTTCGATTACCGTAATAATATCATAACCCTATTGCTAAGATTTTTTTTTGTAGGTCAAAAATAAAAAAAATTGCTTCGAATTATCTTTATATAGCTTTGCGTTAGAACATTTCCGATATACAAAAAAATAACATTGGAAAATTATTAGTGAGTAATGATTTGATTCGAAGGTATTAATATGTAGATTTCCTGTGACAGTACCTCCGCTCATGATAGAACTGACTGGTCAGCAGCTGGACAGCAATTAAAACTTAATGTAGCTAGCTGGCATGTATTATGGACATCTGGTTCGGCGAATAACACGTACAACATTCGTATCATTTCCCTGATGTTCAAACAGGCACACGGTTGTTGCTGTTTGCATGGAATTCAGTCGATATAGCATTCAGCACTTCAAAAATTATTTCAAGTATTGCTGACAATCCAACATAATTGCAGCTTAAAAAAATATATCATCTGTTTTTAATATAATAAACACAAGGAAAGGAAATAAATTAGTTTTGTTATGAGCCTCAACAGCACTACTCATTAAGGTTATGCTCTCCAGTATGCAACAGACCTTGACTTCGTAAGTTGCCAATTGGCAGCGCCACCGTGCGCGCCGCTTGGAGATAAGTGGTGAGGTTACACACTAAAGTCTAACAGAGATAACTGATGGAGTAAGGCTGACAAATTGAAGATGTATAGCAATTTTTGACTACAGTCGCCACCATGCAGCCAAAATTAGATTCCTGTTTTTACGATTTGGATTTCGTGGATTCTTTATAGGCTTAAATTTAAATATTAGAAGCTCCATCACCATTGTATATAACTAGATGGTGACTCATAGTGAAACTCAGGATTTATCTTTTCTATTGTCTAAGGTGAGAACGGCATGGCGCTGCCTCCACGCGCCGTTGGAGAGGGTAATTAGATTCTTGAGCATGAAACGCACATGTCCAGGTTTCCTTTGAGCAGCGTTCCACTTCCCAATCCATATTCTGTGGAATCTTATCTTATCAAGAAGGAAATTCATATGCATGTGGAGATTCGATTGTTTTTATAAAACGTACACGCCTAGTATGCAAGTCCTGCTCCAGTAGATTCTTACACAGAATCATAAGGTTTCGTGGTACCATGTACGCCATGTTTGGCCCTCCTATATCTCTAATATTTTTTTTACTAGCAATATCAAGTCCAGACACTGCTAAATAGTTGTTTACTACAATATGTACTTTTAACTTGCGAAATGAGAAAGATATCGCATCAGTAGTTGTTGCATAATTGCAGGATGAACAATTTGAAGTGTTAGTTTTAATCGCATAATCGGTGTAATTCGATTATGGTTTAAGTCGATGATTTGAATTGTAATCGGAATTGAAAGAATCGATCCTGGGACAGTTGAGTGCTGTATTAAGAGCGAATCGTGTGTCGCCAATAAAAGCACCAGTCACCAGTTTTCATGATAGTTCGAGCTGTCGATGTCATAGTTGCAACGTTGTTGGTTTACTAGCATATTATGGATCTATTCCTGTTCATGGAATATTTATGAAGCTCCTGAATTTAGATCGTTTGGTGTGGACCCGGCTAATGCACTGCGCTTCTCTCCCAGGCTACACAAACGTCCTGCGCGTGGATCAATTAGAAGCAAAATCTATACATGGCAGCAGATGTCTATATTTTTATATAATTCTAATGTCAGAATCAGCAGAGTTCTAGAGTATTGGACGTGAGTTGCTGCGTTGAATTTAATTCGAATTCGTCAGAATTCCATGGATTTGATACCATAACGATCGTACTAAATACGGAAACAAGGACGTATCTGTGTTGCATCTGGCACGTATCGAATTCAGCCGCATTAAATTCGGCAGTGTGAAAAATGATGGGTTGTTACATGATCCGCAAAGAGCGTTCATCGGCAGTCAATTCAGGTCCCGTACACGGTTTTAACCTAATTGGAATATGCGGTGACGCGCATAGACGTGTCGGGAATTTCCCAACGCCCTGTTCCACCAATATACCAGATACTATTATCATAGGTTATGGTACAGACAACACAATTTTAATACTATGAGTACGGTCGCAAATGAAGAACGTCTCCAAGTCGTTGAAAGGAGCGTGCTAAGAAAAACAATGGATGCAGTGACAGCACAACACAGAATCCGTACCAACAAAAAACTGGAAGATCTGTATGGAGATTCCAATATAGTACGGGAAATCAAATCTAAGCGACTGCAGTGGGCGGGACATGTTAGGAGCCTACCAGATAGCCGCATAGTCAAGCTAGCGTGGCAGGAAGCACCGGTCAGAAAAAGACCACGACGACGACCACTCCGGTGGAAGAACAAGATTGACAAAGACCTGAGGGCAATTGACATCGAAAAAATGCTTCAGGCCATGGCGGACAGACAGAAATGGAGAACTATTGTAAAGTCGGCAAAGACTCACCCAGGGTTGTAGGCCAGGGAGAGAGAGAGAGAGGGTAGTAGCAGTAATAATGGGGAAGCAAAGTAGGCCACCCTGAAGACCATCACTAAAACTAGGGTAGACATGGTGGTTTCTTAGTGTCGAACCATCCAGACATTTTAATCAAGGTCATGATGTCCGACCATTCCGCTGATTAGCTCTGTTCCCTGTCAAATTTGACGTGCTCCTTGAATCTAGTGCTAGACTCTATTACAAAAGCCTAAGGAACAGGACAGTTATAAAGGACGTGAAAAACTAACTCTGTACCCCACTCTGTAACTTTTTCACGTTGGCTACAGTAAATATCTAGTTTGTATAGGTGCTTCTTTAGGCCACCGTGTGCTGTTAGGAGTGCCGTAACTGTACACAGTTGATTTATGTTTAAAGAAATTAGTTCTTTTGTCTTTTTGAGCATGAACTGTTTTTAATGTCCGGTCATCAAGATCCAGTATTCCTAGAGCAGAAGTCTCACTGATTTCTTGACTTGGTACCTAACTAAATTTAGGAGCTTTCACGGCTGGGTCCGGACAGATGAATAAAAAAGATGGTCCCTTTCCTGCAAGCTCATCCGTCTTTTCCATGCCAATAATTTCTTACTGCCCTGTTCCCCAATCCAATATTACTTTGTTTTGTATTGCCAGTTTACTCATTTCCCGTGACATTCCCAAACAAGTGCAGACATCAACTTGGGGCAATCCAAGGCCTTGAGTGTTACCTGACTGTCAGTGACGGTAAGGATCCGTTTGTATTTATAAGCACGCCACATAGTTTCAAATAGCATTTTGTAAGAATTTCAACAACTAAGAGCTTCTAAGATCTATATGATTAAGACATGTTTTTGATCTTAATCACTGGTTTCATACATCATTCTTTTGGAGTTGTTTGTTTGTTACATAGAATTTATTTGCTAATCATATTAATCATACAAATATTAGTTATAACCTTGTGTTAATATTTTGCAATTATAACGTAATTTTAATGGATAGACCTGAAAAGTATCTTACCTCTGACCCTCTGATTTTTATTCCAGGCCTCCATAGCCTGTAGGTATGCCATTGCTCGGTGGAGCGAATACTTAAAGATAATACGTCGGAATAAATAAAATAAAAGTTCGAACACATGAAAGATATGATTTGACATCATAATATGACATTTTAACAGGATCTATGCGATTTCTACCTGATTAATTAACAAGCAGCTAGTAAAAATAAATTATAAATCTGAGTAAAATAATTTCAACCGAAAAATTTAGAAAATAATTTATTTTAATCATTGGTTTTTGATTCAATCGTGCTGTGATAAAGTTTCAAAAATAATCATGCGTTAACTCTATGACGAGTTCCACTATATTTGCGAGCATCGTTATAATATATACCATGCATTTTACTTGTGAAGCTTTGTTTCAAAACAAATTTCAATTATAATATAAGAATATAATATAAGATACAATGTATATTATGTTTTAATGCTGCCCTGTTGACAGGCAGCCATAAATCATCCTCCCGCTGCAGCAATAGCGGCGAAGCCTTTTCACCAAGGACGCGTAAGCCTTTGGGTCAATCCGCTAAAAATGCAAAACATAAAAATCCTTCGGAGTGAATTTACTAGGTAATGGCCGTACCTTGGTAGTATATACTGTAGGATAATGCTGTGGTTAGATCAGACAAAATGTTATTGACGTAAGCAAAAGTATTTCACTAGTTTTGCTGGATAAAAGTAGTTCCTCACTACTCCTATACTTTTTTAAGACCCTTCGGAATTACTGGTTCCCCACTGATTCGGTCAGTTGAAAGCTCTTCGCTGGTCTTTTTATGGTTTTAATATCAAAGTTTTTGAGCAAATATACCGTAATGCCGGGACACCTTTTATGGCACGTACAAACAATCCAGTCAATGTTCTTTTTGTTTTTCGTTCCGCACGTATTCTCTATTCATGCGGCTATCCTCTGAAGCTATATGCGGTCCCTGATGCGGCTGAGGTAATGTTTATACAGGAAATACATGAGCGTCGCCGTCGGTCAGTGGTATTACTGCTACTGTTGATAAGTCTCTTTACAAGATTCTCATTCAGAAGTCTTTGACAGAAGCCTAACATAGCACATCAGCAAATCTTATGAGGCTCAGCATGGCACACTAGCAGAATTCCTGTAATAAATTAAGATTTCAAAATGAGTAAAGAGTAAAGTGCCTGTAAGGAATCAAATCACCAATAGAAGCTGGAGCTACATTGGCAAAGACCCTTGACTTATATCATCAATGCAGTGTTCAGATAATACTTACCTGTGGTGCGGAAGACTGCTGAGTTAATAATGCTACTCAAACAGGTGGGCCCAATATTTCATGAAAATTATCAGGCTTTGAGCATACACATCTCCGTTGTGGGATGACGCGTGATTTTGCCAGCTGTTAGCATTTGTAACTTTTTTGTGACAATTTTTAAATAAATACTGGAATGAGCAAAATCGAAATTTTCTGTGATGCCTACGGGAATGTCTCCAGTATTACGTGCTGACGCCGTAGCTGCTCGGTCAACGCGCCACGGTGACCGTTCGATCTCAGGCATCTTGTTAGAAATATTCTCGTTGGCGCCATTTATCCTCCTAAAAGTAGATATGTAGCTTTGCATGCCTCAAAGCTCTTCTCCGCGCGCACATGAGCAACGAATAAACGACTCGAAGGGGCGATTTTCTGGTCACGTTCGAGAAAGGATCGGTAAAGTACCGGGAAAGCAAACTATTTGCGTTTCTTTATTTAATAAAACAACGCAACGGGTATGATTGTGATCCTACGGCTGGCGCTCAGATCAAATTCAAACCAGTTGGATGGATCTTTATCCGAAAGGTTAACTATTGTAATAAACGGAGGTGGGACATCAAAAAAAAAAACGAAAAATACAGAAATCCGAGAAATTAGCTGTTTTTAAAGGTGTATAACTTTTATATCATTTATTAAAGCTGATGTGAAGGAATTTCGTACCAAAATTGTTGTAAAATGGCAAGTCGGAGATAATTATTTAAAATTCTTTGTATGCTTTGATCTTATGACTAGAATGAATAATAGTGTTTTCCTTCCTTTTTTAATATATGTCACAACAGTATATTCGTTAAATTATTCTAATTTGATGAGAAGAATTTTACATAAGTCACCTGATTAAGTTAATTAATCAATATTTGGTGAAATTTAGAATATATGTGCAAGATCAAAACCCTGCAAATCAAACAGATTTGGAGTATTTTATACACATCAACAGCGCTCTTGATTACAAATGGTGCATATTACTGTCAGAATTCTTCTCATTTTTTTAAGTATCTGTATTAATAAATTATTTCTTTTTGTGAGTTAAATTCAAGTTCTTTTATATAATTTAATTCAAAATAATATCTGCCGGGTAAATCCAAACAGACATAATATCATTAATAGTATTTTTAAATAGTTTGAATTCAAATTTGTGTCGATTATTTGTCGCAAAATCTAAATACATAAATCAACAGGCCTGGTAATTCAAAAAACGATATATAACAATTGTCAGAAAATGCCCTGTCAATTTGTTCATACCCTTTATCTGCAAAATCATACGAAACACATAACCAAGGTTTGACGCATCATATGCTAGATATAAAGCATGTTGACGTACAAACTGCACAAAGGATAGGGAAATGGAAGAGTCGTATTAATTATTTCCATAGTGTCAAAATAACATGGTTAAAATCAAAAAAATAAAAAAAACTGGAAGTTCAAGTATTAAACAGTTTAAATGGAATAAAACTGAAAACTAGATGCCCGCGTGGCAGGCATTTTGATTTACATCTTTTATCGTACCAAATACCTAAATATCGGTTCTCACTAGAAAAAACACAAGCACTACCAACATCATTATATTGAGTCTACTCTTATCGGATTACATGCAGTAAAAATAATTTTGTTCAATCTTAGCTATTACGTGACATTCTTGATAAAATATCGATGAAAAGGTTGGATGCACTTCCTTTGTTCGATAATATCTGTTTAGTTATACGAAATATAAATCAAGGATGCTTTGCAGAACAGCTGGTCCGGTTTCGGGAGCGGAAGAAAACTTGCAGCTTCTGGCTTCTTGTTTTTGATTGCCCTCATAAGCTTTATAGGCAGGAGACTCGATTACTGGGCGTCCCTACATATAAAAGTTTGGCAGACCAGCGTGTAGTTCAATAGCCAGGGTAGGAGTCCAAGTTATCTATGCTTTAAAATGAACTGTTGCAGATCTCCATTCAATGTGATCTTTGAAAGATCCCACATAAAAGAATAAGAATTTCAAGCATGTGAAGCCCAGCGTAATAGTTACGCAAGTTGTCTGAATGATGATAGTTTACAATAACAATTTTTTTGAATTATTCAAGCGAGGCATAGACATAATACCGGCTTAGTATGCTAAAAAGTTGCATAGCAATAGCAATGAGCTCTCATAAACCAGCAATATATTTTCATGGCGAGGGAAAACGAAACGAAACGGCCGGACATAAAGCTAGAAAGTATGAATAATAAACAGATACTTTCATAAATTTATACGGGTGGAAAAGTGGACTTTATAGTCCGATAACGCAAATAAATTCGAAGGCTATGCCTATTAGATTTTTATCGGTAGAGCGAATTTCAGTTGAACAGTGAGCGAGCATATCCGTAGGATTTGTGACCAGGTGTAAGCTTATGATCAATTATATTGAAAATGATTATCCTGTGCACAATGTTAGAGAAGTGTTGGGAACTTCAAAATTTTCGAAGTATACATTTCACGGTTTTTGGTCGTTTCATGAATGAATTAAACCCATATAACAATTCTGATTGCATGTACCTGTATGTTCATATTTATCGTTTGATGGTTACCCTCTTTATCATCAGCAACACTACCAACAGTTTCCATGAATTTATATGCTATCCGTACAGCGTACATATCAATAACAGCGGAGTAAGAAATAGTATCATTATACAAATTAAGCCTCTGACGTGAATGAGCCGAGATAATGTTACATCGTAAATAGTATTTACGAAGAACAAGGAATGTCGCTGTAAATCAATTCATTCTGTTGACAGATGTAAGGGACCAATGTCGCCGCTCTAAGGTGGTCCAGGTGTTAGGATCTTGACTTCGGAAGTCGTAAATAGGCAGTGCCACCGTACGCGATAATTGGAGATGAAACTTCATTTCAGTATTTGTTTTTTTGGATAGTCCATTCAATTTTAATCTTAGACTTTTTTTTGACTGCCAAGTCATTCTGATTAGGAACTAAGAAATACAATATGGCATATAATCATGTAAATTGTAGATGCTGTTACTTGGTGAAACTTTTCCATCATTCAGATAAAAAAGTTATTGAGTTTAACTAGAAAGAAGATTGTTTTATTTTTGAGACTGCGTAACATAAAAAATTTGTGTGAATATGGCATTTCTCATTTTTCTTCAACTTCAGGAATAACGTAAAAATTTACAGTAAAAAAATTGTGTGTTCAACAAATAGCTTCACAAATAAAACTCTGTTTTTGAGTGACGTCCCTAGCTATATTTAATCATCATCGACTGTCAACCCTTTGAAAAAGAGAAGAAAAAATGGATCGTTTTATTTGTCAAACTTTGTGTTACCTGAAGGATGAAATAGTTTTACCGAGTAAGAGCATCACGGTTAAATTTTACATTTTCTATTACAAATAAGAACTGTTTACCCACTAAACTACGCTCTATACTGCCAACGCTTAGCGAAATAATAGAACTTCCTTTGAAAAGAAGAGACCAGATCATCCTCACACGACTATGCATCGGTAACACCCTTTAGTGCAGTGCCTAGTGTATGCTAGCCATAGAGTATTGTACCGACTGAATGATGATCCAAACGCTTGTTTAACTACTAACTACATGAACACCTTACGATTTCTCAAGCTATCACATTTATACAATTTGATTTAGATCTTTCAACTCTTTGTGTTACGACAGAGCCGTATGCTGCTAATAACCCTACGCGGTTGATGCAGCTTAAACTGAAATAAAAAAAAGAGCCGTATAGACATATATATATATATATATATATATATATATATATATATATATATATATATATATATTCATATATCGACGCTTAAAAATACAACTTTGTGTACCTGAGTCAGCAAATGTAATATCTGAAAATGGATATCAAATTGAAAAATGAGACACAAATTGGTTCAGTAATTACATGCTGTAACTGATTTGGAAAATAATTCCCAGGTATAATGATAAAATCTGATATATGATATAATCAAATAAATCGTTCCATCGGTCCAACACCTCAAAATATTTGTAACTTCCCTGTAAATGATGATTTAAACGTCGAAAAGAAGGAATGCAAGAGGTGTACCAGTAGGATTCGAGTAATACTAAAACTTCTAAAAGTTGAATCCTGGAAGAACTTAACTTATGTTACTAGTTTGGATATGACATCGACATCGCATAAATTCCGATTTCAAGATATAATGATTTCTTGATGGTTGACGGCATCACAAAAAATGAAGTCATTTTGTGGTCCGGTGATAACATTACTTCTCTCAGTTACCCGCGAGAATGGATGGGAAGTTTGATAACGTAGTTTGAAAAAGAGTGGATATGGAAAATGTGTCGTATATGTCATAGGCAATCATCTTGTGTAAGACGATGTGGCTTTGATTTGGTGATCGTTCTGTAGCTTGGTCGTGCCACAGCCGGTACAGCACGCTGGATAGATTCGACACCCCACAATTATATGGTAAAATGACATTTGCTTGCTACCATTATTAGGAGATTTCTGTAAGATGTGCTTAATCAAAATTTCTACCCATGGTTTCATATATTAGTGTGATAAATCGTGGATGGTATCTGTCATTATGGTTAAGTTTTCTCCCAGCTCTACAGTATCTACGTATATGGATATCATTCCCCTACATTTGCGACGATAGTACGTGTTGGACGTTTATTGGATATGATGTAACACCGAAACTAATCTCGAAAATTGTTCCGTAGTACATATCCACACCTGCAAAGCTTTTCCTGTAAAATATTTATATTAACGTTTCTGATAAAGTGGATTACTACACGGTTGAAGCAGTAGGAGGGCTCAAGCGGGCATGTCACCTCTATGATAGCTCCAGAAATACAATTTGGATTTTAATGAAACTGACACTAAATTAATACGATGGAGGACCAAAAAGTTCCGTATCTTTTGCTAATCGGTTCACTATAAATACTCAGTTTTTGGACATTTTTGAGGCACCTAATTATTTTTCAGTATTTCTGGAGGAGTCAGAAATCGCTAAATCACGTTATATCATCTATCAGTCATAGACCTCGCTAATAATCCATACTAGTTAGCTATAAACGATAGCTTACAAATTTGCCTTCAAAGAAGAGATAAGCTTTTAAATGTGGATTTAGAATTCCAGAAAACATCTGACTAACGAACGTGGCACATACATTTGCATTCCGAATGTTTCAAACATTTATTCCATTTAATTTGTGGTAAATAGAATATAAACAGTGAAGCACATCACTATACCACACTTAGTGTAAGTTGTGTGGCGGAGATAAAATGGTATCAGTAGTGGACTGATGCTATTTTTTTACTTTTTTTAGGAACTATGTCTGTTTTCAAAATAGAATAAGAATCATAAGAATCAAGATTGAGTTTTAGCGTTTTAGCTTTTTTATAAAGTGTGTCAAGTTGGTTGCCTCATTTTTTTGATAGGATTTTAGTACTGTTGGTCCTACTAACACATGCTTCTAGAATGAGAGAGATTATGGAAACTTGATCTTTTTTTGAAATAGAACTAGATTTTTTAAATTTGATTTCAAATGGAAAAAAATCGATTCAAGTAGATATTTCCAAACAGTTATCTTTGCGTGGGCAGTACAGCGTTAACCTACTTGTTTTTCAAAGTAGAACAAAATGAAGGAATATCCAAAACTCATAAACCATGATGATGAAAAATTAGAAAGGGAAATTTGTCATCAGTGGGGATCGAACGCATAACTTCCTGCATTCTAGGCAGATGCCTTACCGCTTGGCCCTGACACACAGAATGGCAAATATGGTCTGGAAGGTACATAACCCTAGTACAATAGCCTTCCTAATATTATAACCTGTACAGCTCGATCTTTGGTTAGACATAAAATTTGGCCTTCTAATTTTTCTGATTATTATAAGTTGTCTACTTACAGATCGCGGTGTGATCCGATAAAACTGTGTTTTAAATCATACTTTCTACTACATACTAGTATGAGGTTTATTCGAAAAGCGAAACTGTTCCACCCTACCCTTGGCAGCATAGTGATGATAAATTGTAGTCGCGTTTAAACCTGAAGGTGACAAAGGACCAAAAAGGATGTTCGACAAATGCAACCTCCATTTCAGTATTAAGCTGAAAGCTCCATGATTTACTGTACCTTTTGTACTCTGTTTGTCAGTAGGATGACTGGCATATTGCTTTCTTAACTTTTACTGCAATCGCCTGTTTTTGTGCTACGTGTGTTGGATGAATGGAACAACCGTTTAGTATTTTTTTTTACAACTAACGTTAAAGCAAAAAATATCATAAGAAAGTGTCATACCTGACTAAGCAAACAGTTGCAATTTCATTCATTCATCCACAATCAACCATGGATGGCCTCTTTTGTCTTTTTAAGACACATTGGTATGATTTAGACTTCGAAAAACAAATCAAAACACAGCACTCAGCATTCTACGCAGTGTGTGAGACTGGTAAAGCTTTGAAGCCAATAAAGGTAAACTGTCCTTCTTCGAATATAGATTAAATGTTGCAATGTGCCTATTTTTCAGTGATAATAATAATGATAATAATACAACTTGGCAATGTATTTACTAAGGAACCAATTAAAAGTAGAAAACTTGATCAAAATTAATTTCATATACTTTACGAGTAACGATTAGTAAAATAATGAATCAATGAAATTTGAAAATATATATTAGCAATCCCTGAATCCAATTCTTATTCGCACAACTGTCATATTTGGGCTTACTCCAGGCACACTGAACTCGTTTACACAAATTTACCAATAACCGTATGATATGTGGCGCACCAAGAAGAGAAAGCTTAGAATAAATCATTAATATAAATGCGGTCGTAGTTTTGTTGAACCATTGAAATTAAAATTGCTTGTAGTCTCACATAAAAATTCTCTGATGTCTCGACTTGACTGTATCGATTTTCTGAAACAACAAGGTTTTCGTTCTTGTTACACAAGTAACTTGGTATCAAAGTGACAGAGTAGCGACAGACAATCAGATAGAAATAATTACATGGTTTTCCGTGACGTTACGTAATAAAATACTAATAAGATATTATAAGAGTATTAAGAATTCAAATTTTTTCGAGAATACCCATTTTATAGACTCATTAACGCTGGAAGATTGATTTTGTTTATTCTATGAACTTTGCTGTTACCATCACTATAGATATTCCAACTGCCTATGCACTATTGAAAGCGAGTATTCGATAAAACATATTATACTTTGGAAAATAATGTCCAAGTGTGAAGAATCGAACATCAACACGCCGTTGCGCTACTCAGTGGACTAAATAAACTCACTGCACGTAAAATACAGAGTAAATCCACTTGACGCCATACTCAATACACTAAATTAATACAACCTCCATAACTATTTATAATCCCAATTTAGATTAAATTCAGTAATCTGTACAAGTAGTTGTAGTCGTCGAAACCGAATTGGGACAAATTAGCTCGCCTTAGAAAAAAGGTTTATACGTACGGGTCCTGCATCTTAGCTCCCGTCTTCTGTAGCTCCGTTATCAATTAAGTTGGGATTTTAATATTTTGCTTGTTGTATCTGTACCTTAGATTACATTTTAGGAAAATACTCTCGATCATACAGGGTGTCCCAAAAAAGTGTGACGTCGTAACGACATATTTTTTTAATTGAACTACCCATTTTTTGCATATTTTGTGTCTCCAATGGTCACCTCTATTATTCTAAAATATTATCAAAATCGATGCTATTTAACCGACGAAAAAAAATAAAATGTACAAAAAATCGGTTTTGCAGCACCGACTTTAAAAATTGCTGAAAAATACAAATGGTGCGTAATTATCACATTTAAACTAGGAACTTATTAAGTAAGATGTGGATGTCTTGTTGACCAAGTTTGGTTGATCTAAATTGTACAGGGTGACTGCCAAACTTTTCAAATTTTAAAAGACTTTTTCTTTCTTATTTTGAATATAAGCCCCCCTCTTTATTCATTACATTCGATGCGGAATTAAGAAATAAAGCTTTTTTCTGAATACATTCCTATCAAAATTCCTAACGCATTAAAAGTTATTCGCCAGAAACTACTTGTTTGGCCTATTTCAATAACAATTTTAACGAATAAAAATTAAAGGCGGCCTTTAAGTGTGATAATTACGCACCATTCGTATTTTTCAGCATTTTTTAAAGTCGGTGATGCAAAACCGATTTTTTTTATATTTTATTTTCTTTCGTCGGTTTAACCGCATCGATTTTGATAATATTTTAGGATAGTAGAGGTGACCATTGGAGACACCCAAATATGCAAAAAAATGGGTAGTTCAATTTAAAAAAATATGTCATTATGACGTCACACTTTTTTGGGACACCCTGTATGATCGAGAGTATTTTCCTAAAATGTAATCTAAGGTACAGATACAACAAGCAAAATATTAAAATCTCAACTTAATTGATAACGGAGCTACAGAAGACGGGAGCTAAGATGAAGGACCTTGTATACATTAAAATGACGTACAGCTCAGTGTATCCAGCTTCTGACGTGAACGATGTCACTGTAAATTGATTGACCCTTGTTGACAGATGGCGTAGGTAATCTGTCATAGTTAAGAGGCATATTTCAAGCTGTATTTCATCGGCGTAGATTACTGGAAGATGACAGACAGACAACTACATGTACATATATTAAGTGTATGCCCTCCACTAAGCATCAGACCTAATATTGACATGCATGTTTCGTCTTTAGCCTAGAGTCGTCAGTATAGCCTGGTGGTCTAACTGTAGAGAGCAATCGAATGGTATATACGCAACCCAGTCAAGGGTGAGATAGCAACATCAACTCATCTCCAAGTGGGGCCCTCTATTGGTACGCACATTGGAACCTATGCAGCTTTCAGCTTCTGATGTGAATGAGTCGAGAGAACGGAACATAGTAAAAGTGTTTACGAAGAACAAGGAATGTTGCTGTAAATCAGTTGACCTTTCATGACAGATGTCGTAAGGCATATCTGTTGCCGCTTCAAGACAGTCTAGGTGTTGGGACCTTTGACTTCGTGAATTGCCAATGGGCGTCCCCTTAGAGGGTGACACTTGGAGATGAGTTGATGTAGATATACAGACAGACAAACAGACCGATGAAAGCTAGTGACATGTGTTTTCGTGAACTTGATATACCGATTTCGAAATTTTTCACGAATAACATACTTTTTACGCCTATTGGCGTGGGAAGTGAAACAGCTATGTGCTTTACTATGAACTAAGAAAGTTTCGTAATTAGATGCTTGAGCAAATTAGGAAAACGACGACAACAAAACCAAATAAATTCACCTCATAAATATCTTATCGTTGGGAACAAAGTTAAACTTTCGTAATACGCTTTAGATGGACGAGAATTTAATTTCGCCATCGTTGCCGTGCTCTCCTCCTCAAAGAATACTTTCAGTCTTGATGCTCGTCCTCAGCTAATTATAACTTTTCCAGGACCCCTCAGAGCTATATATATTATGGATGTCGTGTTGCTGTTTTTAGGGAGAGAAATTTCTTCTAGTGGCTTTTTCGTGTTCTTTCTATTCTAGCTTATATGCCGAGAATGCAACTTTGTTTATATAACATCTAGATATCATTTTGTGGTTTTATATTTTTTTCACCTTCTTTCTCGTGACCGTTAATTGAAATCACATATAATTACTTCAATAGCGCTACAGCTGCCTGTGTAGCCTTTTTTTGAAGTAGACAGTGGCGTTAATTCAATTTATGATGTTGTATTGATACTGACATTAGCTGATTAACTGTCTCCAAGTTCTGGAGACAAATTAGAACTTTTTATGATTCATCACGGGATGCCCGAACACCGACCAGAGAATTTCCATTCAAAATAATGGACATATTCCATCGTTACCCGAGAACAGCAACGCTACCTGCTTTATGAGAGGAAAAACGTAAAATATATCAGTGTAATCCCAGAGTAAGACAAACTCCCCTCAGTCCGGAACTAAAAACAGACTAAGTACTCTTATAAGGTTTAAATCGCATTTACTAGCAAACAGACATAATACCATCATTACTACTACAATATAAGGAAAACTACAGGCGGAGCTCATGATTTCCCGTTAACTACTCAAACTTGCTTAAGAAAAGTATGCAGAAGAAAAAAACAACGAAAAAAGTTTTGAGACGAATGTGTTATCAATTTTCAAGCTAATAATACCTGTCAAACAGATAAAGGTGACGGTAAATATTTTTAGGTAGCTCAATTATCAAAAGTTGAAACTCTGGCAAATATTAAATGTTTGAGATAAAATTGTTTCATATTGATATCTGGTTAAGGTACTTGATAGTAATATATATATGAATTAGGCAACATGTGTAGTTGCTATTTCTGCTTAATATACCGGGTGGTCCATTGAAGGAAAGTATCCAGATGTACATAGTTGAGGTTGAGGCATATGTAGACTATAACGAGGGGTCTCTAAACTAGACGATGCATATATAGAGTACTCTAGTAACATCTAGACTGTATAAAGAGTATATAGATTAGTCGAAGCATATGTAGACTATCCGATTGGCCTCTAGACTAGGCGAGGCAGATATAGTGTACTCAAAGAATATCAAGACTGTACGAAAGGTATGTAGATTAGTCGAGGCATATGTAGCCTATACGAGGGGTCTCTAAACTAGACGATGCATATATAGAGTACGTGACTAATATCTAGACTGCAAGAATGGTATATGGATTAGTCGAAGCATATGTAGACTATATGCGGGGTCTCTAAACTAGACAATGCATTTATATAGAGTACTTAAATAATATCTAGACTGTACGAAGGGTATATAGATTAGTTGAAGCATATGTAGGCTATCCGAGGGGTCTCTAGACTAGACGAGGTATATATAGTCTATAGAGATAGGCGTATAGCGCGAAAGCGATGCGTTTTTTTTATGAAATCGTTCAGAAGAAAGTTCTTGGGTGCAATGGGTGACAATTAACGGTGACTTTTATTTTCGATATTGACAGCGTTTGCAAGGTTTTTTTCATGGTCAAAGATGTTTAATAAGAACATATATTTTTGCAGAATCCCAATCTACGAGAAAAAACAAATAATTTTTGTTCACAAATTTCATTAATCTGATTGCAACTTAAGTAGATAAAAAATGAAACATTTGTTCTTTTTCGAAACGTTTCTTACCGCAACGGTAGACAATGCCGTTATCATTTCAATATTATTGACTGTGTCATATTTTTTCTTTTGTATAATGTTTTCAGATGAATCTGTTTTTACAAACGATGGTGAAGTGAATCGACATAATATGCACTACTGGAGTGTGGAAAATGATGTCAGAGAGTGGTGGAACATCAGCGCCCTTCGTTGGTTAATGTATGGTGCGGGATTATTGAAGACATGTTGATCGGTCCATATTTTATTGAAAGAAGGCTAAGATATCGAGAAATTCTACAACACCATTAACGAGAGCTGATAGACGATAGACCACTTCAAGAAAGCGCAAGCATACGGTTTCAACAAGATGGCTGCCCTGCTCAATATGCCAGAATTTTCCGGGAAGTGCTGGATCGGGAATACCCTAATTTATGGATCAGATGCGGTGGTCCCGTAATATCGCCTGCTAGGTCACCAGATTTAACCCCTCTCGATTTCCTTATATTAAGCCATCTAAAGAAGTTGTTTATTCGAGTGTCCCACTACATTGGAAAATATGTCGTAACTCATGAGATATACTTAAAGAGCAATCAATAAAGAAACTGACATTGGGTATCATGCAAACTTTATAGAATGGATTGAGTATAATAAAATTTGAGGTTTCCCATATGATAATTACGTTCTTTATGCTTTCGTGAGAAGAAAATAATTCCTGACAAACCACGTGATAATCGCAAAATTTATAAAGAGAATAAATATTGTATTTTTTATCTACTTAAATTGAAATTGGATTTCAAATTTTTGTGGGAAAACGGTATTTGATTTTTATCGTAGAGTAAGATTCTGCTGTAAAGAATATAAGTACCCATTAAAAAAACATGGTTGACCTTGAAAAAATCTTGGAAATGCTGTCAATGTCGAAAATAAAAGTCGTCATTGCAACCCATTGCACTCAGGAACCTTAGTCTCAAGGATTTGGTCTAAAAACTTACCATTCTCGTGCTATATGGCTGTCCAAGTTGAATGGACAACTCGGTATACCTGAAAACAAAAGTTCCTTTAAATTTCTTCATGCTCTCTCATACTTATGAAGACCACTTATAATACATACGAAATAATAATTAAATAATAATAAGTTTCCGATTGCTATTAGCAGCATTATACTGTGTTAAAAATGTTGACATTACATTTTTGTTCCACGAACTGGAGCATTTTTTATTATACATTATTTTGATTTATGCAAACGACCTTCTCTGTACTGTTTTTAATTAAAATTCTCATATTATCCATTTTTTATTTAAAAACAAAGTTAGCATTTTTACTAGCTGTAGACTATAGTATGGTTATAAAAATTAACGGTTACCTGTTATGTTGGCGCTATTGTTAGGTATCTCCCTGAAGAATTGAAAATAGTCGAAATAAAGGCGCTTCTTGTTTCTAAAATTCCATTCGATACAAGTCTCCTGAGGATTGTTCGGAAAAGTATAAAGCGAAGTCGGAACCATTATTATTTGTGTAAATTCGAACTAAAGGTCATTAGCACTTGATATATAGTTATTAAAACTGCTGTATCTGTGATACCAAAAAAATGTAAAACTATGGAATAGTTAAATTCTATTTTGCATTTTTTGTTTGTTTGTACACATATTATTATCATTGCAATTAATCCGTTGTATCAAATGCAAATGATGAGGTTTAATAAAAAATCTCTTTGAATATCTGGGAGCTTCTTCCAAGCTTCACGTTGTCAAAATTATATTTTATGTCAAACCGAGAGCGTAAGCCTGGGGCATAATTTAAGATTTTAAAATGCAAACAACACCTGTTATGTTTTATTGCTTAATAAATATGTAAATTCTGCGGTAGTTGTACTTTGTACAGATGCCGTAAAACAAAATTTCAACGGCAAGGCTCTCCCTATACCACAGTCATTTTAAGAGAAAGTAACGTACTAAAAATGAAGGTAAACATGTTTGTTATTCTTACTCACTAACGATCTAAGGTTGGTAAAATTGCTGTTACACTACGCCGGTTTTGTCAACGTTCATTAATCTGTTCTGCTTCTCAAACGAACTTATGGCGATTTTGATGAATAAATTTTGTGCCCGATTGACCAATTACTTTAACAAGGGGAGTTATGTGAAATTTTGGTGATTTTCAATGCCAAAGTGTCAAATCCAAAGCAAGATAGCAATAAATCTGTGCAATTACTAGGCAGGTTATAAATCAGTGTTCAATTCAATCACAACGGATATTTGTTTTTTCAAAATTAAAAATTTTATACTTAACTTAACTTTTTGCTTAATGGTTAAAACAATGAGAGCTATTACTCGGCTCAATATAGTGGAACCTCTTATATACCACCTAATGCAATGATGATGACCCTGGGCGAAGTTGTTACGCCAGATACCATAGTCAACTGCATGGTTCGATCCCCTCAGAATTGGAATGCTGTGACGGGATTTGTAGAGAAAAAATCACATGAAAGGGCCCTACAGCAGGTGGTCTAAAACATGCGAGCCTGATTGTAGGCGCTGGTAATAATTTTCGCCTACAGCAGTCTGGTTCTTATGGGTTGGGCAAACCTGATTTTAGACGCTAGCTACAAGGCTGCCACCGTGTTAAACATTTCCGCGGTGGCGGTTGGCATTCGGAGGTTTGGGTTTTAGTGGGTATGCCATCGAGAGTACTAACTACTACTGTGTAATCATGACGGTAGTGGGTAGCCGGTGGAGACTCCCACACTTCGGCTATAAAAGCTTTCCCCCTCCTAGCAAAAACTGACGGATCTAGGCTACAAAAAAACTACTTAAGGTCACTGTTCGAATAGAGAATATTGGAATTTGGAGCCTGATTGAACCTGTTTTTGTATAAGGAAGACATTAGAGAACCACATTCTTATCTAAGTAGGTACAACTTTAACTTAGTCCAACTTTTCTTGATTAGGAAAAATTGGCTCTAAAGGAAAAATAGGCAGATTTGAACTTTAAGGTTCAGAACTCCTGTCTGATCACTTTTTCCATGGTCAGCTATATTGCAACTGAAAGATATTTATGAACAATTTACATTTACCCTGAGAAAATTCAGGATAGTTCATAAATTATCCTCATTTTTGCATTTGGAATGTTATAATATCCTAATCTAAGCTTTGTGCTCCATAATCTGAGTAATATTCAAGGGTCATTTACTGTTTTACATGATTAACAAACAGTCCAATTCTTGGGGCTCGCTTTATTTTTCTTATTATCGTCTCTAGCATCCATAATATTATTTTCAGTGCAAACAAATTTTGGTAGTAGGGTATGCATCTAGTTTGGGAGTAAAAAACAGGCATTTGATACTTTATTGATATTTTTGGGATTCCTTGGCTTTGATTAATAAGTAAAAAATATACATTTCGAGAAACTAATCCTTGAAATCATTATCTAATGCAGAATATAGGTAACTCAAGCTTGCTTTAGGTATTTTTTCATTGGAAACATTGTGGTGGTTTATCTGTGATCAACGAAAACTGAAAGATATCAAAAAAGTAACTGCATTGATTGATCATTTATATAGTCCTGCTATCGAACAATTGACTCTATTTGTATTGTTATATATTGTATAAAATGGCAGAGGAGATGGGAGACAACCACACATGAGATCTTGTGGACCACGCAACTGGTTCCAGACATACACAGAGGTATGGATTGACAATGGAACTGTACGGAGGGATCACTACATCGCGCAGTTCCTTCAAGGATGGTGCTTTGAGACGTCTTCTTGTTATTGTTGCACCGCCTGCGACTGCTTCCAAAGGTTGAAGATGACATGAATATCCTGATGTTTACATAAAAAAACATTGATTCCACAGTACTACATTTCTTTCCTCTTTAAGGTCTGTATTGACTGTGCTATGGTATGCATATTAGGTATCAGGAGGCTGTTGTTGGATGTTGGCCCCCAGGAGTCGCTTCACCGTCTGTTATGAAAATACATAATTTTATAGGTTGATGCGTTTTTGTTTGGAGAAACACGCTAGAGTGGAGAAAGGAGCAAGAGTTAATTAACAACGAGACGAACCGTACACGGAAACAGCCGTTTAGCAATGCGAACTCCGGGGCATCACAGAATTCCAGACGCCGATATGGTATGCATGATTAGACAGACCAACAAGTTTTAGGAGGAAAGACCACGATAATAGTTTTAAACATATTTTCGAACATCGAAACCGAATGTTCCAAGGTTGATATGTCAGGTCAGTTTTCTTGTCATCATATGACTTAGAGTAAATTTACTGATTGTCGTAGGATTCATAGTATCATTGCTATAATTTACAATTAATTTGCTTTCTGTTGTTTGAAACTTGTAGACAAGGTGGATTTATCAAAAATTCACGAAAGAAGAAGAGAGCAACAACTGCCTTCCATTTTTAGATGTTTTAGTAACGAGAAGAAACACCAAAATAGAAACAACAGTACACAGAAAACCAACTAACACAGGTCAATACTTACATTACACTTCAAACCACCCAACAGCCACGAAGAAAGGCGTCATCCGGACCTTAGTCGACCGAGCTAGGAGTATTTGTAAAAAACAAGAGGGACTACAAAGAGAGCTCAATATCATTAAACAAGATCTATTAAATAACGGATACCCAAAGAAGCTAGTGGAAGTAACAATACAGGAAAATACCACCAGTAGACGAATTAAACACGAAGAATCTCAGCACTTACTCATTCTGCCTTACGTCAAAGAAATATCAGATGGAATCAAAAGAATAGGTCAGCGATACAAGATCCAAACAAGATTCTCTAGGAATACCACCCTCAGAAGTATCCTAACAAAAACTAAGCCTAGGAATGAATCTCAAGAGACAAAGGACTGCATCTACCAGATACCATGTCAATGTGGTAAAATCTATGTTGGAGAAACAAAAAGGCCACTGGAAGTAAGAATCAAAGAACATCGTCTCAACACCCAGCGTGCAGAGATAGGAAAATCTGGAATAGCTGACCACGCATGGACGGAGCACCATAAAATAGCTTGGGACGACGCTAAGGTTATTGCCAAGGAACCGCATTGGTATCGAAGGAAATTCAAGGAGGCGGCATTCATCACCAACAACAGCAAAGTGTACAGCAAACCCAGCGTAGACATTAAACCAATCTGGCAGCCACTCATAAAGAAGATCAATAGACTACGACTGAACCAGACAACAGACCGGCAAACAGCCACGTCAGCAGACCGGAATACCGCGCATCGGGAACCAATCAGAACAGACCGCGCACAACGACACGTCACCGGACGGGGTATAAATAAGCGTGAAAGGAACGTGTTCGCCAGTTCACCTGAAGACGATTGAAGGTAGAATATCAATCGAAACGTCGTGATACTCAAAAATTTTATAGACAATGGAAGTTCGAAATCAAACTTTTGATAATTTGTTTTCATAACTCCACTAGTCGAATTCTTAATTTTTTGCATAGTATTAAATGAAACGTATCTTCTGGTTGTTTCTCTGGTATATCTCACTCGTGCTGGCCGCTAAGTGTTCTACATATGATTGAAATAAGAGCTTCACTGAAGTTTCAGCTGTGTCGATGTCCTCGATGAAAGTTTAAAATAAAGTACTTCAAACATTTAAACTATAATAATGCCTTTCTTCGGTCTACTAGAGTTACAGGTATCGCTACAGGTGTCATCAGCGTACTGTTCTGATATACGAAAGTGAATAATTGAATGCCTCATGATTTTCTGTTCCTTAAGTTATAGAATCCTTTCAATGTATTTTATGGAATATTTTAAGAGAGAAGTGTTCTCAGAAATATATAGAAACGTATTATTGCATCAATAAAAATTGAGTGCAAAGGATCAGTTCTATTTTCTAAATTTATATTGTTAATATTTGATACATTGAAAATAAATCGAAAATATAAGATGCATCGTCGAAAAATTCTGAGCTAATGAAAAAAAAATAACGGCAAATCTGTGAACTTTAATAGATGTCTAACGAGTACAGTGTACCAAAGTAAACATTTTATAGATGGAAGTATTTCACCAAACACTATTTTTTTCAGGTTGGGTGCTGCCCTGATGAGTTTTGTCAATTCAATCAAACTATCACCAACTGTTACTTAACATAAATAATAATGCGATTAGGTAAGATATTAGCATTTATTGAGGATGTACCTACAACTAAAGCATCATTATCATTTTTTGCTTACTATACTTGATATGGCTCTACATCTCCTTCGTAGTAATTGAAACCGATTAAAAAGCATGCTCCTAGCAGTACAGCTTTACTCCAAACGTCTATTTGGGTAGGAAATGATATACCAAATATGGCAGCACGATTGGAGTTTGAAAAGTTACAGTCTCTCGATATTATTCCTACTACACCACATTCGTCTTGTATCTGAAAACACAAAATTATCCTAAAGTAATCTAGTGGACATTACTACATTCATATTACAGTATTATATATATTTGTGATATACATATGCACTCCAAGCTCATAGAAATAATGATAAAATGTTGAATAAATAGCTTTCACAAATTGGATGGTGATGCATACCTGATGACAGCTAGTATTGTGATCAGTCTTAGATGGTGCAAAAACCCATATTGCAGTAGTCTCAGATAATCAGATAATATATTTGTTTATATATATATATATATATTGATTATTATTACTGAATATGACAATTTAAATGGAAGCCGGCACCCACGTTTACACTTAAAGAAGCTGAGATGGATTTATTTCTGATCTAATCAAAAGATCTGTATCAATCTGGAGCAGGAAGTATTCAGGGGAGAGTTAATAGATAGAAAAATTATCATTAATTACATCTCAGGAACAGTTCCGGGAACTTCTTCATCTACACTACATGTTAACAGCCTGCTAAGTATAGAGGCATCTGGTAAGACTATTTCAGTTGCAGACACCGATATAACTTACCAATATTTTACATGAAGTGAGGCGAGACTTATGTTTTCATATTAAGAAATGGTTCGAATATAATAAATTAACGATAAATCTTACTCCATATAAAAAAATGTGTATTGGAATACATGATTTCATAAATAAAACTATTTTCCTTGTGAATGAAAAGTAAGATTTGTTTGTGAAACTTTTAGCTCTAATACATAGTTTTTTATCTGAATGATAGAAGGCTATTATCAAGTGAGTAACATATACAATTTACAGAAGTGTAATCTGTCGAATGTTTCAAAATAATGCTGACTTTCGCTAGAATTCACAGATTAAAAATATAATTCATAAGATATGTCAAAATGTATCACGCTTTGGGCACTTGAAATTATTTTTGGTTAAGAGACACGTACGAAAATTATAACATTATTTGATACAATCGCAGTTATGGTATATAAATGTTTTTTATAAATTATATATGGAAGCATTTAAAAAAAATATAAAATTGAACTATCTGTATTTTCACCTATAACGATCTGTCCCCGGATCTGTCGTATTTGGCTTATTCACGATTTTGTAGTTTTATGTTAATATTATTATCATTTGATTAATCTTTTCTCCTCTTGATGAACTTATCCATCTATTCGAGTATTTTTTTGATGTGCAGCTGTTTAATACCCGCAAGAAATATCCATAAAAGTTGGGTGCTAAATAAAGATGGGAGCCTTGCTTCACAGAATTTTGTTGATTTGAACTGACTTTGGCATGTATCTTATCGGGTATTATGATTATGCGTGATAAAATCCACTGAACTTTGTGATAAAAGGTGATGGTGGGTAAGAAAAAAAAGCAGTTTCAAATCGAACGCTTGTTTCTCCTCATATTATTTTGGATCTAGCGAACATTGATTTCAAAACTGACCTATGGACGCTATCTGAACCATTTTTATGCGAAGAACCTGCCAGTAACCATCCAGTACCACTGCATGTACCACGTCACTTGTGAAAGTCAAACCCTAATTTGAATCCCTTTCCAAAGAATTTTGAATGACATTGTAAAATAATTTAACTTTTTCTGATTATCAAGTGACCTTAAACAAAATAGTTCTGTCCTTTCCACCGTTAAGTATCTCTGTGTACGCATGTATCTGCGTACACATGTATGAAGTATGTTCATGATTTATCTTTCATTTGGAAGAGGATATGAGGAAGAATGTTACGCCTATATTATAGATAGTTTTTAAACCTTTATGCTTTACGAGTTCAAGAGTACTGCTATTGGGTAAATCTACAGTTTATGGATGATGGATTCGTACATGCTTGCTCAGTGGTTAATTAAAAATTGTTATTTCCTTATTATCCATGAATTGAACCTTCATAAAAATCACAAGAAGGTTTAGCAATGTTCGCATGGAAATACACTTTCTTTCATAACTCCACACGTTTTGCTAGTTTCGATCAAAAGATAAACCCAAAGATAAGTGAAACCAACCCCATGCACGATTCTTAGTGCTTTAGAAATCCCCTATGGGAAACTACGGATATTTTTTTAGAAACACTTTACTCAGTAACAGTGAGCACGTAAATTTGTTTGGTTACGATACAAAAGACGGAAATTACATCAAATCTCGGCGTATCAAAAAACGTCTCGAGTTCGACCGTTCAAAAATTCTGCTGCAGACTTTATCTCGATTAAGACACTCTAAATGTTCAAAAAATTCATTTTCATATATATACATTCACATGAGGCAAAACTGCATGGCTAAATCCCAATATTCATTTCTTCTGAAAGCTTATACAACCAGGTGTGAAAATATTTCTTGCTTGTACTATCGAATTTTCTGATGGACTTCTAGCATCGTTAGAGCAATTGAATTATGGTTTGGTTCGATTTATACTTAAAACTTACAAGATATGTATCTTAAAATAGTTTACCTTGAAGTCCTCGTACTTTGAGTTGCATCCACAGAATGGACCATAAATGGTGAAAAAACAATCATTGGTGATACCAGTAACAGAGAAGGTTGGGCGGCACATGCCACAGTTCTGACTAACTCTTCCTATATCTCCATGTGAGGTAGAGTAAACATCTATGAAGGATGAGGATATTCTTGATAACAATGCAAATGTTTGCAAGCATCTCATACAAACTAATATTCGCATAACGGCTGATCTATTAGCTCTTCTAAATTGATTATCATAAACCGACTATTGGTTTTGGATATCTCATTGAAAATGCTTCCAAAATAAGTAATTGTAGTGTGCCGTTGTAGTTTATGTGTATATATGCTCCTACTAGCTTTTTTGAATTGTTTCTTATTTATTACCATTATAACCATTATTATAAGCTATCTGTTCAATAATTTCGATGTCATTTTGAAGATCTGAGTCGCACAATGCCCTATGTACCATAAAGTTATATGAACATAGCTAATTTGTGATTCATGGGATCGCATGAATTTGCTGAAAATTCTGTTCTAGCTTAAGTAGCAGTAATTTTAAAATCATCGTTATGGAAAAAGCGGGCATTTCTCAGTTTTTTCTTATTTGAACATTTATTGGTCATATCATTTCAGAACCATTCCAGCATTAATATAATTTGTGATATATAACATGATGTATTCATCATCTCTACCGAAATATGTGATATTCATAATGTCCCGTACTCGTAGTCTTACCTATACATTGATAGCAGGAAGAAAACGGCCTGTCAAAATTTATCGCTTCAATACCGCGGTTGCTGAACACACGCATCTTGAAGGGCCTGTTTTCGCTATAACAACTTGCATTCCCCCAATCTGAAAACTCGTAAGCACTGTACAACCTGTCTCCGTACCTATTTACGATTACGTACTCGTGATCAGCCCCCGCTCTGGATACAAACTCCGAAATGGTGATCTTTCTTTGCACTAGGATTTGATCGACAGGCGCTAAAAGCTCTAGGCCCGGAGGGTAGTCTTTTAGGCGAGACATTTCTTCGGTTCAGCTGCATGGAGCTATGTTATGGGAGGGCATTGTTTGTGTAAGGAAATGATGAGTTGATTGATTGATTGATGATCTTTTAATTTGGGTTAAGAGTGATTGACGTTCTATCGTTGTCATTCTTATAGGTTACGATTGACAGTGATGATGAAGACAAAACACGAATATACGATCTCAACCTGTATAACTCAGATTAAAGATTATCCAAGATAGGGATCTCTACAGTTTCTTTATCAAAGAAGCAGATGGAGTTGTGGTAAGTATACTCATGGAATAAGCACATCATTTCAGAATACTGAAGCCTTGAACATGATCATGTTAGGTTCACACAGTCACACAGCTTCGTCGGTGGTGTTCTCGATTGTATGTGTACTGGACATCCATGAGCGACTGAATATAATAATCAGGAATAAAAATAACAAGTAAAAACCAGGAATAAAATGTAATTAGACGATCATGTTGTTGGCTTTACTAGGTTGGCATTGAAGAAACTGTAGGTGTATGCTGTGAGTTTTATTCCGCACTAGGAAATTGTATTATCCGGAGCAGCTATTGCTACCCTACAAGGCCCAGATCAGACCATTGTTGGAGGTGCTAGAAGATTTTTATTTATTGCTGTCAATTGCGAATGCATGTGAATTCTGATTCATATTTCCATTGTTTATAAATTTTAACTATAAATTACAATTAATTACTACAAGGTCGACCACTTAAAGCCAAAAAAATACTTAAATTTTAGTAAATTCTCAACAGACTTTGATTTATAGACATCCTATCGTTGTCGTGCTTCTAAGTTGTGTCAGTAAATATATAGAATCTGTTTGAGTTGTCAAAAATAGTTTCTGGAGACCAAACCAAACTTCTCCACTATGAATTATCTTTAAGATTTTTCGTTAAAAACATTATTCAGAGGCGCGCTTTTCTGCTCGTTGAAACCTCAGTAATCTTACTCTGATGACTAGCAGAAGTCCAGTCATTCAAAACAATCAATAACGGCGCCTTTCAGATTGTAGGTGCTCTTACTCGGTGACATCCTTCCATCACCAAGATTTTTTGCATTGCAATTTATACACTTTTCCTGAATATAACTTAATTTTGACTAATAATCCTTTGAGGATTATAGGGAAACGGGTCTTTTCATGATCAAGCCTTATTTACAAATTGAACCACTTGGTTTCTAAATGGCATTTGGAAATTTGAGATGAGTCTTACTGTCACTGCTTTTTAGAGATAAGTGTAACTCAATTATTCGTAAAAAAATTTGATGAATTTATGGCAAGTCATGATCTTTTCTGGAATAAGATACACCAACTTACTGTTGTAGTTACATATAATAGAATCTTTGTAGAGAAATATAGATCCAAATCCCTATTTTCAAAAATCATTGACTTATCTTCGTAATAGCATTGCACGTATAAGCACAGCACACCAATACTTAATTAAGATAGAAGTCTGTTATCTTCTAGTACAGCCCTCTGGTCTTTTTCATAATGAACCTGCATATTTTTGTAACTCATGACAGTAACGAGATATTTTCTAATCACAATTCTCGATGATTTATTCCATTATTTCTTCTTATAGAGCCATACGTTTAGGAGTGATGATAAAAATTATCAGTATTGTTATTTTTTTAAGCAATCTATAAGCAGTACCTTAAAAATATGATAATGCGAACGACATTTAGTATTTCTCTTTAGATCACTTTTACGTATCTATAGAGACATTTTCTTTCAAATATAACGATATGGAGAGAATACCGTTCAGACCCGTTAATTGACATCCACTCAGGAACAAGTCCAGCAGGATAAATTCGTCAATGAATAAATTGCAGTCTAAAGACTTAAATGATAACACGCTTTTATATTCAATTTGAACAACTAAAATAAGAAATTATTCTTTATATAAGAATAAAATGAATAGAATGAACAAGAAAATCAATGCCATTGTCATAAAAGCGTGGGTTGCTTTGTACTATCTTTTTACGCTAACTGCATTTTTAAACAGAACTAGTAAGGAGGTTTGTTATATTAGGAATAATTTTATGCTTTTTAGTCCGATTAACTATAAAAGCCTATTTTTCGTTTTTTTAACTATAATTTATCTTATAACGAATCTGGATATTACTGTAACTCTTGAAAGTAATGAGAATTCTCTGAGCAGGAGTACCGATAATCTTCAAAAAGCCTATCTGACAATAAAATTTATATAACGGGCATGAAAAAGCATCCCTAGAACAGCATTTCGTGTAAATATCTTGAGAACAACAATGCTGAAATATAAATATTTGCTCTATAGGAACAGATTCAACGTTAATTGAAGACAATAAGGGGATGGCCATATGTTATGAAGCTGGATGATCACTACTTAATATTTTTTTAATTTTTCCTAACCCTCAATATAACCTATAAGTTTATATATACAATCGTCTGCCTTTTTCGACAGTAACAGCCGATTAGCCAATGAAACCTTTGATTTGTGTGTGGGAGATTATTAAACGAGAAACGCTTCATTTGCATTCGTTAACATTTTTAGTAGTATTTTCGATATAAAACGAATTCGAAACCTACTAGCTAAACAGCGGTTGCCATAAAAAAGGCCACGAAAATAGTACATAAAGACTCGAAATAGATGTTGTTCGGTGGAATTTCGTAGAAGCTCTGCAGCTGTGGCGTTTTCCTTCTCGTCGATGTATTCATGTTGTCTGCTTGTCTCCTGCTTTTTATGTTAGGTTATGTTGTACATCCGACAACACTGCCAGTACCACCGCCTACGAAGGAAGACGCTCCGGAGGGGGTCGCAGGGAACAAGGGATGAGAGGTTAACGGTCACAGGGTGTAGCACTTGCCTTCAGCCTCTCGACACGAAAGAGACAATTTATCGTTTACATATTATACACACATAGATCTACACTGTTACTTATATAGTTCGACAATAAATCCGTTAAATCAATCGAAACAGTTTGCTATAGTGACATGACGAGCTATACGCAACAAATGGTCCTTCGAGCCGGATTTTTCATTTTTGTTATAATTACTGAACGAATGTTGTTTTGATATGACAGATCTTCTATTTGATGCATTATTTGAAGCGGTTTTTTCGTGTTTCAAGGACTGTTCGGTGGTTTCAAAGAGTTTACACCGATCAGATAAAAACTCTAACAATTGTTGCAAAGTTGGGTTTGAAATTCGTTTATTAATGAGTGATTCCTCCCATAACGTGAGTGATCTTGAGTCTATTTTAGTTGTCACTAAATAGATCAAGAGTGTATCCCAAGAGTCTACTTTCTCACCCTGTAGCTGTAATGGACGATAGCTCTTGTTAAAGTCATCGATTAGATTCCGTAACGTGTATTTACCTTTCGAAACTGTGGGTAACTCGAACAAGCAACGCACGTGCTTTTTCACAATAAGCTGCTTGTTTTCGTACCGTTCTTGAACGAGGTCCCAAGCAATTTTGTAATTTTCGCTAGTGACTTGTATCGATTCTAAGATTTTACCAGCTTCTCCTTCAAGAGAACTTATGAAATAATAGAATTTTCTCACGTTATCGATGGAATCATCATTATGCACTAATGTGAGATACAAGTCTCTAAACTGTGGCCATTTATCAAAGTCACCACTGAACTTTATCAGATCGATGGTCGGAAACCCTCTTCCGCCGCCACTGGCATGATTGTCAGACATTTGTGCTGTGCGAGTTTCAACTTGATTATCTGATTCCGCTTGCGCTATTAATTGTTTAGCTCTCGCGACAGCTTCGAAAAAACGCTCTTCAAAATGTTCCGGTTCATCTGTTTCTAATTCAGATTCATCTAGAATTTCCAAAGCCGATTGCACTCTGTTAAATTCCTTGAATAGTAGTTCAGTGTGTTCTAATCTTGATTTAAGTACAACTACTTGATTGTTTGCGTGTTTATCTTGACACGAAAGAGACAATTTATCGTTTACATACTATACACACATAGATCTACACTGTTACTTATATTGTTCGACAATAAATCCGTTAAATCAATCAAAACAGTTTGCTATAGTGACATGACGAGCTATACGCAACAGGTTATTTATCGGTTCTAAAATAAATGAGTTGATTGCCATTCTTTAATTCAAATAATTTAATTTGTTGCATTACCGAAACATTCGACGAGATTCAGAGGCTAAAACAGTGCTTGCAAGAATTGTTTGGTTATCATTGTCACCATAGTGACTGAGAGCGACTAAGAAACAAGCGCCTATAAGAACGGCTTTTGCTGTGACCGACATGTCCTCAGGAAAACTTACACTAAACTGAAGAGCTAAAGCAAATACGCTTGTAATTGGCTGCCAGTTTGATATTCTGCCTATCTCAAGATTGTTGTCGTCATAAATCTGAAAATAAAAAATGAGCATTGATAAAAACAATCTTTAATATATATATACAACATCCTTAGTATTGACTTTATGTGGCTATTCACGTCATTTTAGTTGATACGTTGCGTGTATCTTTGCAGTGTAATGTCGGAATTGAAAACTGCTAATATCGGTAAGTCAGTTGGAGTAGAACACTAACAAAAGCTTAGTTTCGCAATGCAATCGAATAAAATCTTTCACCACCTACTAATCGATCTTGGTATAAGGTACATGTTGCCAGCGAGCCGGCGACAAAATAAACTAGAGCTGGATAGTTAAATTTTGGAGCATCTTTACCTCCGGCGTATAGCACTATTTGACCTGACTCGCATCAACGAAATCGACAACTTCACGTGATCGAAGTCACTGGAGGCAATATGCTCTTTAAGACAGTATATGGTGTTCGATTAGGGAGACTGCAGCATACGTTTAAAATAGGGCTCTTCTTTCTCGGTTCTTCAGCATCTGCAACGTGCGTTTCTCCTCCATTTGCATGCTGAATTACATTTTAGGGGCTTCTTCTCAATAATGGCGTTGTAGAAGGGCGAATTTCTCCTGCAGTGATATATTTATTGTTGTGCCCGATATTTATGAGATCTGCTTGGTGATTTGGAACTTGAAATATTTTCAACTAAGTCTAATTTAGTTCTGTCTCTAGGCTGTTACTTAGAAATTTAGGAGCAAAATATCTTAATTTTTTTCACGCAACGTCATTCACTTCAGAGCAAGGTTTGTTTCCAATAGGCAAGGGGTAGTATTTTAATCGCGAAACACTTATAATTCGAGATATTACATTCTTTGAGGTTTCATGTCGGAGGTACAACACGAAAAGCATGGTTACCTATCTCCATCCAGTCTACTGACAGTGTGTCTCTTTGTTTGTCTAGTAATCTTTGACGCCACTATGATTAAATAGAAAAGTACTATTTGAACTTTGACGCTACAATGGCAAGAATAAAAACATTTGTAGTGAGAGAATCTATGCAGTTCCGGCAGCGTCAAAAAACAAAGAACGCTCAAACCTCTGATCATTCTTCAATAAACTTTTTTTTTGAGGGAATAAAAAATATTAAGGTGAGTCAAGCCCATAAATGCATTTATTCACACATACTCAACCACATGTGATTGAATAACTCTACCAACGTTTCAGCCACCTTCCCAGCCCTTATTGAACCAGGAAGAATATAGCATTAAGTATAGTCACAAAATCAGTTGATGAAACTTTTATAGCATTTGTCAACTCTTTTGGAATTAATTAAATGGAAAACTGATAACCCAAGTATCTTATGATTTTAGACATCTTAGAAACCATGGAAATTTTCCAAAATATCTATAATTTCCCATATGCAATGTACGAGTATATCGGTTCTGGTGATATTTTGCCCACTTGTCAGATAATTCTCTGGTCAGCAGTTCCACTGTACAATAAATAAATAAATAAATTAGAAAATAATACCTGATAGTCAACAAATTCTGCACACCAGCCACACAAGGGTCCGAGCACAGTGAAAAATAAGTCATTTGTCGCTCCTGTAACATTATAGGTCACACGCCACGAGCAGCACGGCTCTTTCACAGTTGCAACCCATCCGCGTTGCGGTAGAGATATCTCTGCAAAATAACAATTATCCAAATTAAGTACAGTGCAATCTTTCGAAAAAGTTGCCTTCTTACTGATAGATTTTTTTCATTGGATCATGGTTACGTTCGTGGCTATAGTGAGGGATTTTGGATTGATGCTTCACTGCCATTTTGAAGAATGACTTGAGTAATTACAACGCATTCATGTGTCTTCATAGAAGGGAATGAATACTGAAATTGATTGTACAAAGCCATGTGGTAGCCGAGTGAATCTATGCTTTCTCAAGTTCTCATATTTATGCTGTTTTTGAACCTACCTGATATTTTTAAGGATGTACAATTTTATATATTTTCTTATAAAATAGAACCTAAATAGATCAGATTCGCAGGAAAATTTGGAAAGATGTCGTATATGTTCTGAAAACATCAATACCAACCCCCCCCCCCCCCGGGGGAAAATAGTCTCGCTTCCAGAAGTGGACGAAAGAGTATTTTTGAATCATTATTGCAAGTAAATTAGCATAATAATAAAATTACTAGAATTTTGTTCGAAAATATGTTCTTCCAGAGCGCTTTTTAGTATGAATGTTGGTTTGCAAGTAGCAAAACCAAAAAGGTCAGATTTGATCGATAACAGGAGAGCGAAATACAGCTCTCTCAGTATGTAAAAAGTTAAATTAAGCGAAACGGCTTGTGAAAGTATTAATCCAGTAATATTTGGGATGATATTTTTGTCTGCCTATTCGCTACAAAAATCTTGGAATAGTCCCACTGAATTAAGTACAGAGTGTGAAGTACTAAGTTCTGTTGTGCTAAAAGCATTAAGAATGGACACTGTTAGCTTAGGAAGCGCCTCTACAGGATGAGGGCGAGAAACATTTCAGACAGTCTCTCAAGGCCAATTCATAGTCACGTCACCGCCTTCTCTAGTGGTTTAAGCTAACAAAACATCCAAACCTAAGAATAAACCAACAGGTCCAATGGAATTTTAGTGCTGAGTAACATACCTCCAAGATACAATATATAATTAAAAGCTTATTGCAGTATTTTCAATAATAAATATTCTCAATATTTCAACTCAATTCACCAACAGTAAAGGACTATTTAGAGATAACCGTCTCTTAAGCATGCTTCTGTCGGCCTTTCGTGCACGCTTGGGAACGCCCGGGCATTTACGAAATGCCGGCACAAGCATGCGCAATGACCAAGCAGTGATAATCTGGGACTAGTCGTCTACGATTAAATATCAACAATATTCATTAATAAAAAATATAAAAGTGCTTTGACTTGATTATTTTTATTACATTATGTAAAATGGACCATATTGAGCTAAAGAAATATCATCACGACCTGGATTTCGTTGGAGTCATGGCACGGGAGGCTCACTCACTTCTATTTATAACATCAATGAAAGACATAGTTCTAAATGATTGATATGTTTATTCTTACCTACGTTATTGAAACACGATGACAATGTTTCAAATTTGATGGCTTCAACACCTGAAGTGGTTACCAGCCTTATCCTGAACGGATTGGATTGGCAAGAGCAGCACTCGGCTGTTAAGCGTGAAAATTCATAACCATTGTATAATCTGTTTCCCCGCCGATCTTCAACTAAGTACTCACGATTCATTCCCATCAGACTGGACGCAGTTAGCCTTCTGTGCACAATCACCTCACCTACTGGAATAAGAGGCTCTAGGCCCAATGGAACTTCCCTCCTTCGCATAACTTTTTTGAGGGACCTGAGAGGTACTTTGGACCAACATGAATATACGAGATCGGTCTGCAAACGACTGACTTTTACGTCATTGCCTTTTTCAGATTATGGTCAAATATGACCCAATTCATTAATTAGTAGAGGATTTCCGTCAAAGTGACAGCTGTCGAGATTTTATAGGTTAGCCTTGATTGTCAAGGTCCGTCAATGTAGCCCCCAAATTGAGATGAGGCCGCTAATCTGTGTACTAAAAATAGCTGTTTACAAACGAGGCATCTCAACTAAGTTGAATTTATATCCTGATCTTATCTAAATTTTCCGATCTCAAGGAATCACCGCTTAAGTTACAATCTACGTTGCATTTTTATCTGGATCGAAATTAAATAATATCTATGGAGGAACAAAGGGAGGTTAAGATCTATAAAATTGAGACCGATGGTAGTCATTAAGGCAGTTTCTTGTCTTCTTACGCTCTCCTTCACGACATCCACCTTCCTGAATTCCTTTCATTCCAACGGCGAATCAATTGAGCTGATATTTTGTATACACCTTTAGTTTGGATGACAATTCCTGAATAGCTGAATTTTTGTTATTTTCACATTTATTATATTATTTTAACTATATATCAATTTAGCAATGAACATTGCACACAAAGTTAGATTGCTCTGTAAATGGTTTATGTTACTGTTGAGCAATAAACGCTTATTACTTTTATTATTATTATTATTATTATGATCATTATTATTAATAGCTGTGTGACTTCGTCCATAATCTAACATGGAGGAACACCCAAGATCCGGAGAAGTTAGTTTTGATGAACTCATACAATATGGGTATCAAATGGAAGAACGTGCTCAAAGTAACTAGAAAAATGAAGTGATGTCACTCTAAATCCAATATGGTGGAATTTAAATTCTCCTACTATATGGGTATCAAATGAGATGACTTCCTGAAAACTAAAATCTGAAAAATAGATTGAAATCAAAAAACTTTCAAAAACAAGAATTTATTTAAATGCGCTAAGGAGGAGAACATAAGCTTTTCATTCAAAACTATCAACTTGTAGCTTCATTACCCTATTATATGATCGCGAGATTTACCTTTGTAGATAAACAAGCAAATCAAGTACTTAAATCTCGACAAGCTTTTACATGATATAGATTGTGTAATGACTATCAGTTGATAGCAAATGTTTCAAAGAAAAAGTTCATTTTATTCTTTTCGGCGCATTCAAATAGAAAATTGTCGTTGTAAGTTTTTTTTACATTTAATTTATTTTATTTCTGGAAGTATCACTTACCTGACAGGTGTGAGGGTCCGGAAATCATAAGAGCACTTTTACTGATACTTTACGGAGAGTGGGTTCAAAATCAGTAGTACCCTTTGAGTGTAGCAATATTTTCAGACATCTCCGCGAACTATTTGTAGGGTCAGGCGACTGTGATCGACGATTAAAATCCCCTCTTTCTCTCTCTCTGTGTGTGTTTCTCGATAAGAGTCGCATGAGGATGCTGGTGGGAGAGATACCACCTGATCTTAATGCCTCAGAGAGGAGAGTACCACAGATAGACCTTACTGTTGTCTAATGTTCTGGAACGAAAAACTTCAAGGTGGTCATTATCGTCATACTCATGTTCATTGGGAATACCTATCCTACAGGTTTTAGAAGTGACTACATACCAGTTTTGAGGGGAGTCTTTATTCATGGATTATTTTGTTCTATAATGTTAATGGTAGTAAGCAATAATGAACCTATAAATAACTTCATTTGGGGGAAATCACTAGGTTTGGGTTTATATTAGAGCACTACGAAGGACAGTATTCTTATACGACAATTTTGGTTCATTAGTTGTGGTGGTATTTGGACCAGCAAGATCGATTATAGGTGATCTAACCTAATCTTTCAATCTAGTTTAGTCCATAGCTCAGTCGGCCTATCTGGTTAACTTATTTGGATGGCTGTATTTAACTGTGCTCAAATATATTCTTGGATAATTCAGCACGATTTGATATGGAACAGTTGCTTCATCAGAGACACTACTAAGTTAATCTTATATGGTATAATTTTTGTATTGACTATTGAACAACGTTTGAATCGTAGGTTTTTGATTTAGATTGGTTGCCGTTGTCAATTGAATTTTTATAGAAGCATATTTGCAGGTCCAATTGGGCTAAAATATCTGCCAAATGGTTAATTTGTTCCAACAAAATTTCAGACGCAGTGACGTTCAGAATTGTTTTGAACTTTTGTCGGAACGAACATATTGAGTTTAGAGCTGTGTTATGAATATACAAAAAGTGACGTATCAGAATACAATCCTCTATAGTGCCTTAGCTGATACGTAAAAGGAGCGTTTTGTAGCAAACTACATGCAGAATCCAAATGGAGTTGAAGAATTCGTAAATTCGAGCGACTGTTACACAGACCAGTGAAATCTTCAAGTAGCTAATGTGCTATCAAATGTGATGGTGACTATTGGGAATCACGTTGAGTGAACTCAAGATCATAGTGACTGTAGCAGATTAGAAAAGAAGCTCCTAACAGCACAGCTTTTGATGTGGCTGTTAGTGTTCTAGGAAACGTAACACTGAACTGGAAAGCTACTGCCGCAGCATAGTTTGTCATTGGTTCCCAGTGTGATATCCTGCCTATCTTAAGGTTGTTGTGGTATATCTAAAACAAACACAAATATATTTTTTATAGTTGAGTATTCTGCGGTCAATAGTGTCTTTACACCATCGAAAAGCCGGAGGAAATGTGAGACTAATCACTGATTTTAATGATAGATGGCGTTTTACAGTATAGTATACTGTCAAAGCCCATATACTGACGAGTCTCAACAGGGCATAAAACGCGCTATCTACAATTGATTTTCGATGAACAAATGAATTTGAAACTCTCCCTTTCTCACCGTTTTACACTTAAACATGCTGTGTAAAGTCGTAAATGGTATTCACAACTAGGACGAATACTTTGTTGTAGCCTCGAAAAGTAAGAAGCCTTTTGTAAGCCTCATTACGCAACTTGCTACTGCACGGTAAAGAGTGCGTAGAGAATAATACATGGGATGACACGCATTAAGAGCCACTTACAGGTGCACCGACACGTAGAGTCAATGCCGCCTAAAAACTATTATTAAACTTTTATTCCACCGACTAGCGAGTTTCACTAGAAAAGCATTGTTCGTGGTGGAACGTCTCATTACTCTCGGGTTGGGCTATTCAGCACCCTCTATGGCACAGCCTGTAATCTAACTCGTGAATCACACTGTGAGTAATGAGAGGACACAGATAGTATTGGTCCAAGTATGTCAAGCGTTACGGAAAGGAATGTTAGTGCCGAACGGGTCTCAAACTAGTTCCAACTATGAATGCCCCTTAAGAGGGGACTCTACTAAAATAAAAAGGGTGTCGAGTTCTTTTTGCAAATGATAGAATAATGTTGGTTCTGTGCTCATGCGTGCTCGTCACTTTATCTGATTTTTTTATAAAAAGGTTTAGATAGTCATGGATATCAATATTTTCGGAATCATTTCGGATGTATTTTTAACCTTTTAGTAACTAAAGTAACTAAAATATCAAGCAAACAGGCTACGAACGGGTATAGACCGTCCTTTATGATTTGCATGAGAAATATTTACAATATGTTTAAAATCAAGCGCTTTAAACAAAATACTGTACATGAATACGGTCATTCTTACCGCTAGTACGAGCGTCCTTGCGACAATATCAAAACTTTTATATCAAAAGGTGAAAGGACTGCGCATGAGCGTAGAACCAACCTTACTCTATAATATTAAAAAAAATGTTACAGTTATCTTGAAAATTGAACGTTGGAACCAAATATTGGAAACCCATGCAAAACGCCTTTTATTCTAGGCAGAGTCCTCTCTTAATGAGACATTGCTCCTAAGATTGATACTTGAAGTGTACGAGTCAGATACCTCATAGTCAGTGTTATGTGCACAGTAGACACATAGAGGTCCACGTACGGTGAAAAAGCAGTCGTCTGTGGCACCTGTGATGTCGTAAATCAAACGCCATGAGCATTTCTCGCGTACCGATGCAATCCAGCCATGTAGAGGGACAGAAATCTCTAGAAAAAACATATCAGTCAGATTGTATAATGGAATCATTCACATCTCTAAAGTTTGCAGAACAAGGCGAGGTTTTGAGTGGAGGATAACGCCGTAATTAAGGTTGATCAAGGATTTCAAATGCATAATGTTTTGCTAACTTAAGAAAAAGTAAACAGAGCAGGCTTTGAAGATAATATAATAAAAAACGGTAACGTTATAATTAAGGGCTGATTAAAATATGAGTGAGTGTGCCACTGAGAATTTAAGTACTCCACTTAAAAGAAACTGTGTCCTATGAATACAAGAAGAAGTTAGTAGGACGTAAGAAGGAAGCACTAAAAGATACATTAAATAACATTGTTGGCTGTATGCAACCTTTTTTTAGAAAAGTGGAGCACTTAAATTCTTAATATTGCACTTAATGAGCCTTTCATTGTGATGTAAAGGTTTTTTGTTCAGCACATTTCTATACCTCTGCTTCAGCTAGCATAGTACGTGTGTTTTTTTAAATAAGACGTCTACATTTTAGGTAGGGCACTCAATTAGTCTATAGGTTTCTCTTCATTTCATGATGTTCTGATTTGATTGTTTGGCTGATTTTTCAGAGATTGCTCTGCAATTTCTTCATCGTCATAAAAAACGGAAAAAAATTAAAAAAAACGCTCAAACCACATTTTTCGAAAAAACTGTGGGTGGGGATAAAAATTAGAGTTCTGGATGGGGGGTGAGGAGGGAGGAATGTGAAAAAATAATTTTGATAGGAGTTATATCCTCTCAAAATTCTGACCTCGGTAGTAGTTCGTACTTTAAGTTACTGCTCCAGTGTAATAGCTGGATTTGTATTTCATGTACAGAGGTATCAACTCACTAAATATTCTAATCAGATATCAGAACTGTTAATCCAGCTGTAATCATATTTGAAAATCATACAAATCTTCTGGAAAAGCTCGAAAAATTTGGGATTTCCTATACATCATTATTGAAACCAGAAGGTAAACACCTTCCAAATCAGGTACAAATATTCATTTCCTAAGTGATAGCATTGGTGGAAGATAGAATTTCAACGTACTTGACACCATTCTTTTTATTAGAACGGGAGCATTCGAATTCTCGATGGAGCACTCAATTAGCCTTTAGTTGTCTCTACATTATGAAGTTCTTTGTTATATTAATTTTTTTGCATCGTTTTGTAAGTTAAGATTACATTTTAATTCCACTTCAACACCCATCTCCAAGCGTCGCGCTCTATGGCAACCTGCGAAGTCAACGGTCTTAAACCTGGAGATGAGTGTTGATTTTGCTATCACACCCTTGGCCAAGCTACACTAACAGGTGTAGTTTAAAGACGAAACATGCATGTTTAGTGGAGAGCAAACACTTCACATTTGATTTTTTCGAATCACATTTAAATTTTTAGGGGTTAGGTGTAAGAATAACATTTTTGCTAAATCTCGTCCCTAAAAATGCTATAAAGGCATTCATAATAATAATAATGATAATAATAATAATAATAATAATAATAATAATAATAATAATAATAATAATAATAATAATAATAATAATATTATTATTATTATTATTATTATTATTATTATTATTATTATTATATATTATTATTATTAATTACCATTCGCTTGGCCTTATCATCTATCTTTTCAGCTCCCTTCAATCTGCTAACTTTGTCGCCGTTGTCAATACATAGTATTTGATTTGATAGACATAACACATCCACATAATTGATATTCTCACCAACGTTATCCAAACAGGACGATATCGATTCATATTGGATGGCGTGAAATCCCGTGCAGCTAACCAGCCTAAGTTTGAAGGGGCGGGTTTTCCAGGAGCAGCGGAAGGTTTGGAACTGTTCAGATTCATAGGCACTGTATAATCTACGTCCATGTTGATCTTCAATTACGTATTCACGATCTGTTCTTAACTCGGTGGAGGACGACGTAAATTTTCTTCGCACCATCAAAACATCCACTGGAATTAAAAGATCTAGACCGGGCAGTATTTCTTTCTTCTTCAGCATGAGTATCTTGGAGTAAGTCGAAGGAAAATTTTGGTCATCTTTGAGTAAGTAATCAAAACAAAGTATTATGATGTGTTAGTGACCTTCCTGTCACCTTTTCTTTCAGGTTATAGACAATAATAAGATCAGCTCATGCATAATACATTATTTAACCTAGTTCTAGTTTCTTTGGACTTTGGACTAACTCTCCCACCTTCGTGGTATGAAGTTGGGGAGTCCTAATGGTAATGTTTTTAAAAGGGGACTCTACCTAGAGTAAAATGCATTTCGCGTGGGTTTCCAATATTCCAGGATAACGGAATTATTTTTTTTGTTAGAAAAAGATTGATTCTATAATCGTTCGAAGCCCTTGGTTTAGTTTTTCATACAAAATTTCAGATATTTCCACAAGGGTGCTCGTATCAGCGGTATAAATCTATTCATGTACGGTGCCAAATATTTCGTATCAAATGCCTAATTTTGAACATATTGAAAATATTTTTTTAGCAGATCATAGAGCAAGGACAGCTCGGTGATTCTTTTGTAGTACCTCGTTGTTGACCGAGATGTTCGGCAGTTTATTCATTTTCGACAGTTATCGTTAACACTATTTAAAATCAATGTCGTAAGGCGTTTGTTCCCTCACTGCTCCTGTGTAGTGTGATAATCTTTCCGTCTTCGTGTCTATTATGTACAAAAAAATTATTATAGAAATGGCCGCCGAAGCAAGCGAAACATTAAAGAATTACGTCCAGTTGTCAGGAGTGATTTTAATAAGCACGTAGATCATGTTAGATTAATCGAATATGAGAGTATAAAATAACCTTAAAAAGCTATATCGATATGCTTGGTCTTCTGTATTCTTTATAGGAGGAATGGTAGTCTGCCAAAATCATGGTAGTTAGGCCACGTTGGGCCCCTTCTACGTCCTTTGTACGTCCTACCCAGGGGCGCTCAGAACTAAGTGCTCAGCAAACCCTGCATACGAGTGTTTAACTTGTCGCCATATCAGAGAGGTGTTCCTTTCACTGCCAGTGTCCTGTTTTAATGCCAGTAATGGTCACGTAGTATTAAGATACTAAATTAATAAGATACCCTGGGAATCCTTCATCAAGTAAGCAGCCAAAGGTGTCATCCACATGTTTTCAAAACATAAGTGTGTGTTGTCTTCCAACACAGTTGATATCTTTGTTAGTTTTTGATATTTGAAAGTCAAGAAAGGCTGTCTGATGTCTGTGCAGACTATTATTCTTGCCCATAATGTTTCTGTGGGCAATTTTACTTGCAGCTATGGTTAGTCCAGCGACTGCTAGCTCATGTTTATTCATGTGCCATTCACTCTTCATTTGGAGGTTTCAGAACTATACACCACCAGCCCCCTGAGTTTTCCTAGATCTGTTTTTGTAGATGTTTATAGCACCCTCATTGATTTGACCTTCAGTAGCTTCGAGAATATCATCATTGTCGATTACTGTATTTGAGTCAGCTGAAGCTATGTAGTGATCTGTTAACGCTTATTCGCCCAAACCACGGCGTGAGCCACCATTGGTCTAATTACGCCTCAGGTTTTCATGACTCAAGCTTAGCCGATAGCTCTACGACACTGCTGTAAAATATTCACGTTTTTTTGATCTTTTGTTATAAATGGAGGTTCCAATTTAGCTTGGCATCCAAGGTGACTCCAGGATGCTCAACCTTTGTCCTAATATTATAGATTGTAGATGCTCTTACTTGGTGCATCATGCAGATAAAAAGATTCTGTACTAAACACGCAGTTTCACAAATACCTAAGACTCTCTTTCTTTCAGTGTCGCATTTTTATCAATATTTAAATCGTCTTCGGACTATCAGATTCGACATCTATTTGTCCTAATACTTATGATATACTGTGATGAGTGATGAGTCTTGAAAAATATTAAACGACGCAGTATAGGAGCTTTTTTTGTGATAACAAACCCTCCAAGCTGTTATAGCAAATAGTAAATGGACGATGCGCTCGTTAATGTGTGTCGATTCCCTAATCCTGATTATTCCCAGACCTAACATTTATCCCTCACCTTTCTGTGTCAATTTATGGGCTCAGATCAGCATGTTGCTGGGTTGGTAACGCCGTCGCCTACCGTAACTTATCGTTAGCTGGAGAATTACGCCCACGCGCCATTAAATTCCGCCCACAGCAATTTCTTCGATTTGCCCCGACTCAAGGTGAACAGCTTTGACAACAAAATCATGAAAAAAACGTGTAAAAAATTGAGCGAAATGATTAAAAAGAAGTCGGGCAAGTAATGTATTCTCTTTTGATTGGAGTGACTAAAGGCAGCAATTATAAGTGGAAAAAATAACAGTATTTAATAATATTACTGACCTTTCAGAGTATTTCAATGCTTGCTTCATGTAGACATGTTTTGATACAATATAATTAGAGAATTTTTACTTCACATTTGATGCATTGCAAGCAGTCAGTCTACTTCTGTATATTTATTATATATCTTTGCTGCAAGGAATTAATGGTTTTTCTGGAAGTAGCGTATAGGTTACTATTCATAATATTTGTTACTGGCAGCTAATTGACGCTACATACGAATTACTGAAATCTCATTATTAACTTTTCAGTTGCCCCGATAGTTTCATTATACAACATCCATAATTAGTGTTAGGTGTATAACTTAATTTTTTGAGACCTTTCAACAAATTTATTTTAATATATAATAATAAACATCACCTAACTTAATCTTGGAAATATTGTCCATCGTTTTCTATCACCTTGCGCCATCTCTCAGGTAACATACGAATGCCATCGCGAAAGAAACTTGGAGCTTTCGATGCGATGAAATCGTCGACGAATTTACGCACATCATCTAGTGTTTTGAACTGTACATCCACTAAGGGGTGCTGCATTATTCGAAACAAATGGTAGTCGGATGGGGCGAAGTCTGATGAGTATGCTGCGTGCGGGGGAACCTCCCATCCCAAGTTTGAGAGAGTCTTATGAGTCGCGCGAGCAACGTGAGGTCGAGCATTGTCATGCAGCACTATGACTTTCCTGCATCCTTGCCCAGTAAATGGCCTTTTCTGATCAAGTTCTTCGCTCAATTTATTCAATTGCCGACTGACCACTTTCCAGTTCATAATAAAGCACACCTTTCATGTCCCACCAGATGCACAGGAGAGCCTTTTCAAGTGGATGCCCTGCTTCGGTATCAATGTACTGGGTTGCCTGGAATCTAGCCAAGACTTCTTGCGTTTGGGATTTTCTTAAAAAAATATGCTTTTCAGCGCCCGTCATAATTTTCCATGAAAAGCCCTTTTTTGTTGCCGGGCAAGCAATGAAAGATACGTGTTCACCCGTTGACATATGTTCGGTCAACACATGTGGGAGCCACCTTCCAGATTTTTGAATCTTCCCCAGTTCGTGTAAACTTTTAGAACTAGCTGCTTGACTGACTCCTAACTGGGCTGCAAGTTGTTTTTGCGTTAGCGTTGAGCCTTCATCCAGTAGATTGCAGCTCCGGCTCTTCAAACTTTTGAGGCTGTTCTGGGCGTAATTGGTCACTAAGATGACCACTTTTGAAACGTTGGTACCAATAATTGCACATTTTATAACATACAATGCCGTCACCAAGGACACTACAAATAGATTCACATGCTTTAGCAGCATTTTTTTCTTGTTGAAATTCGTATAAAATGCAATGTCGAATGTGCTCTTTATAAGTTGCCATCATAAACTCTACTATTATAATAGATTATGTAACGCACGTGAGCTTGTTGTTCGGTGTTTTAAAACCCTGCTTTCGATCCTTTCAACTCCACAAAAAACCGCAGAAATGTTTTTATTTTAAGTAGAATTTGAAGCTTGAAGAAAAAGTCCGTAAAAATTATGTTATACAACTAATATTAAAGTATGATATACGACCCAGTTTACCCTAATTGGAGCCTTTCGACTGAGGATCTCTCCTCTATTACGATCATGCTGACCTGAGACATTGCCAAAGCTCGGACTGATATTGGACGAGCTTAAACGATACCTCTCATTGCGTACTTGACAATTAAACATGTCTTTCTAATTTTTATAATAATTCCGATTTCAGTATAACTCCATTAAAAAAATTGTTTTTATTTGGTTATTATTCATTTCGCCATAAAAAATAAATCGCCGTGTTAGTCGCGGCTGCTCGAGATTGCCGTGGAGTGTGGCTGATCTGGCAGGCAGTCCCGCAAGAAAGACGGCCGTCATAAGTATAAGCGGCGGAAGGGAGCTAGGTTCTGAGAGATATCGTCCTCAATTTGGCACGGCCAAATCGGGAATATACTGCTGAATAACACCGGATTGTCGACATCATCTCATAAATCTGCCGCCACCACGCCACGCTACTCGACTCCTACTCGGCTTGTTACCAAATTCACTACTAAATCTTTTTAAATTATGTGTCGGGTAAAAGTTTCGGAACGTTCGTAATATTATCGGCAAATATGCACGTTGTTTACGATGAAAATTGGCCTCTAAATGTCATTCGAATGTTCATAGCTCTTTTTATTGCCGCGAGAGTTCCGTAAATGTCATATGAGTTAATATTGTTTTCTAGAATATTAGTACGACTCAGGACAGAAATTAGGTGGCCAGAAACTCATTAAGATGCAACTTCTTACTACATTGTCCACATATGGAGCAAAGCAATTGAACTTCATAGAAACTTGAGTTGGCTTGAGAGCGCTTGATATATTGAAAGATTTTGATAGGGTGTAGCATGGGGCTTGCTTCCTATGGGCTACAACCATATCTATGCCAATGGCTGGAAAAGCTTTGTTGGAGCTACCATGTCATTCAGATCAAAGAAGATATTGAAATAATTGCTGAATCATCAAATTGAATTCAGGGTACAGAAGACTACCCTGACAAGAAAATTACATGCTGGTGCCGGCTCGGAACATGCTGAATACTTGAGTACCGTCTTCCATAGATTCCGTTTTGCTAGGCTAGATCCTAGAAGTTGAGAATTCTCTTCAGCTCTAGAAAATTGCATTCACCGGCACAGCTATTATTGCTCTACAGGGCAGATTAGAGATGCTCTCCTTGAAACTTTTGGACTCAATCCAAAAAACCACTCTGTGTGGCCAACACGCTTTCTCTTACAAAAGACTTCAACGGCCTGGAAAATTGACTAATATGTCCCGATTGGATAGATTCCCCACGCTGCATGTTCGATCGAGTGTCGGATAACACGAAGATACATCAATATAATAAACAACAGATAGATCCAACGGATGCATCTTTGCCAGTTAGAACTGCCAACATCTCGAACAAGCCTCTTTAAAATGCCTTTTTTAAGGACCTCATCGTTAGGGAATGGGCTCCCAGGGAGTTTGTTCCCGAATTGCTAAAGATTACGAGGTTTTGAGGTCAATGTGAATAGACATTTATCCTTTCGCAGCGTTTCTGGAGCGCAAAAATCCTTGTGCCTTTGCGAGAGACTATCTATAGCTTTTGGGGCAACATGCTTAGAAAGCTGTTCGCGTAACCAGTTAATAACTAACTCATTTTGTTCAGAGTGTAATGTTGTAGTACACACACAAGTCTAATGATTTGACTAATTTCACGTTAACTGCAGCAAATGCGTGTTTTTTATCATAGTATCATTGTAGAGTCTTTGAATGAATCGAGTAGATACCATTCAGTTTCATTCTCTTGTTAAGAAACTTTCCAATAAAAAGTTATTACTTATTTTCAACAACAAGGTATTCCAAAATGTGGGGCACACAGAAACTATGTATTATAGGGTTTGTCCGAGAGAATATTCCAAAGTTTACTTGAGCAATCACGTTTTTGTAATCAAAGCAACCCGAGAAAAATTTAGGAACTGTTTTTAAATTTTCGCACGGATAGGGGTTTCGTTTTATTAACTGCAAGGCTCACTCATTATCTTTATTATTTCACTCTTATAAAAACCGTATTTCGCACAATTTCAAGAGATAATTATTTTATCTCAAACACCGATATTCTTAGTACAACTTCAATCAAATTCATTAATAATTTTTTTACAAACTTTGCTTTTATTTTGTTTCGTCAATTGAGATCACCATTACCTATACATTTAATTTGATGTTGTTCCTTAGGCAGCTACTAAGTATGAATTTCTCTTTTAATCAGCAGACCAATATCATATTATTTCTTGGAGTCCACGTGTACCAAGAAATGTATCCGACCCGGGAAATTCCAAATCATAAAAGTTTTTCCCGAATCGAAAGACGTCTTTGAGAAGCAAAACCTTTAGACTCAGTAAGAACTAATGCTGGAATACCCCGACTAGCCCAACCACCCATTGTGGAGGAAGCATTGTAATGATCGTTAGCAGGCCTGAGACCTTGGGACAATAAACAGGGATTCCAAAGCGCAGTGTAAAAAGGATCAGTATAAATTAATTAATTCATCAATTCCACATACAGCTGATACAAGAATCATTACCACTTGACCACGAGTCACGTCTATTTTAAAAAAAAAATTTGGGGTGCAGAATACTCGACAACGAATTCCACACTGGAATAACGTTTACTGATGATTCTTGTTTTATACGTAGTGACATGACAAACCTACACAATAAGTATATCAATGCAGATGAATATCCACATGCTGTTAAAGCTAGACATTATCAGTAGGAATTTATTCAATTTCTGGGTCGAAATTATTGCTAATTTTATGCTTGGTCGTCTGATTGCCTGATCATCTGATGGTGCTGGTTACCATCGATTCTGTTAAAAGAGTTTACCAGAATATCGTGATGAACCATTTGAGTAGCAGATGAATTGGTAGGGGCTGCACCCATTCAATAGTCAATTTGAAATCCTTGCGACTTCTTTATCTGAGAAGTATTAAATACACAAGTGTATGCTTCAATTTAATTTTTCCCACGGCCAACTACATTTTGTAATACAATTATATAACCAACACATTTTATTGAAATTGTACTTGTACACTGAGTACCAGCATGTCTTGCCATAAGGTATGCTATTTCTAAAGATATTTTGTTCCCTAAGATATTATATCCTCACTCCATTTCATTCTATCACTGTCTTTAATATATGAGATATTTCAAGAGTAAGTAACTACAAGTATACTTAAAAATGTACAAGAACTTATGGTAGCCTATCGATAAAAATTGCTTTCGAAAGATCAGTGTCACGACTATGGCAGGTAAAGAGTAGCCACGTAAATTTTGGGTTCCCGGATAATCATTAAAATTTTCGAGGTATTACATGAATTCAAATTGTGAAAAGTGCATAACCACTAGATAAGCAGGCCCTGGTTTTGATAGTGAGAATCACGAAAGTTGAAACATGGAGCTAATACGAGATATCCGTGAAGAAATTGAGAATGCTGTTAATAACGCTGTGAGTAGATGTATAAAAAACGATACATTTATATCTGAAATAGCGCGTAAGGTAACAGAGGCCATCGCATGAACGATGGAACAAACTGTGCTGAAATTTGAAACAACAGTGGCGGAGTTCGAAAAAAGATACATAGATAAAATGAATATAATTCAAAGTAAGATAAGTAAAATAGAACAGGAAAAACTTAAGCTGGAGGAAATTGTTGATAATATGGATCAAAACAGTAGGCAACAATCTAAGAGTCTTTGGTCTGAAGGAAAAGACAAATGAGAACACCAGAGGGGAGTTAAAACATATTCTTAACACTAGAATGGAAATCGACCTCAAGGATGTGGATATAGAACCGGTTTACAGACTAGGTAACAAAGAAAATAGCAAAAATCTAAGTAGAGGGATCTTTCTGAAGTTGAATAATCTGAATACTAAGGAGAAAGTATATGGGAAGAAAAAACTTCTCAAAGGAACAGGGATAGTCATAAGAGAGGATCTGACAAAAAAGCGGGTGCAGCTTTTAGATGGAGCCATAGAAAAATTGGGACTTAAAAATGCATGGACTGGAAATGGAAAAATCTATGCGAACAAGGACGGTAAAATTTTAGTAATTCAAAATAAAAGAGGTTATGAAAAAGTTTTAGACCGATTATAGACTCTAATTATGTAGTTTTTCATTGTGGTAATATTTTTAATGTTTCACATAATTACATTAGTTTTTCCTGATATTATGTATCACTTCTAGACATATGATTTCTTTTTTATTTTTATTTTTTATTTATTATACAAATCTTGTTACTCAATACACAACTTTTCTTTCAGAGTGATTTATAGAAACATTACAATGCCTTTGTTTATTCACTTTATTGTTTCAGTTTTAGGGGACACCCAAATATTTACGATCACAATTGTTTACCATGATTGAATACATGGATGTATTAGATGAAGATATTGACATCAGTACTAGGATATGTGAAGATATTGGAAGTTACGCATGAGAGAGAGCACGCAAAGGCAGGTATGGCTTAGGAATCATTCATTTCAATATTAGAAGTCTCAAAAAACATTATGATGAATTACTGGTATATTTAGAACCAGCTATAGATTTCTTAGACATTATAATTTTGTCTGAAACAGGTATAATAGATACCTTCCATATTCCTAATTCCAATATACATTATAACAACTCTCATATCAACAAATGTGATGGAACAATAAATTATAAAAGAAAATTTTTCAGCTAACGTAACTACAGTGTCAATAAATGAGACCAATTTTCTCAGAGCAACTTTTATCATAGACACTTCAAACAAAACTACTACTGTTGGTATGACAGCCATCTATAGACCCCCAGCAACAGACACACAGACATATATAGAAGATCTAAGTTCCTATTTAGAAAGTATGCAAATGAAAGGCTTAGAGATATATGCAAGAGACATAAATATTAATTTGTTGAATGAAAATTGTAGTAGAGTAAACGAATATTTGAACATCTTGAATTCAATAGGTTTTATTTCGTACATCAATAAGCCCACACGAGAAACTGAAAACACCAAGTCAATAATAGATCATATTTTTATCAACAGGAAAAAGAACTCCTCAGGCTTAATAGCATTGATCACATAATATTTCACACGGCTTCAACGGATCACTACTACCCGTGTATATCTTCTATTCTATGAAAATCAGAAAACAAATCACGCGAAGATAGTAACACAATCGACTTACGTGAATTATGAAAAACTGAATGCTAACTTAAATAAAGAAAAGTGGCATGACGTTTTTGACAGCAAGGAAGCTCAGCTAGCTTATGATTACTTTATTAGTAGATTGACTCAGTATATTGAGGGCTCAGCAGAAAGTAAACCCCTCAACCTTGGATCACAATCGGCCTTATAACTTCAATCAAACGAAGAGACGAATTAAAAAGAAACTGATTAAAAATTACACTGAGAACACAAAAAAAGAATACACGGAATATCAAAATAAGCTGAACAACATCGAGAGGTGATGTTAAGAGGATGTGGAATATTGTGAAAGACATAACAGTGGAGATGAAGAAAGCTAACTCAGTGGAAAAAACAAGTGTTTTAAATACTCAAGCCTACCTAATAGCCAATAATAAACAAAAAGCAGAAACTTTTAACGAATATTCTACAAAACTAGGGAAAAATATGGCAGAAAACGTACCACACATAGAATTGACGGGACACTTTTCAAATAACAAAAAGATTGACTCAACCATCTTTCTTCGATCTATCACAGAAAATGAAGTCACAATATATATTTCATAGTTAAAAAACACCACCTCATCAGGATTGGACAAAATTACATCAAAATTAATGAAAAATATACACAAGCATATCGTAGATCCTTTAGCATATATTATTAATTTATGTTTTAACAGTGGAAAGATACTAACACAGTGGAAAGAATATATTGCGATACCCATACATAAATCTGGAGATCCTAAACAGCGGAACAATTATAGACCAATATCGTTAATCAGTAATTTAGCAAAATTTGAAAAGGCATTAAAAACCGTTTGATAGACTTTTTTAATAAACATAAAATATTGAATGATAAGCTATACGGCTTTGTGCAGGGTGCTAGCAGTCAAGATGCTGTACTAGATCTCATGAGAGAGGAGATTGGGGTCTTGGATGAGTCAGGAAAATGTTTAGCTGTCTTCCTTGACCTTGCCAAAGCTTTCGACATTGTCTCTCATGATATTTTACTAAATAAGCTGCACAGTGTTGGTGTGCGGGGCCTTGCATTGGCCCTTATTGCTGATTACCTAACACATAGGACTCAGTATGTAAAAATTGATGGTCAGGTAAGCTCAGATAGAGTAATGAAGATTGGTATACCACAAGGAACAGTTTTGGGCCCAATATCTTTCCTTGTATATATAAATGATATGATAAATTTAAATGAATTCGAAAGTCATACAGTAAGCTACGCAGATCATACTGTTTTAATTGTAAAGGGAAGAAATTGGGAAGAAGTAAGGTATAGGGCAGAAAGAGACATAAATGGCTTAGTTACAATAGACTCTCCTTGAATGTGGAATAAACGAAATTCGTTACCTTTACACCAACTGATATCAATCAGCTCGCAATGGTCATAAAATTACATTCTACACACTGTCACATCGACGACTCGTGCTTATGTCCTTCAATAGGGAAGGTATCTAATATTAAATACCTAGGTGTAATTCTCGAACAACATTTTAGATGGACGCAACATATTGCGCATGTTAATAAGCGATTGAGGAGTCTTATACACAAATTTTATGCACTACGACAAATCTTATCTGGGAAAAATTTGATAACACTGTACTTAACTTTAGCTGTATCAGTATTAAGGTATTGTATCCTGACGTGAGGAGGAGCGTTCAACACAACTTCAAGTATCTTACAAGTAACACAGAATAGGCTCTTGACAATTCTAACCTTCAAATCGAAACTCTTCTCAACATTGAGGTTATATAAAGAAACGAATCTACTGAATATTAAGCTGATGTTTACATATAAATGTATAGTAAGGACATACGCTAAGCCAAAAGATACAGTTCAGTCAGAGCGACTAACTAGATCTACCACTAAAAGCGATATACGTTGCGAAAGTTTCAAAATAAACATTAACACAAAGAACGGTGTTCTTTTATGGCCCTGAATTATTCAATCAACTCCCTTTGGAAATAAACTTGGCACTTACAAACATTGAAGAGATTCAAAAGTTCTGTCAAAAAGTTCATAATGGAATACCACACAACGTTTACAAGGATATTTGATAGTATTGGATTATAAGAGTACAATTATTACAAAAGCAGCACAAATCTAAATACTCCGTTTTTTATTTTTCTTTAATAATTTTACTTTTATTTTTTTTCTCTCACTTCGAACTATCGTGCATAACTTCAACTTTACCCTAACTTTACTTTAATTCTATGTTCATCTCACTCCTATTATTTGTATTTTCTTTTTTTTTAGTCTTAACCTGCTGATGATTTTTTTTATGTACATTTTGCAAGTAATCCCAAATACTGGGCATGAGGCAAAACAGGCTGTATTGCCTAGGTAGTAGTGCCCAGTATTGAGGAATTGCTATTAGCGAAACATGTATAAAATAAACATATTGTACAATTTGAGCAACAATAAACAACAACAACAACAAACGTAACACCTTTTAGATATCTAATGTAACCATGAAATTTAAATAATAGATTTAATTACAATTATGGAGTAAACAATACTCTCAATATGTTCCATATACTTAGAATAGGATATCTAAATTAAGAACGTTATTTATTTCAATGGTATCAGGGCTGAAATGGATGAAAACATGTTACTTTGATGTCTTTTGTAGAGATGGGTTTGTCGACCATTACCACTTTATGACTGAGCAGGCACAGATCGCAAAAATTCGGGAGGAAGTGAATAGCATATCGTAATGGGATTAAAACCGGAAAAGCGTCACGTTTTTCCAATTAGTGCATATTGCCATAGGACAGTCAGGCATTTGTTAGGATGGATGGCGCGTGAATTTCGTGGAACAAATAATAACCAGAATGGGAAAAACGCCAGGATGACAAACGTAAAGATAATAAGTTATTTCGTTTATCTGCATTCAGAGGGTTGAATAATGCAAACTTCAGAGTTCTGTTGACTGTTGTGGAGTTTGAGTTATGTTTAAATGCATTTGAATTTTTCATATGACAATAAACTCAACGACAAACTTGATATTGTAACGTTGATTTGTATCCATGATAGTTATTTAGTGTCTCTAATTTTTCCTTCCTGCGTTCGAAATATTTTGTTAATACTTGAATGCAAAGAGGCCATTAGATAAACGATGTTCAGGCAGCCGAAACGTGAGTAAAGGTCGATTCCTACGTATGTGGTTTCAATTAGCATGTTATTTATCTTTTCCATGACATTAGCAGCAACTAACTGTCAACCTTTCACCAAGTATAAAGAGATTTTGTAACCCAGCTACTATTCATTTTGAAAGAGTAAGTTCCAAAAACATATCCTTATGGTCCCAAATATACAAAAGATCTTGATTAAGTCGTTAAGGGTCTGTAATTCAGAAACTGTATAGTCTCTTGGTCCAAAACTTAAAGAAATATTCAAAAATCCCAAGGACCCAGTCCACAAACATGATCAATGCGGGGAATATGAAATTAATTGTAGTGCTTGTAGCGAATGTTACATAGGAAAAATTAGGAAATTTATCAGGACTAAATTTAAGCAGCATATTTAAGATACGATAAATCCTAACAAATATTCAATATTGTAGATAAGATGAAAGCTTAGAAACAGCGAAGAGAACATTGTGATGACTAAGAAGAAGAGTCCTATTCCAAAAAGCCTGCTGTTTGCACTAGCTCTTAAAGATGACATATTTATCTGTCGGGTCCCTCTAGACAGGTAACAAACATTAATGAATGCTACGGCTGGTAGCTAACCACAATACATAATACAATCCTAGGTATAATCTTTTAATATTTATATTTCTTTGGAGATGCTCAGGACAAGAATTAGGTTTTAAAAAAGTGGTTTTGTGAGTGGAAGAGCTGTGCAATCTTTGTGGTTTCTGCAATAAAGAAGCCAGTACCACATACAAATATTAATCTATTTATAGACAAATATTACATTATGTCAAATTGACACAGGTCTGTCAGCTCTAGACTGCACAAAGCTCCGACTAGATATTTTTACGATCATAGAATGCCACAAAAATGCTAGTGATTCAAATCTTTTCTCAGACCCAATAATTCTGGAGTAATGTAATTTCCATTGACTTTAGTGTTATTGTTGAACTAATCTGTCTCGTATTAAAATTACAATCACACCTCGTCGGATTCACAACTCATCTTCTTATTTATTGGACCTGGTGGCGTATGTTACCTTTGGTTACACCTTCCCGCATAGTTGAAAATAAAGTTTCATTCCACGTAGAACTTTTCGGTCAGAATCAGGTATTGTGTACGGATCCGGAAAGGCTAAAATATAATTGGCGAAAGTCGAACAAAAGTTCTTTGTGTTTGCCAGTTTTCAACTTTCTACCAACCCGCGCTTTACAGTTCGCCGAATATAATTATTCCATAATTATTACATTCTACGTACCTCTCATTTAAAGTTTTTAGCTCCCTGTAATCATTCGTTACAGTATATTACGTAATGTTTCACCATGTTTGGTTGCGAGAGGTTTTAAATGAAGTCATTCCCAGGAGAAACTCCTAGGATATTGAGCTCTTAGTTTCGCACAGTAGCGAAGCATTTGTTCCCATCAGGACCATGCGCACATAGAGGGCTAAGTAATGTAAACTATGAAACTTATCCTGGGGTTGTTAATTTCATTTATCGTGCTTATTTTGGTTGTTAACTGAAACCACATATGAATACCAAACCATGTTTACTGATGATTCGGCTGCCTCCAAAGTACTCTTAGAGTACCAATTTGAATAAAGGGTTTAGAAAAATACAATGATATTGATGCTATTTCATCAACTATAACACTTTGGATTCCAAAATACTAAAAGTTAGATACCAGCACTGTGATGTAAGATTCCTGAAAAATTGAATTCGAGAAACGACCAAAGACTAGCTATCGTCCTGAAATATTGTGCTGCAGGGCTTGCACAAGTGCTTTGGAAATTCTACAATATTTCGGCTGTATACGGCACATTCGCCCAGGCAGTCGAACGAGGTCTCGTCCTCGTCCCAGCACTTCGGACAGATTGGGTCTTTGACCACTTCTATGAGTGTCATGTGCCTGTTCAATCTGCAGTGACCTGTGAGGATCCCCACTAACAAATGGAGTAAATCCGTCTTCCGGTTCAGTAGCCATAGCTCTCTACGTTTTTTGGGGCCTACTATGAACCTCTTTGACTGTTTGCAGTCGTCTCTCTTCAACCATACATTTGTAAGTTCGTTATATGCCCAGGCATCCAGGGCATCATCAAGCTTGTAGGAGTGTGCTTTATCCAATCCGATCCAATCCAATTTCTTAATGTATGTCAACTAGTAGTTAGCTGTAGCATCTAATTCAATGCACAGCTTTGAGGATGGGAGCATACTGACATCCTGCATGGAACAGAGCAACCCACTACATCCCAGGAGGTTCTTAATCGGTGGGGGTAAAATGAGGTCGATGACGACGTTTCATTGTCGCTCAAGATCTAAGCGATCTCCTAGATCCCTGAATTCCACTTTTGCCATTACAGTACTTGTCTGGTTAGTTGCGGGAAGTGAAATGATTTGTCTTAATTAAAGCGTCTTCCAATTGAAGTCCCCATAAGTCGCACAAATAAGTCTAAGCTAGCTACAATAACCCTTTGTTATTGTACACTATCGCCATCTCTCCGTTATGCTTCGGTGCTTCCATTCATGTAAAGCACCTATTTTTAGTAATAAAGCCACTCCCAGGCGATCCTTATTGCAATCCGAATACGTCTTTTAAGTGTCTCTTGGTACTAATAGCATTCCGCTCTAACCTGAGAGTGGGGGTAATTATAAACGTCGTTTAATTCTCAAGTTCTATAGTGTATCAAAAAAGGTGTCATTTCAACCACAGCTCCTACAGGTTACTTAGGGTTGGTCTGGATTTGTCTTAGACATAATACAACCATACTGCTTTAAACGTGGCGTCAAGTAGGTTCACGCTGTGATTTTCACGCAATGGTAAGATTTGAATAGGATTTTGAAACCTCTGGTCTTGTGAAATCATCTTGAAATATATTTAACAACTGTGTATCTTTTAGAAGTCCAAAAATTGCAATCGTTAAGATTTCAAAAATGCCCATCAGATTTGCAATATTGTTTCTCTTCTGTTGGATGCCGCTGATGAAAGGTGTCTGCCTCCAAATTATAGTGGACTGCCTTCTTTCCCAGCTTGGATTAGATGTTATTTACAAAAATTCGTTAATGCATAGCAGGGAGAGTATTAAAGTAAGCCGGTTCAATCATCACAAATAGAGATTAGTCCTTGAGACTAACAGACACTTATGATTTTCTCAGATTTCATGTGTTTATGTATAAAACCGGCTCAAAATAGCTTAAGGTATTCGTTACATCAACATAAAATATATATTCTGAGGTTAACTCTGGGTAACGCTTATTGATGATAAATTTCACCAACACCATTCAACTTCAGTCCTCTACATCCGATAGTGTATTCAAAACTGTTATGATAATCAAACCTTTGTCAAATAAGCAATCGATAATCTGAAAATTAAAGTGTAGTATAAAAAATCAGAAGATATCATAAACGTCAACCATATTCTATTGATTGATGTTTTGATGCTGATAATTATGATGACTACACTCTAGATTGAAGAAAAAGGTAAGCCTTCCAATGATATCGGATTGTATCATCAACAATCGCTACTAGCAGTTAGTCTGGTTTATTTTGTGATTCCATGGTGTTGTGATAAATAAGTCTTGGAGTGATTTGAAAATTTTCAGGTGTCTAACTATATATCGCCGTTATTGAACTTAAACAGTCTTTACAAGTGCTAAGCCTGATTTTTTCTAATTCATAGGATCGCATTACTTCGAAATCGGGTTAAAGGGATATTTTCGGGAAAATTGCAGTTAAACTACTTTTCCATTATCTCACGATTATTATTACAATATGAATGAATGAATGCATTTTTGTCAGTATCTAGGGATTACCGAGTCACTCTACTTTAGTCAATCTCTCAGATCACTTCAAATCATAGAAGGTATTAATTTTTGTAATCCGATTTACTGAACGTGTAGCCTCTGCATAAGGTTATCGTCTAATTAAAATGAAGCTTGGCCGAGCACAAGACGATTTCCAGTAAATTACTACCGTCGCGCTTCGTGGTGGAATTGTTAGCTAGAAGTCAGACGTAAGCTGCTTACTGAAACGCTGAGTTCGTCAGGAAGATAGCAAGGCAGTGGAGAGAGAAGTATTGTACGAGAGAAAAACACCAAAGAGAACGTTCACTTGTCGCTTTTCAAAATATGGAAGGTCCATCTAAGAACCAAGGGGGCTTTATTGCCAAATTACTGAAATGTTTTGTGTTTCCTGCTGGAACTGTTCATGTCCAAGTAGTCGATATAATTCAACTTGA